>JADRCH010000028.1:10483563-10585976 GCA_019843965.1 Rhynchomys soricoides | reverse complement strand
GTCAGGGATTCTACTCCTGCACAAACATCATGACCAAGATGCAGGTTGGGGAGGAAAAGGTTTGTTGAGCTTACACTTCCATGCTGCTGTGCATCATGAAAGAAATTCAGGACTGGAACTCAAGCAGGTCAGGAAGCAGGAGCTGATGCAGAGGCCATGGAGGGACGTCACTTACTGGCTTGCTTGCTTCTCCTGGCTTGCTCAGCTTGCTTTCTTATAGAGCCCAAGACTACCAGCCCACAGATGGTAACACCCACAAGGGGCCCTCCACCCTTGATCATTAATTGAGAAAATGCCTTACCTCTGGATCTCATGGAGGCATTTTCTCAACTGAAACTCCTTTCTCTGTGATAACTTCAGCTTGTGTCAAGTTGACACACAAAACTAGCCAGTACAATATCCAAATGAGGTCTTATCTAAATGTCTGTGCCCACTGAAGTCCATTCCTCCCATTTAGTCTTTCTCCCAAGTCCTCTGCCCCACTAACGACAGTCACAAAAGATGAGCATAGATTAGGAACAGTGTGGAAATTCCCTTTAACGACATCTGACTCCTTCAACCAGGGCAGCAGTCTTACTATCGTGTCCATACGGCTGATCACACCCCTCATCACATTACTATCACACTCCAGTTTTTATAGAATGGAGTAGCCACAGAAGTCTCTCAAGTATTTCATTAAAAGGCAGCCCACCCATTATGCAGAACATCTTAAAGAGCACTCTAAATTCTGGAAGAAAGTTTAACCGTGAGTCGCTTCAAGTCTATGCAATGCAGCATACAGCTTTTCTAGCAGGGACAAGATGCCTGGAGAAAGCAACTTCATCAAGGAAGGGCTCATTTTGGCTCACTGATGGAGGGTGCAGTCCATCACAGTGGGAAAGGATGGTGGTAGGAATGTGAGGCAGCTGCTCACACTTGATCCCAAGTCAGGAAGCAGAGAGATGAACATGTCCTAAGGAATGGTTTTGTCCATATACGAATGGGTCTTCTTTCCTCAGTTAACCTTGCTATAGTGACTCAAAAGACACATCCATGGGTGTGTCTCCTATGTGATTAGAGGGTCCAATTAGGCTGACAAGGAAGATGAAGCATCACACACAAATGCAAAAGTAAATTTCCTAAACCACTGAATGAGAATGTATATACCTGCTGAAAGTCAAGCATGGTCTTTAAAATTCTTAAATGTTGGGGTGAGGTGGAGTCAATTTGTATTTGTACTTGATCTTTTACTTTCTGTGCTCTTCACTGTTTAAACACATTGTCACTTAAAAACGGGAGGATCCAGAGTCAGATAATAATGGAAGGTTTACATCTTCAGAATTCGTTTATGAATTTCCAAATGATGAGCTTCATTGTACAGTAGAAAATCTTAGAGAATAAGTCTATGAAGGTCAGAAACAATGCAATCAAAGCTCATTACTTTAAACTGGTTACTCATTATGGTACCTTTAACCTCTGAAGAAAAGGCAAAAGTGACACCAGAGAACTATGCACAGAATTCCATGGGAAATTTAGCTGTAGTGATGGCTATGGGATAATGGAGAGATGTCCCATTATATTACAGCACTATCAGATATACAATATATCTTATACAATAAAGTCAATGTAAAAGCAGACACTATTACATGCCAGTCCTGAACACACAAATGTCTTTGCTCTTGAGTCCAAACCTATGCCTACATGTCTTCCATGCAGTCTGACTAGAGTTGTTGTCGACTGGAAACACTACAAATTTTTTCAAATCAAAGTCTCCCTACTAGCAAAGAAAATAATTTAGCCATGATTCTACTCTGTCACTTTTTTTCCTATTTTTCTTTTATTGAGTAATTTTTTTCATACAATATGTTCTGGTTTTTCTTTCCCCTCCTCAACTGCTCTGAGACCCTCCACCAAATCCCCATTATTTCTGTCTCTAGACATCTAAGGGATAATGATGGAACAAAATGACGTTTAAAACAACAGAATAGGACAAAACAGACAAAAAAGAAGAAAAAGAACCAAGGGGGACAAAAGCATATAAACCACATATAGACAGAGATACATTTGTACACAGAGAAACCCATAACAGCACACAACTAGAAGCCATAATACATGCAAAGGACCTGTAAGACGTTATTAAAGTGCTATGACAAAACATCGTGCTGCCACTGAGTGTTTTGTTGGCCAGCTACTGATGGGCATGGATGGTTAAACCTTAAGAGTTCTTTTTATCTTTATTGACAGTCTCTTAAAGGAAAATTTTCAGTTCTGAGTGATTATCAATTGGACACAGCTTCTGGGTTAGGGATGGGACCTGTGTTTACTTTTCCTTTCTTCTGTAGGGCACATGCACACTGCCACAGTGTGCATACATGTAACTATCTTGCTATGTATAGAGGGCCTAGTTTCCTTGATGTCCTCTCTCCCTTCTGATTCTTACAATCTTTTAGCCTTGTCTGCTGGGTTCCCCTGAGCACCGGAGAGAGGGACCATATGGAGACATCCCATTTAGGATTGAGTGTTCCAACTTCTCTTACTCACTGCATATTGTGTAGCTGTGGATCTCTGTCTTTGTTCTCCGTCTACTGCAGAAGGAAGCTTCTCTGATGATAGCTGAGCAAGGCGCTGATCTATGAGTACAGCAAGAAGGTCAGTAAAGCACAAAATGTTCTCTCCTTGCCATTTGTTTCCTACCTTGCAAACATCTTTATCTCAGATAGGCACACTGGAAATGTCACCAAGTTCTCTGAAATTAATCATATCTTCACATTTGAAGAAGACAAACCTATGCTTGTCTGAGTCACAGTTGACATTCTAGACTTCGGAAACATCCTCCAGTAAATATTAAATTTCTAGAAACAAAGTAAACTTAAAAACTTAACTTTGGTGGAAGCAGGTTCCTTTTAGTGAAAAATGTTTCCTGGAAGAATCCCTTTGAGATAGGGTGCCTCTCCATCACAGTTGAAGAATTATTGGACTTTGCCTTGACCAAGATTTTGTTGGAGTCAGATAATTTATCAAAAATTGAAGTCCTCTTGAGGCAGAGCAGTAAGAAGTCACACGAAGAAAGAAGGATCACATTGGCCATTGTCTGGTTCTGAGAAAGAAAGCTGGAAATACAAACAGCACCTAACCCAACCATCTCTCACTGCACACACAATGATGTGCACCCTTTCACAAATCTTAGTGGGTAATTTGCTTCTGAGCTGTGGTGTAATGTTCACTGATGATATAGTCTCAGTCATCAGAACCTAATTTCTACATGGTTATATGTTATGCTCTAAATATAGACAATTATTCTCATTTTTCTCCCTTTCATTATTTGGACTTTAACACCTTTATTAGAGCTAGGTTGACAGTGATGAATGTCTTTTATTTCCTCTGATGAAGGGATGAGATGAGAGCTGTACCCAAGCTCTGAAAACACACAGCATGGGCTGCGTCTAGAGCATCTCTTTCTCTCTCTCACTATCCCTAGGCCTAAGCCTAGAAACTTGTAGCCGCCATACAATCTAATATTGCAAGCTGACTGATTCAATCCAGCCTCTCTTTACTTCTGACTGAATTGCTCTGCTTGGCCTCATACTAACTTTGGCAACCTGTTCTAATCTTCTGGCTGCTCCTCATTCTCTGGATCATTTTGTCTTCACCTGTGTCTAGCATGTTTTCTCTGGCACCTGTCTTTCTGAAACTGTCCCACTAAAACTGCCACACTACCACACCATCACACACCACACACCACACACCACACACCCACACACCCACACACCCACACACCCATGCACCCACATATCCACACACCTTCTCTCCCTAAACTGCTCTTAAGTAACCTCTCTTTCCTGTTCTGTTCTTGTGTGAGTTGGGAATATCCTATCTCTGACTCATTCTGTCAAATATTTCTCTTGTTCTTCACTTTGTCTGCCCCTCAATTAGACTTTCAAACATGGCCGCTTCCTTCTACAAACTAACCTTACCTTCTTTGTTAGGGATTAAAAGCGTGTATTAAGAACATGTCTGTATTCTTGCCAGATCACACTGTAATCAGGGTGTGTCTGCATCCCAGCTGTATCATATAGACCTAGTTCTTTAGATGGGATCTCTTGTCAGAGCAGCCATGTTGCTGCATTAAATTTCTTCTACAGACTGTCATTTTAAACGTAGATTTTAGGATGTTGTCAGTTCCGTTTGCAAATCTGAGTGTATAAAACATACACTGCTATCAGGATTTTTTGTTGTTGTTAAGATTCTTTTAAAGTGTTTTGTTTCTTATCATTATTATTGTTGTATGTGTATGAAGCATTTGTAAGTGTGGGCACACCTGTGCTAGGATGCATGTGTAGATTTCAGAAGACAACTGTGGGAGCTGGTTTTCTCATTCTGCTGTAGATCCTGAAGATGGAACTCAGGTCTTATGGCTTACACAAGCAGACATTTCCTGCTCAGCCATTATTAGAATTTATAGCCTTGTTATGTATGCACCTGACCTTTGTAAATTCTGTCTCTATTTATTGCCACTGAACATAAACTGTCTTAGGCAAATGATAGATGTCTTCTCCCTGATGCAGAAGAATGTAGACACATACACACATGTGTGCATGTGCGCATGCACGTGTGTGCATGCACACACACACAGACCCATGAAAAGTTAATCATAAATTGTTTGAAATCGCCTTCCAGAATCAATTTCAATTCTAAGAAACTTTGAATTACCTATTCAGTGCTTTCCTTTGCAAGCTAGTAATTAGAGGAAAGAAAAAAAATTATATACAGTGTGTCATACTTTCTATTTTTAACAGTCATTTAAAAACGTGGCCAAACTCATTAGTTCTGATGAAAGAAAAATGTCCCTGCCACTGTTTATTTCAAGAGAACTGAAGACCTCCATTTCAATTTAAGGCATTAATGACATAAATGGAATTTTATCTATCAGACTCATAATTCTTATTAGAATTTTCTTGTCTTTTTAACCAGTGGTGTGTGTGTGTGTGTGTGTGTGTGTGTGTGTGTGTGTGTGTTCGTTTTATGACATATTGCCATTTTTTTCATGGAATTTTATTCTCTATACATAAGTTCTTATGAGCTGAAGCAGGGTAGATAGTCAAGTGGTTTGAGAGCATTATGTTGTAATGTTAAGTGCATGCATTTTGGAGTGGAATGTTGGGGTTCAATCATGTCTCCAATACTAACTATGTCATTTGGACAGTATATTTAAATCCTTGACCTTTTGTTGCCTTGTGTATTAATGGATAAAATACTAACCCTTAGATCAAGGTAGTTTAAGAGAATGAAGTGAGTTCATGCGTGTAAACTGTATAGCCAATGCTTAACCCTCTGTAAGTTCTCAATAACTATTATATTTCTGTTATCTATGTATTACTCATTATATTTCCTGAGACAAAATATCCATATATGAACATATTGACTATTTTAGAAAATTAACTGTGTTTAGGGAACTATCTGGCTGAACAAGATCTAAAACATAGGAAATACAGTATAGACTAATAGACAAAAATAAGATCAGAAATAGCCAAACAAAATCTGAAGAAGCACTGGCCGAGAGCAGAAGCGTGGTGGGAAAGCACGGGGAACAAAGGACAGCAATGGACTGCAGGGGGATGGGGGGATGGGCGGGCTTCAAGATGGCAGAAACAGCAGAGAAAGGGAGCCAGACCCTCCATGAACTCGCTGCTACAAAGTTGCACTCGGCTATGCAAACATCCTCTTTTTGTTCTCAAGGGGAATAGAGACCCCAGGGCTGTTTACTGTGGCTGGTTCCTAAGCAGAAACTGCCCAGAAGCAGCAATCATGCTTTCCTCTCTGTCACCCAAGGAGTTTTCATTGTCTTTCAGATGTGCCTATTCTCTCATTGTCACAGGATCCCTAAAGATGAGTGTCTTCTTGAAAGCAGGGCAAGTTATGAATAAGAATGAGCCTGATATTGGAAACCTAGTCTCCTAATTCTGTTGAAGATATTTTTAATTATACTTATTCATATATTTGCATGTGTATGTGTCTGCTTTATGTGTATCTGTGTTGGACTCAAAAGTCCAAATGCCTAGGCGGCCCACCCCACAAAGACACCAAGACTGAGAACGATGCAATAAGCATAAGATCTATTGAACCCAGTGCACTGGGGCTGCCCTACCAGCAGGGCAATGGTGACCCCAGGTTAGTAAGGTACACACTTTTTATTCATTTTTTGGGGGCAGAGCTTGGCAACAGCATGAAAGGGTAGGCCCATATTGGTGGTTAATTTTGACTTTTTACATGATTGGAGGGCGATGTTGATTTCCACCCACCTGTGGCTTCAGCCTGTCCTTGCCTATTGTGTGGGGCCTGAGGGGTATCTGCACCTGGATCCGTTTTCTCATTTCATAACTGGTTATCTTTGGCCCTTTCGACTGTTTGGAATGTCTTCCGGCCTGGCTTATTGGCCACTTTTGTCTCTCAAGGCCTCACAGCTGTAAAAGAGCAACTTGCAGGAGGAGCTCATTCTTTCTTCCATGATGCAGGTTCCAGGGATCAAGCTCAGGTAGTTAAGTCTTGGTGGCAAGCTCTTTTTCCCATTGAGCCATCTTGCCAGCCCCAAGTTGAGTTCTTATTTCCTCTTCTGGTTTCTATGGCAGAGTAAACATATGATTGATGTTAGATACGTGTTTTGTGTGCCCTGACATCCTAAATTGCCTCACCTGCTATCATCCATATCAGGCAGCTATTTGTAGCTGTTAAATACCTGAGATGAAGCAACTTAAAAAGAGAAACAATTTATTTGGCTCACATTTTCAGAAGCTTGACATTGTAACCACTTGATTTTTTTTAACCTATATGCTGTAAGGGAATGATACCTAATTGAGGGAGAGGGTGGTGGAAGAGTCCAGTTCTTCTCTTGGCATGAAAGAAGCAAATACAGACTGACTGACAGCTGGACAGATAGACAGATGAATAGAAGGAAGGAAGGACATGTCCTAATATCAATTTCAAGAGCACGTTCCCAGTGACTTAACTCCTCCTGGGTCCTATGTCCTAGAGGTTGTTACCTGTCAAGCAACACATACTTGCAACCATCTTCCCATACATGAGCCATTAGGGTGCTGTCCAAACATCAGCATAATCCAGAAGCATGCTGGGAGGCATCAACAGGGAAGGGTAGAGACCGCCTAGAGTTAGCAGGTAGGAGGTCATCTTTACCTAACAAACAGCTGTGAATAAAGTAGCAGATGGATATCTGTGGGTCATCAGACATTCTGCTCATGCTGCATTTATGTTATGGCAGGAGCATCACATTTCTTCTCTAAGTAATCATGTTTAAGAAAAGCAGTACAAGGGTTTAAAAAGTACACAAGCCGATGAGATTTTTCTGAATAATTTAGATAAGAAAAAAAATCAGACATGTCATTATAACGACTTTGAGTAGAAAGCACTATTCTGCTCTATATCACTGATTCAACTCTTCCTGTACTTGTAAACCACTCTAGTGGTTAGTGCTGCAAAGTATGTCTTCTTATTTCAATTAGTTTGTTTGATGATTAATTTAACATTTATGCTAGTTACACTTGGGGATAAACATGTCCGTCACTGACTTCATGGCAAGTCCTAGTGAGTCTGAGGATGAGAAGAAGGGGTGAGGTAAGATGGTGAAACTGAGGGCCAGGAGTAAGGGTGAGGTGAGATGGTGAGGCTGAGGGTCAGGAGTAGGGGTGAGGTGAGATGGTGAGGCTGAGGGTGAGGTAAGATGGTGAGGCTAAAGGTCAGGAGAAGGGGTGAGGTGAGATGATCTCTCCATGCTTACAGCCTCTTCCAGACTTGCCTAGAATGCATTCGGTCCTCACAATCTCAGGTTTCTGAACCATTTTGTGATATGATCACAATCTTATCTTTGTAACTCACCGGAAAATGCATAAAGTAAAAGAATTAGTAGTCTTCTTTCCACTCATATGGGCTTCCCACCCATTTCTTACTCATTCCTTCTTGCCATTCATATAGCATCCTAAGACTTGTCCCTTCTTATCATTCATACCTCTTGGTATCCATTCCTCCTTACGCTCATTCCTTCTTGCCATTCATATCTTCTTACTATTTATACCTTCTTAAGACTCATCCCTTCTTGCCATTCATACTTTCTTACCTTTGTTCCTTCTTGCCATTCATATCTTACCATTCATTTCTCCCTATCCTCATTCTTTCTTACCACTCAGACATACTAATACACTTCTTTAGATGGTCTTGTCTGCACGATACACATGATCAAACAAGAATTCAGAGCTCCTCAGGTAACATGTATGACTTTCTGTCCATTTATTAATAAAGCAAGGATAGCATCATTAAAGGGGACTCTAGCACCCAAATCTTATATTAATATCAATCTCTAGCGTTTCTTAAGATGTGCTTTCTTAAAATGTGCTTTCTCTAGGCTGGTGTTCTTGGCAAAATCTGCTTTTAGTAGGCTAACGTTCTTGGCAGTTTCAATGGTTTCATCAAGTTCGAGTGTGTTTTTGGCAATAAACAATGAAGTCTGCCATGGGGCAGGTACTATGGCGTGATATGATGCAGTTTTTGGTTTAATTGAGATTTAAGGAAATGATTTGAAAGTTTTAGTATTGAGTTTGTTGTTCATTCACTCACACACCCTTGAGACCTTTGCTAGAATACTGTTGTAGCAAAAGATGAGGAAGTCTGTAGTCTTACAAGAGGAAGGTGGGGGAGGGGAAGGAGGAGGAGACAAGGGAGAGGAGGGAGACAAGGTGGAGGAAGGAGAAAAGGAGGAGGACAAGGAGAAGGAGGAAGACACACAGAAGGAGGAGGACACAGAGGAGGGGGAGGACAGGGAGAAAGAGGAGGACACAGAGAAGGAGGAGGACACAGAGGAGGGGGAGGACAGGGAGAAGGAGGAGGACACAGAGGAGGGGGAGGACAGGGAGAAGGAGGAGGACTTATTTAAAGAGGCTGATGGACTGGCAAGTCTGAAGAAGTTGAGCTGTTTCTGCACCGAGAATCTGACTCTGGGATCCTGGATTCAAAAGCACAACTCTCTTTATATAATGTCCATTCAGAGGACAGAGCTTCAGCACAGACCAAAGCATGCAAGAGCTTTGGAATCAAAGCCCAGAATATCTCCGCATGCATCTTTATTGGATCTTTATTTTCTCGTTGTTTGAAAACACTCTGTTTTTTCATTTTTAAATTTTCCTCCTATATTACATCCTGACCGTATAATTTTATCCACTACCCTCCCAGTCCCCCCTCCTGCCTCCCCTCTTGCCCAGATCCACTTCTCCTCTCTTTTAAAAAAATAGAGCAGGCATCCCAGGTACATCCCAAGAACGTGGCAAACATAGCATGACAAGTTAGAAGAAAATTAGTCATAAACCCTCACATCAAGACCAGAAAAGACAACCCAGTAGGAGGGAAAGAGTTCCAAGCACAGACAAAGGAGCTAGATACACTCCCAACTCTCACTGTTGAGAGTCCCAAGAACATCAAGCTACAGAATCCTAAGGTCACTTCAGTTTATGTGAGCTCCTATGAACACTGCTGACTTGATTCTGTGGGCTGTGTGACTCTTCTGGCTTCTACAGTCCTTCCTTCCTTTCCCCTCTTCAGCAGGATTCACGAGCTGCTTGGCCATACTACTGAATATATTTTATTAACAACATTTTGAGCTTTGGATCCAGTGCTACATCTTTACTTTAAAAATATTGCTGCTGTCTATTTTGTAGTAATGGCCAAAAAATCTAGTTTCTTGACAACTAGATGCAAATAATTAGGATCTTTCTGGTTTTAAGTAAATGAGTCCAACTGGTAAACAACGAAATTAAGGTGATAATTAGACCCAACTGCTGCTAACAAATCACTCACTATTATTGCTCTCATTCTACAGAACAATGATCCAGGGAACTTGTTATAGAATACCAACAGGGGGATAATGTGTCCTTAGATTAATTGTCTTATGGAACAAAAATAATGATTCAAACTGAAACTGAAACTGAAAGATATTTTTTCAAAAGAAAATCTACCCAGAACAATCCAGTTTGGAGAAGAATTTATTTTATTATAGGAAACAGGAACTAGGAAATACAAATATGAATACATTTAATATTATTAAAATAACTTTTGGATTATTAATAATCTGCTATAATAGTTAAAGAGGTTTTTCTGGAAAATTCTTTTTAATCTTATAAAAATACTTAATTAGGCTCCTAGAAATAGGACAGTAGCTTTGTTGCTTTCTTTCCTATACTTTTCTTGATTTTTCTCTGGAGCGATTCCCTCTTGTCTGCTGGATGCCTGTAAGTAACATCTGGCTGTACATGGATGCTAACACTTTTCTTTGTAACTGGATCAGTGAGGCTGATTTATTAATGGACTCACTGACTGTCAACAGAGAGCCGACCACTGCTGGATGGTGATATGTTAACTAGCTGTGAGACTAAGCTCCAATTTTGTTAGCAACGGAGCAGAGTGAAATATTTACGTCCTCTGCTCTACTTCAACAGACAAATTTTAACAACTTTCCTTTTCATAAGCGCTGGATTACAATGACCTGACTACACAGGTCGAGCACAGGTTTAGGGAAGTAGCTTTGTATACTGTCCACAGAAACCATTGAATGTGCCAGGCTGCCATTAGGTTCCAAATGTGGACTATGTGTGAGATGCAGTAAGAGCTTCCAAGTCTGTGTTCATGTCTCTCTGCTCCAGGTGTATGAATTGACTAAATAACTTGAAGTATTTTCAAATACCTATAACATTTACATTGGAAGACTTGACCTATCGTAAGAGTGCCATGTTCACCACATACCATCATCCCGTGCTTACTACTTTTGTGGTGTGAACACTGAAGTTGTAGCAATGTTGAGACATACCAGGCCTTAGTATTACTTAAGTCCCCTTGTCACCTCAGGGCACCTTGGGTCACTAGCACCTGTTTGTCCTGCCTATTGAAACCTTGTACCCTTGGACCAACTCATACTCCTTCCCCACTCCAGAGTTCACCCACTTCTGATAACCACCATTTGATGCCACCTCTAGCAATTTGACTGTTTTAGGTCCCACATATGAGTGAGCTCATCATCTCAGACCTTATCAATACATCAAAAGATTTCATTGAACCCTCAGAGCATGCCCAGATGGAGTCCTAGGCTAAGAGCGGGATCTGAACACAAGCCCCCATTGCTAAATAAGAAGTGATCGCCAACTGACAACCACTTGAAAAGGACAAGTCAGTCTCTCCAATGGAGTCTCACTTGGTATACAAACCCTGATTAAGGACAGGCACCTTGCCTAGCAGTAGAAGACAGCACAAAATGAATTCAATGGCATTTTTGAGATTATTTTTGCTTCATGAGGTTTTTTTTTTAGACATTTTTAAAAAAATAAAGTTTATTGTTTTTATGCTTGTGTATTATGAGTTCCAACTTAGTGTTTTTATGGTTTGTGTGCATGTGCTTGTGTGTGTGTCTCTTTTGCTTTTTTTTTTTTTGCCTCTTTTCACTCTTTTTTGGTGTTACTGTTTTGTTTTGGTTTTTGTTGCCTGCTTTGTTTTCTAAGGAGAGAGAGAAGAGAGAGAGAGTTAGAAGGGAGAGGGTAGGGAGGATCTAGGAGATGAGGGGGAGAAGCCATGGGTCAGAATATGTTGTAGAAAAAAAGTTATTTTCAATAAAGAATAAAATGAAAGAATAAAACAAAATGCTATTTTAAAATGATCTCTTTTATAAATTCACATATCAGTATCCATAATTCTGTAAAGTTCAAATAATATCTAGGCTCCTTTATTGGTATGAGAATAAACAGATATTATGTTACCAGTTCATAACATTGTTCAATGAATCATTTATCATGTTTAATATCTCAGATCATTGTATATTACATATGCATGGTAACAATAAAGGTGTTTAGCATAGATATTGCTTTCATCCACTATTGAAGCAATGCTGTCCTGAGACATGATCAAAATATGGTTAGGTTTTGTCTGTATTGACTTTTACTAATGATAGTCCTGAGTGTCTCAGAGTGGTTTTTAACTGTGATAAATAGTAGAATTATACGGTGATGTTTAAAAATAAGATCTATGCTCAGGTGCAATCCAGAACAATGAATTCCAGATGTGGTGATGAGACTCAGGCATTGGTGCTTTCTAAAATCCCCCCAGATGTCCTCAATGTACAACCAGGGTTATCTGCTGCTTAAGGAAATAAAGCCATTAACAGTATTGAAAACCGACTTGTTTTAGCTGTGCCGATCTACCACCACAGTTTTCTCACCAAACATCTTACTCTGAAAAGCTATCTATTGAAAGATGAAAAACAGGATGAGAAGTTGCCGTGATCCTTTGAGAGGCGCTGTGGAAAATGTGATGCCAAATCTGGCCTGCCAGCATTGGCACATTCTTCCTGTAGAAACTGAAACTGAGTTCCTTTTCTTTTTCTTGGAAAAGCAGCTTGGAAAGTACCCATGCAGCATATAGTCTAGCACAAAATCCTAGCAAGAATTCAACTCATCTATGCAAAGAAAAACTCTTAATGTGCACTCAGTTTTCCATGGACATATGATAGTTTTAGAGTATTCTTCTGGCAAACACAAATAAGGCCATCTCTTACTTTCTATTGCCTACATAGATTGTCTTTCACGGCAAGCAGGAGTTCCATGGTCTGAAGGACCAGGCTGCCTTTAAACGACGAGGTTAGTGCACATGAGCTTGTTCTATAAGCTCCTCAGGATCGTTCCTACACTTGGATTCCAGCTGGAGGCTGAGCAATTCATAAAGCTCAATGACTGGAGACTACTCAACCCTGTGCATAATTCACCAAAAGATAGGTGTATGCATTACTGATGAAGAAAAGAAAAAACTGGAACAAACGTGTTTGAATTGTGTCTGCTAACAACTGCGTATTGATAAGAGATGGGGTGAGGAAATGGATGTCCTCTCTGTATGAAAACGACTTTGGTGGGATGCTGTTGCTCAAAGGGTCTTCATCAATGGTGGGTGATCCAGTAATTATTTGCTACTAATCTGAGATAAGTACAGAGACAGAAGCAAGCATTTAGAAACTCTATAACGATTTGACAGAGTCATTTTGTAACTGAAAAATCTAATAAAAATGTTGGCTTCTGTTTTAGACGCCCTCTTCCACGTCATTTTTATGTAATTTTATTACATTTTAGTTTATGTTTTAAGAAAAAAGAACAAAAAAACCTCAGCCAGTGACATTGAAAATAAATAAAATGGCCCCTTCACCACAAGCAGGCCCTGTTCTAATTTTCTCCCTTTGGCATTTTTGTAGAACCCAGTTGTACTGGCAAGTTTTGTGTGTCAACTTGACACAAGCTGGAGTTATCACAGAGAAAGGAGCTTCAGTTAAGAAAATGCCTCCATGAGATCCAGGTGTAAGGCATTTTCTCAATTAGTGATCAAGGGCGGAGGGCCCCTTGTGAGTGGTGCCATCCCTGGGCTGGTAATCTTGGGTTCTAAAAGAAAGCCAGCTGAGCAAGCCAGGGGAAGCAAGCCAGTAAGAAACATCCCTCCATGGCCTCTGCATCATCTCCTGCTTCCTGACCTGCTTGAATTCCAGACCTGACTTCCTTTGGTGATGAACAGCAATGTGGAAGTGTAAGCTGAATAAACCCTTTCCTCCCCAACTTGCTTCTTGGTCCTGGTGTTTGTGCAGGAGTAGACACCGTGACTAAGACACCAATGTTCCTAGTGTTAAAATGAGAGATTGAAGGACGCTAAAATGAGATTTTAAAAAACTGTGTGGCTGGAGTTGAAGTGTGCTGCTTCTGAACTTTAAAATACAAAGTAATTCATCTCCCTCGTTTTCTTTGTACGGTTGCCATGTTAATGCTGCGGACACTACAGTACATATAACTGAGGTGAGATGATGGAGCTGCTGTCCTTCCTGGGGCAGGGATGTCCTTTGGCCATGGCTTTGCCTGTTTTTACGTCTTTCCTCTCTGACCCTTATTCGTTGTGCATACCAACCTCCCATCAAAATCACCTGTGACTCTATGAGCCTTCTTTTAAACTTATGCCCCATAGCAACATGTACCTACATCAAGCTTTAGGGAGAAATGCCCATGTAGTGGAGGCTAGGCCCAGCCCTAGTGGAGAGGTAGGCATTGGCACTATAAAGGTGGAACCTAGTGAGGAGTCCTGAAGTAATCATCTTCAAGGGAGCTCTTATGGCCTGAGCCCTTTCTTCCCCCTCTCTTCTCTTTCTGGGAACACACTAAACCACTGTACTCAGCCACACCCTCTCACTTCCCCCCACCCCCACCTCAAAGCAATTGGATCCAGCTGATGACTGAACCTTCAAACTGGTGACCCAATTAAACCTCTTCTCTTCGTTAAGTTGATTTATGGCAGATATTTGTTAACAATACGAAAAGACTGACTAGCCAGAAAGCGCTCGGTATTCTGATTCCAGGGAACATAGAGCTCTCATCACAGTTATTGAAAGAAACAATTTTAACACCCCCCCCCCCATTGCAAGGTGGGAGGAATCTTCCATTACCACCTACAGACCACAGTATAACAATTGTTGCTCTTTAATGGGGGCAAGAGCAGAGATTTAAATTAGTGGCTGCAGATGTTTGATACCCTTGTTATAGAGGGATAGAATTTATGATTTCTCCACCAACCAATGGGATAATGGGAAAGTGACCTGTGAATTTTGTGGCTGTTTCAGGAAAGGCTCTGTGGCTTCCATTTAGTTCTCTTGAAATTCCCGAACTTCAGATATCCCCTTTGGGATGCTGCATCTAAGAAGGAAGCCTCTGCTAGAAGAAGCCCAGGGAGACGACAGTGTCCAGTGAACTCAGCTTTTAAATTTCCTTGGCCTACATGAAGCTGTGAAGGAGTGAGGGAATCTTCAGATGATTCTGGTGTCGACTGTGTAAATCGCTTGTAGTTGGTCAGTTCTTTCAAGCCATTGAAGCCTTACCAGGAGAGTGCTCAGACACCACGAAGCTGAGACAGCACAGGTCTGCTGCCTTTTGTTCAAGTTCCCAATGCACACTATTCATGCACATAATAAAATGATGACTGCTTATAACTTCAATTTATAATCAATTGTTTTGCAGTAAGATGGCCCAACCTAAGAAGGAGTTTCCACAGCATCACGTCTTCACCGTTAACATGTTGCTCTCTAGTAATGAAGCAAAGCACAATTAATACTGGTGAAAGCTGATAAACGGAGACACTCTACTCTTGGAAGAAAAAAGGATCTTTTTCTTGACTCTGCTTTTGATAAAAAATTTGTCTATCAATATCTGCAGGGGATTGGCTTAAAGACACACACACACAGAGAGAGAGAGAGAGAGAGAGAGAGAGAGAGAGAGAGAGAGATCCTTATACCCCCAAACACATAAATAAGTAGAAGAGTTGATATTTTGATATTGCAGTTTTTTTTTTTAAAATAAATACATTTCCCTCCAGCTTTTAGTAATTGATTCTTGTATTTTTGGTTGTGAATCTAACCTTTAATGGCTGAGCCATCTCTTTAGCCCTAACAACTGATTCTTAACTATAATATGTCAGAACAAATTTGAGTCGAGGGGCCACATTTAGGTAAACTAAAAGTTAAGCATGGTTAATGACAAAAGGTGATATCTCTTCTTTTTATTCTCAGTGCACTGAGGTTTTAAGCCTATCCAGATGTTCTTCTGTTCTATCATTCGATTTACACTGGCTCTCTGCTAGCCTTGCAAATTTTAAGTGCCACTGAGTGTGAGTGAGCCATCATCCTCCAGTGCTTAAAAGCATCAGTCAGTAAGCAAGCAGTGATACAGGAAACAGAATGAGCCTTACAAATAACTGTCTTCCGTATTCCTCTTCCACCCAGTGGCACCACCAGGCTTTTCGCCCCCGATTGATCAATCCCATCAATCTTCATTACATCTTAAGCAAAACTATTCAACCTTTCATCCGGTGTTATTTGTATAATATAAAGAAAATAAAAAATTGTTCAATTAAAGAAGCTTCTAACTGTAAAAGTGACCTAAATGTCTTCTGTTGGGATGACATAGATCACTTTTTGCCCCTATCAAAGGTGACAAAATGTAGGGATGTATTTCAGTCCATAGAGTGTTCACATGGCATGTCTGTAGCCCTAGGTCCAGTTCTTCAAATGACATAAAACCCAGAATGATGACACACACCTGGGATCCCAGCACTCCGGAGGTGGAGGCAGGAGGATCAGAGAAGTTCAACGCCATCTTCTTGGGCTATATAGAGAGTTCAAGGCTAGCCTTGGCTATATGAGACCACCTAAACATGAATGAATACATGAATAAATAAGTGAATAAAGAAAATGTTTTTATGTGGCTGCTTCTTATTTAGAAGCAGCAGTTCTAGAACAAATCAAGGTCACCGAATGAAGGCCAGTTCCATTATGGAAGCATGGCTGACAACCTCTGAGACGATGTAAAGAAAAAGGATAGTAGCAGCCGGCTTACTCGTGAGAGGTTGTGGGTCAGTTTTGCAGTGGTGTGACTAAAGGACTGATGCAGACGAACTGCGGAAGGAAAACAGGTTAACTTAACGTTAATTCAATGGAAGCTCAAAGCTCAAAATTGGGCAGCCTGTTGGTTTGGCCCTGATGAGATCACAATGGGAAAAGAGTGTTTAACTGCAAGAGAAGAAAGAGACTGAATCTCAAAATGAGAAGCCAGAGAGAGAGGGGGTCCCACAATCTCTTCTTAAAGAATACCCCAATAATCTAATTTCCACAAGGCTCCACCTCTTAAAGGGCCTCTAGCTCACAACCACAATGGCAATCAAGTTTCCTACAAAAAGACTTTTGAAAACACATCTGGACCACTGCCAAAAGGATGTGTCTTTAGTCTCCCAGAGAAGACATGATGTTGGCTCAGGTAAAGGTGGCAGGGTTGAAAGTGGTAGCCAGTGGTCAGGTGTAATTTGAAGCTAACACCATCGAGATTTTTCTGTTGTACTAAAAATGGAATGTATGATAAAATAAGTGTCCAAAATAACTTCAAATTTTGTCTCATGCCACATGAAAGGAAAGCTGAAAATAAAGCAGGAGCCAGGTGCTCCCTGACATCCATCCTGGGGTTCAGTGCAGATGTTTCAAAGGAGCCCAGCCCCTGTTGGAGGTCTTAGTAGCCATAGCTTGACAGCAGAGCTGCAAGCTGTTTTGGTGACTGTGAAAAGTTGTTCTTTGTTAGGCCCTTTTATTTGGAACTTGAAACACGGATTCTGGACTCCAAGGCCCTGCAGCTGCTTTGAGGGTTTGCTCTCAAGCTTCCTAAAGCCTCAACCTGTCATTACTGAGGTCGGAGGGGGAGAGAGCATCATTTTGATGCCTTTGCAGATTTTCTGGTTGACTCAAAATAACTCTACATGGTATAATAGAAGGAATCCAACTGGGAAGTAGACCAGATTCAAATTCCTCATCTTCAAAGTCAAAACTGGATGAGTAAGAGTTTTTCAGCCCGTTGACACAAGTGATGTAGATTTTTGGGACCTTTCCTGGATCTGCTCTCTCTTCCTTGGGTAAAGGCGAGTCTCTGAAAACAGCCAAAGGAGCCTCTGATGCTTGCAAGGACTGGTGGACATTTAAGAGCAGTGGTCTTGACACTGCTCTAGTTTGAAAACGTGGATTTGATATTGTTTAATAATTATTTTTCTATTTGAAAATGGTCTAAAGAGATGAGATTCAGCTACAATTTTATTTAAAGGATTTAAAAATAGAGAAAGTGGTGCTTTTATACTCATGTGCCCAGAGCAGACAGTTCAGTGGCTCTTGTGGTAATAAAGAGGTTCCATTGGCATTGGTGTTGGAGCTTAAGGTTGGAAGGCTTGGGCTTTAAGCTTGCCGAAGGCCATGCAAGGGTAGGGTTGGAATTCCAACCTTAATCTTACTGGCTACAAAACTGAATGATCCAAAAGGAAGAGGAGAGGGGTTTATGTAGATATACTTGGATGCTGCAAAGTTCTTTCAGGATTGGATGTGGCTACACCTGAGCTCCTTCCCCCAAGCAGGTACCCTTGTCCACTGGGTTTGCGCTTCCTGGCCTACACTGCTCACATTAGGCTAAGACAACTTAGCCATGTTCTCACAAAAACTGTGTGACATTTGCTGGTATGGTTGAGTTAGCCTTACTACAGTCTTTGAAATTGAAAGTTTCTTTTTTTTTAAGCACATACAAAGTTTGCCGTCCCCACCCCACCCCCACCCTGTGGGCCAAGAATTATTAACTATATGCTTGTTAAAAGATGACCTGAAAAACTTTCCAAAAGCCAGATAAAGTATTAACTTAAAACTTGCCAGTGAACCCAAGAATCCAAGAATCATTCACTAGATAAGACAAAAGAGAGAGAGAGAGAGAGAGAGAGAGAGAGAGAGAGAGAGAGAACAGCACACCAAGAGCCTAATAAGACATACAGAATATAAATCCAGAAAATTCAAGGTCTTAAGAATAGTTTTCTCAGGGGGAAAAAGATTCTGAGAAATGATCCAAAAGAAACTTTAAAAATTAAGCAAATGGGAGTTAAAGAGGCAGAAACTTGCAACAAAAAGAACCTACAAGTATTTATTTAGTCAAGGGTATTTGGCTTATTTCAAAAACACTGCTACAAAGAAGAATTTTCTCGTCTCTCAGGGATAAAGGCACAAAATTATTAAAAGATATCACTAATGGATCACATGGCATGCTGCCCAGTGAGCTGTGTCTAACACTTGAGTAATTCTGAAGTCATGTTAATTTCATGTTATAATTTGCCACATAATGGCAGTCACGTTGGCCATACAGAGATGCGGTCTAGAAAGCCTCCCAATACTGTCTTTGAAAGGAAGCATGCCGTGATCTCATTGAGAGGTGACTTCCTCATTATCCTGGGGCTGAAAGCGTTCTTATAAATAGCTATTTGATATTTCTGTATCACACGGGGAAAGAGAAGAGTAACGCTTTGAATGCTGAGTGGC
This sequence comes from Rhynchomys soricoides, assembly GCA_019843965.1. Classification (NCBI taxonomy): domain Eukaryota; kingdom Metazoa; phylum Chordata; class Mammalia; order Rodentia; family Muridae; genus Rhynchomys; species Rhynchomys soricoides. The sequence continues at coordinate 10,567,054 of JADRCH010000028.1, read as the reverse complement.
TCTGGGGTTACCCAAGCACAGAAAGCCAACTGAAGTCGAAAGCTCTTTCACTCAGGCAGAGAAGGAACAAGTTAGACCACACATAGGATAGCTCGAGACTTTCTGGGAGGCCTTCTGGGAGCTTACTTGGGCTTGCTGTTCCTCCAGTGCTCCGTTGTTTCTAGCTTTTCCCTTCCAATGTTTTCCCTGCCTTCGATTTTTGGTGCAGATACTTAGAACTCACGGATTCTTTTAGTCTCATGTTGGCACCTTTTGCTGCAATCAGGTGGGCAGATGTAGAGGGGAGAGGCAGACAGAAGCTACATCCTGACATCAACAGGTTTCTTTAGGACATGGAGAGATGGCTCTCCATTTGAAAACACTGGCTGCTCTTCCAGAGGGCCCAGGGCTCGACTTCCATCATCCATATGGTAGCTTACAACTGTAACTCAAGTCGCAGGAAATCCAATACCCTCTTCTGGCCCTCCTTGGGCACCAGGTACAGACTTGGTGCACAGACATACAAGCAGTCAAAACATATATACATATATGTCATATATATGAATATTATATATATATATATATAAAGTTTCTTCCATGCTAAGTTCAAAATCTGGAAGCACAGTGCTTAGAAATACTTCCACAAAGTAGGAATGACCAACTCACCAAAGCACAGAGTAGACATGGGTGAGCACACGAAGGAAACCTTACTCACTGTTTACTAGGGGAAAATTTAACGACACTACTAGAGGAGTTAAGACTGAGCATAAAAACAGTAAGTCAACAATTGAAGGTTGGATTGGAGACATTTCAACATTTATTTTAAAGGGATGCTAAGGGTCTTCATCCACTGTAACTTGGAGAACTTTCCTAGGGACTTAAGTGAAAAGAGGGATGAACCTAAATTGTTGTGGAACGAGATGATAAACACCAGGCAGAATTCTGGCTTTCTATGGCCCGTAAAAACCATTCAAAATGAAATGCATGCCAGACCCCACCCTACCTATTCCGTTCTGCAAGAGGATAGCAACAGTGTGGTCACCAAAATGATAGCAACTAGCTGGCTCTTAGTTAGTAGTTAGACAAGATTTAGAATCTTAACCATCTCTTTTATGACTTGGCAGCTTCAGGGTATCCGACTCAGGCCATGAATAATCCCTTTGGAACAAAACGTCTCCTCTAGTGGGATAATTGGACCATGACTAAGGACAAACTATCCAACATCAAAAGCTTAGAAGCTAAGAGATCACGTGATGGGCGGTCCTCGCCCTAAATTAAAAGCATGCTCGGCATTAAGACTTCAGGGCGGTAAACATGGGATCTGAAATAATTGCACACAAGTCAAGGAACTAGAGCACACACTGGAATAAAACGCAACTGGCTTCTGAGAGAAGAATGGGTTAGATATTTTCAGAGCTTGAGGTGGTGCTTGGAAGCCTCTCCTCCATTTCTGATCAAGTCATTAATCATCCCGGTGAGGCTTCTGTTACTCCAACACGTTTTTGGTAACAGAGTCAAGAATGTTTCTGCTGACCGTGTTTGAGATGAAGGCTGAAGTCAATGGAAAGACCAGGTGGTGATAATTACAAGATGATTTCCTTTCATTTTCTTTATGTCTAACATGCACAACTAAGTTACCTGTTACCACTGAATCAAGCACAAACCACCCACTTTATTCATGGGATAAATGGCTACCAGCTCTTCAATACTTTTCTCAGCCTTTGGTTTTACATTGGTTGTGAGCTTCTCTCATTCCTCCAAATACTGCTAGGGTATGATCAGAGTATGGTAACTTTCAATACACATTTATTATTAAAAGGTTTGTGTCCAAGAACATACATACCCCATAGGTTATGCCACACACACTTGGTCCCCATTTGGTGGGACTGTTGAAGGAAGTCTAGGAGGTTTTGCCTTGTTAGAGAAGTATGTCACTGGAGCCAGGCTTTGAGAGGTTAAATACTTGCACTTCTTTTCCAGTTTGCTTCTTCTGCTTTCTGGTCACTGTAGAGAGATGCATCCGTAGTTGCTGCTCCAGGTGCTATGCTTGCTGTCTGTAGCCACGATGTCCCCAGAATCACAGACTTTTATCCCTTTGGAACCGTAAGCCCAAATAAACTGTTTATCCCATAAATTGCCTTGGTCATTGTGCATTTTCACAGAAATAGAAAAACTAACTAAAACAGACAGTACTACGCAAAAAAAGATTTTAGATTTTCTGCAAATGTAATGAGGCCACTTCTAAAAACCTGCTATTTCAAGACTCCAGTGATGGATGGATACCTTCTGAAGTCCTCCCTCTCTTTCTTCTCCATTCTGTAGACATTAAGTCACAATGAAATTATCAAAGAAAGACATTTGAAGAGATGAAAGTACAAAAGAGCAAGATCTGTAAAATTTCCTAGAAATCTAGCCAGTGGAGTGCTGTGTTAATAAAGTAGCTATTATCCATACAGTGTTAGGAAATCTGAAACAAATTGAACTGGGTATCTGCAAAGTAGCTAAGTTCAAAAGTACTAATCATTTAGCAGATTCATTTTGCTCTATAAAACTCTGGCATACTGAGAATCAGAACTCCTAAATTCAGGATTCATGAGATCATTCCAGCCAACTCCAAAGTCTGCCTTCTGGACAGGTCAACTTCCCTAGATAATAGAAACCACAGTCTTAGCATGAGGTCCCACATGAGAACTTACATTATATCCACATGACAATACAATGTATGCCATTAGCCACCTTGTTATATTATTGCTAAATAGTTCTTTAGATAAAAGTAAAGTCTATCTAACCATTTTACCAAATATTTTCTACCTTTGACTAACATAAAACATTGTTGGGATCAGTTCTAGATCTTTCTGAGTATCCATTGCTCAACCAGGAAGAGAAGTTTCCAGAATATTGGTGGAATTTTCTGCTATGATTGCATCCTCTGATCAACTGGGTAAGTAAGAGCCATTAGTCTGGAAGTTTTCACTATTCTTCTGAATCCTACCTATTCACACAAATTCCTGAATTTTATTGTTGAATGCATTTCGAGATGTAATCTTATGCAGTGTTAATTTCCCTACTAAGCAGTTTTGAATTGAGTGATTGTTGAATGGATAATGGTCTAAATATTTTTAAATTTCATTCTAACTTAGTCATATATTCATTTCATATCTTGAGCAAAGATAGTCCCAAAAGATTAAGGTATTTTTTTTAAGGAAACATAAATGCTAAATATGAGCAATAAAATTATTAGGCGAGTAATTTAAAATAGTGTTTCTATTACCCAGCTTTTAAGTTTATTAATTGGTTGATTTGTGAGCTCTCTCTCTCTCTCTCTCTCTCTCTCTCTCTCTCTCTCTCTTTCTCTGTGTGTGTGTATGTATTTGTGTAGGTATTTACTTTCCATAGCACACATGTGGAAGTGTTTTAGTTAGGGTTACCTATTACCGTGAAAAGACACCATGATCCTAGCAACACTTATAAAGGAAAACATTTAATTGGGGCTGGCTTATAGGTTCAGAGATTTAATTCATTATAATCATGACGGGAAGCATGGTGGAACGCAAGCAGACATGGTGCTGGAGAAAGGTCTGAGAGTTCTACATCTGGATCCACAGGCAGCAGGAAGAGGCAGACACACTGGGCCTGGCTTGAGTTCTGAGACATCAAAGCCCACCCCCAATGACACACTTCTTCCAACAAAGCCACACCTCCTAACTCTATATATGGAGGCCATTTTTATTCAAACCACCACAGAAAGTCAGAGGACAATTTGCAATAGTCAGTTCTCCCTTTCTACCTTGGGGTCAAACTTGGCAGCAAGCTTCTTTACCCACTGAGCCATCTCTCCATCTTCTTGTGGCTATAACAAAATATTTAAGGTAATCTAACATTATAATGGAACGGAGGGTTATTTAGCTCACAGTCCCAGACATTGGCAGACCTCATAGTGCCCTGGATCAGTCACAGTGCTGGTCTCTCACCAGGAAAACTTTATGCAGAGCATCTCAAGGAAAGAGACAAGGAGGACACATTCATGTATCTGGTCTTCTTTCCTCTTCTTAAGAGTTAGCAATCAAATCCAAACCAGCCATGGGAGTGTCACCCTAGCAACCTGATCTAAGCCTAGTATCTTCCTCAAAGCCCTGCCTATCACAATTGTTCGGTTGTCTCTACTCTCCTGCTACTGCTTGTTTACAGCTGCATGGCAAACCATATTCAAACACTAACAGCATCATTTTGAGTATTAGCCACTCCTCCTTCAGCATCCAAAGTGCTGCCTGTGTTCATTTTTTTATTCCACAGAAACCATAGTTAATATAAAAACAAGTGTAGACAAAGAAAGCGATGTATTCCTAAATAATATTTGCTTGCAAAGTTTGCTAATAAGGTTACCTGGCAAACATTCCTTCGTAGAAATCATGTTGGAAAAATTATGAGTAGATATTCACTTAAGCTCAAAAGTCGTGTTTACTTTGTGTCTCATATATGAACACCATTACATGTGGGTAAGCATGAAACTACTATAGGGTGGTACGTGTTCACCAAACACATCCCACTGTTGGAACTCTGAGCTGTGGTATTCAAAGTCTGTGCCAGCCAGGAATCTGTTGCCTCAGGCCATTCAACCAGACACTCTTGCAAACAGGGCAGTAACAGGAAAATTTGGGGTTGGGAAGGGGATAGAATATTGCTCTTTCTTCCTGCCATTGCCCACATAATTGTATGATAGAAGTCATCTGTCTCTCTGATAATTATCCATAGCACTCTTGTTCCTTTCTACTTTCAAAAGAATAGCCCTATTCCATGAGCATTTTTACTCTGAATCCAGAAGTGGCAAGCTCCTTTCCCCTATGCAGATACGAAGTGGGTGGCTAATTTTGTCCAGCTTCACACCTACCTATTTGAGTCTTATTCACTGGATGGAAATCCTTGTTCTCAAGATTATCTAAAGCAAGTAGATTCTCTAATCATCAAAAATATAACCCCCAAAATGCCTAATTATTTCAAATTGGGGACAAAGAGAAAGTGAGCAGGAAGAAGAGGGAGTAGGAGCAGGTGTCACCTTGGTGCAGATGACTCGGGGTCCTGAAGCCTCTTGAACTAGCTAGAGGGTGACTGTTCTACACATGCTTGTTCTTGACTTTCAGGAAGGAAAACTTGGTGTGTCCACTTCAAGATGTCCATAAGCAAAAGTGAACTAATCACTCAGGGGAGCACTGTTTATCCTGGGCTGCAATTAAAACAAAACCAACCAAACAACAACAAACAACAACTTCTTCATTTGATATCCGTAGATCAAAGTTTGTGTAACGAGATCAGATTTCTTACTTGGTTTCAAGAGCTATCTAACCTGTGATAGCAAGTCCGTCAGAATTCAGTGTGATGTGCTCTGGGACGTGTAGCTCCAAGCTTGTCTGGCCGAAGAGAAAGAAATGGTAGCAGTTCCTGGATAGAGAAGTGTTCCCTGAGGTTCTCCACAAACATTGTTTCTCAGCTGAGCCTTTAAAGGTGTCTGGCGGCAAAGAGATTACATGTCAGTGCAAGCAGAGGGACACAGCTGTCCTCTGTTGTCTGTGTTTGGGCTTCAGCAGCTGAGCCAAGAGTAGAATTTACGTTCCCCAACTGAAGATAGAGAAAACAAGCCAACATGTAGCCTTTGGCTTGGAGACCATTGGGGAGACACATTCAGTTGAGTTGAGGCACTTTGAACCATTCTAGCTGAGATGAGTCAGCCACCACGTTCAAATCCTTAAAGCATGGCTTTAGTACCTGCATCCAGAAAAAAATGGATAAAAACTAAATGTTTCCAAAAGAGCACCTTAAATTCTCTACGTGTACACACTGGGAGATAATTTTTGACCTTTTTCTCTTGAATTTTAATGAAAATATTTATGAAACAGGACAGTGTCTCTGCCATCGCTAGAGTGAACACAGAGAATGTAGTCAAAGAATTTCGGGCAGTTTTCAAGAAGCTTGCAATGAAAGCATGCACAGTGGAACTGACCTCAGAGACTGCTAAGATTACTTTCTATACTTTTACTCTAAATTCTGTAAAAACTAAAGTAGAGATGCTAGCTTCCATCGTTCAGGACAGTTGGCTGGAAGAGAGACCAACCTTAATGACAAAACATGTAACACTCCTAATGTAGTTTAGTTGTCTGCTTACTGACAGTCTTTCTTAAAAAGTAGATGCTGTTTGCAAATCTCTGTGGGAGATTAAAGATGACTGACAGATAGTATCTCCCATCCCATTGAGAAATGGGCTCTAACTCCACTCCTGAGTTTCAGTGCCCTTGCTACTGGCTGGACTAAGACAGTAGCATAAACCCTACAGGGTCTCCCTTGGTGCTCATAGCATGTGCTCTTAAAGCCACAGAAGCTGCTCTACAAGATGCAATCACCCCAATGCCACCCTGAGGACACCCAGGCTGGTCATGAGAAGAGCCTGTGCATAGAGAAAGCAAACCTGTCCATATCCCATATTATACATGAAGCCATGCTAGTTTTTCCAAATTGGTTGAGATGATACGATACCAAAGCATGCCCCTGGTGAATCCCATGTACCTTCCTAGCACAAAATATATTTAGTAGAGTAAAATGACTCTTGGCATATGCCACAACATTATGGGCAACAGCAACAGATAGCTTGACCATCTGAATTAACCAACTACATGACAGGAAGCTAGCTAGGCAAATGCAGTTTCCACTTTCCACTCCTACAACAAGCATGTAGCGCGGATAATGTGCCAGGCACTTTGCTAATGACAAGGATCCAAAGTTGAGTATGAGGTGATTCTTGTCCACAGATAGTTTTCTCTCTGATGGGCAGACAACTAAGCTAATACTTCGGGTTTAATTATAAGCAAGGCAAGCATACTGCACAGTTCCAGGTGAACAGAAGCACTGCCACACACCTGAAGGGTTCCCATTCGAGGTGACTTTGCATAGCTATTCAAAAGGCCATAGTGTGGATGTCTCTCAAAGTTGAGAGACACAGGACCTTGGTGATGGGCATTAGGCTAGAAGTCCTGAGAATGTTATAGAAGCACATAGGAGAGACAGTAGAAGGAGTTGTGCATGGGGCTTTTTATTTTCATTATTAATGCCTAGAGAATTAATTGAGTCCATTGACATATTATTGTCATTGATAATATAATTTAGGTATTGTGACATTCATTCTAATTTGTATAATATAATTAGTCTAAATGATTTATTTAAATTAGTAGTTAAACACATATTTTCAAATTTGTGAGAAATTATATCAAGGAATAAAAAAGTAAAGTCGGGAATTTGTTCCATGCGGTCTTGAAAAATAAAAGTATATCTTCGTGGTGTTTATGATGCAATTTCATAGGGTAGTTTCAGAAAGGTAAATGTATTAAACATAGGTCAAATATTATATGACAGTACATTACAAAGCAAACTACCAAGAATCAAAGAAAACGGATCAGCTTAAATGTCAATAATTTGGACAGTTTAAATTCCATTGGGTTTGAATTGCAAAACAAGAAAATGATACAGCCCAACAGACTCAATACGGACAGCCTGTTGAATAAGAAATTCAGAGATAAATTTACTTTTCGTTTGGGTAAATCAAGCAATCCTGGCAGCCAAATGACTTTTATCCCTTGGCTCTGCAAGTACCTACCACACGGTCTTAGGGCCTCACTCCACACTCAGGTGCTGACAATTCCAGAACTCACCTTTCACGTCAGTATTTAGCCTTAAATAGATATTCTTTCTTCCTCCCATCTTATCTTTTCCCACATAATGCTTTTATTAATTATTTGGAAATTTCGTACAATGCGCCCCAGTCATACTTGCTTTCCATTCCTCACAGGTCTACCCTCCCACCCCCAGGCTGCCACTGCCCCCAACCCTTACAAACACACCAAGTGTTTTGTATTCTGCATATACTCACTGGAGCTTGGTCAAACACCTATCGGCCGGCCCCTTAGAGATAACTGAGTCCTTTCCTACCCTGATAGGTTATTTTTCTACTGTAAAATGAGCTAATTCAAACCAGATTAGAATATATTAAAGGGGGTTTATTGGGAAGCTGATCTTGGGAGGGTTCACCGACCCCAAAGATTGAGGCCAGGAGAGTCGCCATGGGGAGGGGTGGAAGGAGAGGAGAAAGAGAGAAAGGGTGCATGTACATAGAGAGAGAAGAGAAAGCGAAGAAGAGAGAGAAACAGACCAACATGTCTGTATTAAACAAGAGGAGCCTTTGGGGGAAGGTCAGCCCAGCCCCTGGGCTAGAAAGTTCAGGATTGGGGGCAGGGTATGCCAGGTAGAGACTGAGGGATGCTGGGAGAACCTGGAGGCCAGTTTTGCTTTGATATGTAAAATGCATACCTCTGTCCTTTGTCCTGAGTCCAAAACCAAACAGCCCAGCATTTTGTTGATTATAAATAAATAAAGCACCTTAAACATCCAGGAGTACTTTCTGCTGACATTGGGGCACAGTTTTGTTTTAGGGGAATCTATGGAATTTGGGATGAAGGTCAAGTCCTTGGAGAGTTGGCTCTTTGTTTCATTGTTGTCCAGGATCTGTGGGACAATCTGCAGCTAGGAAAGTTCAGGCCTAGTAGTACAAGGGTCTATGATTTGCCTAAGAATGACACTTTGGACTCAAATAGTATGTAAACATAAAGAGTGTTTTATTCTGCAGAAGTCCAGCATGCTAGGGTCTCTCACTACCAAATAGAGAGACACCAGAGTGAGCTCGCAGGCTCAATTTAAAGCACATTAGGGGAATTCCAGAGTAGGTGACCATATCTTGCTCTATCTCTTAAGGGCACTCTGGAACTATTACCTGGGTGTGAGGGCTGGAAACTGTTGCTGGCCTGTTGTCCTTGGTTCAGGCCAGGTGGTGGGGCAGTTTCTGATGGCAGGGCAGTTTCTGACTAGCTGCCTGAGGCCTGGGCTTTTAGGCCCAATCTCCTGAACTGCCAATTTGAAGCCTGTCATGGAGTCAGCCTGTCTCATCAGTGGAATTGTCTGTGAGGGTAGACCAGAACAACTGTGGAACTGTCCTAGATGCAGATTTTTTGATTAAACACTTGGCCTTGGCATGATGCTGAAACACATGCATATTGGAGGCAGAAAATGAAGTTAATTAAGGTCAGGGAGAAAACCCTTTTCTTAGGTGTACATTTGAAACTCCTAGGCCAATGGTCTTGGTAGTTGGGGGTGGGGGGGAAGGGTGGGCTCCCAGGACAGGGAAAGGGAAATAGATCCTAACCTCAGGAATAGGCAGGCGAGGAGAGAAACAGGCTGTTTATTAACTGATGGTACTTATCTTGAGCTCATTTGACCTGTGAGTGAGAGGAGGATTCAAGTGGATTCCCTGAAGCTTACAAGAATCTTTTTAAGTTTACAGAAAGGTCACTGGGAGCAGACATTGTAAAGTGAGTTCCTTTATCTAAAGTTACTTCTCTCACTAGTTCAATCCTCAAATCCCTCAGATATCTGAGAAGGATACATTGTAATCTCATGTACCAATTAAAATGACAGACTTACTCATTACCCAGACAGTCACACCACTAGCTTCATCACTTAAAACGACAGACTTACTCATTACTCAGACAGTCACACCACTAGCTTCCTGTGATGTCGGTAGCTTTGTTGGGCACACAGGTCCCAGGATAGGATCAATCTTTGGCTGCCAGGCCCTGCAAATCTGAGAGGTCTTCTTGTGGAGGAGGAACATGGGAGACTGACCTTGCTTTGTCTTAAGCAATGGGACGCATGTCCAGTGACCTGTTTGTCTACAGTTCAGGCCAAGCCTCAGGAGTGTCGGAGGTAATGAAGGACTCTTTTTTTTAGTTTATTGTACCACGATCCGGGTGGAGTCCTTTCTTGGTGTATCTTCTTGGAGACCTTAAGGGTGTCACTGCTAGGATTTGGGAGTCTCTGTCATTTTAAGCATCTTACGTTTAAGATTTTTAAATGCCATATTCAGCAGATCTCTGACAGGTTTAAGGTCAGTACCTACTAAGCATATCTGAGTTAGATAATCTATGTCTGTTTCTAGTCATCTGCTCTAAACTGTACCGTTAACAAACAGAAAGCAAGAGGCTAAACGAAGCTCAATAATTAACTGCATCAGTTCGCAACATGGCTTTAAACATAATCCTGAACACATTAAAGGATAAGATCATTTGTAGGGTTACTGACTGTCAGCTTCCAGAGAACTCTCCCCTTTACTGGAAACCCCAACACTATAGAATTGGCATCCCAATTGATAGTCCGGGATCGAACGGTTTAAAATGGAGTGGTGACCCAGATAAGACGTCTTTGTACCAAAGGCTCCCCCAAAAGAAAGACCTGGTCTTTGTTTGGATGACACTAACTCTGGTGCTGCTGCCAAGACTCAGCAGAGAGAGCCTGGAGGGTCCTGGACCCTAATACTAATAGGCTAGCTGGGGATGGATACTCACAGAGTCTGAAGAAATGTCTCCAGCGGAGGATAGAGGGAAAGAAATGGTCCTGGTATGGCCGGAAAGGACCCAGGCCACTGGGCTGGAGAGTTAACTTCTCCCGGGTTCGGTACCATCTGGTAGCTCATTTCTGCCAGCGAAAGGAGCCAATTCAAACCAGATTAGAATATATTGAAGGGAGGCTTATTTGGAAGTTGATCTTGGGAGAAGTCACTGACCCCAAGGATTGAGGCCAGGAGACTCACCATGGGGAAGGGTAGGAGAAGAAACAGAGAAAGAGAAGAGAGAGGAAGAGCCTAACATGTCTAGATTATACAGGGAGGACCCTCTGGAAGAAGGGAAGCCCAGCCCCTTGGCTGGAATTCAGGGTTGGAAAGTTCAGGGTAGGGGGCAGAGTGTGCCAGGTAGGGACTGAGGGATTCTGGGAAAACCTGGAGTCCAGTTCATCTTTAATATATGTATGCACTTCTGTCCTTTGTCTGGAGGGTTAAGATCAAACACCCCTATCCCCAGCCAGAAGTCTTCTATGGTAAGGAACGATACTTCAGCATCTTTGTCACAAGTTTTAAGGACTCTCTTATACATACCCCCAGAAGGTATAATGTCTCCCTTTATGACTTATTGGGGAAGCCACACCTGCTATAATTTTCCTGGTCTGACTGTAGACCTATTAGCCATTGAGGAAGCTGCATTAGAACCCACCTTGTGGGTGTGAAGTTAACTCTGCCAGCTTCGTTCAATGCTTATTAGTACAAAGGCAACAATAAACAGGGAGGCACACTTCACACTCACTCAGTACCCAAGGGCTTCAAAAACTCAACGCCTACTGAACTAGAGTCCCCTTTTCTGAATTTAGATACTACTCCACCTAAAATAGGGTTAGCTTTTTAAGGGTCTTTAATTGGTTAATAAATGTAAAATGGGAAAACGTTTATTTCAGCTGTTTATGTTTTCAGTGGAAACCAACTAATAGCTCCATGACTGAGTCTAATAAGCTTGTTCAAATGCCTTAACACACCTTTAAGGTAAAGGATGCTTGGAAGTAGATTACAGTGTGGGTCTTTGCAATTATATGGTTAAATAAAGCATATTGGTTAATTTTAAAGAAACCCTACAAGTTCATCCCAAAGGAAAGATAAACTTTCTACTGTTCTTATTATAAATAAAATAATGTATTTTTCCCTTGCTAAGACTTTTTTGTTGTCTGCTTAGCATAAGACAGGCTCATAAAAGAAGAGGGGACTTCAATTTTGAAAAGTGCCTCCATCTGACTAGCCTGTAGGCCAGCCCTTAGAGGCATTTTCTTATTTGATGTCTGATGGGGGAGAACTCAGTCCATTGTGAGTGGTGCTACCTCTGGAAAGATGGGTCTGGGTTATAAAAGAAAGCAGATTGAGCAAGCCAGAAAGCAGCATTCCTCCATGGTCTCCGATTCAATTCCTGTCCCCAAGTCCCTTCTGCTTCTGCTCCTGCCTTGACTCCCATCATTGATGGACTGTGATGTAAGTCAAGTAAACCCTTTCTTCCCCAAGATTCTTTTGGTCACCATCTTTATCGCAGCAATGGAAAGCAAACTACAACATTCCTTCCTCACCTGCCTAAAGGCATTCTAAAACTATATCAGAGGTTGTCTTACTGCTGATTGGTTTGTAATAAAAGAGTTGATGGCCAAAAGCTGGAGCAGAAAGGAGTGGGCAGAACTTCCAGGCAGAGAGAGTAAAGCAATTGGAAAAAGCAGAAGCAAGAGAATCAACAGTAGACATGGAAGGAAGAGACATGGACCAGAGCGAAGCAAAGGTAGATATAGAGATAGACACTTGAAGGGTTGTAGGCTAGATAACCAGGTCAAGTTAGATGAGCTAGCTGGAAGACTGCCCAAGTGAAAGGCCTAAGCTTTAAACTATAATACAAGTCTCATGTCATTATTTAAACCGCTGGTGAGTTCACAAAATGTCCCAGTACAGGAAATTATTAGTGTTTGTTCATGGCATGCGGAAAAGCAGTTATAACAGGGTCTACTACATCGCATAGGGTCTGTGACCGTTCCAGTAGAAATGTGTCAACATGTGTAGCGGTAAGTGACACTGGTATTTTGCTTCAGCTAGGTATTCCTTCATCTCAAACACTAAGAACTGATTCCCGCAGAAAGAAATGAATTCAGGTGGCTACTTGCATTCAAAACTTACACTGAAATCTGCATTTGCAAAGTTATTCTGACACTTCAACACATCAAGTGAAAGAAATAAGCGAAGACATCGGTTTTAAAAGCACTAAATAAGTGTGGCCATTTCTCCATCATCCACAATAATGAAACTGAGCAATCGATAAATGAAAAGTACAGTCTTTTCAATATAATTAGATCAACTATGATACTTCCATTTCAAGATCTCAGTCATAGTCCATTCATAATTCAAGGCTCACCATTTCAGTGGCCTGTGGTACGGATGTAAAATCTCCCTTACAGGTTCATGAATCTGAACTCCTTGTCTGAAGGTGGTGCCACCATTGGAAGAAGTTATGTGATGTAACTTAGCTATCAGAAGTGACTCGGTGTTGGATGTTTGAGGATGATAACACCTTGGGTTGTAGCCTGCATGGTCTGCTTTCTGATCCACCAAGATGTGAACAAACCACTTGTGTTGCAGGCTCCTGTGTGCAAGAACAGAGCTGTTCTAGGCACTTTGGCTTCCCCACAATGATAGACTGTGCTCTCCAAACTCTGAGCAAAATTAAAACTTTTCCTCTCTTAAGTTGCTTCTGTTAGGCCCTGTCATGGCAAACAGAAAAATAACTGATACATTGACCATATACTTAATTATCGCGTTCTATAGGGCAATGTTATTCTTGTTATATTCATTGGCTGCTGTGGGGTTTGAACATGCTTGGCCCAGAGAGTGGCACTATTTGGAGGTGTGGCCTTGTTGGAGGAAGTGTGTCACTTCCTCCAATTGTAGGAGGGCATGAGCTTTAAGACCCTTGTCCTAGCTGCCTAGAAGCCAATCTTCTCCTATTTGCCTTCAGTACAAGATGTTGAACTCTCAGCTCCTCTTGTGCCATGTCTGCCTGGATGCTGCCATGCTTACCACCATGATCATAATGGACTGAACCTCTGAACCTGTAAGCCAGCCCCAATTAAATGATGTCTTTATAAGAGTTGCCTTGGTCATGGTGTCTGTTCACAGCAGTAAAACCCTAAGACAGCTATGCTGCCTGTTAACTTCATAAAAAACTCACCACAGCTGTGTTTTTTTCCAACTGTGCATTATGTTTCAATTCTTTTAAAAGTTAATACAAACAACAGTTCTTCTTCAAGTATCCCCTCACTTTCCCCCCTGTCTGCACTTCTTGGTATTTTCCTGAAGTAGCTTTCATTCACATTATTACTCCTTCAGAACACAGATCTGTCTTCTCCACATGGTGACTGTTATGATCAGTCTATCATTTAAATAGAGTTAGAAATTTCTATTCAATGTCTCCATAACTCTTATCTACTAATCTCTTCTTATGGTGATAGCAATATTATGTAATATTTTAATTCTACCCTAGTATCCCAGGTTGTAGAATGTTTTCCTTCTGTATCTTATTCCAGTTTGTAGAATACTTTCTTTATTTATCTTTTTATGGGCATATATTCATACATGTATCATGTTCTCTGATATAGTCTCATGCACACTTCAGCTTCTACTTTCATGACATACACACTTAAGTCGTATTGAGTCTGAAATCTAAGTACTCCTGCACAAACATCATGACCAAGATGTAAGTTGGGGAGTAAAGGGTTTATTGAGCTTACACTTCCATGCTGCTGTTCATCATGGAAGGAAGTCAGGACTGAAACTCAAGCAGGTCAAGGTGCAGGAGCTGATGCAGAGACCATGGAGGAATGCTGCTTACTGGCTTGCTTGCTTCTCCTGGCTTGCTCAGCCCGCTTTCTTATAGAACCCAAGACTACCAGCCCACAGATGGTACCACCCACAAGGGACTCTCAGCTCTTGATCACTAATTGAGAAAATGCCTTACACCTGGATCTCATGGAGGCATTTCCTCAACTGAAACTCCTTTCTTTGTGATAACTCCAGCTTGTGTAAAGTTGACACACAAAACTAGCCAGTACAGAGTCCTTCATTTGAGTATCTAGGGGTGGCATAGCTGGGCCATATGGCAACTTCTATTTTCAGATTTTAAGTAATCTTCTTAGTGGTTGGACTAATTTACATCCCCAATAGCCATATGTGAAGCTTTGCCTTCTGGGACACCCTTATTACCATTTGCTGTTACTTGTTTCCTTAATGGTAGCCATTCTGGCTAGAGAGAGATAGAATTTTAATGTAATTTTACTTTACATTTTTATTAAGCTTTTCTTAAGTGTAGTGGTCATTTGTATTTCACATTTTAGGAACTGTTCAATCATTAGTCTGCCTGTTAATTTGATTGGTTTTTTACTGTTTGATTTTATTAGCTCTTTATATAGTCTTGATATGAATCCTTTATCTGCTATGTAGCTAGCAAAGATTTTCATTATTTCAGTAGGCTGTCTTGTCTCTTCCCTTGTTTCATCTGTTGTACTGAAGATTTTGAACATTTCAAAATCCCATTTCTCTTATTTTTGACATTATTTCTTGAGCGATTGGAGCTCTTTTCTGTAAGTCCTTGCTTCTGCTCATATCTTGAGCTCCTATCAGTGCTCCTGTAACACTTTGAGAGTTTCAGGTCTTACATTAAGGACTTTGTTTCATTTCAAGTAGATTTTTTTATTTATAGTTCTGGCTTATCTAGTGGCTAATGATATTAGACTTAACATATTGCATGCTTGCTGAACAACTGCTTATCTTTTTTGGAGAAATATTTACTGACATCTTTGGCACATTTCTGTTTTTACAATCGAGTTATAAGTTTTTTTCATAAGAGTTGTCATGGTCATGGTGACTCTTCACAGTAATAGAACACTTACTCAGACACTAAGCATGATGTTTACAAAGTCCATCCATGTTATAACTTCATTCTTCTTTAATATTTGTGATTTAAATTATATCAGTATGTCAACTGACTGTGTAGATAAATCACATTTATTTACTTATTTTCAATGAAGTTATCAGCTGGCTATTTTGAATGATGTATTATGAGCTTGTCTACAGATTTAATGTTGAAAATGTTTTCATTTATCTTGAGCAGAAACTAACAAAGATTATTTGTGTCTTAGTTTGCTTTCTGTTGCTGTAAAAAACCGCCATGACCAAAACCAACATGGAGAGTTAGGGTCTTATTTCATCTAGAGCTCATAGTTCATCATGAAGAGAAGCTAGGACAGGAACTCAAGGCAGGAATCTGAGGGCAGGAACTGAAGTGGAGGTCATGGAGGAGCCCTTCCAGTTGACTTATTCTCCATGTCTTTCTCAGTCTGCTTTGTTAATCCTTCCAGATAACACCTCACAGACATGCCCACAAGCCAACGAAAGAAGTTCTTCAACTAAGGTTCCCTCTCCCCAAGTGACAATAGATTTCTGTCACTGTAACAATCACCAATCAGCACACTCTCCTGGACTAAGCTTTTACTTGGCTCCCCAGAGCCCTCCTGTTCTGTCACCATACCCGTGGTTACTCGTCCCTTTCAGCAAGGTTCCCTGAGTGTAGTTACCAAGCCTATGATACATTCTCCATAGCTGTCTAGTTTTCTTATTCTTTATTCTAAGTCCTTGACTCTCATGGTAAGAATCCTGGCAGGCCACATCACAAAAATCCCCCAACTCCTGATGTCAAAACAAGTGCATCTTGGAAATAGTTTGATTTACTGACTCCTTCAGCATGCTTACAGTTAGTTTATAGTATATGGTTTATAGTTCATAGCTACCTTTCCTGTAGTTAGAATGTAGCTTATCTCTGTACCACAGGCTTGATTTACTACCATAGCTTGCATAAAACTTGTCATGCTACTTTTTATAATTGTGGTCATCCCCAGTACACATTTATAGAATATCAAGATCCTATGACAAATCTATGCTTTAACCTTTGGGAGAGTGTCAAACTGTTTCCAGAATGACTATGTAGTTTACATTCGCATCAGCAATGTATGAATGTTCCCATTTCTCAATGTTCTTCTGATATAGTCTATTACCTGTCCTCCCATTTTTTTTCATTTAAGTTATCATGATGGATTTTAAATTGTATTTTTTATTTATAGTTCTGTCTTATCTTGTGGCTAGTGATATTAGACTTAATATATTTCATGCTTGTTAAGCAACTACTTATCTTCTTTGGAGAAATATTTATTGAAATTTTTGGCACATTTCTGCTTTTACTATTCAGTTATAATTTTTCTTTTTTAATAGCCACTATCAGATAAATCAAGAAAAGTATAGTCATATAGAATGCAATCTTATTACATTTGAGTTACTATAACAAAATCCTATCAATTAGATTATTTATAAACCAGAAAAATCTGTTTTTAATGGGTCTAATGGTTGGGGAATACAAGATGAAGGCTCTAGTGGATACAATGCTTGGTCAATGATCACTTTCTGGTTCAAACATAACACACTCTCCTACACCTATGAGTAGGGAAGGGTGCCAAGGAGTTCTCTGATATTTTTATTGTATTTAAATTGAAAGTAGATTCTTCTCTCATACAATACATTCTACCACAGTTGCCCCCCCTACTTCCCCAAGCCCTCCCACCCTCTCCCCCAGATCCACTCCTCCATTTCTCTTTAGAAAAGATTAGGCCTCTAAGACTCAACGACGAAGGGCACTAGCATGGTAAGTCTATCTTCCTACTCAATGATCTAACTCTCTTCCAAAGAGCCCTAACCATCACCCTGGAAATTAGGATATACGTAAGAATTTTTAGGAGTTAACCTATATATTTTAGGTTATAGCATTCCAATTTAAAAATAATTTATGTAATAAGTCAGTTTCAAAATTCTTCTGTAGGATAAATGACATAAGCATCAACTCTGGTATTTCTGGTATTTTTTTCTACCTAAACCGGCACACCAAAGTGGTTTCTTTCATATAATGAGAATACATTTTGCATTGATGTCATTCAAAATATAATTATGTCTCTGGGTCTAATCTTTGTTGCAGACATTTTTGTTTGCTTGTTTGTTTTAACATACCATTCTTATATCAGAATCAAAATAAAACAGGACTGGGGCACGAAAAACTCTCTGGGGCTCCTGGGGAAATAAGCACTCTAGAAACATAGAGATGAGTTCATATAAATCACAGGAATCATCATTGTTGGCCCCTGTGATTATTCCTTCCCTTTTTTCAATGGGGTGTCCAAGTTGGGCGGCTTCATGGTTGCTGTATTTTTCACCTGTTTGGGTGGCTCACATGCTCATTAGCTCATTGGGAAAGGGCTTCTGATCTCCTGAGTAGGCCTGTGTGACAAAACCTTCAGAATCGGACTTCAGGGGTGGGTGCCTTGATCTATAGAGATGATTCTTATCTGTGGGTTTCTACCCTTGTTATTCTCACATTAAGGATGCACGATGATATTATTTGGTCTGGGAAGAATGTGGATGTGCCAGAGGTGAAACGACCTTTGTGCTTGGTCTTAGAGGAAGAGAGGGCTAAAGCACTCTACTTTTCTTCATATCTGTCCACTCTCAAGTTTTAATTTATGGAGTTTATTGAGAACTAATATTTGGTTTTGCATTTACTGTACCCAGCATCTCTTAGCCTTGCTTGTTGTCTGAAATGCTGGATGCTTTCCTGAACCTGTTTAGTCCTTCACCCCAAGGACCTTGTCCTTACTGTCAGTGGCCATTAATAGCTTGGGAGACATAACAAAAAGTAGTAGGAATGGAGGACACTGGCCTATTCTCCTGCCTTGGTGAGGTGCTAGTGATTTGCATTTTAAAATCATTGCCCATGTCCAGTGACACAGCAGTCATGGGTACAGGTTCCCTAAAGGTATCAATCATCTTAGCTGATTGACTCTATGCATCTTGGTGGGAAGGAACATTTTACCTGGAAGTCCACTAAGACCAAAAGAAGCCATTTCTGGCTGTCTTTAAGTCATTGAAAGACTGGGATCCAGGTGCACTTTTATATAAAACTTGGAGCTGAGTCCCTGCCCACACAATGACAGAATTTTAGGACTTTGCTGACAGATGTTGAAGAACATTGTCTAGTTGCTACAGAAGATCTGAGTTCCATAAAAGGTCCATGTAGAGGCTCTGTTCTTCAGCCAGGAACTGCAGGGTTAAAGAGTCTGAATATCAAGTCTCCTGAGAGGTTGCAATTAGTCCAAGTCAACTTCTTCACAGAATAAGCAGTAATGCTTTGGATCTAAGGCAGAGAGCATTGTAGGTAGCCACCTGGCTCGTTAAGCCACTCCATATCATTTCAACCCTTTAAAACTGATTGACTCTTAGTTTGGGCCTAGTGTATGGTCTTTCCTGTAGAAACTTCCATGTGTACTTGAGAAAAATATGTGTTCTGTTATTGTTCTGGAGACATTTGATGGACTAGGTTGGTTTATACTCTTATTGAACTCTACAACAGCCTTATTGATTATCTATCCAATTGCCCTACTTGATTGAGAGTGGGACATTAAAATTCATATTATTTGGATACAATTATTTTGTTTATTTCTTTAATTCTATAGATTTTTGTTTCATGCTTGACAATTTTATTATTTTAAAATCCTCTTTTATCACTAAAAACATATTGGTGTATATGTACATATTGGTGTACTTGTGCCCTGTTGATAGGGCACAAATAGTGCTTTTATAGGTCTCTAATGGTTTCTACTTGTTTGGTATCATTTCTTCCAATCTTTAGCTTTCAACCTTTTCAGTTCTGTGAAACCAAAATTGTGTACTTTATAGGCAGCATGATGGTGAGTCTTCTCTATTTTCACAAATTATAGTATCAGTTGGAATTGTTATAGAAACTCAGAAATTATTTGAACTAGCTTTTTTTTAA
This sequence comes from Rhynchomys soricoides, assembly GCA_019843965.1. Classification (NCBI taxonomy): domain Eukaryota; kingdom Metazoa; phylum Chordata; class Mammalia; order Rodentia; family Muridae; genus Rhynchomys; species Rhynchomys soricoides. The sequence goes on along the minus strand of JADRCH010000028.1, from coordinate 10,547,708 downwards.
AAAAGATTTCTGTTACTCTTAAGTACTACACTATCCTTTAGAATGACATTCCCAACTCACAATAAATTTCCCAAGTTATGTTGTATAAATTTAATGCTGACAGTCATTCTTTTGGCACTCTGATAACATAGAAAAATGAACATCCTTCCATAAAAGAGAGGAAATACAAGCCTTTTGGTTCAGGTTGTTGCTCTCATATTTTATTATAGGGACCATATTTTTTGAAATTTTATGATTTTTTTTTGTACACTAAAAACTCATATGATGTTTTGGAGAAAACAGTGTTCATATGTGCCCCATACACAATGCCGTTATATTTCATGACTCCTAAAAAGATGCTAAAACCAAGCTATGTTGAGCACTGAGTTGTTCACAGGAAGATCTAAAAGAGATGCCAATGTAACCCTACCCACTAGGCAGGAGCCACTTGAAACAAGAGCTGATTTTATGTATATGATAAGATGCCACAGGTCAAGCAGAATCCCTCATCCTGCTTCAGTGTTCCTTTCTGGTTACTTTGGAATATACTTCTGACTGTAATTGCTTTATCTGCTATGAAAAGACAATTATGAAGCACAGATAAATTACCTTAGATAGTAGATTCTCTAAAGGTTATTTTATCTTCCCCTCGTCTAAAAGAAGAAGGACATATCCACAGCACAGAATATAGTACTTGAGTAGTATCATGATAGTGCATGAAGAATCTTTTAAACTGAGGCTTAAAGAAGGGGCTGGCAGGGGTCCCACCAATCCAAGATGTCTGAGCAGCAGGAGTCACAGTGATCCAGAGAAGGCCATCACCTGAAGGGAGGACAGGAATGTTCACCATACAAAGGAGTTGCCGCAGCTTCTAGAAGTTTTTTATCTTTCTCTGCAAGAGAATGACAAAATGACATCTTCTTTCAAAGCAACTTTCTCAGTCTTTGTGGTGTATTTGGAATTAATTTACAGAAGAAATTTCCTTGAATGTGAGAAAGTGAGTTACTGCCTGAGTTACAGCAAGCAGGTACTGAGATGCCAAAAAACTTACATGAATGTTACATGATACTTAAGACCAAGAGGAAGTAGAAAAAGATAGCAAGAGGGGACTGACTAGCTTTGGCTCTTTCTTGGCACATCTGTACTTTCAGAGGAGGAAGACAGGAGGTGTGCTAGATAGTTCAGTGGGTGAGGCCTGTTCAACTGTGCACACCCTGGGCTTGTACCAGAGAGATGCAAACTGAACATTGGAGGAGAAGCCAAAGCTGTGACTCTTGAAGACGTTGGAAGGTTGCTCTGTCCCTCTGTCCTCCCAGGGCAATCAGTGTGTGTACAGTCTGGGCTCCTATGGAGGGCCTCAGACTTCGCTAAGGAATATCGAGATGCCCAAGAGGGGGACAAAAGGAGGGGGACAAAAGGAGGGGGTAGAAAAATGACGTCTGGGAAGATAGAAAAGCTTAGAAGTAGGCAATGGGAATCAACCAGTCCTTAGCGGATATACTGGGGGTAGGGAGAAGGACTGAAGAGAAAGCCAATTTTTCAACTGGCAGCTTTAAAAAAAAATCAGACTTTAATTTTATTTATAATTTTACCCAAACATTTTAGTTGAAAGAGTTCTCTAAATGGGAAATCAAGCCATATGCAGAGAGACTACTGTATACTTTGTCATTTTTTAGCAAAATGAAACAAATGATAAATAGACAAAATTATAAATATGATTGACTCTTTCTCAACATGAGTCTTATTTGGCCACCTTTTCCCCCAGTGTTAATGAGCTGCTCTTTATTTAGTCTCCAGTTCATGTCTGAAGTGGACACTGGATACGAATCTATACTTCTTTGAGTCCAGGAGCAAACTGTACATTATAAGCTTCTACTTTATAGTCCTAGGCATGAAGTTCTGACAAGCTGAATGCTCCTATTCAGTCTCCCAGGGAAGGAAACATGCCAGGGGCATTTCTAACCACAGAGAACAGAAGCCTTCTAAAATCGAGAGGAGGAAAAGACTAGATTCCTTCTCCACTCAACTTAACTCAGCTTCAATCAAGAGTTATGCTCAAAGGATTCTGGATGTTTTTCTCCAGTAACACTAAATCGCAACGTCTAGATTGATTAAAGTAATATAAGATATTCTGGGATTCAACATTCCTTGAAACTATTTAGTAATCAAAACCCCAAACAATGCCTGCCTGGAACCTTTTCATAAAGGTTGTTTTGTATTTATTTGGGTGTCGACCATGAGATACCCTGGGTGCTATAAACTACTAGAGAGTCGAAGTCCTAAGACTGCAACTAAGATCCTACTCTTGTGTATAATACCTGGATATAAAGAAGTTATTTCACACTCCTGTCACTCACCAGGGTTTTGTACCTATATCCCACTCTATCAAGTGAAATCTTTTGAAAGAGTATCTACTTTATTTACATTTACGTTTACCTTGTAAGACATACAATAAAAACGAAGTTACTCCTGACTTTATTTTGTTGCTCAAGATTTTGTTCAATTGATATCATTACGTCTTGTAAAATTTCTCATTTTCTCTCCATCTCTCACTTCCTCTCTCCAAGGACAACAAAACAAAAAGAGACGGAAATGGGTAATTACACTAGGCAGCATTTGCTAAGTATTACTCAGCAGTAGGTCTGGGATGCACCTGGGTGCTGAAGAGGGAACATGAAGGTTGATCTTTTCATAATTTGTGGAAGACATTTGGACAAAGGCATTTAAGGCTTTCCTCTTCTGTGGCCACGCAGTAACGTGAGTTTGTCTAATTCCCTTCCACTGTCCTATAAGGATAGTTACAAGAATGATTGCCCTTTAGATTTTTCTATCTCTGAGCTTCTTCACTGCAGGGCCAACTGGCCTGCAGTGAATTATGTCTATGCTCTGGAAGATTCTTTGAAATCTAATATTTTCTTTTAATTACCAGAACTATGCCAAATTAAAATTTGAGAAAATAATTCTGACATTTTGAATAGTTGTATGCTATGAATGTATTTACTACCAACAAGCATATATTCTGGTGATAATAATGGGTTATCACCAAAGAAACGAGTAGATTATTGACCCTACTTTTGAAAATAATGGAATAGTAATATTAGGGACAAATACAATATCCCTGACTTTGGATTTCCTGGTAACTGTATTTCCTGATAAGTTAGAATTGCCACACCTTTGAAAATTCTAGACCCTGACACTATATCATACTGCTTCAAATGAGAGAGTATGGAACAGAATGTAGGACTAAGGCAAGCGTCTAGGCGTAATATAAATCTCTGTAAAAGACTCTAATTACCCCTGCTCCATTCTCGTCTTTTACTGTGCAGTAAGGACTTGAGTAGGGATTTTTGGCATCATTTTTCAGTTGCAGGAAATTGTGACATAGTGCCTTAAAATAAATGGGTCTTAACACACCCAGGTCAATTTGGGTCTAGATGAGTTTAACAGCAGAAGAATCCCACAAATTTCACCTCTTTTTCTGTGATCTCGCAGGCTACCTGGAGTCTATAAATACTATAAATTCAGAGATCTGACAGCTCTGTTTATAAATTTATAAGGTTTTATTGATTACATGACGGAGAAGGCTTGAAGTTGGTCTTCCCTTGTCATTTGCATTCATGAGGTTGAAAGCTTTTGTTTGATCTCCATTCAAGCTTTCTAAAAGCTTGGAAACGACAGACTGAAGCAATTCAAATTTATGCAGAGTTTGACAGTGAGTTAATTACCAGAACTATGCAAAATTAAATTTTGAGAAAACAACGCTGGCATTTTGAATAGTTGTATGCTATGAATGTATTTACAGACAGGCATATGCAAGCTATCTGTCAACTAGCTGGCTCATTTTTGATGATGTGTCCACTTAAAAGAAAATATTACATTTCAAAGAATCTTCCAGAGCCCAGAGAAAAGAAGACAAATACTCTGTCCTTTACCCTTGAAATGTATGCAGAACCCCACACTAGAGATGATCTCATAATAACTGAACTCTCCAGCCCTATGCTGCTAAACTAGATACAGACATTAATCCAAACAGTCAGGGTGGTCTCTTCTCAAATATGCACATTCCACACACTGTCATAGACATGCCTCAAGTCAGAACAACCCTTAAAACAGAGAAAAAAACCCCGAGAACCCATCTCTGCACAGTGATTTCAAACATGTCCACAAGACTGAAGCCCCTAAGCATATGCCCTTGTACCAGCTGAAATTATGAGTCTGAGATTCCCATCATGCCAATATCTTGAGTACTGTTAAAGGAGGAGGAATTTCCCAACATATAGTTGCAGAGAGTTATCGTTTATGTGGTTTTAATATTTTCTTTTTAGGTAAGTAAGTTCAGCAGATGCTTTTTTTTTTCTTCCTGAAACACCCTATGGTAAGAAAGGGAACTATTCGGGCAGGAGTTCTCAAGGTTTAAAAAGTAGAACATAGTACCTCTCCAATAGGGGTGATGGATGAGCAGGCCGGGAAGTACATATGCCAGAAAGGGCTTGTCTTATCCAGAAAAAAATGGGTGGCTCTACACCCATGGACATTACCAGAACAGCAGCTGGACTCAGTGAGTATGAAAAAATACATCAGGTTGAGAAAACCGTGACAGGGACATTTGTAGGGACTAGGAGGTTTGGACGGGAGGTAGACTGTATACAAGTATGAACTTCTCAAATAATAAATTTAAAATATATGTCTTTTAAAAAGAAATATAACATCAAAGACAAACTCCTGTCTCTTGTACCTGCCTCCTATAGTGTTTGGTCCTTATTATTTTTAAGAAAAAAATATCAAATGCCAAAATGTAGGCACAGGAGGCAATGTTCTGCATGTCTTTTGTTGAATTCAGTGACTGACATTTTTTCCCAGTACGGAAGTTTATTTGTTTTCAAATTCTCAATATGGTACAAAGATCAACCCAAGCAAGAAACAAAAACCACATCCACTGTGCAAATTAGTAAGTTAATTGAGATATGTTGAGGAATCTCAAGGAAAGAGGATACTAGCAGTTGGTCCGAAAGGTGAACATCTAGCCCCTTTGCTTCTTTGTCTCACTAGCCACCTCTCCCATGGCTTCTCTTGTCTTGCTGCTGCCTCTTTCTTAGATGGACTCTTTAGATTTGGCTTTTGTTGTCCCTGGCAGTGATTCGAAATCCAGCTCTTGGTGACTGTCCAGTTCCACAAAATGGACTCAATATCCTTGCACCTAATTCCTGGGAGAGAATGAACATCCAGCTTGGAAAACATTCCCCCTTAGCTCCAGTAAGTAGAAAGCAGAGGAGACTTTTGTTAGATATCTGCAGGCTGAGGTTAAATTTCCAGCAGGTGGCAGGGAGATTCCTTATCACAGAGCAGTGCACTAACTTGAGGGCAGTGATAACTTCTTGCCAAGAAGTTAATAATTGCAGAGCTAAATGGGTTCTGTAAAAGACAAGATTTATAGGTTGATAGGAAGCAGCTCCCAACCCCAGTTTAACTCATTGCTTAGACAGTTGCCTTGACATTCTAGTCCTCCAGATAAAATATGCAGGACCCTATTAACAACTGCAGAATGAATGACTGTAAAGGTAAATCCTAGAATATGTAGGTCAAACAGGCTAAAGAGTCAGTATGCATAAAAGGTGAATTTGAAAAATATATCAGTGTGATGGCTAAAGAGTGCTTTGCCAATAAGTCAAGAAACAACCAGCAGTCTCAACTAACCCAGACCCCAGGGAGCTTCCAAAGCCTGAGCCACCAACCAGACAGCATATATGGCCTGGTCTGGCCTCAGTGGGAGAAGATGTGCCTAATCCTCTAGCGACTTGAGACCCCAGGGAAGGGGAAGGCTTGGTGGAGGGGAGAGCACCCCCTCAGAGGCAAGGGGAAGGAGGAATGGGATGAGGAACTGTGGGAGCAGGGGACTGGGAAGAAGGGCAACGACTGGAAATGTAAATAAATCAAATAGTTTTAAAAAAATAAATAAATAGGGTTTTCTCTTTCTATTTTTCTGTTACTGAAAATAGATCTTTTCATATATAACTTCTGATGACAGTTCCCCTTCCCCTGTCTCCTCCATGATCCTCTCCACCTCCCCTGCTATCCAAATTCACACTATTTCTGTCTCCCTGAGAAAACAACAACAAGCTTTTGCCACTACTGCACAAGCACACCTTGTAGGAAGGTCACCATTGTACATGGAAGGGTTCTCTGCTGTGTTGGTGCTTACCTTTCCCCTTTAGTAGCATGCAGCTTACCTTCTGCTACCATGAACACTAGTCCTTAGCGGTGAAGGCTCTAGGTAGGCACCAGCTTGACTTCTCTGGGTTCAGGGAGTTATGCAGGTGTTATCTTCAGCAATAGGGCCTCACCATCAGCTTGCGGAGAACAATCAATAGCCTTGGCAATAAGGTTGTTGGAGGTTCCCATGGGGACCCTTTGGCCAGCACCTCAATTATATGTAACCCATTTCTGGCAATAGGAGCTTCATTTGGTGATGAGAGTTGTCCAACCTGGACTATTTAATAATTTTATTAAGATCGCCTTCATACATGTATATACTATAGGAAGCATCTATTGAATTAGGTTTTCATAGGACCCCCTCGGATGGTCCTTAGTTTTAGCTTAGCTTCCTTGTAGGTGCTTCCCCTCCCCCTGCTCCCTCCCCTCCCCATTTGATCCTTACACTCCAGTCTCCCATCCCACCATCCATCCATAGGTATCTATTCTATTTGGCTCACCTCACGAAGAGGGAAAAAAGGTTTTTAAAATCAGGACCTTTTGAATGCTGTTTAGAGATTAACCCACAGAGGTCAGAAGAGGGCATCAGATCCTCTGAAACTAGAGTTAGGGATGTGGTTGTGAGTCATCTCTTGGGAGCTGTAACCTGAACCCAGTCCTCTACAATAAAACAAGTGCTCATAACCACTGAGCCATCTCTGCAGTTCCTGCCTTAACAGTTTCTTATCTTTGCATAGCTAAAATGTTTTACGATTCACATCGCCAAAATTACAGAGTTCAGTAAGAACTCTGAGAGACTTCCAGGCAGCCACCCTACAGATGGAAAGCTCTGCTTATCTCTGTGAACACAACCATTCTCATTTACATGAGCCATAAGTTATGTGCCAAGAAAGAGTCAGGATTTGTGTGGCCAAAATCTTTATGTTAGTTATGCTTGCTTGTGTCATTACGTGATTAGATTTAATATGAAAATAGACTGGCACACATGACGAAGAGAAATCTGCTCCTTTTCTGACTACTACGTTGAGTACTTCAATGAACTTAGTAATTATTCACACTTATCATCGAGTAAATATTTGTTGAGTATTTTCTTCAAGCCACCCTTGACCTAAGACAGCAAGAATACCAAGAAGACTGTCTCTCTCTTCTCAATTTGCTGATAATCCCTTAAGTGAGGCAAGCAAGTGACTGGGAGAGCAAATGCTTTCTTATAGACCATCCATGGGTGACAAGCTCCCACATGATAGGCACACATATTCTTGAGGGTTAAGAAGTGGCTGGAGAAGTGCTTTCAGTGGTTAAGAGCACCTATTGCAGAGGACCAGAGCTTAGTTCCCTACATCCTCAACAGCAGCTCACAACTACCTGTAACTCCAATTCCAGGGCATCTGATGTGTTTTCAAGATCTCTTCAGGCACCAGGCATGCACATGGTGCACAGGCACACATAAAGGCACTCACACATATACATAAAATAAAACCCAGTAGATCCTTTTTGAAGAAAAGAGAAGGGCTCAAGAATTAGAAAAGAAACTTATTTGGCCATTGTGAAACAGCTAGAAGGAATGATGCCAGCAAATAAATGTCTGAGGGAGTGAGCCTGAGATACTCTAGGACCTTAAATAACTGAGAAAGATAAGGGTGACTGGACTCGTCATCAAGGCAAGTTCCCAAAATGTCACTGTGATCAACTCACTTTCTCTCTGACACTCTTTCAACAGGCAGCCATGGCCACCCCCCTGACGACATGAGCCAGAGTAAAGCCTTCCTCATCGAAGTGATGTGTCAGCAAGTCGTGCACAGTGATAATGAAACCAATACTGAAAGATCGTACCAGAGAAGTAGGATTGTTGCCATGGCTAACTATGACAATCTGGTTCTGATGCCTTTGCGACGGATTCGTGGGAGGGATTTGGAAATGTTTGGAGAAGTGGGGTGGAGGAGCTGTGTAGGCAGCAAGCAGAGTTTAAAGGGAAATTTTGATGTGAGCTTAGAGGATCAGTATCCTACAAGAAACGGGAGGTACAGACTGGGCTCAGGGGGCTTCGGCTGGACAGGAAGCTTAGATGGGAGTTGGCTAGAGTCCAGCTGTGTAACACTCTGTGGAAAGACTTCCCTGAAATTTCATGCCAAAGTTTAAAGATGATGGACTGATCTATTTGGTAGAGGTGATTTCAAGACATCCCAGCTTTGGAACTGTGGCATGGGTACTGAGAGTGGCAAAGTACAGAGTGGGAGCATCCGAAACACATACGGCACAGTAGAGAGGCAAGTGGGAAGTTGTGGATGAGGAGGGTGTGCCTTAATATTATTCATGCAAAAAGGAAGCGGATGCTACACTAGGACTGATTCCTGGGGTATCTCAGGAATTGGCTACCGTCCCCCATCTTCCATCACAGCTTCAAGATATGCAATCACAAACTCATTTAAAGGGCTTTAATTTTGTGAAGAGAAAGGCTCTATGGTGTCCTTACTCACCTAGGGAAGAGTTTTCAGAGGTTCAGCCACCCACATGCCCCAGGCTATGGTGGACAAGTTCAAGGGGGATACAAGCTAATGGTGAGGCAGAATTTCAAAACAGGAAAGTGTTTGCGGAGATGCCGATAGAAGTCCCTCACTTCCGTGGTGAGCATGGTGAGCAATCACTGACCTCACCAGTAGCACAGCATGAGCTCCAGTATATTTATAAACTGCTGGAGCCTTTCTCTCTCCCAGATTTACAGCCACAGTTTTCTAGAAACCTCACCAGGTGCTCGTTCACAATGAGAATCGTTTTTTTAAACGATTTGGGTAACACTAAAAGATTTTGGACTTAGTTTTTACCAGATTGTAACCCAGTTCCAGGAAGCTCCTGAGCCACCCAGTAATCTGAGTTACCAGAGAGCAGGACAGAGAGAAATTGAGGAGGGTAAGGTCTCCAGAAACCTGGCAATCAGTGGAATTCCAGAAAGCTGCCCCATATCCTACACACAGCCACCACCAGGACACTCAACATGAACCTCCTCTCCCTCAGGGAAGTCCACCATGCTTTTACTCTGGCGACAATTTCTTTCTTAATCTATTTAATAAAATATCTGATTCTGCTTCATACTGGCTATGTCTGATATTCTTTTCTGCATCAAAGCCAGAAGTGCCGGTTTAGCTTGAGCCCAGGACTCTAAAGAAGTAAAGGAACTCATCCGGTGGCTGAGCAGGGTTGTGTAGAGCTGTGCTTCAGTTTTCTCAGCACTGACTAGGGCTGGCATTGGCTTTTCCTACACGAAACTCGTTTTTACGTGTACAAAGAATGCAAGCGGTAAGGTACCATGGAGACTTTCCCCCAAATTACAAAGGTTATCCTAAGAGAGCCAGATAATATACCAGGGTCAACATATCTACAAGCAGGCCCCAAGAACATAATGCATGAAACTTTGAGAGTGGAATCTCTTATGCAAAGATACCTCAAGACAATGAAGGTATCCAACAAAGCCACAGGTGTGAATATATCTAGCAAGGGCTGCTAGAACTCCTGTCATACCACATGTTCTGAATGCCAGGCACAGAGCTACAGGTTTTTTAGTAACTTTCAGGCTGGGTTTTGGTCTTGTTTTTGTTAAAAACAAAACCAAAAACCTCCCCTGCTTTTCTTCTGTTCTTCCCTTAGGTCCTTCACAAGGACTTGAAAGCATTAATGTATATATAGATCAACAAAGTCAGAGAGAGAGAGAGAGAGGGAGAGAAATGCTTTAATATGAGAGATAACAAAACGAAATATGAGCCATCTTTAATTTTAAATGCAAAATAATATAGAATTGTCCTCCCAACCTTCCTGAAACACTTTGCCAAGCAGCATTATGAAGCAAAACCTGATAAAGGACAGAAAAGGCTAATACTCCAAGAGTCAAAATACATATGGGATTTAGGTGTGCAAATTGCCTGCGAGCTGGAGAGCCTTTGTTTTCTCCCTGTCAGTAAAGATCCTCTCAGGAGTATATAAATGAGACTTTTACATCATTTGTTTAGCGGTTTAGAGCTCTACCTAATCTGTTTCCACATGATAGCTTTGAGGTGTCTTTCTCTAGTTTTTGATCGGAATTTGAAATGCTGAGAACAATTTGTGGGAGCCAGGATCAGACAAAGAATGACAATATGGCGTTACTGTAGAATGTCAATGCTTAGGAGAACCTATTATGTTCTTGTCATTCAAAATAAGCTGAGGCACCAAGTGCTTTCACATGTGGATTATCTCCATCATCACAGATGAAAGCATGTTGATGCGGTCATGGTCACCAGAGCCTCCACAGGCAGGAGTTCCTATCACTCTTTGTGGATAAGCAATGTACACATTAGAAAGAGCAGAAACTGGCGTGGAGAAGCTGCACTTCTTCATATATAACTCAGGGCCAAGAGGATAAAAGTGAAGAATGATGTTTTAGTTTCTTTTTAACTTAACTAAGAATAAATACCATTTTACATCATTTAGGAGATTCTATGAATTTATTCATTCAAAAACTATGAACTCTTAAATAAAAAAGTATATATTGGGTTTATTTTTCTGTCCAGGAATCCAATACAAAGTCTGTGTGTGATTCTACTTGCAAGTCCAAATGAATAGCCATTCCACTTAATGACTATTTTAATGTTTATTATTAAAGAAAAAACCACAGAATTTTCTAGAAAATAAATTGTATTGGTGATAAGTCACTCAAAAATACTCTGTAAATTCTGTTTGTCATTGTCGTGATTCCCAAAAATCCTGAATAAGAAGGTTAGCTGAAGACAGAGGTGACTGTGAATAATAATTACTACTGTCTACTGTGTTAGATACAACAGTTGGCACAGTTAAGCAATATTATAAGGTCTGTAATAATTCTACAAATCAACAATTGTGAGCTAAAGGATGTTCAAGTAGCTGGTAGATGTTATTTCTTGTTATTTTTGAGGGTGCTTATAGAGGTTATTAACATTTGAATCAGTAGACTGAATAGAGAACTTGAGCCTCACCTATGTGAATGATGTCAACTACCTTGAAGACCATACAGAAATCAAAATAACAAAAAGGGTGAATAGGATCTCTCCTTATGCTTGATCACATACCTTTTCCAGCTTACAGATACCAGGATACCTTTAAACTAACACCTCTGATTTCTTTTTCTCAGGATTTGCACTGGGGCTGCATCTGCATCACCAGCTTTCTTGAACCTCCAATTTAAAGAAAGAAATTTGCCTTCAAAATCACACGAGATAATTTATTTAAAAGAATCTATACAATCTGTAGCTACCCACCCACATACCCTTTCCCGTGTTTCTGTTTCTCTGGAAAACTCTAACACAGGTGTTGGTGTTGCGAACAGTTTCAGAGGAACAGAAGTACAAGAATGAGTTTTCTAGATTAATGCTAGGGTGTGTGTGTGTGTGTGTGTGTGTGTGTGTGTGTTTTGTATCTCTAGTTTGATTAGATTTAAGCAAATGAGGATGACTCCATATCCAATAGAAAGAGATCTCTTGTAGTCTAAAGCCATTAACTCTTTAAATTCTTATAAAACACACTGGATTGTCCTAACCAACCAGCTTTAAAAATTGTGATGTAGTTATATTCTTTCTCCATTACTAAAATGTCCCAGAAGAGTGGGAAAACTGTAGTCAGGATTTTGATTCTGAGCTCGAGTACTGCAAAAATATTTCCAAAGCTTCTGGCCATGGCCTGAGCAAGAGCCATGTTTCCTATAGTTACAAGGCTGATGTCAATGAAAATCAATCTCAAGCCTTTTCCTGCTTATAAGGTGAAATGCCTATAAAATGAAACAGAAGGTGCCAACCTTGAAAGGTACACAGAGTTAAACAGAACATTCACAGGGAAAGAGTGAACTCCTAGGTACTGAGAGGGAAATGTACTGGGAAATCCTGTTGAAGATGAAGACATGGTATCCCAAAGTTGTGGTGGGTGTTCTTCCTTAGTAGAGGAGATCTTGCTTTTCTAAGCCAGTATTCTCACTATCCCTTGGAACATTAACATTCCTGAAGTGGAAATTTCTGGGTTTTTTTAAACAACTCAGCTGTGTCACATGTTGTTTTCTTATGACAGGGCAAGTGATGTTTTGCTGAAAACAGATACTTGAGAGGGCACTTGATATTTAAAAAGACTATAAGTGGAGCCCCACAAACAGTAAGAGGATTCTCTTGCATTGATACCCTATGTGATGCTCCGTTGGTCTATGATAGTCATCGGTCTTTACTTCATCGACAGAAACATGCCAAAGGACTTCTCATGGTATTCCGGCTAATTCTGGCCACTTCCACTAACTTGTGCCAATTTGGTGGGGAGAACTTAAGTCTCTAGAGGAACAAAACATGCATATATATATATATATATATATATATATATATATATATATACACACACATACATATACATGTATATATACATATACTTATAAACATACACATACACAAAACTCTGTTCCTCTAGAGACTATAAATTATGTTCCTCTAGAGAATACTAATTAATACAGCAGTCACAGTGTTAATGGGGTGATTGATCAATACTATCAAGATTAAGTTAGACTGTTATTCCATAAGGGACACCAAAAAGTAAACTGGGCAGCTCATGGCATTACACTTTGTGATTAAGGTCCCTGAGCTACAATGGCTCACACAAGTAGGACAAACAATGGCTCTTCTGGACAGCAAGCTACATAAACAATCACAGCCAACTTGGGTGCTCACTGAAAGCAAAGAGAATGCAGGGTGTCTAATTTCTACTAGTAACTGAGTCAGTGTCTATTGATGCAAACATTGTTGTCCTGCTTATGGATTATATTGTTATGAATGTCTATTTGTGTGTCTCTGTGTATGTGTGTACACCTGCATGCACTTACAGATACTAAGTGTTTTGTGTTCTTTCTTCTCTTATTCCTATCACATGTAAGATAAGGAGTGTACTAACTTTATTTAGGTATTATCATGATATCATCATAGCATTGAAGTGGTAAGACCTGAGAAGAATAGGCATCATCCTAAGACTCTGCATGCTATTCTGGGGAAGAATCCATGTAAATTATAAATGTGATGGTTTTATCATTTTAGCTAAAGTTATAGCTTTGTTATTAAGCATGGCTTAAGAAGATGTATTGTGATTTCTCAGAAAATTTGGAATAGTTCTACCTCAAGACCCAGCTATACCACCCATGTGCAAATATACAAAAGATGTCCCACCATCCCACAAGGACACTTGCTCAACTATATTCATAGCAGCTTTATTCTTAATAGCCAGAAACTGGAAACAACCTAGATATCCCTCAACTGAAAAGTGGATAAAGAAAATGTGGTTCATTTACACAATGGAATACTACTCAGCTATTAAAAACAAGGACATCATGAATTTTGCAAGCAAATGGTTGGAACTTGAAAATATCATCCTGAGTGAGGTAACGAAGACCCAAAAGAATATGCATGGGATATATTCACTGATAAGTGGATATTAACCATAAAGTACATGATAACCACACTACAATCCACAGACCCAAGAAGCCAAATAACAAGGAGGTCCTAAGGGAGGATGGTTAAGTCTTTCTCAGAAGGGGAAATAAAATAGATAACAGTGGTGGATGGAGGGAGGAAACTGGATGGGAGAGGCGGTGGGGAAGTGAGTGTGGTGGGGCACAGGAGATCAGGTGTAGGGAGAGCAAGGGACAGAGAGGAAATCAGAAATCTGCAGGGATGGGCATCTCTAGGACATGCCAGAGACCTGGGACCAGGGTTGAGGGAGGCTCCATGGTGTCTATGGGAATGACTCAAGCTTAGACTCCTAGAAGTGGGAGATATGGATCCTGAAGTGGCCACTTTCTGTAGTCAGGCAGGACTCTGATTAGAGGGATAAAGAAAGCAACCCACCCACAAAACTTTCAACCCTAAATGTGTCCTATCTACAAGATATGCAAAGACAAAGGTAGAACAGAGATGGAAAGAATAGCCAACCAATGAGTGGCACAAACTGAAACCCATCTCTGAGGCAAAAACCAGTCCCTGACACTATTAATGATAGTTTGTTATGCTTATAGACAGGAGCCTAGTACAACTGTCCACTGAGAGGCTCCGCCTAGCAGCCAATGGAAACAGATGCTGAGAGCCACAGCCAAACATTAGATGAATTTCAGGGAGACTTGTGGAAGAGTTGGGGGAAAGATTGAAAAACCCCAAGAGGACAGGGACTCCCCAGGAAAACCAACAGAGTCAACTAACCTGGATGCTTGGGGATCCCAGATAATGAAACACCAACCAAAGAGTGAGCATGGGCTAGACCTAAGCCCAGACATATATGGAGCAGATGTGCAGTATGGTCTTCATGCAGGCCCCCCAACAACTGGAGCAATGGCTGTCCCTGTATCTGTTACCTGCCTGTGGATTTCATTTCCCTAACTGGCTTTCCTTGTCTGGCCTCAGTGGGAGAGGATGTGCCTAGTTCTGCAGTTATTTGATGTACCAGAAGTGGGTAATACCTGGTGGCAGGCTCTACCGTCTCAGAGGAGGAGGAAAGTAGGGAGTGGGGAGGAGGGGGATTAGTGTGAGGAGGTATTGGGAGGAGGGGGCTGATAATGGGACATAAAGTAAATAAATGAGTGAGTAGATAGATAGATAGATAGATAGATAGATAGATAGATAAAAGATGTGTCCATGGGTGTGATATTGACTAAGGATAGACTTGTGATTGTTACTTTATGTGGCAACTTGGCTGTACCTGTAAGAGTATTGACTCAGTAGAAGAAGAGTGATCGCTCTCACCAAAGACAGTGAGCAGTATCCAATCTGAAGATTATCCATGGAGCCCAAACTGGCAGGGGTGTGTGTGTGTGTGTGTGTGTGTGTGTGTGTGTGTGTGTGTGTTGTTTCTGCTTTAGCCTCAGATCTCATTTATTAATATTCCTGACTCTTGGGCTTTCAGCCTTAGACTAAGATCCTGCTATCAGCTCTCCTGGTTCTCAAGTCTTTGACTTGAGCTGAAACTGTACTATATCCTTTGGTGGTCCTTCAGCTAGCAGACAGTGGGGCTTCTCAACTTACATGTGTGCACTCTAACCTAACCATTTCACATATGTTTGTTGTCTATTCCCTCACTGTGCCAAAATACATAGCCAGAACCAACTTAAAGGAGGAAAAGTTTATTGCAGCTCACAGTCGAAGGGGATACCACAGCCATGGTGGAAAGGCATGGAGGCAGAACCTTGAAGCAGGCCACATTTCATCACAGAGAAATGAATGCTGGTGCTCAGTTCGCTCTCTCCTTATTCAGTCCAGGATTTCAGTTCACAGAATAGTGCTGCTCCCAGATAGAGCAGATCTCCCTAAATTAATTAAGCCAATCTGAGGAAATCCATCACAGACATGCCCAGAGGTTTGTCTCTCTGGTGCTTCATGATCTTATTAAGTTGACAAACAGTATTAAGCATCACAACATACACTAATCTACCTTTACAAAATTAACCTAGTTGAACCATGATGGATGTGTATATGGCTGCACAATGTCACACACACGTATGCACATACATGTACAAGCAGAAGAGAGAAATGATAGATACATAGATAGATATATACATAGATAGATAAATACATAGATACATAGACAGATACATAAATAGATAGATACATAGATAGATACATAGATATAAGTAGGTAGATAGATAAATAGATGATAGATAGATAGATAGATAGATAGATATGAAAAGTATTTAGTTTAACTTTTTTTCCCCATGAAATTATTGACCAGCTAGGTATTGTGGCACATGCCTGTAACCCTAGCAGTACAGAAGCTAAAGCAGAAGGATTGGGAATTCCGGTAAGACAGTGCTTCAAATCAGACAGTGAAATAACAATTGAACCATTTTCAAAGACAGTGATTTTCAAGATTTTGTTTTCTAGGTTTAGGGGACAGAAATAAGCTAGTTAAGCTTCATGTGTTAAACCACTAAAAATCTTGGTGCAGATGATAAAAAATACAATACTTCCAGGACTCTTTGTCATCTCTGCTTGTGTAAGCAACATTGTTAATGGCTGCTTGACCATGCAAATATTTTAGTTATTGAAAATGAATACAATGAGGAGTACAAGTAATGTAATAAAGCAAAATGGAATGCGCCAAATCATTTCAAACCTTAACATGTTGTCTTACTAGGTATGCCTTCATTGTCAGAATTATTAGATTTCATAGCAAAGAAATTGACTAAGAATAGCTACATTTTATCTACATATAAAAACAAACAATGCCTTTATGATTCTTGATGGTTTGCTTGTTTGATTTCAGTACAAGTTCTAATGTGCTCTTATTTCTGGGCCAAGGCTAGCTGTCTGTCTACATCACTGGTAATATCCCATTCACCTTTTCTTTCTAGAATGCTCCTGGTCTCTCGTGATTCTCCCACCTGGCACTGATTTTGTACTCTGGCGTTTTGGGGATTTCCTGTCTTCCATCTGAGATACCCACTTTCTCCTATTTTCCACTTGGAGAGTTTCTACATATCTTTAAATTACATCATTTAGATCATACAACTAATCCATCTTATGTGTTTCTAAGCATCTGCACAGAATCCCAGCATTTAGCTTCTTTGTTCTTCTAGGACACTCTGTTTCTAACTTTGTCTTTGCATGTATCTTACTGCACTGTAATAAACAGTTTCTCGGGTTGCAACACTCAAAGCATTTACATCACTGAAAAAAAACCCTTTGCAGTATGAATGATCTTGGGAGAGATTAATAACAAGCCACTCTGCTACATTCTCTCTCTCTCTCTCTCTCTCTCTCTCTCTCTCACACACACACACACACACACACACACACACACACACACTCACTCAAACTTTACAGACTCCACAGAGATAAAAATTACCATTATTCATCTGTTAAAGATGAGAAAATTCATCCGGAGAACATAAGCACTACAATTCAGATCTTAAATGTCCTTCCCAAGCATATATGCTAAATGTTAGCTTTCCAGAGTGGTTCTGTTAGGAAGTCAGAGGCACCTTTAAGGGGTGTGTCTGGATGGGATGTCTGTCAATCATTGGAAGTATGCCCTTGAGTGAGAACCCTTTGTCCAAGGTTCCTCCTCAGTCTCCTTGACCATGAGATGTGTAGTTTTGTTTAACACATGTTCTAACCATGATGAACATATTTGCCACAGACATGAGCCTATAGGACTCACTGATCATGGACTGGAACCTTCAAAACTTTGAGACAAAATCAATGGTTTTGTCCTTTATTTATCAGCTGCCTCAGGTATTCTGTCATAGTGACAGAAAGTTGGCTACCTCAGCAAGTACATACTAAATGACTTGCTGCTACTCACAGTCGGTGACCAAACTATTTACAGCCTGTCTCTCTGTGTTAAATGCTCTTCAGAGTAAGCAACCAGATAAGCAAGATAATACATTCAATTCTTTTGTCTCTGGACCATCTCAGGAACAGGAGGCATTTTATTAACATTCTTGAATCAATGAAAAGATAAACAAGTAAATGGATGTGCAGATACCATCTCCTTCATGACCCATAAGAGGTGTTCTCTGAAATCTATGTAGATACATAGACTTTTGGGAAACTCGTCATATCTTAAATAGATTAGGGTGTTTTTTCTGGAAGTGAGTCTATGGTGAACACTCTCATACAGTTTATTTTTAATTTATACTGGATTTTTACAGCAGGAATGTCTAAGATGAAGCATGACCCCCTGCAAAGAATGGCATCCGGCATGCATGCTACACATCTCCTGTGAAGTGGATTCCTCTGCTCAGCCATTGATATCTCAAAACTGTGGGCCCACCCAAGGAAAGAGATGCTGGAGGATGTCCAAAAAAGCACAATGAAAATGATGAACGGGTTGGGAAACCGTCTTCCTGAAGAAAGGTCACAGGAACTGGGCCCATGTAGCCTGGAACTATGAAAAGGCGAACCTACCAACATGCTGCGGGAATGTGATGAGGCAGAGGTGAGCAGCTGGTTTTAATTCTTAGTTATGATGGTGAAAGTCCAGGATAATTAATTTCAAATGGAGCATAGAAGCTTTACATTAGTCCCTGTCAAGTCCTTACAACACAATAGAATTCATTAACCCGAAACGTTATGGTGTTTCTGTCTTTGGAAAGGTTTTGTGAGAGAAGTCAACAGCAGAGAAACGCACTTTGCCAGACGGGGGTTGGAGAGAGAATGGAAATGTGGTTAGGAAAAACAGGCAGGGCTGAGGCTTGGGTCTTCGTGTTCTTCACTTTGGAAATGAAATTATCTCCAGCAAACTTGGCTTTTAGAAAAAGCCCTATTCCCTCACCCCTACCCCACCCCCGTCTCTCTTTATGCTTTTTCCTATCGTTTTTGAAAGTGCAAGGTCCAAGTTCCCTTAAGAACATTATTTTTGGAAAAAAAAAGAACCTCTCAACTATTTGGTGCAATTGGTGGGGGGGGGGGGGGGGGGAAGTTTTTAGGGCCATGGGCAATTGGAGCAAAGATTTATGAACAATTACTGGAGGATGACAAACTAACAATGTGGAAGAGGAGGGTGTTGGGAGTTATGAAAACACTCAGGACCCACAATGCAGCTAGTCTGCCTGTCTGCATTCTTTATCTCTGGACAGCCGCTCTGGCATGGAGAACATGGCAATTTATACTGCTCACGGAAGGCGCCCAGGCCTCTTCTGCAGGCACAAGGCCTGTGAGCTGGACCTGACAATACTGTTTCTCATCTCGCAGAGTCACGTGAGAATGTTAGTGTTGAGCTGTGTTTTTATTATATCATATTGCCCACGCACTGCTCTAATACAGTATTAATATGATACAGATGTATTAATGCATTGTGGCATCGCAGATACTGAAGTATAAGGGCATAGAGACTTATGTGGGAAGTCTTTTCAAGGTCTGTGGAGACTTCCTCCATGGTCCAAAAGAAAGGAATTCCCAGAGGGAAGTCCACTCACCATAGAGCAACCACACTGTCTAGACGGCCTAAATTGGCGGTATGGGAAGAATGCTTAAAGCACATAATTAAATCAAAATACCCTCTACCTGCCATTTGGATCACCAGCAGAAACAAAAGTTGTATTAATTGCAAATGCCAGCAATCCAAAAATGTGATTAATTTTTTAAATGCTACTTTTCCCGCAGACTGATTTCTTCAATTCACATTTTTTTGGGGGGTTTGGGAGTAGAAAAATAAATTCGAGAAGGTTCTTCATCATACAAGGAATTCTTTGTTCCACTGACTACTAACATTTTAAACAAACTTACTCTTCAAGATAAGGGGATCGCTTAAAAGGATTCAGGCGTCTCATTCTCTTCCCAATTGGTCAATTTGCCAACAGTGAAGGAGTTCTCACATTAAGATCCAAGATGTTTGGTTCAGATGCAATGTACGAAAGATTCCCCTATGATCTGGCCTGGATAGTGTTATGATACACTGATATGCTGATACTCTCAGGAGTGAGTAGAAAGTGAACTCAAGTCTGGATCACTAAGGGCCCAGTTACAGGGAGGTGTGTGAAGAGCAGGATGACAGTTGTATGGGGAAAGAGTATTTACTGGGCCTTTCCCAGAAGGAAACCCTTTCCCCTGGACATTGTGTAGTTGTACCTTGTAATTGATTCTCTAACTGAGACAAAAAGACACCAGGAAACTCTTATTAAGGAAAACACTTAATTGGGGATGGCTTACATTTTCAGAGGTTTAATCCATTATCATCACGGCAGGAAGCATGGCAGCATGCAGGCAGACACAGTGCTGGAGAGACAGTGAGTTCCACATCCAGATCCATAGGCAGCAGGAAGAGACAGCAACTGGCATTTGAAATAGTTAAGCCCATCCCCAGTGACTCATTTCCTCCAAGAAGGCCAGATCTATTCCTATAGAGCCACGCCTCCTAATCCCTCTCAAGTAGTGCCACTCCCTAATGACCAAGCATTTTAATCTATGAGCCTATTGGGGCCATTCTTTTTCAAAGCACCACAGTCTTTTAGCCAGCTACAGCTGTTAGCCACATGCCTCTCCAACACAGCATACATTGCACATGCCTCCAGGCAGCACCTGTGAGGCCACTGAGTGATTAGCAGATGAAGATTCCTTTGCATTGAAGCCAACTGGAGACTTGCATTGAGAGCTGTTGCTAAGCTGTCATGACAAAAAAATTAAATAAATGTTCATGGAAACTGCTTCCCAGAAAGTTATTTTTAGCCACACTTCTGGTCAAAACAACTGTAAGGAGCCCCAGAACTCCAGGAAGATTGAAATTCCCTTGAATGAAATTTTCCCCCAAATTCTGCAGAGTTGAATGTTTATCATGTTCATAAAGCCTAGATATTGTTTAATGTTCATATTTGACATAGTTCTGTATGTTCATACTGTATGTTGGCTCGTCAAGAGTGTGAATAAAGAGGTGAGATGGTTTAAGTGAGAGCCACTGCGCCATAGTCTCTCTGGTTCTTGCTATGCAGTAGGCAGGAGGGGGAAGACTGTACTTGTACTTTTTTCTTTACATGACAGTAGCTAATTCTTTTACTTTCTAAAAGGTAGGACATAGAGCCGAGGGCTGGGCTCCATTGGCAAGGTGCCTGCCAAACAGTTTGCCAGCACCTGTAGCATGCACATAAAAGTCCAATGCAGTAGCACATGCCTGTACTACAAATACTGGAGAGGCAGAGGCAGGAGATTGCTGGAACTTGGTGGTCAGCCAGTGTCTGAATCAGGGAGCTCCAGGGTGAGTGAGAGACCTTGTCTCACGAAATGAGGAGTAGAATAATAGAGAAAAGTGTCCACATGCATGTGTGTGTGCACTCACACACATGTGTAAGCCCACATAAACATGTATACATATGCATTTACACATACACACATGCACACATGCATACATGTATAAACCCATATAAACATGTACATGCATACACACATGCACTTATACATACACACAAACACACATGTACAGACCAACACAAATATGTAATATATGCTCTTGCTCACATGCACATATGCAAACAAGTATAAATCCATAGAAACATGTGCACACATACACACACGCACTTACCTATACACACATGCACACATGTACAAACTGACATGAACATGTACACATAAACACATATGCATTTACACACATATACACATATGTACAAACCCACACAAACATGCACATATATATACATACATTTACACACACATAGACTTATGTACAAACCCACACGAACATGAACACACATATACACCACACACACATACACACATGCACTCACACACAAACATGTACAAACCCACACAAATGTGTACACACATATACACCACATACACACACACATTTACAAAAAACTAACTGAGAAATAAGTATCACTCTATCTCCATCAAAAACAATAGAATTATTTTACCTGCTTTATCTGCTTATGTAGTTTTTACTAAATATATATTTCTCAAGTCCCTTAGAACCTACTAACAGCATATATTATATACTTTTGATATAAACTTTTTTCCATAAATGTTCCAGTACTTTCAGGATGATCTGCCCACTCGTTACAATAAGTAGTGTCACTGGACGAGGCCTCAGTTCTGAGTACCAAGATGATTTGTAGTTCAAAGAAGAAATAAGAGGAAAGGGATCTAAGGTAGAGAGTCTAGACTTTGAGACACTTTGTGACTTAAAAGCAACCTAGTTTAGTGAGTAGTGATTTGATATCACCAGCAATGGAGGAAGAGGAGCATGCACAGATGTCTAATTCACACGTTTAGATGAAATGATGGTGAATACGGGAGATGGAAGACTCGGAGGATAAGTGAAGAAGAATAAACAATGGCTTCAGTTTTAGACAAGAGCTTGAGGTAAAGTAGGTTAGGACATGTTGCTGGGAATTCCGGCAAAAGAGAGGTGGCAAAGGGGCCTTCAGAATCTGTGCTGAGAAACATGGACTGATGAGGTCAACAGCAAAGAATCCTGGCAATGCTCTGTGTGTCCAGGCAGGGGATGGGGGCAGGGGAAAAAGGGACCTCACCAGATGTGTGTTTCAAATAATGTACCCACAGTACCAGTCAGCAAGCAGGGAGGACACCAGTTTGTTTGAGACATATTGCAAGAATACAGTTATGATGGACTGAAGCAGAAGAATGGAGAAAGAGATTGACAAATAATCATGAGATAAAATTGGGCGGATTGGCTGATGAATTACTGTGGGGGAGGAAGGAGAGGAAGTGGGTTAGGATGAGCACAGATTTCTGGCTACGGTGAGTAGGTGAATAATGCCACAATTAATTAACACAGGAAGGAAGAGAGGGTTTGGAAAGAGAAAAAAAAATATCAGATCGACTTTGAACATGTTGCATCTGAACCTGATGAGTAAGACATCCAAATGGATTTAACTAATGGAAGTTGTCCCTGTGAGAGTGAAGTTTAACAGGACTAAGGGCACTGTAGACCCGGAGAGCAAATGGACAGGGTATGGTTTGTTGTGGTTTTGGAAGGAGAATGATGGAAAGATGGAATCTGATGAAGTAATTTGTTGGGCGTGGAGGAAGAAAAGCAGGTATGAAAGATTAAGGAGAAATATTCAGGAAAGTAAACGGCCAAAAGAGAATAGCTCCTTGCATGTTAGGGCAGTAAGTCCTCTGAAAATTCTCTTCAGTTCCATATTATCAGTCCTAAAAATTATCCAGCCAGATGGGAACTACAATAGTACAGGAAATGTACTGGCACCGTGACCCTGACCACACGGTGCTATTTGTACCCTTGGCCTGACATATGACAGCACCGTGTCCTTAATAATGCTTTAGACAGGCAGAGTCAGAACTTGCGACATTTTTAACTGGTCTTGTGGGACTGCCTTTTCAGAAAAGTCATCTCCCTGGTTCATGCCCTTCCACTCAACGTGTTCCAGACTGACATTATTCCGAAGACTGCAAGATATAGTGGGTGTCTAAATGAAGTGTTCAATGCAAAATTTGAAAAATGGGCCACAGTGGAGCGAGAAGACCAGAATGAACATACATTTAGGGAATGAATCTAGGGATACTAGTTCAAAAACAAAAAACACCTTAAAGTACAGTCTCTCTTTGGTATGGTGACTAATGATAAAATGATATAATTCTTCTAATACTTTAATGACATTCAGACTTAAGGTGTAAGAAGAAAGAGAAGTCAGAAATGAGAGGAAGAAAAGATGGAAAACAGTTAGCATGTAGTGAAAGGAAGAAATGGACCAGGGGAAGGGGAAGGTCTTACAGCATAAAAATACACTTTGTCCTTTTTCTTTCTTCTTTTAAATTTTATTCCTCTAATGTGTGAATGCCCTGATGCATACACATCTCCATGCCAGAAGAAGGCATCAGATCTCTCTATAGATGGTTATGAGCCACCATGTGGTTGCTGGGAATTGAACCCAGAAGTAGCCATTGCTCTTACCCATTGAGTTATATCCCTTCCTCTTCATCCTTTTTATTAATCCAGGAGGCAATTACCTCAGTAGAGGCAACCACCATAACAGATTTCTAAAGAGAATAATAAAAGGGAGTGGGGTTGAACTCAGGAGTGAGATTGGGGTGTCTCCTAATAAGGAAGCAGCTATGTATCAGGCAGAGAAAAGGGCCAGCACCAGAGCCAGAGCCATGTATGATTGCTGAGATTCAATGTCTTTGTTTCTGCTTTTGCCTGTATTTACATGTGTCTGTAGAGCAGGAGAGAGGGGGACATTTGAGATGAATTAGACATTTATGATGCCATGCTGAGAATACTGGCAGTGTTTGGAGCTTAGAACACTGAGAGACTGGCGAAGTATAAACTGGAATACAAAAGGCCAGAGGTAGAAGAAGATGGAGAATTCATGGAAAACAAGGAGTCCTACAGGCCTTCTCTCTGTAAGAGTTGGAACTATGTGAGCACTGAAAGAGGAGAGGCCATAATGATGAACTCCAGGCTGGACAGGACTAGGGTTAAAATAGAGTAAATATTCACTCTGAGATCTTTTATAAAGGAAAATAAAGCAAGGCTGGAAAGGCAACTGCAGAAGGTTGGTAAGTGTTCTAGATAGTTTTATGTCAATTTAACACAAGCTAGAGTCATCTAAGAGGAGGGGACCTCAATCAAGAAACCACTTCCATAAGATCCCACTAGAGGCAAGACTATAGGGCAGTTTTTCAATTAGTGATTGATGGAGGAGGCTCCAACCCACTGTGGGTGGTGCCATTTCTGGGGTGGTGGTCCAGGGTTCTATAAGAAAGCAGGCTAAACAAGCCTTGAGAACAAGTCAGTAAGCAGCACTCCTTCAGAGTCTGCATCAGCTCCTGCCTCCAGGTTCCTGCCCCATTTGACTTCCTGTCCTGACTTCCTTCAGTGATGAACAGTGGCACGGAAGAGTAAGCCAAATGAGCCATTTCCTCCCTGACTTGCTTTTGGTCATGGTGTTTCGTCCTCCAGGGACTCATATGTTTGAATGCATAGTCCTCATGGGTGACACTACTTGGGAGGGATTAGAAGGTGTGGCTTGGTTGGAGTAGCTGTGGGCTTGTTAGAGAAAGTGTGTCTCTTGGGGGTGGGCCTTGATGTTTCAAAAGACCAAGCCAGGCCCACTGTCTTTCTCTTCCTGCTGCCTTTGGATCTGGATGTAGTAAGTACTTCTCAGGGACCACATCTGCCTGCTTGCTACCATGCTCCCCACCATGATGACAGTGGACTAAACCTCTGAAACTGTGAGCAAATCCCAGTTAAATGCTTTCCTTTATACAAATTGCTGTGGGGGCTGGAGAGATGACTCAGCAGTTAAGAACACTGGCTGTTCTTCCAGAGGACCCAAGTTCAAATCCCAGCATTCACGTGGCAGCTCACAACTGTCTGTAACCCCAACAACCTCACACAGATATACTTGCAGGCAAAACACCAATGCACAAAATATGAAAAGAAAAAAAAAAGAGTTGCTGTGGTCATGGTGTCTCTTAGTGGAACACTAAGACATTTGGGAAGGAAGAATGACCAGAGAGGCCAACTAAGCTGACTATAGACAGCCAGGTGAAAACAAGACACAAAACACAGCATTTGCCTATGCAAAGGTGCCAAAGAGTCCAGTGATAAATATCGGGTTAAGTGGGGATGGAAGGATACAAGTAAAACACGTGATTGAACCACAGACTTATGCACTAAACACTTCTGATGTTCATGCCCAGTTTATGGGTTATGTGGCTTGAGGGGCAATGAGTGGCAGGTAGGGGTGGGGAAGGACTAGAACAGAATGTAAGCAAAGAAACCTCAGGGTCAAACGTGTAAGTATTGAAACTCCTGAGGCCCATTATGGGGAGGAGAGCTCTTGCTAATTCATTTAGGCAATCTGAAATAAATTCCAGAGTATAGACTATTGTAGAATCTGTAAGAAGGTCACACGGAGGAAGGCCATAAAATAATGAAAAGGAGGGCTACCTCACAAGGCCAAGTTTTCCTTTACCCCAACTTTTAACATGGTAAAGTAAAATAAAATAAAGCCCCATCTCTCTCCTCGGGTTCCTCTCCACTTACATGGCTAGTTTACTGATTAAAGACAATGTTCAAAGAAAATTCTCCTACAACCTCAACTAATCAGGGTTAGTCAGTGGTAACCTCCCCGGAAGAAGGGATGATGGAGAAGAAAGAGATTCTTTGTGGAAAAGCGGTGTTCAAATTAGATGAGAAAAAAAGAGATAATTTTGTCTTAAATAATAGGAAATAATATTCAGCCAAGTACAACGGAACAGAAAAGACATTTTAAGTTCACAGATGTAAGGAAACAGGCACAGATGGAGACCTGAAGTGTTATATGTTGCACAACATTAAACCAGAGCCCCTTGTCAGGCCAGTGGAATGTCTTGTGGTAGAATTTCTGTAAATTATCTCCTTTGGACAAGTATTTGGAGTAGAATGGTTTTGGTCTCTGCCCAGCTATGGCCTTCGAGAAGAGACAGAGGAGTGGGATTTTGCCAAAGAGACAGGCTTTGCGACAAGCACAGTCAACTCTTGAGGGCCTGTGCTAACAATGCCTGGAAGCAGTGCACTATCAGACCATTGGGAATGGTTTTAATATTAGTCAATAAGACATAACATTTTGCTGGATGCGTTATAGTTATTGTAGATAAAATGAGCTTATGTCTTTAACCTGAGAATGAAGGCGTGACTAAAAGTGTCAATTCCCACTTGTCTAAGCTGATGTGACAGGCTATGAGGGGTAGTCACAGAAGGAACAATAGGCTTTAAGAGAGGGGAAAGGTGCCCTGCTGTATGTTACTCATTTTTTTAGCTCAGTTGTTGCATTGCTGTTTTCATCCAGATGGCTGTTTCGCGGTTGGAATGTGGGAGCACAGACTCACACGCATCTTCCATTTGTAGGCTTGTGGTAGAGGTGGTTTTCGGTCTGACTTTGAAGGCAGGGTGGGGCGTAATTCAGCAGATGGGGACTGAGAGAGCTTCCTTTTATGTTTCGCATACAATAGGAGCCGAACTATGACGTTACCCAGCCACAATTCTTTGCAAAGGTCGGCTAGTCTTGGCTGATTGTGCTTTCTTGCCTCAAAGTACTCTTGATCTAAAATAGATTATGGGGGTGAGGGAGGGGGTCTACTGTTGCTCTCTCAATTATGAATTCTTGCCAACTACCTTCTTCGGTTTCTAACCTTGGCTGAGTGACTCCTTCCCAGCTGAATCGATGTTTTAATTTTCTGTGTAGGCCCTGTGAACGCATTGTTTGCTGTTTAATTCTTCTTTCCAGCATTTGGGGGTTTCGTAGAGTTTATGTGTTTACTCTTCAAGACTTTATTCATTCCCTGTACTGCTTTTGTAGGAGCAGTGTCTACAGAACAGGTTTTAATATGATGGGGTAAAAGTATGGGCAAATACTATATAGAATTGCAGATATATTTACTTTTCGCAGGAAACAGAAGAATGACAACTGGTATTGATCAAATGCCTCTAACTTACTTAGCACTGGTGATGAGCTCAGTAGTGCCCAGATGCCCAATGAATACAGAGAAACAAACAGAATCGTAGTTACAGCCTCCCAAAGTCTTTGTCACCCTGTCAAGGGGCAAGATTCAGCCATAGTCCAAATCACAAGCAATGCTTTGAAATGGTCTACAACTATTAACCCATAAATGCAATTTTGAGGTAGGTCAGACCCCCTACACTTAGGGAAATGACTCTAATGGCTAAAGAGGGGCTGTGGAGTGAGGACAAGACAGGAAGCGAATGCAGGACACATGTGGCCTGTTCTTTTCATCTGGAGCATTCTCAACTACAGTAAGATATTGTTTCCCATCAGCATGATAGTTTTCTTTAAACCATGGAGAGTGTCTGCACCGGTTCCCGTGACAGCCAGCCAGCTTCTTGCAAAACAAACATGAAACTGGTAAGATGGAAAGAAAGTAATACTGGAGAGTCAGTGCTCTGGTCCTTCCTGCCCTTCCCTCCATTGCAGGTCTCTCACATTGGGAAAGTTTTCTTTCAGCTCAGAATAAGGTACCACTGCCTCCGCTTACAGATTGCTATATTTCATCGATCTGGTTCTTCTTTTTATATCCCATCTTGCCTCTCCTATTTCCTCACGTTTCAAAATGTGAAAAAAAAAAATCCCTGTAGACAAATTTGAGGGTTAGTGGTAGACCAATATGGGACAATATCCAAATTATGCTTACATTTTAGGGGGAACTCTTACTTCAACTGAGAAGAATGGGTACAAAGGCCTGAGAACAATGAGGATAAAGACAATGCTGCCTACCCAGCTGGAAAGAGGGGACATTCTTGTGCTGATCAAACCACGCAGTTAAGGCAAGCAATTTACATCATCACATTACCAACACAGACCACAAAACTGAACATGGAGACTAAACTTACAGCCCTGACCTCCTTTTTAATGAAAAGAGGGGTAGGGAAGCCTGAAGATGTCAGCTAATCCCTAGACTTACCTAGTGATGACTCAGCTCTTCCTGAAGGCTAGAATAAAAACAAGGAGCTGAAAACATAGGGTATTGCTAAAATTCATTCCTCTCAAAAGCCTAGAACAATTTCATCCATGACTTATCCAACTGAGTTAGCTTCAGTGAGAATTCTTAGCCAAGAATGGAAGAAAAAAGATAAGCCTAGGAAAAGAAGAGAAATCGTCAGTGCTGATTTGAGGAAGGAGTTGGGGTCCCAGATGTCATCCAAGTGGGAAAAAAAACAAAAAACAAAAAACAAACAAACCATGGACAAACTCAGACATAATGGGAGCCAGGAACAGTCTGCTTGAAAGCCAACAACAGTGAGGGATCACACTGTAACCTTGGCTGCAGCAGGACAGCTCCAAGATATGGGACAGTCTTTTTCCAAGTGCCACTGGTTGCCAGCTCCAGACTCTCAGTAGACTGCTCACTGTGGGTGGTGGTCAGAGTGAGGGGACATTTCCTAGCAGTCCTCTCTTCAGAGGAAGAAGCCTAAAGAAAGATACACAGACACATAGACATACAGACACACAGACATACAGACACACAGGTACATAGGCACACAGACACACAAAAACACAGACGTACGGACACAAAGACAAGCGAGGATCGGGTACACTAGTCTCTCAGATGGAGAAAGCACAGGGCCACAGTAGCTCTGCAATTTCATTATATAAGTTGAACAGGAGGGAGGGTTATTAAGACAGATACACTAGGAGGCAGGATTTACACACATAGCTACATCAAGGACAGGTTCAGCTATTCTCAGCTCAGTCTCTGTAGGGGAGCCATCTTAAGAGTGTAGATAATTAAAAGAGAAAGCTAAAGGTGGACAGTGTGTGCACATATTGTCAACAATTGCACACAGAAGGCTTTGCCACCCCTCTGAGCCTCCATCCCCTGATGGGGGTGGGGACTTTGTCGTTCTCCCATGGGTTTGAGGGGATGGTCCTTGCCTTAGCGGGCTCATGTCACCTCCACACGTTCACACAAGACTCCGAATTCAGGCCTTCCTCTGCTTCCCACCATCTTTCTTGCTGCTTCACACTACAGCTGACGTCCTAGGGGCTTGTCTGAAAGCAGTACTTAGATGCTCTGCTTTCAGCTACACTGGATACTTAGAGACTAGTAGGAACTGCTCCGCTGCTGTTTCAGAACATTTCTGTGGCCTTTCTTACATGTATGTTTATTCTCTTCTTGCTTGGCCACATTCAAAGACCAGCTGGTCTTTCCCAGCATCCCTTGAAGCACCTCCTCTCCTGTTCCGCCTTTAAAGACAGCCTAAGTGAAGAGGGAAAGCAGGAGGGAGATAACTCCACAGCTATTGTTGCTCTTAGCAGCAGACTACCAGGAAGCTGCTGGATATGGACTGCTTAAAGCTTAGATGCTACAGCAGATTCTACCCAAGAGCAGTTGAAACACAAAGACTGAAGCAGACCATGCTCTGTTACAAGGTGACTCATCTCGAATGATAAATATAGACTGTCTCCCACACACAAAAACAGATGTGTAGGGCATATCGCCTATAGATGGAGCTTTGCAAAAGCTTCAGAATAGCAGAGATTTGCTTCCTAAAATAATGTTTCATATTTGCATCATGTTTTCTTCCAGATTATCTGTTATTTGGTCTGGGGATGGGGACAGGGAACTTCCACCAAAGTAATATGATGCTCAGCTAGAAGATAATGGTCCACCAAGTAAATGGCCAGAAACAACCAGGTGCTGTGATTCAGTCCGGACTGTCTCAGATGTCTGCCCTTCCCCAGGAACAGCAGGAGATTCAAGACAGCATTGACCTAACAATAGGGACTCAGAGGTCTGTGCTCAGACTGATGAGAATTCTGCTGCAGGCACTCACTACCATGAATGCACCATGAAATCCCATCAGGCTCTTCAGTAGCTTGTCCAAACTATGAAGCAAATATGCCTTGTAAATTTCTACTTCAAAAGCTGCAAGATGGTTTGCTCAGTCATGCTTGTACTTAACCATAGCTTTGGCTCCACATTTTCTTTCATAATATCAATAGATGTATATTGGTTTATTTATAAATTTTATATGCACATATATGTCTATATAATGTGTATATTACACAGGATATATATATATTATAAATACATAGATATACATCATATGCATACATGAACAGAGCCCAGGACATTTAAATAAATGGGATAAAATGAAAGGAACATGTTTAAAGCTTTACTGATCATACAGGCTTTGTATATTGACTAATATATCAAGAAAACTATATTAGGACAAGAATCGCTGTTAACTAAAGTAAGGATCAATCTATTTCAAATAGGCTTTCACTCGTTTTGTAGATGGTTGTAAGTTGTCACTCTCTTGACCAACTTGAAGAACAACTCTTGCTTGGAGATGAGCTTGCAGGCTGATCACTTTCTCGAATTTCTCAAATACCTGACCTATCTAGTTTATCTTCCATGTAAATTTTCATCACAGGAATATTCTTAAAAGACTTTTCTATTTTGTAAAGATTAGTAAAAATTGGGTTACATTCATCTCATTTAATCACACACATGTTATACTAAGTACTCAGCAATATATATGACTCATAAAGAGAGAACTTTTTACTTATTTAAAGGTGATAGGAATTGAACCTAGAGCCTCAGACTTGCTAGGCAAGCACTCTATCACCGAGTCTACCCTTGGTCCATAGCAGTATTTGACAGCAGAGGTCAAGAGAGTTCAGGACAGTTGATCTGTCCAATTCCCCAACCACCCTGTTACTCTACACCTTATGGATATGTTAAGTGACCATCAGATATGGATCTGCAGTAACAGCATAGCTTCATTCCATACAACGAATTAGTGGAACTTCAACATTTACAGGATGAGAAGGGAAGCCAGAGAGATGAGAAAATGATTACAAACGGTACATCAGCCAGACTGATAGAAGAATTCATATCAGCCAGGCTTAGGGGTATAACTCATGCAATGAGTTCAGACTTTAGTACAGAAAAAAAAAAAAAAGAGTTCACTTTTTTTAATTGGGAAAAAAACCTTCTTTTCATTTAATATAGTCTCATCATGCTTTCCCCTCCCCTGACTTCTCCCAAATCCCCCCACCTCCTTACCCACCCAACACCATAGCCTTCTCCTCCCTCACACTCTAAAAAACAAACAAAACCAATAATAGCATAAAACAAACAAACAAACCCCAAGAAACACACACATGACACAAAGACAGAAACAAAAATACATAAGCAAAAGACCAATAAGACCAAAAACACAAAAGAAAAGAAAAGCATGAACAAAGCAACATGAGACAAAAAGTCTACAAAAATAGCATTGAGTTTGTCTTCTGTTGGCCATCGAATGTTGGGCATGTGGCCTACCCTAAAGTGTGGTTAATTACCCAGTGAGATCTTACTGGAAAAAACTAAATTTCCCTTTGCCAGCACATATCACTTACAGATGACTTCTTGGTTATGGGTGGACACCTGTGTCTCTTTCCCACTCTCAGCTCTGGGACACTCTCTGGCTTGGACTTGTGCAGTCGCTGTGCATGCATTTGTCTGTGAGTGCATATGTGTCCAGTCCTGCTATGCCTGAAAGACACTGCTTCCTTGGTGCCATCCATCTCCTGGAGCTCTTACAGACTCTTCCTCCTCTTCTGCATATCTTCCTGCCCCCAAGGAGGAGAGGACTTATGAAGTCATCTCATTTAGGACTGACTGCTCCAAAGTCTCTCACTCTCTCTCTATACACTGTTCAGTTGTTGATCTCTGTGTTGGTTTCCATCTACTGCAAGATGTTCGTCTATGATGACAGCTGGGAGTGGAAACAATCTATGGGTATAGCAGTATGTAGTTAGGACTCATTTTTATTGCCTTGTTTCTTTAGCAGAATAATAGTATTAGTTTTTTTCCTAGGCCCTTGGTCTATCCAACATCAGTTTCTTGGCTATTTTAGCAGTGTCAGGTATGGAAACCATGAGGTTCCATCTCATGGAGTAGGTCTTAAATTCAGATAAAAACGTATTGGCTTTTCTAATAACATTTGTGCCCAGTACCTATATACTGGGTGGCTCACAACTATCTGTAACTCCAGCTATAAGGGATCCAATACCTTCTTCTGGCTTCTAAGGGCACCTGCATTCACATGGACAGGCACACACATACATACATGTGTGCACGTAAATAAAACTTCTTGAGAAAATTCTCCTACTGTGGCTGTTGGGAGTAGAAGCTGAGAAAGCTATTCAGCACTACCTACTAAAGTTTAATATATATGCATCCTACCACTCAGGAAGCCCACTCTTAGGTTTCATCACAAAGAAACGTTGATAGATAAAACTATTCAGAGGAGCATTATTTAGAAGAAGCAAAAATTGGTGAGAACAAAATAATCCCAATATGTGTTCAATAGAATGGATTAATTATGTACTATCATACAATAGACCAATAGTCAATATTGAAAATGAATGAACTTCAACTGTATATAATTGAGGGACCAGGAGCTAGAAAAATTCCCTGCTAGACAAGGGGGGTGGGATGGCAGGCAATGGCTAGGTAATAAAGATTAAAAACTTCCAAGATGGTGGCCCAGTCCTCACCGCCTCTGCCCCCCCACCCCCACACACACCTGAAACAATATCCTGGCAGCTTTAAAATCAAGGTATTAGGGGTTTTTTCTTCTACCAGTAGGCAAGTGCCAATAGACTGGCTCAGCATGCACAAGGCCAGCCCAGGCAGGACATGTTTAACACACAGCTATAGGCCAAACTGTGTATGTATGTATATATATATATTTAACTGACCAACCTTAAATTCGGGATAGGAGACTCTTGGAAGACAAAAACAAAAAAACAAAAAACCCAACCTCTGTCTTTTTTTTCCCTGTGTGTTGCTGCATGCATGCCTGTGTATCCTCATTCCCAGTAAGTGACCCTTCTTCAGCTGCTGATTCTGTCTGCTCCTGTTGGCACTGTTCGAGATTTCTCTGCTACTCCCTGCTGCACTAGGGACTGGGCTTGCCTTTTGACCCCATGACTGGCAGAGAAAATGAACCAAATCAAAACCGCTAGATGGTAACCTAAAAAGAGGGGTGCATCTCTTAACTACACCAATGAGTTGAAAATTGCCAGATTTAATATAAAAAAACAAACAACAAAAGCCCAAAGAAGATTCCATTTACAGGCAGCAAATTCTGAAAGAAAAAAATACCAGCCATATGAGTATATAATATAACCCAAAGTCATGAGTAAAGTTTAATATACATTATTCATTTTATGGATGATCACAAATAAAAGCAACATCACCCTGTTGCATGACTTGGGGGGGTCACTGGGGAACACGAACAACTTTTCAGACAACACAGGTCTGAACTGGGACAACAATAAATAGAAGAGGCTTCCTTCTAAACAACAAGGATGTAAAAATTCCATCCCAACCAAGAGGAAACCAGTGCAGATCCAGGGAGTTTAAGAGTGCCTATATAGCTCAGTTTGTACCCTCTCTCAGAGACTATAATCCTGCCAATCAGCTCATATCAGTTAAGGCATGTTGTGAAAGGGAAGAAATTCATGTTTCTTGTTTTTCCATGCCAGCCCTGTCCTAATCAACACTGGCTGATCAGAAATGCTCTCATTTAAATGAACTCTTTCCTTTGTTCTCACTAAATAAAATCAGCCATGTGGGGTTCTTACGGGGGTACCAAACACGATGGGTATATAAATCAGTGCGTGCCTCGCTGAGACCCCACACAATAACTGAAATTCTTTACATGCCTCAGATTAAAAACATTTTACCAAAAAAAAAAAGCTCTTCCCCTTCCTGCTTCTTTCTGCTGTTTTAATCACTAAACCGAAGATGTTAGATTATTCTCCGGCCTTTGTAATTCCTTCATCAATTAATTCATAATAGTATTTATCACATTTCTGCTTTGTCCCAGACATTCTGTTACCACCTGATAATATAACTATATATGTAACTATACAACTATATATATGTATATATGTATATATATATGTGCACGTACACATACATACACAAATACATAAACATAAACATACATACATATACATATACATATATATACATATATATATTCCTGATTCCTAAAGCCCTATATGTTGCTCCGGTTTTGTGCAATGTTTAATTTTACATATGTTTCTTTATAAAACAATCATCTAGTCTATCAGACATCATTTTCTAAGGAGAGATTAAGTTATAAGAGAAAAGCCTAGTAAAATGAACTTCCCTTTTTAATGAAACCAAGACATCTGTCCAAACTACGAATGTAATCTCCAGCAAGCTTCTCAGTTACCATTCTACCTGCTCCTCAACAGGGATGGCAGTTTTGGTCTTTGAAGCATGTTATTTAGTAACAAACTTAACCTGATCAGCTCAATGCTTCCCCTTAATGCTCTTCTTTCTCTCTACAAATAGGTTCTAGCTTGGATCATTTATACATTGTAGGTGCAAGATTAGAAAACCCTAGCTATTAGTTACCAAGTTTTGTAATGGTTGTCTTTTTTTTTTTTATGACTAAATTACAGTTGAAACATAAAGCACACCTGTAGATTCCAAGATCTCACCTCAGTGATTTATGCTTTGCTTTAATTACAGCGATGTTATCATTGTTGTGAAATAAAGCAGTGAGTTTAGAAGCCTGCTCAGTACTCGGGAGTTTTCCAGAGAAGACCACCTGACATTGAAGCTACAAGACTGGGGTTTCTTTCTTGCATATTACAATCTAGCTGCCAAATAAATCAGAGATGGTAATTTAGACTCATTCATTAACAAGCTCCACCCCTTACACCCCATTTCCCGAAACATTTGCTTTGTGCCTATCATGTGCCAGACACCATCAGGGTGTGGGTCTACCAAGTAGCTTAAATGGAATGCTGTCTCAGACCTTAAAGAGCTGGAAGTCTGGTGAGGGAGACAGACGCGTAAACAAATAATTACAATGTGATTTGAGAAGGGCTGGAGACTGGAGGAATGCACTGGTTAACAGAGATGCTAGCAGGGATGAAGGCAGTGGTGGTCGTGCTGAGGGGGGAATGGGAGAGTGGGTCAGGGGCTAGTCAGAGTGGGCCAGGGGCTAGTCAAAGGAGACAACGAAGTAGATTTGCGATTGAGGCTAAATCCAAGTGCTTGAAGAATTCTGAACTTAACAGTTAGGACATTTGAAAAAAAAAAAATGGACAAAGAGTAGTATAGTATATGTATATATTTGAAAGAAATATTTCTTCTCCTAGAACTCCACGTTTCTGCATGTGATTGTCCTCTGTGGCATGTGCCCATATCACCACAATAAACATCTCATGCTTGCTTCGGCTCTTAAAACAGAGCCAGCATGAAAAAGCATAGAGCTTTCTTCCCTCCATGTTTTCAGTGTGGAAAACCCTGTGGATTATGATGCTGAACTGAGCCAACTGTCCAACACTCTTTTTCCAAGATTTATAGCTACCTCTAATCCCAAGGGAAGCTGGCAAATAAAAATATAATTATCCACAAGAAGACAGCCGCAGATACAAACTCATAAGGGTCACCATGTTTCTTTTTTATCTAATTTAGTCTCGTGATGTTGGGCTTTTCCAGGCTGTTTGGGTCATAGAAGTCTTTTAACACAAAAAATGGCGACAAGGGATTTACCTTTTGCCAAAGTTTTCACATTGTCTTCTTCCTATTGTCACCAAGCAGAGTCTCATCACATTTTTCTCTTCCTGTTAAAAAGGTAATTTTAAAAGTCTCTCTAGCCACTCCTGACTGTCATTGTCTTAAAGAGGCAGACCACATTTGTGTACCAAACCCACCAAGGACACATCAGTTAATCAACACTTAACAGTTTGTGCTAAAGGAAACACAGGGAAATTTAACGTGTTTGACTGTGTGACTGTCACAAACTCCAACAGACTTTTAATAAATCAGGGTAGTCAGTGCTCTTCTCTAAGGGTCAATTTTACATTGGGAACTGTAACAGCTATGTTGGGAAGTATATTTCAGTGCTTGTAGTCAAATGTGAAGTTTCTGCTGTGGTCTATGCTTAGGAGAATACTCTTAGTAGCTTCCTATGAGTAATGATTGAGCACATGGCTCCCATCAGTTGATGAAAATGTAAACCTAGCTAGATCCATCACTTGAATTCAGGTTGTAGATAACCTCTGAGAACTTAAATACATTAGTGGCATTTCCTCTAAGCTCATGTACCCCTTGTCTTGATCTTACCTTCTCAAAAGAAGCTAGATTTAATTTACACGTTTTTGTGGTTGTAATTAAATCCAGGGTATGACTATAAAGCTTTCAGATCATATATGGTCTGGGCAGAAATATTGAAAACAGGCCCCCGAAACAACCAGCAGTGGGGGCTAGTGGGAGAAAGGGAGAGATCGTTAGTAGTTCTGAGAGGCAGGTGAAATCTAGTTATAATTAAGTTTGTTCAAGTCCCAATTTCACTTCAGTGAAACGGCACAAGGCTCCAGCTGGTGGCCAGCTGCTCCCCAGACCTTTTCCACACCAAGGGAAAAAGAAAAACAGGCTCTGTGACAGAATACATTAGGGCCTTAGAAGTTTATTTTAACCAATCTATCTTATCTAGGTAAATTAATTAAGCAATGCCAGACACTAAATTATCTTAATATTCAGAAAACATGTTTCCTCAATCAATTTATATACCTAGATCACTTTGTAAATATCTCAATCTACTCAGATGCACCAATATGGCAAGAACATATGGTAAGATTTACATAGCTCACTCGTGGAGAACTTGGATGTAATTCAAGGCAGATAACCTTTAAGAAACTTCATTCCCTTGGATTAAGCAATTTTTTACCAGAATGTGCCCGACTTCTCAAAGTTGGGTGTTGGGATGGAGAAATTGAACAAAGAATTATAGGAAGACATTACAAAATTTATGAATGGAATGTTCGGGAACTGATTTTTAGCAGGATCCTAGGACTGCACCATCCATGGACCAAGAAAGCAAATAACCTCTTTTACCTTGTGGGAGACAACTAGAAATTTGCATTTTTATTGTTATTTTGACATGTGAGTTGGCTCTCTAGAGATAACAAATGGTTCACAGACGTGTTTCACGAGTCTTGATAGATGAGCTAAAGATAGAACTGACTGGAATCTGAGGCTGGAAAGTAGATAGCAGAAAAATGCAACCAGCAAGGTAACAACATGAGATCCTTGATTTATTCTTCCACCCCGACCCCTACCCTGACTGAAAGTGACATTCAGTCTTTGCATTGGTCTCACAAGGCCACCAACTCACTAGAGAGTCTTTATATTTCTAAATATAGGACATACTTTTAAGTCAATTTAATGTTTGGCTAAATCGTTCAAAGGAAGTACTAAGAAAAATGTGTCAATTGACTAGAAGAGTCTCAGTGTGGAACTTGCTTCCCTGTGAGCCCTTAGGGTCAGCTAGGAAAAAAAAAGGTGAGTACTGAGTACCTTCCCTGAACCAGACGCTGGGAAGGAACGGATGCAGTCTGCTGTCCTTATAAGGCTTACAAATCAGCAGGGAGCCGATTAGCACACATTATGTGTGTCAGATACAGAGATGCGAGCACAGAAGGCAGCCTGAAGTACTTCAGAGGGCTGGTAATCTGGAAGGGGGGAGGTGACTGGCCAGTGTAGGTTTCTGGAAGACATTATTCACATGATGAAATGCTAAGATCACCCAGGAGCGAGGGGAGAAAAATATAGTAAGCAGAATATCAAAGGCAGAATCCAGAAAGATGGCAAAGCTGAGGTTGAAAGAGATTCCCCGTGCAAACAGCAAATTGCAAAACGAAAGAGCCAGGTCAGGAAAAGATTTGCAAGCTTGTGAGCAACAAGAAACAAACGACCCCAACTTGAGTCTCACTCGTAAGACAGTCACATAAGCCTATGTGCCTTGGCTTCCTGACGGAGGAAACCAGGCTTACATCAAGTATTCACACGGTTGGTTTAGGGAGATGAGATGGGTGACAAGGATTTTACAGATTGCATAAACTGTATTATGAACTTACAGGAATGATTACAATAAGTCACGTAGGGGCCAGTTTACAGAGGGAAGAGTGCAAGCGAGCAAGAAGTTTGAGTTAGTGACGTCTTTGGGGGATCCAGGGGAAATTTCTTTTAAGTGAGCTAACTCTTATTTCGACATTCACATCTATCTTCTCTGTAGACCTCTCGTCATTACGGTAGCCAGTCCTAGGATATTCGAGTTTGTGCTCTTCTTCTGGGCTTTCTGGCCCATTGCTTACTTTTTGTTTCCCATGTAAGAATCCTTTCACCTGTGTGTGGCTACCACAGGATAGCAGGTATCTGGGAGAGAAGGAAAAGCCCCGTACAAGGGCAACGCATAGGCAAAACTGCCCTAGTGTATTTTCACATGATTTCACGGACTCTCGTTTTCATCCCTAATAAGGGTTTTCATGCCGAGGGTTAACATTTTCCAAAGCCACTGAAAAGAAATTAATTTGTTACTTGAAGTCTTGCACTACCAGAAGTAA
The DNA here is from genome assembly GCA_019843965.1 of Rhynchomys soricoides. NCBI lineage: Eukaryota > Metazoa > Chordata > Mammalia > Rodentia > Muridae > Rhynchomys > Rhynchomys soricoides. The sequence goes on along the minus strand of JADRCH010000028.1, from coordinate 10,509,133 downwards.
CACATGTCCTCACAAGGGACTGAGGCAGTAACATCCTTATGAAGAAATGTGGTAAAGGATTTAAAAATAAATCTCGTGTTTGTAAATTCTCTGAAAAATAGCTATCGATCCAAGGAGACATCTTAAGCATCATCAGCTCAATACCAGAAGTCAAGTTCCTCAAGGCAGCCCATCTGGCCTTGGTGAGAACAGCTAACATCAGGATCTTTTGCAGAAAGTGGGTGGTTTTGACCTTGGAAAGTACATTCTTTTAATGTGTTCATAATGGGATAAAAATGTATTAGTCTTTCTTCAATGATTCAATTTAAGTATTTTTTTAATCAGTAAGTTGGAAGCAAATCTAGGGCTTACCTTAATTTCATTAAGCCTGTCGAGTTACATATTCTATTCTTTAACTTTTATTTCATTAAGAAAGCATAAAGCTACAGAGCGACGTAATCCTTGTCCTCAATTAGCTTAAAATCAAATGTTCCAAGTCCTCTGCAAGCCTGTAATTATAACAGGCATTTGGAAGCTGCTTGGCTAAAAAGCACTGACTCCTCACTTGGGCCTTCAGAGAAAGCAAAGGGAAAGACTGGTACCCAGCCTTTGTCTTGCATCTGTCTCCTATGTTGTGAGACACTCCTTACCTCTACACACAGGCACACTGATTATGTGAGGAGTGTCTTTCTAGAAACCACTCAAACCTAAGAAGCTCCCTCCTTCCCCTCTGTGCAAAAGGCACAAAGATCAGAGGCACTCTAATATCTCCCTGTTAGCTCGTTACAAGGTCCTGTTCCAGATAGTATGACCATCCCCACCCCAGGCACCCCAACAGTCATAACCCTAAACATGCAGTCACCTTGGATTCTAGGAACAGAAGAGCCCTGGGACACCCCACCCTGCATCAAGGGCAATTATCTGTGATGGTGAGGCAGCATCATGGAGAAGCAATTGTCACCTGAGAACCAGCAGCCTTCCATCTTAAGCAATAAGGACTTCCGTGGACCACCTTGAAGAATGGGAGGCGAAGCAATGATTAAACAGCCTACGTCCTAACAGAGACTGCTTAATGATGTCTAACTTTTGTGCCTGCCCCAATTCTTCTATTTCAACTGAAAGCCCACGTCAGTATCCCAAGGATAGACTTGGAGTTCCTGCAGCCTTATATCTGGGTCCCTTTCCATGCAGATTTCCATTAATCTCCTGCATGCTTCTTCACCATTTCTCCTTAAAATTGCTGCAGAGAGATGATGGCTGAGTGCACGGGCCGAATGCACCCAATGGATCCACTAGATTCAGGGGTTTTCCCCTCAAGCAATGAAAGCAATATAATTTAATATGACTAAAGGTAACGGATGCAGTCATGACATCATATGCAGCTCGAATTATCAAGAGCCGGGGGTGGGGGGAAGGATCTCTCTCCTCCAAATGTCACATGTGCTAAATTGGAAGGCATACTAAACAGGAAATGTCATTTGACTAGATAGAAAACAGGGAGCTTACTGGAATTTGTTGAGTGCAGAAGGCCTGGAAAGAGTGAGTACTGGCTACACTATCAGGTCAGAATCGGGGCAGTTACTGGAAAGCCAAAACAGGAGATTAGTGGGCCTAAGAGAAGAGTTTATCATGATATTAAAGGATGGTCTGTGTATCTCTCTTTAGTTTCCATCTCTCTTCTTGGTGGAAAGGAAAAGAGGAAGTGGCAGCCAAGGCTAGAAGTGTCTTGGCTGTCACCATTTTATCAGTCCAGGTCCCCCATGAGAAACAAATGTATGAACCCTAGGGAAGGTACCTTAGGAGGGTTGAGGGGATATGATACTAGCAACAGTAGCAGTCTCAAGGTACTGGGAAGGCTGAGACAACACCAAAGAAATAGGAAAGAAACGGCATAGAGACAAAGGGGAAGGGGATCTGTACGGGCATGTATGAGAATGAAATTGGCTTTGGATACTGTATTTCCTCAGCCACATCCTCCTCTATCTAGTGATCCCAAATATAGACTTTCCCTCCAGGTTTTTATTCTCTAGTTCAATCTAGTTCAAGATGTACCTCCGCCGCCTCCCTCACACACCCCCCCCCCCCCCCCCTCCCCCCCCGCCTCGAAATAGTCAGTAGTTAAGCTTCAAAGTTCCGGCAAGAAGTTTCATCCCTAAACACGTTATCTTGTTAAAATATAAATGTTTTGTGCCTTCCGGACATCAAGAAATCACTTGAGACTTAGTTAATGTGTGTAGAACGTCCAAACCTTCCCATCCATTCAAAAGTCTCCTCAGATTTCTGTGACATCTGAGCAGCGGCTAGGGAGTTGTGTCGAGATTCTTAGATTCCTCCACGTTCTTGTTTTCCACTCAATGACTAGTAGCTTCCCTTTATTTTCGCCCTAACCCAGGATTAAACAGAGCCCTTTCATCTGACTTTTTTAAAGAACACATATCCTCGGAAGTAAGTCAACAGGAAATATTTTCATAGGGTTTCCTCACCACCGGCTGGAAATGACTGAAGATTTGGTGAGAGCGTGTTCCATCACTGAAATGTGGTCAAGTTCAACTGAGTTTCAGATCTCCCATTGGCCATTTCAGGACACTAATCATCCAATCACAATGTCTTCTCGCACTTTGTCCCTCCCCATGACTGTGCAACAACCTTTACGCCAACAAAGATCAGAGAAAAAGAACAGTTCTGTCTTCCTCCTCCCATCTCCAAGGAAGGGGGGTAGTTTTTCTTAAGTCACGTGTGTTTCTCGATACTCAAAATTTGTCACTTAAAAATGAATATTGAGGACCCAAACCCCTTGAACAGAAAATGGTTCAATCTCTTCGTTGAAACTACCTGGCAGCAAAGCACCTTTTGTTCATTTGTGTAAGCCCACTCCTTCAGTCTAGAACATTCTTATGCATACCTTTACAGGCTCAGTCTTAGATTCCAGTATCAAACCTCGGGATGATACCTCTTCCCTGACAATTCTGTGCACAGTATTTCACTCTTTGTCCATTTATTATATTAGACTACCATTTTCTTCATAGTTTCCCCCTAGTTTCTCATTCTGTGTTTCCTGTTTATTATTCGAATGGACTCATATCTATGAAGCAAGATCTCAATAGATCTAGCCTTTAATTTCTGTTCTATCACTGGTATCTTATAAATATGAGCATGAACATAGTCATAATCCCCCCAAAACTCAGATTACTTCAGACAGAATGACACTGGCAGAGAATGTCTGAATTGATAAAGACTAAATTAGTAAAAATAGATAAATAAATAGAAAATCTGACCAAGACTATACAACAGGGAAGGAGATTAGATCACTCGTCTTAAATATTCCAACAAGAGCAACAACCCAATCTCAGGAACTAATGTCCTTGCTGATGAAGTCAAAAAGAGTTTTTTGTAAAAACTGAGCAGGCTCTCAAGATGCCTCTGCAGGTAAACATGCTTACATTGAGTCTAATGGCTTGAGTTTCATGCCTGGAATCCATACGATAGTGAGAGAGACTCAGCTCTTTCAGCAGGCTGTTCTCTGGCCTCCACGGGCATATGCTGTGGTACCCATGCCCACACGCCTATACAGACAAAATAAATAGGTAGGTATTCAAATGAACGGAATAGGATTTGGGAGGTGGGTGGGAATGAGACTGATTATCATTCCACAAGCATTTAACACATTACCCAGAAATACTTTCTGCCTCATTCTGTAAAGTAAAAATCACCCGACCCTTAAAGCTAGACAAAGACACTACAGAACAATGACCATTATAGATAGAAGGCAAAATTCTCAAAATATCAGGAAACCGAAGTCCACAGACAATCATGATGCATCACTTCTGTTTTCTACTCATTGTTTCTAACTTCACTTCTGTGATGTAAGCTTTTAAGGTAAAGAATCATGCTTAGCAGATTCTCCAGCCTTTAGACTAGTTTCTTGCTCCCTCAAAGGTAGCTGGTATGTATTTGTCCATTAGGTTGGTGATGAAAGCCCTTTGGCATCCAAATAATCAGGGACACCTGTATATGTCCAGCTGGGACTTGTCCCTGGAATATAAGGATGGCTTCGTATATAAAAAATTAACCAGTGCAATACAGTACGCTCAACTCTTTCAAAAATCATTTAAAAATTTTAACACCTTTTAATAAAAAAAAAACCTAAATATTCCAATGATGAAAACAGTGTCAACAAAAATTAAATATTTGCATGCTTTTTAGTAAAATCGACTTCTCTCTGTAATTTGATTCCACTTCATCCAACAAGTTGACAGTCTGAAAAGTATGAAGACACAAAACGTGCTGAGCAAGAGAAGATCCTCCCAGCAAAGCTGCTTTGGAGTTCATCTGTTCTGTCCACTCCTTAAGGTTTTTGCCTGACAGGGTTCAGAATGAAACTATGTCACTCACTGTCTTGGGACTCAAAGCTGCCAGTGAATTGACAAGTATGAACTGACAGCCTTGATAATTACACAAGTCAGTATTTTACAGTGAATTGTTCTGGTGGCTTATGGTTCAACTTCAAGATTTTTTTCTTGCCTATTGTCTTCCATGGCCACCTCGGAAGTAGGCTTTGGTACATATCCATCTTTTTAGTGACAGCAGTCCCTCTCTACAGAGAGTTGTTTTGTTATGCAATGGCAGCAGAAGTTGGTTATTTTTCACAGTGTAATCTCCCTGAAATGAATTATGCACATATACTTATTTGTTTAGTCTGTTCAATTGCCCATAACTACTTATTGGGACATGTCCTTCTCAGGTTCCTTGGTCTCTACTTTTGATGTGTCCCATGTCAGTCTACCTCAACAAAACAGTCGGCACATTGAGGCCATCTAAAGCAGTAGGGATGGTGAGCTGGCAACTACCAGCATACAAAGTGCTCAAAAGGCACAGACTCAAGAAAAAGAAACCAAGGCTTGAGTGCGGAAGATCTGTGTGATAAGTGAAGGATTCAACTTGTGTCTGCTAACTGAGAACCGTGACGTTTGACGGCTAGTTTGAAGGTTGTTGTGGCCTGGATTGTATGTGGAGAATTCAGGGAGAGATCCTTACTTACCTTTAAAATTTTCCATCAATAAAGAAGCAACAGTGTGAAAAAAACAAATGCCAGAGGAAGTATGGAGTTAAAGGAAGGGGTTTACAATTAGATAGAAATCTCAAAAATAAAAGCTTTTTTTCCAGGGTGGGGGAGAGTCTGTTTTTATTGCAAAACATCCTCATCATTTGAACTGGTGACTCCGTGAGGTGTACAATTGTAAAGGGCACGTATGCTAGGCTAATATAAAATATGACAGAAATAGCCTTTCTCCTCTGCCCTTTTCAAGCTTAACTGGATGGCCTGAAGACCATGTTCTCAGATTCCCCTTCTAGACTGTAAGATCCTTGAAGCTGAGTTAAGATCGTTCCTATCCACAGACTATCTGAAGCATTCAAATCGCTTGCCTTTTGTGTCAGAAATAGGTGCCAAGAAGTGGTTTTATTATATTTACTACGTACTTGTTATTGGAAGATGATGGTGAGTTGGTTGAAGCCAATGTGGTTTCTTAAAGAGAAGGGTGATGGGTTTTATCCATATTAATCTCTCTCCTGCACCATAACTTTCTCTCTTTTCACTGTTTTCTCCTACCTTTCCTCCTTTCTGCTGCTAGACAGCAAACGGGCCACCATAACAATAACAGAATGTGCCCTGGTCTACATCACAAACACACATTATTTATGACAAATCATAAGAAGAAAACCACAAGCAACTCTACCTGGGATATTTATTGCCTTTGTTGGCAAAAAAAATCTCCAAATTCCTTTTGTTACATTGTTTATGGATTTCCCAGTGGTTTTCTATTTGCTTTGGCTTTGGCTTTTTAAAAAAAAATATATATATATTTTTTAATTTAATTTTTTGAAGTTTGGGCCATTTGAATGCATTCCCAAATTTGTCCCTTTATACATATTTTACTTAGAAATAGGAATGCTTTAAAAGTTATCATTAACTATTTAGGTCTACTCTTGCCTACTTAGCCTATAGTTATCAATTAAAATGTACCTTTCTTCTAAACAAAGTATGAGACATGATATTTAATTTATTTCTATGACTTGATAGTTGTAAAACAGAAATTAGCCCACCTCATTGAAACATGGCCAATCTTTTATTATCAGCTCAACCCCACCTTCTACTTAGAAGTCTACAAATATCTATTTTTCCATGGACTCACAGCTCTTTTGCTATCTCTTTCATTCTGGTGTCTCACAGTTCTTTATGTTTTCACATAGTCCCTTTCCCATGGAGAAGTGGTTCTGTCTAATGTTTGCTAGGATTTCTGAACCCAGTGCTGCTTTCTGTCCTCATTTCATGAGTACCAGAGGTAAGAATTATAAAAAAAATACACACTTCTTCTGATAATTTGAAATGGGAGAGAAAAATTACTTTCAGCATAAGGATAGAACACAAAACTAAATTTTTATAAAACTTAAGCTCTGCACAGTAGACACAGTAAACACACTCCAAGAAGAGGATGTTATACAATTCTATGGAAAAGGTATATATATACATATGTGATATACACGTGTGTATGTATCTATATATGTGTGTATTATATACGTGTGTGTATGTATCTATATGTGTATTATATACATGTGTGTATGTATCTATATGTGTATTATATACGTGTGTGTATGTGTTTACATATGTGTATATATATGTGTGTGTACACACACATGCACATACACACACATCCTCCTCCTGATGCTGTGCTAATAATGGTTTTGCAAAGCCTTAATTCAAACACAAGGGAATTAAAGTACTTTACTCTGAAGAAATATTGATAATATTTTATGCTTTTCTCAGGAAACAGACAGTAATAATTAAATACAAATAGTATCTACTGAAAGAGGCTTATGCATGGTTTTGTGGGAAAAACAATTAAGAATTGTAGCTTCCTGCTCTCAGCTCTATTTTCGAAGATAATAATAGGATGAAAACATAAAGCCGTGACTTAGAAGAGATAATTGTGTTTGTAGGTATGTGCATTCGCACAGAACGTGTGGAGGCATACTAGGTAGACAAAGTTTTCACTACATAAGGCAAAAGGTTCAAGGGAATCTGTTGGCAATTAATAATCCTCAGGGGAGTTTAGTTAATAATCCTCGGGAGAATTTAATTGTTATTTTCCACTTTTGTGAGCCTTTCTCTGAAGCTCCGCAAGCAGCTGATGAATCATTCAGTAACCAAAGAAAGAAGAAGAAAAAGACCCACTCTATTAATTAGTGTTTTTGTGTGTAGTTGGGTTCTCATTGTGACGCCATTATTTTCTGGTGTCCAGGAAATAATTGGCAGAGGAGATTAACTATAGCCTGCAAATGAAAATAGAAATATTCAATGGAATGAAGTGCAAACTCCAAATCCCCAAGAGGAAAGTAACACTCCTTTACAAATAGATAATGGAGAGAGCCTAGCTGATGTATGTGAAAACTGTTTGATGATAAATGTTTAGGTAAGGCAGAAGAAGGTGTGGAGGAGGATGTTCTAGGCTCCTGGCTTGCCAGACTTAATATTGCTAATTAGGACATGAGGAAGCAGTAGAGGGTCTGGTTATACAGACAGGGAAAGATGGCTTCAGCTTGGTGGGTTGGAAGTCATGTGCAGACTTGTGGTAGATTTGAACAACCAGAGGTAATTGTTCAAAATTACCGAAGATGCCTAGCTATTCAACTTGGTACATACAGTTTTTATTGATAAGTCAATTGTTTTTTATTTAAATTTTCACTTATTAATTTGATGCATCAAAAGTACCAATGCAGGGGAGATGCCTCCGTTAGCAAATCGCTGCTGTAAAGTATGATGACCTGAATTCAGAACCTGGCCCGCAAGTAAAAAGCCTGCCTATAACACTGTGTGACTATAGTGACTAGGTTGAGGCAGTCAGTCCAGCTGAGTCAGTGAACTTCAGTTTAGTGAGAGATCTTGACTCAAAAAATAACAATAGGGCTAATTTGCTCCACGAGTAAAAGTATTTGTCATAGAACCTGATAATTGGAATTTAGTTCCCCAGAACACAGCTAGATGAAGCAGTACACACCTATAATCTCATCCTTTGATGGCAAGGTGGAAGGAAAGACAGAGTCCCATAAAGGTTCATAGGTCAGCTAGCCAAGAGTACAGGGCAAAGCAGAAATAGTAGAAACAAAGGCCCTGCTTCAAAACAGAGAGTCTCAATGAGGGACTGTCTACATTGGGTTGGCACTCTGGGCATGTCTATAGGATTGTATTAAGTTAATTTATGTGGAAGACAAAGCCCACTGCTGGTGGCACCATTCCCTAGGCAAGGGTTCTTGAACTGTGTAACAATGAAGTAATGAGGATGAGTCTCTTCATTTTTCTCTGCTCTTTACTGTGGATGTGGTGTGATATGGTGTGAACAGCTCTTAGAAGTTCCTGCCTTGATTTCCCCATGTTGATGGACTGCAACCTGGTGTTGTGAATATCAGTCTCTGAAATGTTGCTTTTGGCCAGGCTATTTTTTTTTTTTAATCATCAAAGCAGAAAAGAAACTAGGACACACAGTAATAATAATCATAATGTGGGAATAATGGAACACACTTGACTTCTGCCCTATTTACACATATGTATAGAGGCATACTTGCACACATCTGCATGAACACGTACCTACCTTCTGTTCAAATGCATCCACACACAGAAAGATTAAATATTTGTCAAACATGTTCTATTTAGTGATTTGAAGGTGAACAGTACATCACATGATCACTCTCTAGATCTGAACTTAAATGAGGTCAAGGTGCAGCCTTTAATAGACCATCACAAACAAATCCTAACCTAGGCAGGTTTTTAGTGTCACTCTTTGGTTTCTGTTAATCTAATACTTACAAACAAAAGCATCTAGCCAAGAAATTGTGCTCAATCTTGTCTTTTTAAAATGATATATTCACATACTTCAAGAGTCAAGATTAAACTCAAAGACAGGCTGGTTCTTACAATTTAGGATACAGTCAACTGGATATTGTCACCTTCTATGGCATTTCAAAACACACCTCTCATTAGAAACCATTGGTCAATGGGTTTTCTCCTGTACTCAGACACTGTGATGTCTGAGAAGACAGAAGGGCTGTGGTAAAGCTTTTATAAAGTGACTCCCGGAAATGGCTTTTTTTATAATTTGCATACAATTCCCTTTTAGTGAATGCTCTCACTAAATCTGATTCTCCTTGTTGATCCTATATCATACATAACACAGAACTTCCAACCAATTGGCACACAGTGTAATTTACACAGATCACTTGGTAGACTTATCTAAATGTTATGGACCTGCCTCTCCTCTCTGCCATCTGAAATGTGAATTAAAGTGTCATCAGACAATACCTCTGACATGAGCAAGGGTCCTCTGTGCAAGGACAATGAGCTTCTACCTTGCACTGTCTGAAGAGCAAATTTCAAATAGGAAATAGATTAAGATTACCTGTCCGCCATCTGAGACATAAGAACAATGGAAATCTAAGTCTTCCAAATGCAGATAATGTAATATGCCTGGATCTCCTGCTACCAGCCCAATCCTTTGCTCCTCTTATTTGACCTTTTCAGTTGCTCTCCTATTCAGAGACTACCTTTTCATGAGGCCTGTTCCAATCTTTCCAGTACTGGAAACAGGACTACATATAACACACAAGGATGTGGCCTTATGTCTGGTGAGCTGAATGAGTGTAATGAGAGAAAGGGCTACAGTACCAGTGAGAATCTGATGGATTTCAATTAATAATCATATTAGCTGCTTATCACCGAGCTCTAGCTGCCCATGGGTGTAGAATTCCATCTCCCTTATGATATGATGTCATCATCACAAGTGACCTAAGTAAAGAGGTGTGAAGGCCTACCCAGGGTGGATGACATCATTCCCTGGGTAGATGATATCATTCCCTGCATAGATGACATCATCTCCTGGGTTTGAGTCCTGGAACTGTATAATAGGAGAGAAAGTGAGGTGAGCACAAGATGTGCCCTTGGATGTCCTCAGCTGCTTCAAGTTCCTGCCTTGACTTTCCTGAAATTGATGGACTGTACTCTGGTATTATAAGCCAAATGAACCCTTTCTCCCTCACATTGCTTTGTATTGGGGTAATCTATCACACCCCCAGAAAGAAAAGTAAAACAACTTATGTCAGAATTTACTTTGAAAGTAATAGGTTTTAATAAACAATTACAGCACAGATGTGTACATTTTAAGTCATAGAAACAGATCAAACTTTCAAAATTGGCTGGCTAAAGAACTAGGAAAATTCTCCCTACCTTCTGAGCTTCAAATCCTTGAAAAAAGACAGGAGAGCACTTAAAAACCATCTACCACATCAAGCCTGGCAGTTATATCAATAAATATGACTTGGTACATAAACATGTCTAGTACTAAGGTTCTAAGAAAAATCTAAGGCATACATTCATCAAAGTTAAGTTGTGGGGGCCAATTCCCATTGTCTCCGTGCTACTAACACTACTTGTGATCATGGGGAAAGGGAAGAAAGGAACAAAGGAGCAGATTCAGTTCCTCTGTGGGTTCCTGTGTGATCACTCACCACTGGCAGTCCCTAATGAATTTCCTGTCTTGCTTTCCTTTTATCATGGTCATATGTCACTGGTCAATAGGTTGCCCTGTAGCACGAGGTTTAATCATGCTCTTGTAATTAGGTTTTTCTTTCCTGTGATAAGGAATATTTTTAATGTAATTACCTAATAAGAACAGGCAAATGTGGCTGGATTCTAATTGATAAATACCCAGGGGTACCGAAAAACACTAAAGACCATCTGCCCTGAATTTTTGAGTAGCTACCAATTTTCAACCTTCACCATGACCAAATCGATTCAGAGCAAAGGATCTGTATGTGGGCTACTAGAGAACCCAGATCTGCTTTAGTTCTGTGTGCTGATGTTGCAAGAATCCAAATTCTTGGCTGTCCTGCTTTTGAAAGCTGGTAAAATAGTAAATATCACCTAAGAATGGTCAGTATAACTCGCTTTCTAATAGAACAAGTCACCAACGAGTAGGTTAGTAAGCTCAAAGTGCTTAAGACTGGGTTTAATAATGAAAACAGAATAAGGTGTCGCAGGGGTTGGGTGGGGTCAGGTGGAGACAATGCCAGATTGATTACTCAAGAGTCTGGAATTAATAGTTTTGGACAAAGTCACTTATACCCACTGTCTCCTGTGTAATATAGTAACAAGCCCAAATTCTATGCAGGTGGCTGGAGACAGGTGTGTCCTGGCACAGATAAGCTGTGTTGTCAGTCAGTATCAGGGTCAGCCTATGTGGATCATCCCTCCCTGCACACACTGCACCAAGCTCTGGGTTAACTAACTGCACCAGCCAGTTCTCTGTGTCTCGGAGATAGTCTTGAGGTGGTTCCAAATAGGCAAAGCATTGGGTTATTTTGCTCTCTGATGGTCAAAGTATGAAATAAGGTGAGAAAAGAAAGGCTTTGCCAACACCGTTGTCACAGCAAAGAAGAGAACAGAAGGCCAAATGAGCTGAAGTCTAGCAACAGATTTGGGTTCTGGTGTCCGACAATTGCTCATAGCCACCTTGCTTGATGGTCTCTGAAATCCATTTATCTCTTACATCTATCGAGACACTTCGCAGACACCAGTCCCAGATGTAAGGCCTGCACAAATTGTTACAGTTTGTTATGGTTGTTGTTTGTTTGTTGTGCTTTGATTTGCTTTTGAAAGTCCTCTGTGGACATCATCATTTCCTAGGTAATAAACATTTGCCTCTAGAACTTTCTACCTGAAAGAAACTTCTATCACTAGAACTGTCAGGGGTTTTACCCACATGCCATTTCTTTGTGCTAAAAGCTTAACAAGACTTAGCATGTGTCAGAGAGTAAGCTGACACCGACATTAAACCAGAAAAGGTGACAGGTCTTTACAAGATCTGTTTTTCTCATTTCCTGGTTCACATTTTGTCAGAGGATAACACAAGCCAAACTTTTGGTGATGGTAACAGTAATCCCACTTTAGTCTCACCGAATTATCTCCTTAGGACCTGTTCACAGCTTACAACAAAACTTGAACTTACTCCCAACTGAGGCTGACTGCAGGTTCTTAGCCGGAGCAGAAATCCAAGAAGAGATGTGATGTTCAATCAAACAAAATGGTCTCTGAGGGAACAAAAGGGACATGGAATGGGAATACTCATCAGATTTGGGGTCCATGCGAATATTCTCCATGTATCATGCCTTTATTAAACATTGTCTTATTCTTAGGAATCCTTTCTGGGGTTTTTTGGAATGCTCTTATGTCTTTATACAAAGGTTATTGTTTTTTGGGCTTACGTGAAATCTTTTCTAGCTAAAACACACGGCTGAACCTGTTCCTCCACTGAGACTCTTCTTACAAGCCTTTTTAATTGCACATTGTTGGATACAATAGCCCAATTGTTTGACAGCTAGCAGGTGAATGGGATGGGAGCAGACACGCTTGAAGTTAAGTAAAGTTTATAATATGTCACAGCACATGCAGGATTAAAACTAACATCACAGACAGAGAGATACACCAAATGGCTGCTGAAACATTTGACCATTTGGAATTTGGTGGACTGTCGGTGGTGGTCAGTTTCTGAACACACCACACTCATTTCTCCAAGTGAAAGTATTCCCACCAGAGATTCCCAGGCAGATCAGATCCGGGTTTAGGGGATTCACAGTAAATTTTCGTGGGAACTAGATTACGTAAGGGGCAGAGTGCAAAAGATTGAAATACATTCTTTAAGAAATATTGCAACCGCAAAGTGAAATGTACACTTATCAAAAACTCTTGATGAGATATAAGGTCTTTATATCCCTGCCTTCCAAAAGCTCCTCTTGGGTGTGAGTTATATCACTTGTATAAAAATATCCTTGAAGTGTGTCCACAAAGGGGATTTCTTACACTAAGAGAGCATTCAAGTACAACCCAGATATGGATGGCAGACATGTGGCAAGCATAACTCAACTCCCCCACCATGAAGAAGCTTGTCCCACCATGATAGGCAGTTAGTTGGCTAATGTGCCCCCCCCCAGAAGTTTAGCCAAACTACCTGGAGACATTTTTGTGAAGATAATGTTTGTATGTGATTAACATTTGCAACCAATAAATAGACTTTGAATAACATGCATTTTCTCCACATTATGAGATTTTGTAATCAAAGGCCTTAGGAGCTGACTTGGGTGCTCCAAAGTAGAAACAGTGCTCAAGACCACAACCACACAGCACAGTTCTAGAGGTGAGGGTAGAGGGAGGGGGCTCACCTTGTAGCCTCTGGAGTCAGGGCTGTAACAGCAACACTTCCTGAATGAATATCCTGCCTCCCTCACTGATTTTAGACATTGGTTGCAGGAGTCACTTTCTCAAAGTGAATTTTCTAACTAAATATACAGACAAATAATTCATAAGTAAAACTGCCATAAAATTCATAGGGACTGTAAGTGTGAATAAACATAAGTGAACTGAAGAGATTCATTTTAAGAAACTGGCTCAACTGAGGGAGTTTGTAGCCTCATGGAGGGACCAACAGTATCAACTGGCCTGACCTCCCAATGCTACTGGAGACTGGATCACCAATCAAAGAATACACATGCTGCTAACCACATATGTGGCAGAGGAGGGTCTGTTAGCCATTGAGGGGAGGAGAGGCCCTTGGGCCTGAGGGTGTTAGATGCCCCAGTGTAGGGGAATGCCAAGGAGGGAAGACAAGAGTGGGTGGATGGATGGGTGGGGGGGGATACCCTCATAGAGGCAGGGGAAGGGGAGGGGATAAGAGGATTCCAAAGGGGAGATCTGGAAAGGGGGGAAACATTTGAAATGTAAATAAAGTATCAAAAATAAATAAAAAGATAGAAATAAAAATCGTGTGATATAGGGGTAATGAGTCTCGTGTGTGTGTGTATGTGTGTGTGTGTGTGGTGTGTGTGTGTATGTGTGTGTGGTGTGTGTGTGTGTGTGTGTGTGTATCGGAGAACTCTGACTTCTAATATACCAATGAGCCCAGGTGTAGTCTTTTCTTAATGCTTTCTCCAGGCAGCCATGACTAGTCAATTAGAGATTAGGCGCTCACCTGTGACTACTTGCCATTTCTGTGTGGGAGATCTTGACATCTAAGGCAATAACATGAGGCATAATTGTACAATGCAAGCATCTCTTTTGCAATATGTGAAATTACCTTTGTCTTTAACTGTATCATACTTGTTCTTTAATCAGCTTACTTAAGTCAAATAGCCTCCTGGATTTATTACATGTGTTGCAGAATTTTTTTTTTCAGTCTTCCAAGAAGACCTAAAACCACAGAGATGAGTCAACATCAAAGCTTATTTTATAAAGTGACTTCTATGAACTTCCCTTGACTTCACATAACCCAGACGATGGCCCAAAACATGGGCTTCTAAGCATCATGAAGTCATCCTTGGATACATGTCATCTAAATGTGTCCTTACTTGAAATCACATGGCATCGTCAGCTAGGATTTCAAAGACCCGTCTGAGACTCTGAAAAGCCCTCGGGATCTCCGAGAGTCAGTGTCTTCATCAGAATGTGATGTGTGGGTTCAGATGGCTTGCTTCACCATCTCTCTTCCTGGTGGGGAACTTGTGATTTATATGAGCTGGGAAAAAAGAAAACTAAAGGTAGATGCTTAAGGTTGCATCAAGGCTTAGCTGGAAAGCAAGTTTGCATAGTGTGCTACCCTCAGGTGATTCGGCATCCCTAGATTTCACTGTACTCAATTCCAAAACTTCCAGTTGTGGTTTGAGTCACAGACAGAGCAATACATGGATGAATCTTTGAGGTTTGTTTTATGTAGCACTACATTGTGAATGCTTTGTGATAGTGTTCCAATTTTTAATTTTAGAATGCTTTAAAGTATTTAAAAAATACAATGTGTTTCTAATTTTTGTTCAACATTTACTAAGGATGGATTTACAGGGGTAGCCTCTTCTACCTGGGTCAAATCTCCTTTGCTAGTTCCTCCAATACTATTCAATCTTAAAGTACTATTGATTCTAAGTTCATAGCTGAGTGAGCTCATCAGTTTCCATGAACTTAAGGAGAGAGTTATGATGAGGATATAAATGGTCAAAGGGCCTCCCCCTCCCCAAATGAGCCCACCACTCCCTCTGGGCCAGCCACTATGGCTAAGGTCCCAAATCTATTATGTTGTATTACTTTACATGGCCAGGGTTACCCACCTCAGCCACCTTTGTCCTCTAGTATCTCTGTAGATCTCTGCCAGTTACCCCATTGCTCCAGTTACCTGCGTTAGTCATCCTACATTCTTTAAACTCCCATATCTAATGTCACCTTATGGCACCATATGTCTCTGACCTCAGAGACGTGTTAATCGCTGATCTTCTAGGTACAATGTCTACCTTCCTAGTCTCTGATCATTGCAAGGGTTCCCTTGTGTATCTTCTTTTCCATTCTAGCACCTATACTCACTTCCCACATCGTATGTAAAGAAAATTTCCTATCATTGAAACTGAGCTGTATTACAGTGCTAGAGTACAGCTGGCTGACCATTCAAAGGTTTCTGTTAATACTCTTAAAGGAATTTAATGACTTATCCCAGCCAAAATGCCCAATCTCATATGGCCCCTCACTGTTGATTGCTTCAGTCTGTCTCAAGCCACTACCCTTAGCCCAGAGTCTGAGGCATGTGTTCCCCAGATCTAACATCTAGGTTTAACTACTCTCTTTCTTTGTTGGATCCTTCCTCCCACCATTCTGCTACCCAGTGCTTTTCCAACACATGGCAGCAGCTGTTCATTCCACTTCGGATTTCCTACTAAGAGGCTTTTTAATAAAACCTTCACTCTTTGATTGTGTCTGTTATGTGGCAGCTTTCTCAGAGATTAAAGCCTCCCATCTTGGGTTCACTCATTAAAACACAGGATATATGCAGGGAGGTGAAACTACAGAATGCTCTAAGAGGAAGTGAAAAAACTCCATCTTGGGGGGAAGCTCATTAAGCTAAGGAAGTAAACAATTCAATAGCTTCAGGAAGTCCCAAAATCTGATCAAATTCACTAGGTCTCTCCCCTCCAAAGTAAGTACTGCTGAAAGACACTCCTAAAAAAAAACTGAACTGCTCAAAAGATTCAGCCCATCCATGCAGTGTGGAGAAATCAGAGACTAGCCAAGCTGCTTGGAAGAAGGTCAGACCCATTGAGTTACCTGAAATGGACACTCTGCTGAGCTACCTGTAGGCTGTTTATGTCAGACTTCCAAATTTTCTGATGGGGTCTGCTTTGGTGATGCATCTGTCTTTGAGTCATTTCTTCCCCTGTAACTAACCCCTCATTCACAATCCTGTAAGTAACATCAATAAATCTCATTGTTTCACCACGATGAACTTTCTGGTATCCATACTTTGATCTGTTGTCAGTTCCCTTGCTGGAGTGAGTGGACATGTGTTCATGTCTACTGAGGAATAATGTCACAAGTTTGTAAGCATTTTATTTCCTTGTCTACAGATTTGATTTTGTTTGAGAGTTGTGTGAGGGATGTTGATCATGAGAGTCAAGTTTATTTTTATGAAAGTGGTGAGATCCCAACCCTTACAAATATTTCTATTTCCTACATCTACCACCAACAGCTGGAATTCTAATGAAAACACTTCAAATATTGTCTCAGATCTTTGGAAAGCTCAACAGAATTATTAGAGCATAGAATTTTATATAGAGGAAGCTTAAATATTGATTTTGGGTTTAGATAAAGGTAGATACATAGATGATAGATAGTCAGACAGACAGATAGAATATATGATGGTTAGTTTTAATTTCCAAGTTGACAAAATCTAGAGTCATCTGGAAAGAAAATCTTTATGAAGGGTTTCCTAGATTTGGTTGCCATACATGATGTCTATGGGGTCTTACTTTGATTGTATAATTGAGATGAGAAGACCTGCCCACTATAGGTGGTATCATTCCCTAGGCAGGAGATTCTCTGCAGTATATAAGTAGAGAAAGGGAGTTGAACACAAGGAAACACACATTAATCCACAGCTCTCTGCCACAAGCATGGATTAATTCATGGCTCTTTGCCACTCTGACTTCCTCACAAGGATGGACGTCCATAACCTGAAACTGTGAACTAAAATAAACTCACCTTTCCTTAAGCTGCTTTTGTAGGGATATTTTATGACACTAACAAGAAATAATACTAAAACATGGTATTATTTAATTTTTGTCACTGCTTTGGCAAAATACCTGACAAAACAAACAACAAACAAAACAAAAACAAAAACAAACAAAAAAACAAGTCAAACCTAAACAACAACAAAAAAACAAAGAAGAAAGGATTTGTCTTGGCTTACAGTTAAGAAAGTTTATATTCTATCAGGGCAAGAAAGTATACTGTTAGAAGTATGAAGTATCTGATGGGATTGCATCCATAGTCAGGAAGCTAAGAGAGAAGAAGCTGGTGCTAGGCTCCTTTTCTCTTTCTCCCTTCTATGTCCAGTCAGGTTCATAGCCTTTGGGATGGTGCCTCCTACATTCAGGGTATTTCCCTTCTCAGTTAAACCTCTATAGATTTCCAGACACCCAGAATTATGTTTGCTAGGTGATTCTCAATCCAGTCAAGTTAATAATACATATTAATAATCACTGGTTGACATTTGCTTACATAATTATTTTTATACAAATGTGTACAATAATGCAGGCAAAAATTAAACAATTCATAAAAAGTAACCTAAATATGTATAAATGGTTGGATGGTTGGTTGGATGGATGATGGATGGATGCCTTCGTTATTTTTTCTGATGCTGTGGTGAATGTATGCTGATAAAATTAATTCAGTGGAGAAAGGATTTATTCTGGCTCATGGATCAAGTAGACAGTCTATCATGGTGGAGAGTGGAGGACAGAGGAGTGTCAAGCTGCTGGTCATATCACATCCACAGTCAGAGAACAGAGTGCATGCATGCTGCTCAGCACTCTTTTTACAGTGACACAATCCAGGGTCCACAGCCTGTGATTCTGGCTACTCCAGAGGCTAAGGAAGGAAAATCATTGGTTCAAAGGTTGTCTATGTTGCAGGGTCAGTTTCAAGGCAATCTTGGATAACTTAGTAGGACCCAGTCTCAAAATGTGGTACACAGACATACATGGAGACAGAATATCATATATCTAAAATGAAACATCATACACATATAATACAAATACTCAGAGGAGGAGCCAAGATGCAGTCAGCAGTGGACCTGTTGATCAAGTTACAAAGGGAGGGAATGAAGTTTAGTGATCTGTAGTTATTAACAGCATGTAGTTCAAAATTGCTGAAGGAATACAATATCTTTAACATCTCATGACAAAAAGTAGTCAGCAGCTGATACCACATATGTATTAATTTAATTGAATATGTCTATTTATATGCATATCAACTCATAATACTGTATCTAACAGATATACACAATCATTTGTCAATTAAAATAAATTAATCAAAATAAATTTCCTACAATTATAATAATGAAAACCATAGTGACATGAGAGGAAACATTTATACACACAAAAAGGAAAGTCAGGAGTAAAAGTTTAAAAAAGGAAACTGTATCATAGTTTCTTATGAGTAGCTTTTGTTTCAAAAAGTTCCCTCATGTCTTCTATCATCTTTTGTACCAAAAGCAAAAATAAAACAAGCCTCAAAATGAAAGATTTTTGCACAGATACTTTTGTAAGGTTCATCTTAAATCTGTATGTAAGAACTTTTTTCTTGTTGGCTGCATTTGCTTTAGGAAGCTTTGCATCTGGGGCCTCATGACAAGTGATCAAATCTAACACTGTAGGGAATAGAGCCAGGCAGTTTGCATAAGAACTAGAAAAGTTGTGGTCTTTTCTATAGTCACAGAGCTGGGACAGGAAGAGAACCAAAATAAAACACATGCTCCAGGCCTGCATCTCATCATTCAGGACATGAAGATAATAAATGTTCATTTCTTTGAAATAAAATTTTTATTTTCTTGAGTTAGATGGAAAATAATAGCATTTTCATTTGAAACCCATCCAAAAATTGTCAATTCATTTTATGTATCATTATTTAAGTCAACAACATTTTCTGTGTAGTTCGGAGCATACCACCCAACAGGCCACAAATATGGTAATGCACCATGTCCACCTTTATTATAAGCAGCAGACAGAGTATCTTTGTCACAGATGCTACCATGCTATATGGCCTAGGGCAAGTGGAGGACAGGGAAGGAATGTTGGTTCCTTCAAACAAAGACTGGCTGGGGGAGGAGGTGACATTTGCACCCACCTTTGAAGGATAGTTAGTGCTCTATCAAGCATAGACTAGCCAGGAAAGAGCAATCCTTGGTGAGGGTGGATAAATAAAGGCATATGAATTCATTTTAATATTTCTCACTGTTTTTGGATGATGAGGAACCCAAGGAAGAAAAAAGTAGCTTTTTGCTTGTGTGGGCAGAGCTGATTTACCCTTCAACAAGATCCCAGAGTTCAGTTGTCCAGTTCTTCACACTTCACAGTAAGCAATGAATCTAGCTTAGTAGTGTCATTATAAAAATCGTATTATTTTATTGAAAACTTCAAGGCAAAAATATCAGCAGACGAGGTCATCATATATTTATACTAAAAGAATATACTAGTTACATAATGTTTTTAATTAATTAACTTCTAAGTTAATGTAGCAATTCATGCTCTACATGCAGAGTGTCAGAACTGTGTTTTAATTTACTTTTAAAACCTAGTTTCAGCAGATTAATTTTATATGGATAATTGACTTGTTTTCTTCTTAAATGCTGTCTCTGTCGTTATATGAGATAATAAGTGTTAGTTAACAATATAAATAATTTTGATTAAAAAAAAATAGCATCTGTTGCAAATAAGGCAGAAGCCATCTGCAGCAAATCTTCCACAGCTGAATTAGAAATATATGTCTTGCACTCTGCAGGCTTTGCCCTATAGGAGATGGAAGGATCATAGAAATCAATGGCCTTTTAATTTGACATCTTGAAGCAGATGAAATGAAAGACATGTGCGAACTCAATAGCCATTAACAAATTCATGGTACACTTCAGACACACACACATGTGATTTCACAACGTTTATATTTTGGATAAATACAGAAAATTTTCCTCACAAGCCCTGATTTGCTCATTGCTCATGGACAATCTACCAATGAGGCCAAACTGAGTAAAGGCAAACACTAGTACATCCCTGCCTGGTGTTGCCTGCTTGAATTCCACAGAGAATTCCAATGTCATGTGTTTTTCATTTTAAGTTCCGACTCCTTGAATGTGATTCCCTCCCATTTGGCTTCCCCCAATGTCCAAAAAATCTCTAGCAAATAAAAAATGCAAATGTCCAGTGGAGTCATGTGTCTAAATAACCAGAGCCTAAAGTGAATGAGTTCGTTCAGCCCATTACCGAGCTAAGGTCAAAGTGCCCATGGTCAGGAGCCATAACTTCTTTGTTCAAAAGCTTAACTGTGATGAGCTTAGTTCATATCTCCAGTTTTGTTCTCTCCCAGAGAATCCACAGGGGTTATCAGTCTATAAAGACAAACCTCCATACACCAGTTGGGCTGGTGTTAGATCAGGATAAGGACTGAGACAAGCAGTCTTAGGTTGCTAGGATGAGCATGTAGATCATCAGCCTTAGGTTAGCATGAGTGCTGAGATGAACAGCCTCAGGTTAGGATGAGTGCTGAGATGAGCAGCTGTAGGTTACTAGGACAAGCACTGGGATGATCAGGTGATCAAGAGAAAAAGCTAACTTGGGGCTCATAACTAGGAGGCTCTGTCCATGGAAGAGGAACCCAGTAGCCTTGGCTAGGAGACAGTGCACCATGATGGGAGCAATCTTGAGGTAACACATTTACCTCACTGTTGTGGCATGTAAAAGGAAGAGAGGAAGAAACTGGGGTCCCAGAAACATTTTCAGGACACACCTTCAATGACCAAAAGGCCTCCCACTAGACTCTAAAGTTTACATCCCCAACAATGTCACACTTGAAATCAAGCCTTTAAACATGACCCTTAGATGGACACTTACAATCCAAAGTACAAGAAACATTCAAATTAAAAAGTCTCCCACTCACTTTCCTAACAATGCTCCAACCCCTGACTGTAGGTCTTCTCAACATGCATCCAGAGTGCTTAATAGAACCTTCTACTTCTGGATTCTAATATCAACCAGATAAATGCTATCGAGACCTAGCTTGACCACAATTCTAAGAAGCAATTCTACTTTTGTAGAGCAGCCCCCCATGACTAATATTTTACTCTTTCTATTACATAAAGTCTTTCAGTGTTGCAGGACTAGAGAGACAGATCAGTGGCTAACAGCACTGACAACTCTTCTAGAAGACTCAGGTTCAATTCCCAGTACCCACATGGCAGCCCACAACCATTCATAACTACAGTTCTAGAGGATCCAACACTCTTCTGGCCTCTGCAAGCACTAGGCATTCACCATGGTACACAAACATGTATGTAGGTCAAGCAACCATGCATATGAAATAATAACAAAAAAAAGATTTGTTGTTGTTTTTAAAGGTTAGCAGTGTTGGATAGACAGGGAAGATGAGCAGAAAACACTGCTTGTAAAAGCCTTAGCCAACTCTGTTAAAGATGAGCCTTGGGAATGTAAGGCACACATTCAGTGGTTACCAGTTAAAGAGATGATCAGGATTTAATTTTCAACAGAACTACCCAATTACCCACATTCTTTGCTTCCTCATTATGTACACATGATGTGGGATAATTAGAATTCAATTGCTAACATGGAGTTCAGCTCTTCTCTGTAATTGCATTACATCACAAACCCCCTCTCCCCATGAACTTCATGGTCGCTTTCAAAGACTTTCAGAAATATTAATCATGCTGTAAGAGTAAACAGCACACAAGCTTTCCCTGTAGTAAGCTTTACTTTATATGTAACTTCTTTATTTTGCTTTTGTGTTGTCTATAGGTGTATTTTTAATTTTTTCAAAGCCTATTTTTAATGATAATTCTTAAATGCTTTAACCTCCCTTGTAGCCCACCATGCACCCACCAGAGGTAGTGGAAAAGAAAGGATACAAAGAAAGTGGACCTGTTTTAAAAGGTTCTTTGGAACAACTCTTGTCTGTGTGGTCTGGAAATCTGCAGTTCAGTTCATAGGTTAGCAGCAGCAGCTCAATCCTCTTGCAAACTTCATGGATACACCAGCAGTCCAGTTTGGTAGAGTCAGGATAGCAAACATTTATCAGCAGTGGTGGTACTACCTAGCAGAGACAGCCAGGCCTAGGCACAAGTCAGCAGGTGGGACCAGAGGAGACCAGGAAAAGTTCTCAGCTGTGCCTCTCTCAGGTAAACAAAGATCAGTGAAGATATGGGACCAACAAGCATTGCACAGCTAGCTCCATAAGCAAGCCTAGCTCAGCTCCTGTCACTGTCTGTTGAATCCTTTTTACACTCTCTCCAAATATCACGTGTCCTCCACAGGTCTTGCCTCAGCGTTTGTCTTGGATCTCAGCATGTGCATCTGTCTCAGCTGACATCACTGCCAATCCGCCCAAGTCCACACAAGTGGCAAGCAACTGCAGCACATCACCAGAATTTTTTGATGTGTTTCTCTCTATAGAGTCACGACAAATGCAGCTCAACTATGCAAAGTAAAGGAACCAATACATGTGTGTCATTAGCAAAGAATCCTTCATCACGTGTCCTTTCACATTCTTGCTTTGGCAGAACATCCTCTCTCCTGTGTCTGCTTCAGCCAAATGTTCCTTCATGAGGCTGCCTTGGCCTTTCACCTGTGTCCACTTTAGCTAAATGTTCTTCATGTGTTTGCCCCAGCAAAACACCATTCAACTGACTTTCCAAAAAAAAAAACCTTAAGCTTCCACTTCATATAGGTTAAATCTCAGCCAAAGGTCTAATTGACTAAATCACTATAGCATTGTATCACATAAATTATGGAGAAAATGTAAATAAAAGTACATTTCTATCTATGTTCCAGAAAGCAATGTGAAAACTTATTGGATTTTGTTTTTCATGTGTGTTTAATAGTATGGAGGTTAAAAGAAAACTACATTTCTCTTCAAGTGTAGACTTCCTAAAACAATTTTTTTAAACTCAGGAACTATTTTTTATCCTATGTGGCATCTCTATCAATGGGCAATGCTTAGAAATCATCAAGATGAACAGGAGAAGAGAGCTTATGAGTGGGCCATGCTATAGTGGCAGTACTGTAAGTGACAAAAGAAGTCTGTCACCAGGACTTTGTGAAAGTCTGGATTCTTTGAGAGGGGAGTAGAGAATAAAAGGTTAAAGACAACCTGTGTTTTGGAAATGACAGGAAAATATCTGGTACCATCCTGAAAGATAGGGAAAACCTAAGAAGGACAAAAGAGGAGGTGAATGACAGTGGTTTGAATAGGAATGGCCCCATAGCCTCATAGATCTGAATGCTAGGTCACCAGAGAGTGGTACTATTTACAAGGATTAAGAGGTGTGGCCTTGTTGGAGAAAGTGTGTCACTGGGGGTGGGCTTTGAGACTTCGGAAGCAGCTCAAGCCAGGCCCAGCATCACTCCCTCTTCCAGCTGCCTGCTGATCCAGATATAGAACTTCCCTCTTGGCTCCTTCTCCAGCATCATGCCTATCTGTGCACAGCAACGATTCCCACCATGGTGATAATGGAGTGACCCTCTGAATCTGTAAGCCAGCCCCAATTAAATGTTTTCCTTAATAAGAGTTGCTTTGGTCATGGTACCTTTTCATAGCAGTAAAACCCTAACTAAGACAATACCTCAACATAATAAAGGCATATGTGACAAGTCCACAGTCAACATTATCCTAAATGGAGTAAAATTCAAAGCAATCCTATTACAATTATGGGACATGGATGTCTACTATCCCCACTTTTCCTCAATATCTAAGTGAAAGCTCTACTCGTAGCAATAAGGAACATTGTAGAAGAGGGAACAGAAAGATTGTAATAGGTAGAGTACCAAGAAATCTGCCATATGTGTACCTCTTCCAGAAAGTTCTGTGTAAACTTTTTATAGTCTGAATAATATGGTACTGTATATGTTTCTTTATGCAGTCATTCAATGATGAACATCTCTTACATACTACATCTGCAATGTGTAAGTCTTTTACATTCTTAATTTATTCCTAGCCTATTATTTTTGTTATCATTGTAAACATATATGTATTGTTAGTTTGGGGTTTTCATTTCATGTACGGTCTTTATTTGTTGGGGTAAATTCTCTTTATATTTTTACTGAGTGTTTTTATCATGGCAAGTTGCCAAACTCTGTCAAATATTGATTCACATTTATTGAGACGCTCACTTGGTGTTTCCCTGCATTCTTTTGAAGTAGCATATCATATCAATTTGTAGGTGTCAACCATCCTTGATAGATTTTTTTTCTATTGGTTTTCTATTTTATCCTATTAGTTTTGTATTAATGTTCATTATTTCATTCCTCTTTCTAAAACATTGATTTTGTTTCTTAATTTTTTAGTATCTTCAGATACAGGGTTAGTTTGAGATGTTTCTCCTTTCTTAGTATAGGCTTGTACTCACTGTAAAAATCTCTTGCAGAATTGTCTTGACATTTACCAGAAGCTCAGTGAAGTTTCTTTAACACTGGGCATAACACCATACATTCTGCATCATTCAAACCAGATTCACAAGTCTGCAAAGTCTGTTGGCAACTTAGCATTTGGCAGGTTACTAATGCCAACAATGTCTAAGGGTATGATTCCTCTGAAACAGTATTGTAGCTTACCCATAGAATTAGTTAACACAGCGTCCCTATACTTAAATACTGTGCACATATTTTTGGTACATGGTAACAATTAAGTACTCTTAATAAGAGTTTGCACCAAGACTCTTATGTGTTCTGTGGCCAACAACAAAAATAAAATGCCTGGCACTAATTTGTTGAATATAGTTTTATTATATTTTGATTCTCTAAACATAAATATTTATATATGTGTATATACTTATATATATCTATTTATATATTCATGTGTGTGATAAGTGAATATGATTTACTTCAATCTCGAGATTTTTTATTATCATTTTGACACACAATGCATCTCTTGATCAGAATATTTTTAAAAATTATGAGACAGTCTCTCAAGAAGAATAAGGTTTTTACTGAATATGTAACTAAGCTCAATTATAGAAATAACAAAGATTTTGAAATAGTTAGAAAAAGTCACTCTTAAATTTTTCAAAAATAACTCAAATACATCATTCATATCAAATTCTTTCATCCAGGAATTTAACAGTTGTGCTTTGGAGAAGTTGGTCACATGTTCTCTGAGAAGTTTGAAAAATTAACACAATTTGGTTTTTAGAAAATCCGTGTCTTGTGAAACTGTAGGTTATCTTCATTGCTAAAGGCAGTCGTAACTAAATATATAATCACTTATAGCTAAAATTGCCACAACTGAAATAGCAGATGTGTAGCAAAACTAGTATTTTCTTGCTTCATTTTAGGGAAAGTTTGTTCTTGAGAGCGTTTCTGTTTATGCCTCTGTGTAACTATCATATGATATGCCTTAGCCAGCAAAACTGCAATGGGACATAGTTCCTCATATAGACTGACTAGTTATTCTCTGGGACAT
>JADRCH010000028.1:10441471-10483553 GCA_019843965.1 Rhynchomys soricoides | reverse complement strand
ACTAGTTATTCTCTGGGACATAGTTCCTCATATAGACTGACTAGTTACTCTCTGGCCCTGAAATCTATAAACTTGGCATTGGTTCCAAGGATAGCTGTGAGTCCAGAGTGGTACAAACACTTGTCAACATTTCCTGAACTACAGAATTAAGTTTCAATTCAGAGACTCCACATTTAAACTACGAAATTAGACTTTTTTGCCTTATTATGAAAATCAAAAATAGTTTAGCTGTTCTATTATCCCCTAAGACCACCATGAAACATTTGAACAAGACCAAAAAGCTCAGAGATTAATTTTTCACATTTTCTCTACAAAATGAGAAGCCTCTAAAATACTGAAGATATTGGTTCCCTATAGCCACAGGCTCAGGGGATGCACTTCAATAGTTACCTAGAAGGTCTGCAAGATCATCATCCTCTTTGTGTGGAGCCAATGTCCATAAAAATAAAACATTGCTCACTGGATTTCTACTGTTGTAATAAAGAGCATGACCAAAAACAACTTGGGGGTTAATTTGTTTGTTTTACCTTAGTCTTTCAGATAACAGTCGGTGTAAGGGGGAGTTAGGACAGGAACCCAAGTCAGGAAAATGGAGGCTGGAACTGAAGCAGAGATCATAGAGGAAGGCTGCCTACAAGGTTGTTCTCCATGACTTCCCCAGTTGCTTTCTCACACAGCCCAGGACTACCTTCCCAGGGTAGCACAGCCCACCATGAACTGGGCTTTCTGACTTTAATCATTAACCAAGAAAGTGCCCCGCAGACTTGCTGAGGGGCTAATATGATGGAGTCATTTTCCCAGTTGAGGTTCCTATTCTCAGATGATTTTAACTTGTGTCAAGTTTTATCATGTTTAATACAAGAAAAAAAAAAAGGACTTTTATCTAATCCAGTTATAAAGATTAAATTCCAACATAATTTTAACAAATTTCTTCAAACTTTCCAGGTCAAGGTTCTAGCAACAAAAAGGTGTGTGTGTGTGTGTGTGTGTGTGTGTGTGTGTATGTGTGTGTGTGTGTGTGTGTGTGTGTAAACTTAAAAAAAAAACACATTACAAATATGAATATCATAAGTATGATTATAATGAAATATTAGATTCCAAAACTCATGGTAATTAGAAATAATAGTCATTTGATCAGGTTCTATCTTTACCTAGGTTAATTTTGAAAAACAGAGGATATGTTTGGTGTAGGTCAGTAAAATACATAGCAACAGGTTCCCTATGTGGCCCCACCCTTTTGTGCTCTTTGGTTGTTAACACCCACTGAGAAAATGTCCCCATTCCTGGAGCGAGAGGCTGCTTGCCTGTTTGGAGAGCTCCAAACCTAAGGAAGTTGGCTTCATCATAGCTCCCTCCACATTACCTGCGCACAGCACCAATTTCCTGCCACATCTTAACCAACAAATGGCAAGCATTCAACCCTATCCCTGCTCAACCCTCTTCCTTCTTAGTGTTAGATTTAAATCCTGAAATGAGATACTAGCCCAGTCAATGGTAGCCAACCAAAACCAGTTCATCATGATCTCAAATCCCTTGTGTATTCTCTTAGAGTCTACCCTAAGCAAGAGCAAGTATATTAGTTTTTAAAAAAATATTCTTATAAAATAGTACTAGCCATGATTACCTCTAGCGAAAACCTTTGCATAGTGTTAGCATTTTGTCTAGGCCCCGCCCTACAGTTACCTGGCAACAGCCAGGAGTGCCTGACTCACTATAAAAGGGGCTGCTTGCCCACTCTGCCCTTTCTTGCCTTCTTGCTCTTGCTTGCTCTGTCTTCTCATCCTGTTCCCCCTCTCTCTTCATTCCCCTTCCTCCTCTCTCTCCTCGTGCTCAATTCTCTCTGTCTCTCTCTCTGTCTCTCTCTCTGTCTCTCTCTCTGTGTGTCTCTCTGTCTCTCTGTCTCTCTCTCTCTCTCTCTCTCTCTCTCTCTCTCTCTCTCTGCCTTTCTCTGCCTCTACTACCCTCTCAGCATCTTCCCCATGCCCTGAAGAAACTCTATTCTACATTATACCATCCTGCGGCTGGTCCCTCAGGAGAAAGGGATGCTTCAGCATGGGTCCTCAGAGGCACCCCATTCCCCCACACCTGACTGTACCTCCACCAAACATATTTCTTCTCTCTTTATTTTTATAAAACACAACTCTTAGTAAATAAAAACCAACCAAGTGGAAATATGGGTGAATGGGTCTATCACTCGAAAGAATGAGATGATGGACTTACAGGTTTGCCAGGCTGTCAAGGCCTTCACAATAAAGAGGCAGGAGGGGACCCTGAAGGCCTCCTGCCAATGGGATGCTTTTCAAGGAAAACACAGCATGAGTCACATATGGAATTTTTGAGTTATTCAGCCGGCATATCTAAGAAACTAAAAAGAAATGATCTAGTTTTAATTCTATTGTTTTCTTAGCAGCTTGGCTTGTTTTTAAAGTTGTGTTTCATTTTTAATTATGTGTATAAGTGTGTATCTGCATGTGGGTATGTTCATATGAGTAGGGGTGCCCTCTGATATGCAGGAGTCATAAGCAGTTGGGAGCTACCTGACATGGATAGTAAGAACCAAGCTCGGATCCCCTGGAAGAGCAGTACGTGCTCTGAACCAATGAGCCATCTTCCCAGCCCTTAGTCTGAATATTATAATCTAATATATACAAATCCTGTCATTTCACATTGCAACCAATATTTTAAAAGTTGACATGTTTTCTTTCTTCCCTTTAGCACTATGTCTTTGAAACCCAAGTATGGTTTGTATCTATGGCACTTCTCAGTTTTGGCACAGTTCAAGCCCACAGTAACCACTTGAGCCTTGTAGGCCCACACTAAATAATGCAACAGTCAGGAGTCTTTAGAAACCCATCAGTCTTCTTGGCAAAGTCTAACACAGAATAGAGGAGCCTCTAGCAGAAAGCCAACTCCCCTTGACTAGGTAGGTAAGGGTAGTCATGGCAAGCCACTGAAAGTAAGCCCTAACTTAAGCATCAGGTCTATGGACAACATCTGACCTCCTCTTGAGCATCCTTCTGAAGGTTTAGCAGTTTTGGTCATTGACCTACAAAATAAATAAACCAAATTAGTCATGAGGCAAACAGCCTATAAACCCAAACTCCCAAGGCTTTTGTGGGAACAAAGGAAATTGGCCCTATATATCCTCAGAGCTGCCAAAGCATTTTACGGTCCAGCTGTGGACCTTAGCACCTTGAGTCGGCTGGGAACACACCGGCCAGTAACAAGCCTGGTCTTGGAAGAAGAAGCATTTGGGGCAATTTATTGTCTTTCAGTTGTTTTCAAAATTCAATGGAGCCTCATTAAGGAAAGAAAGGGGTTGGACTCCCCTCCGGTCCCTTTTATCTTCCTTGGTGTTTGGACAGGTGCAAAGTGTAGAATTATCTGGTATATTTATAGAAATTTGACAGTGGAACAAACCATTATGAAATTGACCTTTAAAGCCAATGAATGAAGGAAAATAGCTTTACTTTGGGGACACTAAAAAACACTTATTTCTGTTTTTTTCCTCACTTGTAGAAGCTTTCACAGTATTTAAAACCTGATTTTTTTTTTTTTTTTCCCCAGAAGGTACCTGAGGTCTGGTCTTCACTGCTCCTCACACCAGCTTCTGCTACAGCCTCCAGATTTGCCTTTTGACCTTCAGATTGACTTCTGTCGGCCTCCACACAAGACAATCATCAATGAGCCCAGGATAGCCTGCCTCTAGTACACATCTACTTGTGCCATGACTAGCAAAGGAAAGTATAAAATTGGCCACTTTCAGTACTCACAACTCTTTGGAGTGGAAATTAATTATTCTCTTTTTGTGTGTGTGTGGGGGGGGGACCTTCAGGGCAGTTAAAGCACAAGAATCAACAAGAGGTTAGAGCAAGAACTGAAGTTTGATCCTGGGTGGACTGAATCTCAGTGCAAGATCAAGAGCTATCCTAGAACTATTGTGGTATGCATAGCCTTGCATAAGCTGAAGAAACGTTGTGTAAGCCTTCAACACACTGCCAAGTAGTAAGAAATGAACTTCTTAGAAATGTGAATGGATAGCACTTGGCTTCGAACTTGCATGCCCGCTGAGTTGAACAATGAAAATACCAGGCTTGTAGTTCCCATTGCCTTGAAATTCATGCATCTGTATTGAGACCCTCCTGGTCTTCACAAAACCATGCCTGTGGCTTCTTTTGAACACTTCTCTTTGAAATGCTGTATCTTTGCATTTTCGGGGCTGCACAGTGGTTAAGACAGACATAAAAAACAACCGACTCATTAAAAAAATGACATTAAAATTAAAGTGACTATTAAATATACTGAAGTTTCTTATTCTCATTAGAAATCTGATGGATGGTAAAGAACATGAGGAGTCTCCACAACCTGGCCCTTCTAATTATTTAATGACAAACCAAAACCAAAAAAAAAAAAAATCTACAAAGTGACAAAAAGCAAATGCTGATGGGGTGGAAACATTTCCTTTTTAATTTAAGTTACACGGGGGGGGGGGGGGGGGGAGGGGGAAGACTTTCTCTTTCTCAGTGGGAACAAAAGATATGCTATCAGGACATGAGGAACCCTCTGTCCACAGCGAAACCTTGACCTGACACATTTGCAACCTCAGAGCGCTACCCTGCCAACTCATTCTCCCCTCACCATCTTGACTTCCCAGCCTCTCCCATACTGACGCAGCTGCAAGCTCCACCTTGCAGCAATTAACTGCTTCCATCTCCCCGAGTCCATCAAACCACTTCATTGTTGGTCATTACGTCATCGCCCTCTGTCAATGTCCTTCATCCGTTTATCCGGTCATTCTGCCTTTTAGTTTATAAATAGAGTATCGCTCTGCAGCTAGCATAGGTGAGGCTAGGATGTACAAAGAAAAATAGAGCATAATGCTGTCTCCTCTAACTGTCCGTTCTAATCAGAAAGGAAGGATGGACATAGGAATATTAGATTCTATACTCCAGTGAGCCCTGGATGTTAGAAGTGGGGATGTGCTTGGAGGAGGAGGTGCCTATGCTGAGAACAGAATGAGCCGCGAGAATTCAGCTGAAGAGGGGGTGGGTAAGACCACACTCTAAGGAATCCGAGGTGAGTGGTAAATTCCAAGGGTGTGTACAGAAAACAAGCTCACGACACGCCCCACTGCATAGCGAAAACAAACACAGGTAGAAAAGAGCTTCCTTCGCCTCCGTAAATAGTGTCTAGTTCATTCCGTTGATCAACGAGGACTTGGGTAACACCTTCAGGTCCTCCTGTGCTCTCACCTTCCCGTGTAATCCACAGACACAGCTGCCATCTCTGCTTTGGTATCTAGTACCCATTACCTTCTTGCTTCGGACAAACACAGGAGCGCTGGTGCTTCGTATGTTTCTCGCCCACCTGAACTTCATTTCCCTGGAGAGCTGAGTATATTTCTTCTGGCTTCTCTGTTTGAGTGTCCCCAGAATATACAGGAAACTCCAAAAGCCCCAAAGCACTATCTTAAAATAAACAATGGATCTACATAGATTTCAAAGCAAGGCATAGAAATGGCCGACGGCTGATATTAAATTATTGAACATTACTGATAAACAGAGAAGTACAAATCAAAACAAAATATGACATTATTCCAGTAAGAATGGTGATTGCTAAAAACACAAAAAATAATGAACACCACTGAAGACATAGAACAAGGAACCCTAGCTCACCATGAGGGCCAGTGCAACCTAGTACAACTGTGACTGACCCTCAAATACTGTGGGTAATAGTGTAACCTAGTACAACTTGACTGCCCCTCACACACCTTGGGGGCTAGTACAGCCTAGCACAACCATTACTGACCCTCACACGCCCTGGGGGCTAGTGCAACCTAATACAGCTGTTACTGACCCTTGCACACCACCGGGGCTAGTGTAACCTAGTACAACCATTACAGAAAGCTGTATGGAATGGGGGCCAAAAACTAAAAACAGAGCAAAGGACCCAGCGATTCTCCCACTGGTTCTAGATAACAAAGGAAATGAACTCACTGTGTTGATAAGACCACTGTCCCTGTACATCTGCTACAGCACCAGTCATAAAAGCCAAGAAATAGAGACAGTTCATCAACCAACGAGTAAAGAAAGTGGGGGAGAAATAGGGACTGTTTGAATGTTCATCAACCAAAGAGTAAAGAGAGCGTGGTACATAGACATGCCCCCCCCCCCAAAAAAGAATGAAAGCCTAACTTTCTGACCACGTGTATCCAATTGGAAATCAGTATGCGAAGGGACTACGCCAGGCTCAGAAGGACAGATATCAGATGGTCTCACTTATATGCAAAATCTAAAAACTCGGATCTTACAGAGGTTGATAACAGAACGGTGGGCACCAGAGCAGAGGCTGAGCGGGTAGAAAGAAGGATGGGTGGAGAGACTGATGAATGGGTATCCATCGTGGGTGGATAGAGGTAAGAAGCTCCAGGGTGCTGATGCACAGCAAAGTGATCGTGAACACTGATGATTATATATATATACACATATATATATATATTCACAAAGCTAAAAGGACTTTGAATGTTTTTACGATAAAGAAATAATAAATGAGGAGATAGGCGTTCAACCTGTTTTTATCATCACACAATTGTTCCATAAATACGCACGGTTTTGTGCCTTATATATCAGTTAAAACAAATGTAAATTCAATCAAATAAATGTCTTTTTCTCAGGAAAGGTTTCCCAGACAGTCCCCCAGTGACTAATGGCTCACAATCCCCCACCCTGTCACTTCCTGCTGCGTTAACCTCCCCTCTTCTGAGTCTCTTACTGCAGTGCCTGCCTTCACTTTTCTCCAACATGAATTCCACACAGCGGGGGCTGTGCACGTCATCACTTGATTGCCTAGCACAGAGCTGGTGTGCAGCAGACTGTCCATACTTAGCGAATCAATTAAGTAACAAAGTCAGAGAAAAGCTTTATTTTTAAACCACTACCTGCACAGAAGCTATTAAGCACAGACATCCTTCTGGCAGTAGAGACCAGCTAGCTCTTTTACTCTTATTATTAAGTTGAAGTTAAAAGAACAGAAAATCCTTGTTCTTTTATTGATGCCACCTAAACATATAATGACATCCCGTTCTGTACACTAAGGCTTTTACGTTAGTGTTTTTACATATAACTTTTTAATGCATTTTAGATATATTTTGATATCTGGGCTAATGTGAGAATCTACATTTTTTTTTTCCAAGAAATTCAATCTACAAACTTGGTTTCTAGACCAGTAATTTTTTCTGTGTGCCAAGGACCCAAACCTTGGCCTCAATGATACTAAACTCCCCAGCCTTTGACACAGGGTCTAAGTGGCTCATGCTGCCCTTAAATTTACTCTTGAACCTCTCCATCATCCTGCCTCATAGTCTCTGAGTAACTGGGATTACAGGCCTATGCTACCAGGTCTGTATTGTTAATTGTATTTTCAATTCTCAAATTGTAATGCTCTATTCTGTTGTATTGACTGGTGGTCTTTTTGATCCCAATAGTGATAATTCAATTACATCATTTTTTTTTTAAATCTAAATAAGCAAAAAATTTAAATGAGGTAAAAAAATAAGCAAGCGAATTTGAGTCGTATTTGTGGTAAAAAGGACTTTAACTTCTTTAGTTAATTAAGTAATTGCTTTTTGGTCTCAAATACATTAGTGATCAGAACAAATGAAATAACAATGGTGGAAGAAACACAGGCAGACTTTAGGAGGAGATGCTCAGCTTCTCCCAGAATCATAGACATGATTTGACCTGCGACCTGTGAAATCAGAGGAAACACATTAGCACAGCCAGGCAGGAGGGATGGAGCCCACACTAAGTGACTGCAGAGGTGAACTGCAGTATCTAGAAAACGCCTTGGGGAAATACTCTCCTTTAATGATGTTGACTTGTGTGTCATTATCGTTGTTATTATTGTGTGTTGTTTTTCTTCGTTTTCATTGTTATTTTCAAAATAACTCTGGAAACACCTTTAAAGTAAAACTAAAACCACTGATCTAGTATATCCACTTAATGAAATTGTATGCAGAATAGACAGTACCAGTATGGAATGGAAATTAAACATTATGTGTAATGGAACAACTTTCAAAACTAAAGGTCTGTACAGAAATCAAAAACCTAAAGGGGTTTCTGTAAAAACAATAATGATAGGGGTACTTTGGGTTTTTTCTGTTTTCTATTGTCAATTTTTTCCTTAACGCACATGAAAACTCTTTATTTTGATGAAGCAAACCCCAAAGTTAAACAAAGACACCCATGAGGTTGCACATTAAGCCACCACACTGAGGTCCATTTGGAAAGAAGTCCAGGCTGTGACAGGTGCAGGAGCTCTCTTCTCCCCCAATACTGCTCTCCCTTTGAGAAGCAGCACAGCTCTGAGCAAGGAGCCATTGAAGAATGAAAAAATTGAGAACAGCTGGGACAGAGTCAGAACCATGACATGCATCCCCCTCCCCTTCAAAGGCAGCTCTGAGGCAAGAAAGGTGAGCTGGAGTTCAGGGTGAGCTCAGAAATGGGTGGATTAAACTGTGAATGAGCAAGCGGGAAGCATCTGAAGGCATCACGCATGCTCAGTGTGGGAAGAGAGAAAAGGGACCTCTGGCACCTGCGGTCTAAGTCACAGCTGAGAACAAGCAGAAGATGGACCGTCAAGCCCTGCAAGAGTGGTGAGAAGAAATAGTTAACAAGGGGTATCATATTGAACTAAATCTTGCTGGATTTTAAGCATGTGTTCTAAATTTTAGATGTGTTGGGAGCCGCCTGAGCACCCACATCCGCCATTACAAGATGGCGCCTACATTCGGCCGAGGACAAGTTGTAAACAGGCTAGTGCGCATGCACCTGGTAATTTTCCACTTCAGAATCTCAGCCTCTCTCGTGGCGGCATCTGGCCTGGTGTGCGGGAGCCAATGGGGAAGCTCCATGTCCCAGGCAAGCGCTGTGACCCATATAAAGGGCGAGTGTTCTATTGTTCTGAGTCTCCACTCGTGGCAAGCTTATGCTCTCCCTCTCAAGATGCATTAAAGCTTTACTGCAGAAGGATCCTATGTGTGCCGCGTCGTTCTTGCTGGCGAGACCATAGCGCGGGACATAGATGTGAAGTTTGTTTTTTTCTAATAAGTAAAATTTTTTAAATGATTTGATTTTATATAATGCAGGGAGTGTTGTTTGTTTCTTGTAACCATGTAAGAACACAAAAGGAAGTATAAGACAGTATGCTGAGGTCGCTGCAGGATGGAAGAGCAGCTGGGGTTGAGAAGAGGACCACAGCATCCTACATCCCCATTCATAGTACACACTATATATTTGAGGATAAGAGAATGCTTTTCAGTTTGGCTTGGTACAGAGGTTAGGCATGCAAGGCATTGTGTTTCAACAAGAGTGTCCTATGAGGACATTTAAATTTCACAAAAAATAATTGCAGGGCACGAGAGGAAGGGGCATGATGGATGACAGCATGCAGGTTGGCAGGCTGGCCAATTGATAGACAGTCTTGTCTGTGAGAACAAAAGGGACAGATGTAATTCTGAACATGACAAGAAAGAGAATCAAATATGCTTCCTGGCAATATCTGATTGGATTTAAGGCCCACTCCATGAGATGGAATCCATACCCAAAACTACACAGGTGGCCAAGAACATGTGAGTAGATAGGCCAGGGACATAGAGGAAAACCAAATACTATTAACTGGTCTACTAAATGACTACTAATGAAATTCTTTAATATTCAGCGTGGTGGTTTGAATATGATTGGCCCATGGGAAAAGTCACTATTAGGACGCGTGGCCTTGTTGGAGTAGGTGTGGCCTTGTTGGAGGAAGTGTGTCACTGTGTAGATGGGCTTTAAGAAGCTCTCTTCCAATGCTCCGGCTCTGACGAGTGCAGAGCTTGGCTGCTTGCTGAAGACAGTCTCCTCCCAGCTGCCTGCACATCAAGATGCAGAACTCTCAGCTCTTCTAGTACCACGTCTGCCCAGATGCCTTCATGCTTCCCATTGTGATGGACTGAACATCTGAAACTGTAAGCCAACTCCAATTGAATGTTGTCCTTTATAAGAGGTGCCTTGGTCATGGTGTTTCTTCACAACAATGACACCCTAAAATACTCATCAATTAGTGCCTTACTCTGCCATCATCAGAGAAGCTTCATCCTAAAGTAGACAGGAACAAATACAGAGACTCACAGCCAATGTACAGAGAGTAAGAAACCTTTAGAACACTCAGTCCTTACTAGCATATCTCCATCAAATCCCCTGCCTGGCTCAGAGAACTCTGCAGAAGACGAGGCTTATAGATTCCAAGAGTCAGAAGTGAGAGATGACTCAAAGGAAATCAAATCTTCTAGACACAGCAAGACAGATAACACATTTGAACTCAAAAAGACTATGGCAGCGTGCACAGCACCTGCGTGGGTCTGTGCCAGATGGGGTTCCAGCACTGACAGAGGAAGTGAACACATGCCCCCAACCCTTACTGAGAAATGGTATCCAGTTTATAACCACTATCAAAATGAAAAATTAGTCATCTCCAACATAGTCTCACTGGGAATACAAACCACTCTAAAGGGCAGGTCCCATGTCCAACAGTAGATAGCCAACACAAAATGAACTCAGTGTCATCTTTGGAGGGTTTTTGTTTCATAATGTTTTGTCAGGACTTTTTTTTAACTTTATAGGTCTTTTGTGTATATATTATGGCTTCCAGTTCTGTATTTTTATAGGATTCCTGTGTGTGTGTGTGTGTGTGTGTGTGTGTGTTTGTGTGTGTGTATGAGTGTCTCTGCATCTATATGTGTTTCTTATGCTTACTGTTTGGCTCCTTTTCTTCTGTCTGTCCCATCTTGCTTTGTTTTTTAAATCTTGTTGTTGTTGTTGTTACTGTTATTGTTTAGATGCACATTTGTTTCCTAAGAAGAGATAGGAAGAGTGTGGATTTGAACAGAGGTGGGGAGGACCTGGGTAGAGTTGGGAGAGCAGAAAATGGAATCAATAATATACTGTATGAAAAGAACATAAGACTTTTTCCAATAAAAGAAAAATAAAAAGCAAAAACAAGCAAATGAACAAATGCCTCCCAGGTTTCTGACTCAATGATTGGGAGAAAGGTGGAGGGAGGAGCTGAGACAGACAGAAAAGGAGGAGCAGATACAAAGATTTTCATTTGGATTTCACTTGGAATATACTAATTTTAAGATACTTAATTGGAAAAATCTCTTTTAACCAGAAGAGTTGATAGTAAATCTGAAGCTCAGAGTAGATATCTGGCCTTGGGGCAGAACACTGGGAAATAGATGTGTAAAAGCTCATGCTCAGCTCTGAGAAACAAAAGAAGACTCATGGCAGAATCCCGACAGTTGTCAACCTTGAAGGGCCAAGTTGGTCACATGTACTGACATCCTATGACTGGAAGGTAGAGAGGAAATGAATGACAGACCTCAGCTTGGGAAGCAGCAGGTAAAACCTGTGGTGATTATCACTGAGTGAAGAAGAAACTCAGCTAACAGAGGTTGCACACACACACAGCATGGTGAGGCCCCCTAGGCTGTCACCTTCGGGCAGCTGAGTAATGACAAGGGTAGATGTGGGCAGATGAGTTCATGTCTCAGGACAACAGGAAGTCGGATAGATTGAGGGCCCACAGAGCCTTCCAACCGCAAGCCTCCAATGACCTAAGGTCTTCCCACTATGCCTCATGTCGTTGTTATGAATTTTTTTTGAGAATTTCATACATGAATACACTATTGACATCATCTCCACCTCTTCTTTCCCCCCTGTCAATTCATCCCACATCTTCTCCCATTTCCTATCAAGTTCATTGTCTCATATTGATTAATTACTATTGATAACTACATATCCATAACTCATATGTGTATATATAAATACATATGCATTTCTATGCATATATAAATATTTATAAACATATAATTATAATATATAAGAAGTTCACATATTATATAATATAAACAATATATTATACATAATATATAAAATATTTATTAATATATAATTAGAATATATAAAAATATAAATATATAAAATACATATGTGTGTATGTAAATATATGTGTGCATATATATGATATACATGTGTACGTATATATGTATATATATTTGTGAATAAATTTATAAAGACCTGCTGAGTCCATTTAGTAGTATATATATATAAGCAATACTAAATATATATACTATATATATAATAAGCAATAATATATGTGTGTGTGTGTGTGTGTGTGTGTGTGTGTGTGTGTGTATTTAGGGCTGATCACTTATGATCGGAAAACCTATCTGAGGCATATGCCTGGAAAAGACTGTCTCTCCCTCTCTCAGTTGCCATTAATTGCCTGTTTACATGCCACCATCACAGGTCCCTCCACGCGTTTTGTATATCAAGACACCCTTTCACCTGTGTGCCCC
Source organism: Rhynchomys soricoides (assembly GCA_019843965.1). Taxonomy (NCBI): domain Eukaryota; kingdom Metazoa; phylum Chordata; class Mammalia; order Rodentia; family Muridae; genus Rhynchomys; species Rhynchomys soricoides. The sequence continues at coordinate 10,471,156 of JADRCH010000028.1, read as the reverse complement.
CACAAAACATCATTTGACATCACTGACTTCCCAAAGAAACTAAAAGTTTTCACTTCAGGCATTCAACAAAATCTTGGGCGATTTGACAGCAATCCTGGGCTCATAAAGACCATTAACTTAAAAGGAAAAAAACCAGACAATACTATAGCATAGATTTCTCTGTGTGTCAGCAACTGTTTTAAATCTTCAAAATCATAGTAATGTGCACAAAGAAGGGAAAGTCTAAAGTGGGATTTTGTTTCTTACTCCAATATTCTCTTGAGTAGTGTAATTTTTAAATAATCTAATTCCATGAGCGAAACTTAGGCTATTCATTTACAGTTGCAAAAAGCATCGCGTTTATATTCTGTTTAAGTAACTGACAGTTGAGGCAGGTATCATGTGGTTCCAGTTCATTATTATTTTATTGGGATTAAAATAATTAACTTATATACCTCATTTCCTTATTGCACAAGTAAAACAAAATAAACAGAACAAAACAGATCACTTACAGAAAAAAAAAGAAACAGACTGGATTTCAAGTCTAGCTATGGCAGATATCTCTGAAATACTAGAGTCTATTTTACCTTCACTGGATTTCGGTTACGAACATGGGAGTCCTGAATCTTAAATGTGCATTACAGACAGCTATTAAAATAAGTGAGGAATGCAGGAAGGAGAGGTCTCTCACAGAACAGTTTTTGTTCATGCTCATATCTCAGGCAGCTTTAACTAAAATGCAGCAATCTAAAAATACATACATGTTATTCTGGTGCAGTGAAATGGCCATAATTTTTATTTACTTTTAGTTTCTTCCTGAAGGCAAAATCTGAAAGGAAACACCTGCACACTCTGACTTGTAGTCTTTGACTTCTCTGGAAATCTGATCCACACACTGGAGCTCGGACAGTTTCACTTCAGCTTGGGTGAAGGCCTAATTGTGAAGGATTTTTTAAATGGCCACCTGTTCTTTTCTGCTAGTGGTGACTACTCAGCCTCCCTCCACTGCCAGCACCAGCAAGTTCCTTTTCTGAGCTTGCCACTGGCGTCTCTGTGGAGATTGCTCTTCTGACCACTGTATAGAGAACACCACTGTTTTCCTGTGATGCCTGATGCTGGTATCCTGATCACCTGTAAAAGCTCTTTCACCCACACCGCAGTCATTGGCAAAGATGCAGAGTGCATGTGATAGTCAGTTTCTTGGGTCTCAGAGACAATTTTAGGATGGAAGCCTCCTAGGTTCTATATCTTGCTTCGTGATGTAAGGGTATCAGCACATGTCCTAACATGCTTATATTTTACAAATTTGTATATAAAAACCTTGTAGAATAATAAATAGCTTGTTTTCTCTTGCATATGTCACAAATAGAAACAGAAAACAGCCCCTCCGTTGGTTCAACAATGTTGGGCATCAAATTTAGCACCACACGTTCCGTATTGTGCTAAAAGGCAGAACAGAAACGGTCTGAGAGAACTTGGTCATATGGCTGGTGGTCTAGAGAGAAAAATACAGGGTGCCAAAGAATTCATATAGAATTGTGAACTCTGGTGAATTCTACAAAGGTCAGGAGCAGGATTCAGGAGCACACACAGCACTGTCAGCAGAGGCAGGTTTCCTTCAGACAATCACAGTCCTGCTGAAGTTAGATTGCTGAGAAGTCAGTTCAGCAGCAAACAGAAAGGATAGCATCACAAGGAAGAAGGTGTGGGGACTCTAGGTGAGTGAAACGCAGGTCATCACCAAGGGCTTGGCCCAGATTGATGGTTTTTAATGGTTTACCCAGGTTGTCATGGGAAAGGCAGATTAGAGGGAGTGAAACAGGAAGGTCTGGGAGCTCTCTTAACAGGAGCTGCATCCCTCTACACTGAAGATGATGAGAGCTGTGACTCTGATCATGACAAAGTAGACAGTGGACGGGATCAGGTAGACCAAGAATGACATTTACATTTGTGGCTTATGTATATGAAGATGGGAATCATTTTCTGTTGGACCAGGTACCAAAGGAGGTTACAAAGGAACCATAAGTTAGGTTTGGCTATGTTGTATTGATGGCGCTTGGGAGAGCTTCAGAGGAGGATGTCAAGTAAGCCAGATGTGGGTCTTTCAACTCAGCCTCATTTGAATCATGGGTAATCAGGTCAAAATTACAGTACTCAGAAGCAGAAGACAAAAAGAGAGCGGATGTTTAGAAATAAGCCTTAGGGGACTCTGTTTCTTGGTTTTAGAGAAGAAAAGGAGCCAACAAAGGAGTCTGGAAAGTGGAGGAGGAAGAACCGGAGAACTGCCCAGTCTCTGAAGACAAAGGAGAAGACTGTTCCGGGAATAGAAATACTGGCTGCTGCATAGTCAAGTGGAAGGCAGAACAATGCTCTTTCCTGGGTCACGGCATCTGTGGCCTGACCAGGAGCCTTTGCAGGAAGGAAGGAGTGAAAGCTGGGTTGGAGGGGGCAAGGACTGTGGGAATTAACATGCTCAACAAAAGTTGACGTTTTCATGAGATGGTCATGTGTCCATACATTATCCAAGAAGATTGGACGGCGTTAATGGTATTCAATTGCCGGGCACACCATAGGTTTGTTCACGGAGGGTGGATGGCAGAGGAGGTAAGGAGGGGGAAGAAATGGAAGGAATGATAAAGGGTAAAAAGGAGAGTTGGGGAGGGAGAAAGGACGGAGAGCTAGAGATTGACATTAAATTAATTATTCAATGCAGGGACAGAAAGCAGCGAAGCACAAGCAGAGAGGCTGGCTGCAGATGCCAAGGCAATGCGTTACCTTCTGTTTAAGACCTGAAGAGAGGCTGTCTGGGGATGGCCAGGCAATGCATTACCTTCTGTTTACAGCCTGGAGCACTGATGACAGGAGACACTTTCTCGCATTTAAAGCAGACATCTATCTGGCTCAAACTCTGTCTAGTGGAACACATTATGGCCATTTAAATATTCTGTTTTCAAGTCCTTCATCTTGGAGGGAAAGAAAGGTGGAAAGAATAGAAACAGAGGAGGGAGGGGAGAATGTGTTGTAACCAGGAGATAAGCTTCCCTTCCTTTGTTTTTTTTAGCATGTAAACATGAGGACAAAGTCTAACAATACACATGATGAGGAATGCCATGATGGATCTTGAGTTTGTATGTTAGTGGGAAGAATTAGCATTAAAAGAAAAAGCAACAATAAACATTATGATTACTCTGTAGTCGCTCAGTAAAAGGTCTTTCTAGATAACTTTACTCATTTATGTGCATTGCCCATGACTCTATCAAGTGGTTAAAAACAAAACACATCCAAGCATAAGGGCACATGTCAGAGGCTTCAGGTAGATTGCTGTGAGTTTGAGGCTACCCTGGGCTACATAATAAAAGCCTGTCTCAAAAATAAACAGGCAAATAAATAAATAACAAATAAACATACACATTAAAAAATATTCTCTATTTTTCTTGTTCTAAGTTTTCCCTTTGGTTTCTAAATCTGTGAGTCCTCCCAGCCTGCTGGATGAGAAAGATGCCTGTCAAATCCAAGTATGATAAAAAATGCTGAGAGAGGAAATGAATTTCAGTTTCGTAGACCATTATCATGCCTATGCTCCGAGGTGTTTTAATCTCCTCCAGCGTTGAAGCAGAGCTTCCAGAAGACTGGTCTTCTACCCATGATGGTAAGGAGTGGTGTTGCTGGGGAACAAACGAGGAGTGGGGGAAGAAAGAGACAATACTTAACACACCATCGCCTTCCTGCCTCTCCTCAACTGCTTCTCCTTCACACAGAAGAAACGGATGAGGATAGAAAACACAGTTTCTAAAACAAAAATAGTAATAATTATCACTTTCCTTTACTGATTTCCAGTCACAAACTATGATAAGTAAGAGTTGTCACACTGCCTGGTCACTTACAAAAGAGCCAACAGCAGCTCGTGTATGGGCAACTTTTTTGGAGCTAACAATTATAAACAAAGAATAAGATGGGTGACTCATCACCAAGATGTTCATTAGTCTTTCCTCAGCCTCAGCGATGGTGTTCCTATAAATAAGCAGCTCCTAATGCTCAAGCCCCTGTGGCTTAGCATTAGAAACACGCATGCACACTTGGTGCTTAAGCACTCATTGCTCTTAGTCCACAATTCAGAACCATCCGCTCTCTCATTCGCATAATGTATGTCTGTACCAAATGAACTCATACTTTCAATATAAAGTGCCTCACCTTCTCATGCCATTCAGATCAAAATCTTGTTTTTCCTTTCTCTCAGTCTTCCCATCCTGGTAAGCTATTTGCCCTACAATGAGGCAGTGACCATTTTTGACAGACTATATAAAACCAGGAGACTATATAAAACCATGAATGGAGAAAGAGTAACTTTCTCCATTCATGTTCTGTAAAGAAAATGCAACCTCTCTCATTCATTCTTCCCTCCCCTTTCCCCTCCCCTTCCCCTCCCCCTCCCTCTCCCCTCCCCCTCCCCTTCCCCCTCTCCCTCTCCCTCTCCCTCTCCCTCTCCCTTCCCTGCTCTTCCCTTCCCCCCTCTTGTTAGTCTCTCTTCCCCTTCTCTGCCCTCTCTGCCCTCTCTGCTAGGTGTTATCTTGAAGGCACCTATGCACTATGATAGAGTTAGGTAGCATTCTTGGACACAGCAGGGTACCCTTCTGGTTCACTGTGATGCTGCTGCCTCTGTTATATGGGACACCTCTGATGTCTCCTCTGGGGATTCTGATCAAATGGCTGCTAAAATCATCTATACACCTAACTTCAGCCCAGTCACCTTCTCTGATTCCCTGTTCTCTTTCTAATTGGGTCAGTTTCGTCTGGTAATCACAGGCTTAAACATCTGTCGGCAGCTGTGGGGTTGCCATGCCACTTTCTGAGACTACATAGTGCCAGGGTCACTCAGCAGATCTCTTGGACTCCCTTGTATCCCTTGGAACCTTCTGGTTCCATTTCTTAGCACATTAGGACTCAAAACTCAACTCAGAAACTAAACGGTGGCTCTCTTTGATGAGTTGCTATGGTTGAACACTGACTACATCTTAGATCCTTGAAGGGCTATAGAAGATTCTCTCTTGTATCTAAGAAAAAGAAAAAAGGAGAAAAGAAAGAAAGACAGACAGACAGGCAATCTGTTTCTCCAGTCTTTTCTACTCTCTTCCTCTTCCCATCGAAAGCAAAGCATGGAGTGTCCCTATTTCTTCCTTGTTTGATATGCTTTATACCTGTATGACACGTTACTATCACTACTTTCTGATGTATGAACTGAGAGTTAAAGGTACGTTTAATTTTTTAAATTTTGATATTATAATTACATCACTCCTCCCTGTTTACTCCCTACACACACACACACACACACACACACCTAAATACAACCTGCTCAGTCTGTATAATTGTATGTATGTTTTCAGAGCTCATCATTTGGTATTGGATAAACAAGTGGTGTGCTCTTCCTTGGAGAAGACAATATCTCCCATTCTCAGTGTTCCTTAGTTGCCTGTGGTTCTTTGTGTAGGGTTGAGGCTGTGGTCTCTACTCCTTGGATGTTAGTATTCTTTGCTATTATCTTTATTCAGCTTATATCAGAGACTTAGGCAGTCATGCTGGTGAGTCTTTCTGGGTGGAGCTTTTGACATGCCTAGGAGACACATTCTCACAGCAAACTCCTTGAGCCCCTGGCATTTACAGTCTTCCCACTTCCTCTTCCAGGATGCTCCTTGAACCTTAGGTATTGGAATTGTTTTGTAAATTTGCATTGAGAGTAGACTTCCCAATCTTGCATTTTGATGGTTGGTAGTTTTCTGTGGTCTCCACCTGGGGCAAAGAAACGTTTCCTTGATGAGAGGTGAGGACTAAAATTATCTGTGAGTAGAAGAACAAGTCTTTAGGCCAGGCAGTGGTGGCACACGCCTTTAATCCCAGCACTCGGGAGGCAGAGACAGGCGGATTTCTGAGTTCGAGGCCAGCCTGGTCTACAGAGTGAGTTCCAGGACAGCCAGGGCTACACAGAGAAACCCTGTCTCGAAAAAAAAAAAAAAAAAAAAAAAAAAAGAGAGAAGAACAAGTATTTAGACTGTAGTTAGGGGTTATGAGGTTTAATAAAATGGCAGTGGCAGATTCTCCTCCAAGATCTGCGGCTTTACTAGCCTGGGAAACTTAGCCTGGCTAAGTTTCCAATACCAGGTATGGTTCACCTCTTGGTGAGTAGATCTTAAGGCCAATTAAAGAGCTGTTAGTTGCAGCCAAAGTATGCATGCCACTATTGTACCCTTAGTATTATCGTGCCATGCTGGGGATCGGTGCAAGGTAAATTTTTTAACCAGCATCTACAATGCCTGCCTTCTAAACCACTACTGTACTACAAAATTTTCTTTTGGTTATGAGATATGAGAAATGATGTTTCTTTGTTTTCCCTTCATGCACAGACGCATGCATGCAAAGGATATGGAAAAGAAATGGCAAGAGATAATTTAAGGACATTTGAGATTCAGAAGACAGACAGACAGATGGACAGACATATGTCTGCTTTCCTAAACTGCACACACTCTACTTCACTTCTCTGATCCTCATGACTTCAAAGTCCTGTTTAATAGTGACCGTCTCTTTTTTATGGGGAGATTTTCATTACTAATGCTGCATATGGTGTCTCCTTCCTCTTGAAACCCACAGGAGGGAGTCAGTGCCTCTCTTCTACATTATTGCTATACCCTGCTACAACCCACAAATTTCGATCTAATTTTGGCACCAATTTAATATTCTCAATTTGGATGATTTGGAAGTCACTGCTGGGATCAATGTGTACTACTTGAAAGTGGATAATTAAGCAGGAATTTATTTCTCCTCAGTTTTAGAGGCTGCAGGTCACGATGAAGATTCAGGCTGATGCATTGTCTGACAAATGCTCCTCTCTGTTCAAGCTGTGTCCTTGCTTTGTAAATGGACAGCAGACAGTGGGCCCATTTCCTCAAGCCCCTTACAAGTGCTAGAATCCCAGCCATGAGGGCTCTAGGCCCATCACTCACTTCCTGATAGACCCAGATTTTTTTTTGTTGTTATGCTTTGTTTGTTTTTTATTAATTATTTTTATTTACACCCCAAATATTGCCCCCTCCTGATTCCCTCTCACAGAGTTCTTCACTCATCCCCCGTCCCCCTCCCTTCGCCTCTGTGAGCATCCCCCTCCCTGGGGCATCTAGTCTCTACAGGATTGGGTGCATCCTCTCTCTTAGAGGCCTGACAAGGCTGTCCTCTGCTACATACATGCCGGGAGACCTCCAACCAACCCATGTATGCTGTTAGGTTGGTGGCTCAGTCTCTGGGACCTCCCAGGGGAAGGCCCCAGATCTTAATACTATCACACTGGCCATTAAATATAAGTATTCGAATAGGGGAGGAGTATGCAGACCAGGCAGACCATAATAACAGTCCCTTGACCTCATCAGACCTCAATTTCATTATTTAAATAAAGAAGGTACAGTTCAATGCCCTTAAAGCCCTTCCAAGCTTTAACTTTTCAGTCTTCCTTATCAACCCTTGTCTCACCACATACTTCCTCTCTAGCTGACTCTTGCTCTAGTTTGCCACACCATCACCCATAAAGATTTTTCTATACACATATAGAGAGCTTTAGATAAGTTATTTGTAGAAACTAAAAAAAAAATGACTAAATTACTGTCAGACACACAAAGATTCAAGTAATTTAAATATGAAAATCCAACATTCTTACCATTATCTTGGGGAGAAGGCTCAATCTCTGTTTCTTTCTAAATTGTAAATCCTTTAATCCAAGTGGAGTTTAAAGGACTACCCTTCCACTTATCCCTACAATCTGTGCTTGGAGTGGGTTTTTGAACCTCAGAAACAACCTACAAATTACGTCAATAATGAGATAAAATATCCTAAAAAGTGCGGTAATGATATAGCATCCTATGATATGACTAACTTGTTTACATTTTTAATCAAAGTAGTAATGTATTTCAACCTTATGTTTAGCCAAAATAGAGATTTGGGAAATAGAGTTAGTTTTGTGGTTTTTTTGGTTTTTTGGTTTTTTTTTATAGCTTGTCAGTCTATTTTTAATTTTTAATAAATCACCCCATGATTAACCAGGTAATCTCTTAATTAACTGCACCTCATAGATTTCTTCAAAGATGATAATTGCGTCCTAGATTAACATTCTGAACACCTGCTTCCCTGGGTTTTCATAATTTCAGCCCTAAATCCTTTGGCATACAGAGATATAGTCATTGAGAATTTTGACTTACAGAGATACAATCATTGAGAATTTTTATGGTTTTAAAGAAGCGTTCTCTGTTCCACCTTTCTATCTGGGCATCATCTACTGTGTGTGACGTGAGTTTTGTTTACTGAAGCTGTGGTCCAGCATCTTTCATCTTGGGTTAGCAATTTAGGAAAATGAGATACATGGCCCAAAATCCAAGAGGATGAGAAACTCCAGTGTCCTGCTGTCAGCTTCTATGGTTTATACCAAATTATTATCATCTTTGAAAGCAAAAAGAATGGCCCTGAGATTCTTCCCAACATCACCAATCAGCAAAATGCGTCAACACTCAAATGAAGGAATGAATAGATATAATTAAATTTTTATTTTAATTCAACACAATTTTTCATCCGTGAATTTTGTGTGCATATCCTAAGTATTCACCCAACTGAGGAAAAGGCAGAAAAAAAATTTGCAAGAAACTGTTCCCTCTGTTCCTTCAGATTTCTGCTGTGTTACGCTTAATAGCCATAGGATAAATTCTAACCTAAAGCATTACAACATGATAGTTTTGCATGTTAGTCGGGAAGCACACACGGTATAATATTTAATGAAATCTAATTTTTAACTCTACTGACATGTTGTGGTCAGACTGGAAGTTCAACACCCAAGCTTACTAATTTCTTTGGTGAAGTTGAACAAGTTTGATGGGCACATTAGTCTAACCAACACTATTTCACCTAAGGAGCCAGTGGCACATGTCAGGGCTCTGAACAATAGGCCTCACTCCAAGCACCCTAGAAAGTACCTCAGAAGTATTGAAGGTTTATTCTTTCTCTATAAATAATCATATGGTTGTGTTGGACTTAGCAGTTCCATATATCTCCACCAGTACTCCAACATTTTTGACAATTTTTATCATATATTTCAGTAAAGATCTGCCTGTTGAACCTTGTAGTTGATGAACCAGAATATTTTACTGTGCTTGTTTGGAAACAAGGACCACTCAATCAGTCTAATTAAGGGGAAAGGCTTCAAATCATATGTGCCAGGTCCAACAGGAAAGAAATTCAACACTGAGGTGATACCACACAAGAAACTATACTTGTCTGTAGCTAGGGATCTAAAATTTCCAATTTCTAATACATGGGCTCCTGGTGTCCTAGTTATCATTCACTATCAACTTGATGCAGAGTCAAGAGAGAAGGAAATCTCAACTGAATGAATGCCCAGATTAGACTGACCTGTGAGCATATCCACAGAGGGCTGTCTTGTTTGTTAATTGATATAGGAAAGCCCAGCCCACTGTGGGTGGTACCATTCCCTAGACTGTGGTTCTGGGCTCTATAAAAATAGGTAACTGAGCATGACCCTGAGCCTGAGCTAGCTAGCCTTCCTCTCTAGTTCCTGTTTTCAAATTTCTGCTCATGTTCCTGCCCTGACTTCTCTCAATAGTGGACTGCAACCTAGATGGTTAAGCTAAGTAAATCCTATCCTCTTTTAAATTGCTTTTGGTGGGAGGTAGCTTTGTTTTTGTTTTTGTTTTCAGCAGAAAAGAAACTAGAAAGCTGGTTAAGTAAATTCTGTCTTATAAAATGTCTGGCATGGTCCATTATCACAGAGAGGGCCAAGGCTACACTCATCACCTGGCTTGGATTTCTCCGTTCTCGGAAGAAAGTGCTAAATAGAATACCTCTTTTTTTTCCTGCTCAAACTCACTGCTCAAGTATGAGTATCATCAAGGCATATCTAATCTTTTCATTTTCTATGACTAGTCTTGTGTCCCTTTGGCCCACCTGATAAAAGTTGTCCTCAATTCTTGATTAGACAACAAACTACATCTTCTCTCAGGGCATGAAGCCCAGTAGTCATTCATTAAGAGGCTCTGTAAGGTTATACTCAAAAAAGCATTATGGATGTTTGCCACAGTGAAATCCCACAGGGCTCAAGCCATACATTTCGATGCTGCCATTGACCTTCAGGGGAGGTGATCTGCCACTAGGCTTATTAGAGCTACTTCGAAAGCAATTTAGAAAAGATCTTTTTCCCCCTAAATTTAAAATCCATGGGAGTTCATACATAATCAAGAACAGCTGTGTGCAACTGAGATTCTGACAGAAGATTCATGCTAAGCATCACATAATCAGATCAAAAAGCACACTGAGAGGGTCTGCTCCTTCTTTTTGGGTAAATGAGTGAATGGATGAGGACTTATGTTCCACTGAGGGAACGATGTATGGTTTAATCTCTAAAGAACATAACAATGATTGGGCTTCTAATTTGCGATCTCCTATTGGCTCTCCCCAAAGAAGAGCCTGACAACTTTAGTAGCTGTGGACAACAATTCACAACATGTGACAAAGGAAAGTGTTAGCTACATTTTGAACATTCTGGAATGAAAACAGCCTACCAGGCTTAGTAGTCACCTCAAGTCACTGACCTATACCCAAAAGTTGACAATACTGAATTCATCACTTACTAAGCACGGCTTGTGACAAATATCCTCATTGCTTTGGGGAATCAGAAAGAAAAGAAAAGGTACAAACCAGTTTCTTGCACTTAAACCTGTTCCTATCAAATATAATAAACTTGACATAGGAGATAATATGTGTCTAAGACATATTTCCCCCCTAGGAAAAACAAATTACCAACTGTTGCTGAAACAATAGTCTCTCTGACCTTGCCTCAGCCATTTCCAAGGAAGGAACTAGGTCAAGAGAAGCAATCACTAACCACTGCCCAATTGGGAGTAAAGGTTTGCCTCACCTTAGTGAATACAGTGAACTACTGAGAGGGTTTTAATCAACTGGGGAGACATGCAACAAAACAGGTTAGGATGAAGAGGTAAAGCCATGGCGGTCACTACAGGCCTCATTTAACAGGAATGAGAATGGTCTGTTCACAAAGGCAGATAACAAAGTGCTCCTAGCCTCTCTCTTTTTCTTCCCTTCCATAAAATGGAGGGACAGTCCCTTCTTTTACTGAGAACTACACAAGTGTTAAGGGCAAGACAGAAAAGCTCCAGCCAGAAGTGAGTCTCTGATATAGCTTTCAATTCAGGTGTGGACAAGCTGAACACCAGAGGGTAGAGGACCAAATCACAGCAAATCCAATCCCTTGGATTCAGTTCTTCCTATCTTGATGAAATCTTACCTCTGTATGGGGCTAACTCTGCATTTTGTTCATTTGCCTAAAATCCAAAAGGCAAAGACCATTAAAGAAAACAAACAACAAATCTGTATAATTTTGGAAACCTAACCCAATATATTTCAGCACATCAAATCCTACATCTACAGAGGACAAAGAGGTAGAACACTGTAGTTCAAAGAGTATGAGACATGTCAAGAGTAAGTCATGACCTTAAACCCCAGGTCCACCAATTACAATGAAGCCCTCTACACCGTAGTTGGGTAGTCATGTAAGTCATTGACCATACAGTTTATAATCTGTAACCAAAAGACAGTAGCTGTTTCATACAGCTGTTCTTGGATCTGATAAAAGGATCTAAGTACAGAAGGCCAGAGTCTGTCAGCACCATTTTGGTTTCAATACTGTTTCGCTGTGCCCACCGTGAGCACTGTTCAGTCTAACTTGGGAGATTCAGCTTCATAGAGCAGCAGAGAGTGAGATGGTTTATTTTGTAATCATTTCAGAGAAAGGGTTGTGTGAAGCTTTGCTAAACTTAGCCACGCTGCTCTCTGGTAAGCCTTCATTTCATATGAAGCCTGTTTCTTTGCTTTAATCCTCTTCGATAAGCCACTAGTATTCCCATCATGGACAGTCCCTCCTGGATTCTTTTGACCTGTGATGAAGAATATGCACCAAGTAAAGAGAAATCTAATCAGTGTGTTACAGTTATGATTTATCCGGGAAAACCGAATAAATTTTATTTTCTCAATGGGTTAAATTTTATCTGTTCATTATTCATTTTCTGTGAGTAGAAAGCTGACACAGATACATTCAGCCTTGAATTGGCTGAACATTTTCAAGGCTTTTCAAAAGACTAAAACACCAAGAGCTCCTGCTTTGTTTAATTACATGCTAGCGTTATCACCCCAAAATGTGCTGCATCATAAATGTCCTGAAACGTGTGGTTTGTGAGGGAGAAGGTTGATGGCATAAAGCTTCATGGTCACTCATGCTATTGGGCACCTGGCTCCTGCACACCAGTTCTTGTAAAAGGTAAAAAGAGAAGAACCTTCTGAACTGCAGAGTCCAATCAAACCGGAAATCTCACTTCTTTAGCCGGAAATGCCAGGTGCCACACCCTTTTGTTTCTTAATGAGTCAGTCATTGTTTTTCTTTGTCTTCACATCTTTGGCTTAGTGAAATATAAGTCTAAATGTCATGGAACTTAATTATTACCTCTTGAATTAAATTTTTCTTTATAAAAAAGATTTTAGCGAGATACTTAGTTTGAAAGCTATGCATGGCACCTCATTCCTTTTTTTTTTTTTTTTTTTTTTTTGCTATGGATTCTAAATGAGCACTGTGTGGAGCACGAATCTGTACTGACTGAAACTAGGGAATGGATATGGTGAAAAACAGAGGGTGTTTCTTTCACATTTCCCGTTTCTCCAATGTCTTATGATCATTTGATATCTTAGGACCTTGAGCCCTGGTAGAGTTGCCTCTTCCCAGGATTAGCTAATTCCTAGACAGGTAAAATCTCTCTCCAACAAACTTTGGTATGTAAACTAACAGATATTAAATCTACATCTACATGCATTTCCTTTCTCATACCCCAGGCTAGAATACTGTCTTCCTGCCTAGTAGAAGTTACAAGCTGGAACTAGAATTAAGACAGCTTGTAGAATTGAGACCAATCTTACAGCTGAGTCCTAGAAACTGTTCAAACTGGACCTGTCAGTCCACTTCCTCTTCCCATCTCTCTCCTCCTCCTCCTCCTCCATGCATGTAGCATGAGCCAGGCCTGGGCCCATGCTTCTCCATTGCTCCTCCTGACCTCTGACAAACCCTTCTGCGTGCCCACAGGACCCATGGGACATGGCATACACCTTTCTCCTGGAAACTTCAAGCAACAGGAAGCCTTTGAGATGGCAGGAGTCTCTGGATCTGCCCCCTCTATATATCTTAAAGCAGGGTTTAAGCTTGCATTAACAAGAAGAAGGGACGGAAGGAGAAGATGGAGGATAAAGAAGTTGGAAAGAATGGTATGAAAATTGAGATAGAGAGAGGAAGGACCCAGAAGAAAGAGATAGAGACAAATTCAGTCTCTTCGAGCCTTTCAGCTAAATAGAAAAGGACATGAAAATTTACTATTTTACTCAATGATAGTAAACTATACATTTACATAATAAAAGACAACAGTGCGGCGGAAGCAAAGATATCTTCAATAGCAAAAGAAGAGGTAATTACACAGTCTTTGTGGGAGGGCACTGAAATCAATCGAACGGCTGTAATAGACCTTGAGCTTGTGAATGTGACCCTCAACAATGTAAAGACCCAAGGCTTCCATCTTTAAGCAGGGCCATGGTGAAGACTGACGGACAGTTTGCGAACACTAGGAAGTGCAGCTCATAGCTCCAGCCACGTGACTCTCTCATCCTTCTCTCTCAGTATTCTTCACATCAGCCTAAACACATAGGATTTTTGTCTGTGTCATTCAGTGAGGTGACAAGAGGAATTAGCGACTAGTACTTCAAAGGAAATGTAGTGTATATTTCTATCCATAGTGAACCATGGGATCTCGTGGGGAACCTACAAGACATTATTCCAGCGATTATAAATTAGAAGACAAGATTGGCTTGAGTCTGCATTTGTTGAAAGCTCCACAGTTGACCCTAATAGGGACATATTGGTTGTCTACTCATAGAATACTTTTTTTCCAGGTTGTATGTTTGTTGTCTGAAATTTGTGCTTCTTTTTTTAAGGCCCGATAATATTCCATTACACACACACACACCACCTTAAGTTGTTTCCATTTCTTTTCTATTGTTAATGCTACCACAAACCATGGGCATAGACACATTTCCGGTACACACTACTTTCTATTCCTTTGACTGTGAAGCCCGAAGCAGGATTACTGGATCTGACAAACTCTGTTTTGACATTTGGAGGAGCTTACACCACACTGTTCTTCACACACCTTTGGTGCTCTGTTCCTGCTGAGGATATCCATGTGCCCTCTCTTGTTGGCATACTGAATAACAGTTGTTATATTTTGTCTTATTTTGATGGTGGTGATTTAAACAAGTGTGAGGCAGTGACTCCAGTGCTTCATTTACATTTCTGTAGGGATTGGTGGGGCTGAGACTTTTTCTATGTGTCTATTATATGTGTATTCTTTTGAAAAATGTTTGGCCAAGTGCTTTGTCTGGTTTTAGTCCAGTTGTCTTGCTATTGGGTGTGGGGCAGTGATCTGGCAGGCAGTCTGGCACACCGGTTGAGCACAGGCAAACTCTGAGAGACCCCTCGAAGTAATTCGCAAGGGACTGGAAATGTTATGCCAAGGCTCCCAGAAGCTTTTTGGCTCCAGCCACAGTCACATATCATGACCTGGCAGAGGCGTGGCCACACAGCCCCAAGCCATCCCCATGTTAGTGAGACATCTAGAGGCTTAGCCAGGCCCCTTCCCTGTTACTATATCTTCCCTGCCTCTCTGGAGAGGTGGGAGGTAGAGTTCTATCCATGCCACTTTCCACATGATGAAAATAAACGCCTTAGAATTATGGGCTGTCTCTTCATCTGGACCCGCCATGGGAAGCGAGGGATCCCGCCCTCGATTAATGAGCCGCAGCTAATCTCTCATTGTTGTGGGAATCCCAGCGCTCCTAGACGGTACCCATTCACCCAAGCCTAAGCAGCTAGCCCAGCACTCAAAGCCGCAGAGACCAGGTCTGGCAGGAACCCCAGCTGAGCTCAGGCTAACCCGTCAGCAGCGCCCTGCTGCAACTGCAGTGCCCCGGGCTAGAGAACCCACAGAGACGGTTGCCGCATGTTACCTGGGAATGGCCTCCCTCCCGCACCCACTGGCAGGACCCACAGAGGCTTCTCACAGTCCCCCCACCTGCCCATCGGACCGTGTGGGAAGATGTGCGGTCACTTCCCATGTGTCCTGTCCC
Organism: Rhynchomys soricoides; assembly: GCA_019843965.1. Taxonomy (NCBI): domain Eukaryota; kingdom Metazoa; phylum Chordata; class Mammalia; order Rodentia; family Muridae; genus Rhynchomys; species Rhynchomys soricoides. Next base: position 10,455,901 of record JADRCH010000028.1, on the reverse strand, counting down.
ACCCAGAGCCACAGCACCACGGGACAGGCACGTGGGGCTTCCTTCCACCGCACCAGGCTTGTTCCCAACAATTGGGTTCTCTGCGTTCCATGCATAGTTTGCATGTTAACCTCTTTACTGATTTTTGACTCACAAATATCTTGTCCTGTTTTGTGAAATAGCTCTCTGATTGTGCAGGCAGCAGCTTTCTAGTTTGACACAATCTCATTTGTCTTTTTTGACTTAAGCATCTCATGCTTTCAGAATTACATATATGTAGGTATATGTATGCATTCAGTCCTTGCCCTGAGAGTGTTCCTTCCATCATCTCTTTTAGTGTATTTACAACTTCAGGTCGTAGGTTGTATGTAACAGTTTTCTCAGTATCATTCGTCAGAGAGATTGTTGGCCCCCATTATATATCCTTGACACTTTTATGGGAAATTAATTGACTGTAAATATATGGGTTTATTTCTGGGCTTGGCTGCTGTCCTAGTTTAGATTTTTATCGTTGTGATAGAATACTATGACCAAAAAAAAAAAAAAAAAATCTCAGGGAGGAAGAAGTTTATTTCAGCTCACAGTTCCACCTGACCACCTATCTCTGAGGGAAGTGAGGCTGGTACTCAAATCAGTCAGGAACCTGGAGGCAGGAGCTGATGCAGAGGTCATGGAGGAGTGCTACTTACTGGCTTGTGCCTATGGCTTTCTCAGCCTGCTTTCTTATTCACTCCATGTGCCATGGCTCTTTCCATCAGTGATCAACCATCAATCAAGAAAATGTACCGTAGGCTTGCCCACAGGCTAGTCTGGTGGAGGCATTTTCTCAGTTGAAATTCTCTCTTCCAAAATGACGCTACTGTATGTCAGATTGACATCAAATTAGCCAACTCCTTGGCCTATTCTTTTCAGTTGGCCAATTTCTCTCCTTTAGTGCCAGTACTATGATGTTTTCACTCTATAGCATTGCTGTTAAGTTTGAAATCCGGTTGATGACTCCATCACATTTCTAATGACTTGTATCCTTTTTTATACAATAAATGAGATTTTACTTAACATCAAAAAAGCACCCAAGTACTAATCTAAGCATTAAAGATACAAAAATATTGGCAAAATTCACTTATTTAATGACATCTTTTAATGATTAATGGAAATATCAAAAATAACAATTATTGTGCGAAAGATATGCTATTACACATCACATGTTATCCATAATATATTGTATGTATAGAAGTTCATATGTTATGGCAAAACAGCAAAAACATTATATATGATACATATCATATATTAGTCATATATATATAGAAATATACAAATATATGAGAATATATGAGTATATATAACTTATATTACATACACACACACACACACACACATATTTTCACAATCTTATAATGGCTGGAAGCTCAGAGGAAAGGACTCTGCTGTAGCAAAAACACTCTATGTGGGAAAAGACTGGAGAGATGGCTCAGTGGTTAAAAGTATTTGCTGCTCATGCAGAGGGCCTGAGTTTGGTTCCCAGCACCCACAAGGTAGCTCATAACCACCTATATAAGTCAATTTCCAGGGGATCTAACTTGATCTCTGACTTCCATCTGCAAAGCACAAATGTCATGCACACACACACATACTGGCACATACTCATATACATAAAATAAAAATAAACAAATCTTTAAAATAAACCACATACTGTGGATTCAACCATAACTCCCTTTCTTGTTCCCAAACATTTGAACAGGAATTCAAGTCTCAATATTTCTCATAGCTCAGTGTCATCGACAAAAGAGCTGATCTAAGTCTCAGCACGGATGTTAAACAGGAGAATTCTGAGTGCTAATAATGAATTCATCTGTGCTTTTAGTTACACTGTCCCCAGTTGGAAATTACTTAATACTCAGTACCTGTGATTCGGTTCTTCATAACTCAGATCCCCAATCTATAAAACAGAGACAATAATACTTGCCTGCTTTTATGATTTGGTATACAGTGTTTAAATAGCATATTTATTTTTAAAGGACCTTATAATGATTAGTTAATTTTTTTCTAACTAGATATTCCTGCCTCAATGTGATGGCCTGAAGGCTAATGGGTTAATATTGTCAAATGCTTTTAAAAATGAGACCTTTGGCCTATAATATAGGATCTGGCTTCCTTTGACTTGGGAGGTTTCCCAAGCGTGCTTGCCCCATAGGCAGCACCAGAATGTAATGTTCTTATGTTAGGCCATTCTTTAAAATATTTTCCAGCATGATAGAGCATTGGTCTACTGAAAACATGTCAGTTCACTATGGCACACAAGAAAGATACTTCTAGTGATCATATAAAAGAAGCAGAGCTTGCTCTTAGCACATATGTTGCCTCCAAGCTCTTGCTAACAATTAAGTTAAGCTGATATGTAGAATCTAGGAATGGTAGACTCTGACCAAGTCATCAGGAAACCAAGAGTAGAGAATGAATGTATTATAAAATGTGGAAAGCACATTTTTTTAACTGCTTAAAAATGTCCATCTCCACTAATTTAGTAAATCTCTTGCTAACTGGCACACCTTTGCAGAAGATGTGTACTGCATAGCAGTATGTATTTTTATGTAAATTTAATTATACCTTTGATTAATATTAGAGTTTTATAGAATCTATCTTGAAGAAATTATAAGGGAATAATATTTGTTAATATTTTTACAAAAACAAATGGTATAAACATCTAACAACTAGATAAAAATCATGTAATGTATATAAAGCAAAGGGTTTTTTAGGAATTTGAAATCACATTTAAAATGTTTATTGATAAAAAGGAAATATTCTCCATAAAACATATACAAGGCAGAATATGCCATAGGATGTCATCTAACTAAAAGAATAATTAGTGAATTTCAACATCTTGATATTTTGAGCATTTCTCAATTTCCAAAATTCATACAATAAAATAATTTATATACTCAGTAAGTTTCACAATTTATTGCTAATTCTAAGACAACATCTCTCATTCAACTTGTTGAGAACCTCAGGGCCATTGCTCTGAAGACATGCTGGCACAATGATTACCACACATTAAACATTAACATGGGCTCACTAAAAAAAATCTTTAACATGGCCTCTTCACTCCTGTATGTCTGAATGACCTTGAAATTTATTACTTCCTTACACCACATCTTTGGAGTTGCCACCCACCAACACCTGCCTTGTATCACAATTATTCACAGAGATGTTTTTCTTCTTCTTCTGCCATAAAGAGGTTTGGGCACAGAAATTATGTTACAATGTTTAGTAATTCACATGTCCTTATACTGAATAACTGTACTGTATAGAGACTCTCCTGTGTGACATCACCTATCCAACAGGCCTACATGGTCCTCCTTTGTGATGGTATCTGTTTGAAGGACTGAAACTTTCTTATTCTTAGTTGTTGGGGGTTAAAACAGTCTACTTTCTCCTTTCTCAGTTGGTCCATTCAATAAGTAGTGTATGCCTCCTGCGTGATGGGCATGTTTATAATCACTGTAGATACAGCAGTAAGCAAACCCAATGATGTGTCTGATCCTATCATGAGAAAAATGGACAATACAGAAGACAAAATATGTAGTATTCTAGATAGTTGTAAGTTTGAGGAAAAATCTAAAGCAGTCAAAGATAACAGACAAAGTTGAGGGTGGATGCTAGAATGACCAGCAAAGACATCACTGAGAAAATCAATCTTTGAGGAAAATCAAAAAGCATGTGGGGGAGAAGTATTTGAAAACTAGAGCAAAACATCTAAGATGGGGAAAATAGCCAATTCAAAGATCCTGGGTTAAGCATAAGACTTGTCTCAGAAAGGTAATGCCAGCTTAACTAGAATTAGCTGCATAGAGAATTAAAGTAGTAGAAGTTGAAAGTCCAACATTGATACGGGGGATGGAGGCCGTGGCCTAGTCATGAGGCCTGACAGGATTTAGCTCTTATGCTCTAGAAAGGAAGAGCCACTGGCATCATTTGAAGAGATAAATAACATAGGCACTGTGCTCTAAACTAAAGCTGGTGTGCTGAAGAGACAGGGCAAGAAAAGATGTCTGGGGTTCTTACAGTCCAGGTAGAGATGCTAAGGTTCAGGTAGGAGGGAACTTACGCAGTATTGATGAATTGTGTGCGAACTATAAAGAACAGTGTCTGGATGGCTCCAGAGTTTGGATCTGAGCAACAGCAGGGATGGAGCTAGTATTATCTGAGATGGGGATATCAAGGTAGCATGGTGGAAAACTCCAGAAGAGCAATAAAGATACACAAGTGTATACACATGTACACACACACACACACACACACACACACTAAAACAAACAAACAAATGAAAAACTAAAGTTATTTTTAAACTCCTGGATGAATTCTGAGATAAATGCAGAAATGTGGAAATCCATGATGTTTAGGCCAGGCTTGAAGTCATATAACCTGTAATTACAAGGTAATGAAACAACAAGCAGAATTACATAAGGATCCTCCCTCTCTCCAAGAAAGAGGGAAGTAATAACAGTAGTTGACTTCACATACAGCAAGACATTCATTTCACCGAACCCCAGAAACACGAGGCACCCCAGATCTCCAGTCTCAACACTTGTCACTAGACTTCAACACGTGTGACCAACTGCTCTGGCTTGTTTCTGGTGACACCCATACACACAGCTGAAAACAGGCATTTGTATCAATAGATTACAGACTTTCCTGTTGCCTAGAAGCTTGTTAGAAATAGAGAATCCCAAAGCCAGAGAGTAGAAGATGAAAGTAATAAAAGTCAGATGCCTGCCACAGAAGCATGAGGTTCTGAGTTCAGACCATAGCACCCATGTAAAAGCCAGGCTTGGTAACATACATGTAAGCCTAGTGCTGAGGACATGAAAAGAGGCAGATCTGTAGAGCTTGCTGGTCAGCCAGTCTAGCCAATTAGTGAGCTCCAGGCCCAGTGAGAGACCCTATCTCAAAAGATAAGGTGGAAAGAAATAGAAAAAGACACTCAAGACACCCGGTGTTGACCTCTGGCTGCCAAACTGCATGCATACACATGCAAACACACACATGCACACACACATAGCCATATGCACATATGCACAAACACATATACATACACTATACCCAAAAAATAAGTTAAAATGCAGAATCCTAGGCCTCATTCTATACTGACTTCACATGTACACTGAAGGTTGAGACATGCAGAAGAATGCTAGATAGTTCTAGAATCAGTACAAAGTCCATAGAATTATCTTGAAGATTCTACACCTGAGAATTATGAATAAGTTGAATGATTATGAGTAAGATGTTTTTGGCTGACCTAACTTCTCTAGAGCTGGGCGATAGAAATGGGAATAACTTCTCTCCATGAGAATACTTACGGTAGAAGAGACCTGCTGGGGTCTCCACTACTGATCCAAAATCTAAAAAAACAGTCTTATTGGGATACATTTGATAGCCACACCACTGGGGCCAGAAGAGAAGTTGCAGCTTGTATTTTGGAATGGAAGAGTACATGATGTGGAAATGAATTCCAACAATTCCCAATGAACTTGTCCTGGCTGGTTTTATGTCAACTTGACCCAAGCTGGAGTCATCTTAGAGGAGGGAAAGTCAGTGAGAAAATGCCTCCATAAGACCAGGCTACAGGCAAGCCTATGGAGTATTTTCTTACTTAGTTTTGGATAGAGGAGGGCCCAGCTCATTATGGGTGATGCCACTTCATCTGGGGGTCCTGGGTTCTACAAGAAAGTAGGCTGAACAAGCCATGGGGAGCAAGATGTAAGGAGTACTCTTCAAGGGCTTGTGCATCAGCTCCTCCTTCCAGTTCCTGCCCTGTTTGAATTCCAGCCCTGGCTCCCTTCCATGATGAACAGTGATGGTGAAGTATAAGCCACATACACCTTTCCCTCCCTACAATGTCCACCCAGTTCAGATTCTTCAGCAAAAATTTATGACTAGCCGTGGCCATAGAAACAATTCAATGGAACAAAACTGTAAAGACAAGAGCTAGAAATGTGAATCTCACTGAATTAGACTTGAAGGCCTTTACTCATTCCCAGTGGCAAGAGATGCTAGCTATCCAAGGCATGCAATGGCAAAGCGGTCACATATGTTGCAACCTTTCATTCTTTTAATCAAATGTTTTGAGATTTTAAGACCTTGAACGAACAAGGAGTTGCTGCCTGATAACATGTCGGTGGAACATAGGAATATACTGGTTTTGTTTTGTTTGGTTTGGTTTGGTTTTTTTAAGGAAAGAAGGAAAAGTCATGAAAGTCTTAAGTTCCCAGCTGCAGGTCTGAGTGAGAATGAGCAAGCTGTGTCTGTGTTAACTTGCCTGAGTTATAACTGTTTTCTAAACGATGGATGATCATTCGTCAGAGGAAAGGCACCAGCCAGCCTCCCAAAGCACAGTGCAGGTATACCAGTTGGCTCAAGAGCACCTAGGGCGTTTAGTCCAGATCATGTAGGGACTGGTGGAAAAGGCCAAGAAAGCTGCTACCGCTGCAGAGCCTGTCCTTCAGAAGATTCCATCTAAATGTCAAAGTCAAAGACTAAGCCTGCAGGTGGATAAATTACAATGCAAATAACACTCACAAATTTATGCTCTGCACTCTCTAATGTGCCCGAACCTTGTTTCTTTCCTTCACTGAGAGCTGCATCCTGAGTACAAATCAATAAAAAAATAAACAAAAATACAAGAAGAAATCAAGAAGTTCTATTCATAGGAATACCATAACAGTTTAACCTCTAAAGCTTTCAGAAATTATTTGCCCAATTAATTTAAGAACACACATCATATGAATAGAAGCAATGTTAAAATAGAGGAACTGTGTACTGGACTGAATTCCAAATTTGCACTGAGTCTTATGAAAGCCAATTGTTATAAGGACCTGCAACACTGAAGGAGTAGGGATATGAAATATATGCACACAGTTTTCTGTGTGTTCACCTTGTCATGTATTGTGCGTTAACTCTGGCCATTAAATTGGCTATGCAGATTTAGTAGATAAGAAGGTTAAAGTCACAGTTGGAGTGAAAAACATTGAATTGGAGGCAAAAGCTACCTCTGGGATAGGTACAAAATGAAGAAGAGAGGCATTTGGGAATTCCCAGAAGCCTCTGTGTCTTCCCTATGCTATGTCTCTCTTGTGCATGTATGTAATTTGTATGTGTGTGTGTGTGTGTGTGTGTGTACTGCAGTTGCATGTACACATTGTACAATGGGTATCTTCCTCTATCACACTTTAATTTTTTTGAGATAGGCACTCTCACTTATAACTGAAGCTTGCTAATTCAGCTAGGTTAGCTGGCTGAAGCTAGCTGCTAGCATCCTAGTATCAGCTTGTCTCAGGTCCCCTAGCCTTGGGGTTACAAGTGCATGCTGCTGCTGGCTTTCTAAACTCAGGTCATGTGATAGCATAGCAAGCACATTTCCCACTGAGCCTTATCTTGAGCCCTCAGTGTCTCTAACTTCTTATTGGAATGTTAGGAGCACAGTGTTTGTGCTATTACATTATACCACTCTCTAGGAGTAAAAGATTTTCTCAAAAGAGGAAAAAAATCCTTATCTTGGGATTTACAAATACATTTTGTCTCATTCACCTTTTTATTAAAGCTCTTAATAAAAGATGTTTTATGTTAGAGGAAAGGTCCCTACACAGCCAGTCAGTGAATTATACAAAGCAACTGTCAGGAAATCTGGTTTCTGCAGATATACTCCTTCAAGATTTACATAAAGTTTTATAGATAGAGAATTTGGGAACTATCTTATTTGAACAGATACAGAATGACTTGTTGGAGCTGCAAGCACTGCATGGAACTGTCTTTTCCTTCCTGTCCCCTACAGGGAACAAACAATGACCAAATAAGAAAGAAATTCTTGCCAGAAGTCTTGGTCTCTGCTAGCTGTAAGCCTCTAGCTCAGGGAGTGTTCTGAAAGGCTTTTGCTGACTAAAGAAGTACCAAAGGGAAGAGGAGGGTCCTGGCACCAGACAGGAGAGAAGAGAAAGGAGAAAAAATTAATACAGAAATCCAATCACCACTGGACTGCCCCTTGTTAGCACAAAGTATCCTTATGGAAGCAAGGACCAGTTAGAGCAAGTGTTTCTCCGTGATTAATCAAAACAGTCCCAAGGTTTGGGAATGATGGTATCTGGGTCACTTTTTGTTGTATTTAAAAAGACTTCTGAAGACAGGATCTCGGAATCTTGTCTCCAACAGCTCCCTCGTGTACACATGGCTTTTGTTTATTCTTGTTTGACTTGGTTTTCAAATCTTTATACATGGCCTCCAGGAATAACTTTGATGCCGAATTTTTCTGGGGAAAAAAAAAAATGAATAAGTAAATACAGAAGTCATATATACATAGAATGCAGAAGTAGAAATCTCTCTCTCTCTCTCCTTCTCTCTGTTTCATTTTGCTAAGATTTTGTTTCACAGCAATTTGCTTCTCTTGAGGACTGAGGTATGTTAATTTCTGGACTCATGAACTGGGCAGGTATTCAGTCACATCATGAAACGTTATAACTGTAGAGACAAAAGGCATAAAACCAGTTTAATCCAGTTTAATTTGAGTTTTCCTCAGGAGAATATGAAGCAAAGTCTGGCTGGATTCCATGAGGCGCCCTTCTCCAGGGTGGCTAATTTATTACCTGTCAGCCGTGAAAATGTGAGTCTGTAGGGGGGTTTTGTTTGTTTGTTTGTTTTCTTTTATTCCGTTTGTTCTTTTATGAGGGGGTTCGCTTTGACTTTCTAATTTATTCCGTTTATTCATGGAATTTTGCTCTGCTTTATTTCTTTTTCCCTTCTGTTTGAATCCCTTGTACATCAAGGTGGGTGGCATTCCGCTGAAAATATTCTTTCAAGAAACATCATAAAACCGTATGAAAGCAGGATTTCATTTGAGCTGCCAAAGCTTAAAGAAAGCTGTAAGCAAAGTGAATACTCTTCATATGACTTACGGCCACGAAGGATCTACTTAAAGGAATACATTCAGTCTATTCAAAAAATATTTTTTTACAAAAAAAAGGGGGGGAGGCGTTTTCCAGCAGGACCCTGGCAAATATAGAACGAGCTCTTCCCCAACTCCCTGACCTGCTTGTCCATGTTTAGCGTCTTTTCCATCAAGAGTCCTAAAAGGCTTAACTTTGTTAGTTTACAAAGGGCTAACAAGGTTGACCAAATGTTTCAGTGTTTAGAACAATATACATACATTGCTTGATAGCAATAACAAAACCAAATCTAAACTCTGGTTTTTGAGTTCCACATAAACTTTATCTACAGGGATAAGAATTTTGATGCATACGCTGCAGGGCAGGGCATGAGGGGACATTGCCTTTGTGAGCCTGCGCGCCTCATACTCTGAAGCTTTCTTTCTGGGTAAACACTGTTAGACACGTTTGATTTTGATTTCAGATTTTCGCTGTGATTCTGCAGACATGAGCAGACTTAGCGGGAAAGCTAGCATCAATCTCTATGAATGATTTTTTTCGTTTTTCAAAACGGAGGTGAAGCAGGAGAGAGAGTAATCTCAAAAGGGTGTTGTGTGGGTCTAGCTGAAGGTACCGCAGTTTGTTTCCGGTTATGCTCCCATGGGTGAGAAGTGTAGTGGAGTCCAGGAGAAAGTCTGCTTAGTGGAGTGGAGGCCACATAATGTCACATTCAATGGGTCAGTCAGGTAGGAGCACAGACATTTATTCCACTCAGAGTGACAAGCAGAGACCTGCATATGGATTCAGGTGCACACGTGTTGCTAGGCGGGTGCTAGGATATATGATATGGTTTTCAGTGATCCAGAAAACATTAGCCATAAGCGTGAAGAGAGGAGAGGCTTAAGGCTCAGAGAAGTATGGCACCCCTTACATCACTGTAGCTGAAGCTAAGAGAAGAGGCTCATGGCTTCTGAGGTTTCAGTCCATCATGGCGGGGAAGCCGGAACACTGAGAATGTCTGTGCATGCTCGCTTTGCTTGCTGCTCCCCCACCCCCGCCTCAGGGCAAGTGCCTCTGCGATGGTACCACCACATTCAGGACATGAATTCCCTACTTGGTTAATACTCTCTGGGAACACCCTCAGAGACACACCAATCTCATGGGTGTTTTTCGATTCTCTCAAATCGATAATCAAGATTATCTGTCACAAGGGAAAGAAATGATACGTCCAACTAGTATATGTCAGAGGCATAGACCGAGGCATGTCATGGGTTTATGGCATATTCAACCTCTGTGTGGTGGAGACATAGACAGAAGCACAGGGTGAGAGAGTTGAGCCTCTGTGAGAGCTCGGAAGGCAGCTTCGTGAGTTTTGGGTTTTGAGTTGTGGGCAACAGTCAGCTCCAACGGCACTGGTTCGAACTAGAGTAGAGTTTGGATTCTCAAAGTGTGTACAATTAAAATAAATGAGGTGGTGAGAGGATGAGGATGATGGTGAAGGAGGGGGGGGGGGGGACCTAAATTTAATGAAGGGATAAAAGCAGAGCTTCACTGGTTGTAGTAATGCAATCCAGTAGAATATGCTGAAGAAGAGTAACAGGAGTTCAAGGCCACCCTCAGCTACACCTTGGGCTGTCAAGATGGCTCAGCCGTCGGCCCTGATGAACTGAGTTTGAACCCACATGGTAGGAGAGAACTGATTTCCACCCGCTGTGTACATTGTCATCTGACCCCCCCCCACAGGCACTGACACACATGCACCTCTTCCCTACCCCCACTTCCAGGACACAAAATAAACAAATGATTATCTCTTTATAATAAATGAGAGAAGGGGAGAGGAAATCAACAAGATGGTAATTTAAAAAAAAAAAAAAAATCAAAGGATTGCTGTATCCCACAAGGGTAGAAGATCAGCTGAGTCAAGTTCCAAATGGAAAGTGATGGAGAAAGAGAAGATCTCTGAAGCACAGGACACCGATGTGTGACTACAGGAATCTATGCCTAAATGGAGAAAGGCTGAACTTGAACACAGGAAGAGAAGAAGTTCAGGAATAGGTATCAGAAAGATTATCTATGCTGAAATATCTGTGACTTATGGGTGGGAAGCCAGTAAACAAAGGTATTCTTTTGATTTATTTAGGGTGTTTGCCTGATGTATGTCTGTGCACCACGTAGGTGATCCCTGCCTTTGAGGTATAAAAAGGGTATCAGATACCCTGGAATTGGAGTTACAGAGGTTGTGAGACACCATATGGGTACTAGGAGCTGAACCTAGGTCCTTTACAAGACCTAGACACCAGAAGTTGACTAACAAGAGTTCTCAACTGCTGAGCCATCTCTCCAGCCCCAGAAGATATAATTCGTAAGAAATGAGAGGAAGCAGCAGCAATGGCTTACGCTATCTACAATAAGGGGAGTGTGTGGGTGTTAGTGTCTGCAGAGAGGAGAAACAAAGCTAGGGTTGCCTAGAAGAAGGGTCAGTTGTGAGATGAACAAGGTAGTCAGGAGCATGGAGGATACCTAACCCATCCTATGTCCAGGGACACATGTTGAGTAGCACATGTGTTACCAGGGACACACAGCCAACCCAATGTGGAGTCACCAGAGCTCCTAGACAAGCTGTCACATTCCCAGTACCACTGTGGTCTCATACATGTGTTTTCACAATTTTTTCTTTCTAATGCTTCCTCTCTAATTTTTCTTCTCCCCATAATTACATTATGCTATCCAGTACATCACCTCCCAGGTATTTCTTAGGTTATAGGATGTAAAGATGAGGTCTTGGAGACCAGAATACCCAACAGGAGTAGAATCCAAAGCTCGAATTCTTTATTGTGAGGTGTTACATGAATGAATGAATGAATGAATATTTGTCTTTGCTTCTTGTGTTCTTTTTTAAAACATTTTTAAAAGAATTATTTATTTTATGTATTAGAATACACTGTCAGCATCGGATCCCATTACAGATGGTTGTGAGCCACCATGTGGTTGCTGGGAACTCAGGACCTGTAGGAAGAGGAGTCAGTGTTCCTAACCACTGAGCCATCTCTCCAGCCCCCACTTCCTGTGTTCTTTTAAGTGCTTTAACTTTGACCAGTTCTGGTATCAAGGGGGAGCTACAGTACATGGAGAGGGTTTGAACTCTCTACCCCATCTCTAACTTCTCTGAGTAAAATGAAATATTGTTTTTGAATATAGATGCCCCCCCCACAGCATTTCTCAGTGTTGGTAAGGTGTGAACAAAAGCACCCAGGAATAGAAACCATTACTTTAACCGATTTATAAATTTTCTCTAAATAAAAAGAAAACAAAATGTACTTGTCCTGTAAACACTCCTTCCTATTACCACACATTCCAGGTCTCCACCCTAAACCCCACTGTAAAATTACCCCACAGACACTGTTTCCAGTTGGCATGATTTCACTGGCATGTGGTATGGGTGTAAATGTCATGCAATTTGTAGATATAACAATTCAATTCCTGACTGTGAACTTGATCTATCTTGGATTTTATCTGAGCAAACTTAGTTCTAAAACTCCTGGAAGGTACAGTGTTTGAGCAGTTGTGTGATGTGAACCTTCAAATGATGTCCTAATGAGGTGTCAAGAATAGTGTGTGTGTTAACCCTTTATATTGAAGCTCTTTGAAGTATGTTTCCTTCTCTGAAACCACATGTGTTAAACTTACACCAAACAGAGCAAAGCAGAAATTGTCTTGGAGATCAATGGACTCTACAGAATCGGGATGCCCTGAAGATGCTCCCATCTGACACCCAGGTTTTACGTCTCAAGACTCAAAACGACCTGAAGCAAAAAAAAAAAAACACCCTGTCCTGACCTCTTTGGTTTGTCTTTGGAAGCAAGGAGTTGGGATTGGCTGCTCTGCTGCTAATTGTGCAAGAGTGTTCATGGGGTGGGAGTGGGGGTGAGGTGTCGGGCAGGAGGCAAGGAGGGGGGCATTCAAAAGATGAAGTAAAGAAGGAAAGCCAAGGAAGAATCCCTGACCTGATGGAACTAAGTGGGGTTTCCTCCACCAGGCACTTCGGGAGCAACCCCTGAACCTGAGCCTGGGAACCCCATGTTTGGCAAAGGCAGCTAAGGGAGTGCGACACATGGTGTTCTGAACATTTTACTTAGTAATGTAGATAGGGAAGTCATTCAATTTCTTTGCAGATCATTAGGTGGGCCATTAAGTCATTGATGACTTAATTTCCATGTCAACTCTCAATGTTATACACATACATAGTCCCATGGGCACACAAATTACAGAAGAGATTTAATTTTTCACAGGTGCGTTAGCCCAAACCTCCCAAGTGGTTACAACACTAAGAACATACAGGAACTCTGTTTTAGAGCACATTGTGAAGGTAAAAAGCTGGTTTTTAATTCATTTTGTGGGTCTCCTATGTCGACCATGCAATGCAAAGGGAATAAGTTAACATACCACCACCAAGTTAATGACTAAATGCTGAACTAATTTAATAAAATCTAATATTAAACTATATGTCGCATGTAAATTTCACATTTATGACTGCAATAAAGTTATAATAAGAATCCCAGTGTATGCTTCCAATATTATTAAGGTTCATTTCCATTTCCAACTGCCTACGTTTAAAAATATGTAATATTACCTTGAGCATTTGGTTTTTAGGTGGCAACTGCATTTGCCCTAACTTGTCCCTGGAGAAAGACTGAATCATTCATTTCATTTTGAGAGAAATGGTTTTCTGCAACAGAACGGAATAAAAATGATTAAATGCGAAGTGGATCATTTAATCCTGTTGCTTGGGTCAAAAGGCATAATTATCTCCTGCTGAGCCCTATAAGTGTGATCATGTACCAGAACATGACATGAGAGTAACTTCAAAATGCTAAGATGTACAGAAGCTTGCCAAGGTCTGAGCATGTGACAGATGAAGGCTCCAGGAAGCAGGTAGAAGGCCACACATGGCGGGATAAACCCGCCAAAAGGCATGGTTCCTCTGAACAGCTGTGACTAATTCATCTAGGTCTTTGTGAGAAATCTCTGTGATGCTATGTAAACCAGCTTGATACATGTACTGGGACAGTATTTTTCTCTGGGCATGAGGGTCACAGGCTTTTGATGTGCTTTAGATTAGTCAAGTGCTAAAGTTCCCCCACAAGAGTTGGCTGTATTCCAGTGTGGCCTGTGTGTGGTGGATATGAGATAGACACAACACGGAAGAGGGGAGAGAGAGCGCAAGCGAGAGAGAAGGGGGGGAATTAGTTAATTAATTGGGGAACCTTGGTAGGAAACCAGGCTTTCTTTTAGAAGCTGTGTGTCCTCCATTGACACTCTCTCTCTCTCTCTCTTTCTCTCTCTCTCTCTCTCTCTCTCTCTCTCTCTCTCTCTCTCTCTGTGTGTGTGTGTTCACACGGGCACATGAGTTTTAGCTATACCGATTTGGCTCCCGGAAGATTACACATGTGCATCCACCCAGGAACTACCTTTGGATCCTTAAATGAAAGACACACACACACACACACACGCTTACTTTTAAATGCCTTGACTACCTCAAAGG
>JADRCH010000028.1:10412450-10435419 GCA_019843965.1 Rhynchomys soricoides | reverse complement strand
GAGAGGAAGAGTAGAGAAGAGAGGTAGGGAGGAAGGAAGAGTGCAAGAAAGGAGCCAAGAGGAACAAACCTTAAAAACAGTAAGAAAAAAAATGACATGTATTATGTAGGAACGTTCTCATTTCTCAAATGAACATATATTTATTTGGGTATAAATAATCTCTTATAACTTGCTAATTACTGTTACTAGTTAAAACTAGTTTTATTAGGTGTAATTTTCTCTTTTTCCTATATAGCATACTATAAAAGTATCACACTACGGCAGGAATGCAGGCTTTGGAATAAAACCAATCCACAGTACAGCCCCGACTCTCTGTAAGCCGTGTGGCCTGCAACAAGCTCCTAGCCTTCCTCCCACCTCTGCTGTTTTACCTCAGAGATGAGGGTAATGCGTACCTCACACGGAGCTTGGAGTTTGCATGTGTACCTGTGGGCCACCCTAATGAATGAAAACACCATGATGATTTCTTGAATGTGACCACTCCATTAACTTTAACCCCACATGCTACTCCATAAACGATCATCCCGCCCTCCGCCTGACTCCCCATTAAGAGGTAGAGTTACTGCCTCAGTGCATAGTTATGTTCCCTATGACTCCTCAACCACCAAGATAGGGAGGGTGTCCCAAAGGCAACCATGTCACACCTTTGCATCAAGTGGAATTTATTCATCGATGGAATCAGGATCAGTGTTACCCATGCACCTAAAAGCTGATCAAAAGAATGAAGGCTCTAAGGAACTCAGGTTTCACCCAGCACACCAGTTAATCATGGGATCAATGTGTTTGTCTTTAAGGGCAAATGCCTCCCAGGAACCACGGATTCATTCTTCACAAATACATGAATAATCTGAATTTTTTCTTATTTATTTTGAAGAGAAAATAAATAAATAAATAAACAAACAAATAAATAAATAAAACGTGCATTTCAAATGCTAGGTTTGGACCTTGGGAGACTGTGGATGAACTAGAGACCATAAGATAATGATTCTCAACCTTCCTAATGACGCTTTAATACAGTTCCTCATGTTGTGTTGATCCCCCAACCATAAACTTGTTTTTCCATTGCTACCTCTTAACTGTAATTTTGATCCTGTTATTACACATTATGTAAATATCTGTGGGTTTTGATGATCTTAGGTGACCCTTGCAAAATGGTCGTTAGACCCCTGTGGAAAGGTCATTAGCTCCCAAAGAGGTTGCAACCTGCAGGGTGAGAAATCCCAGGGTGAGAAGACACTAGCTGCCTCCGAAGCATAAGCTCAAGAAGGAGAGGAAGAAAGGGGAGTTTCCCATAACCTGGGCCCTAGCAACAGGTGAACAGATTAGACCCATTCTGAAGAAATTTGGCAAGTTTGACCATAAAGACAGTAATGTTTCCTTTATCAGATTGTGTTTGCAAAGCTAGACCGCTCCCACAGTTTCCACCGCTGCCCTAGTGTGCCTTTACCCACACAGTACACTAGTGAGGATAGAAAGACTGTTGAAGAGAAGTTTCTAAATCAAACCATCTAGTTCCTGTACCATTTCATCTCTTGCCTTTAGACGAAAAAATCCTTCACTCTGAGACTGTTATATCTACACTGTTCCTATGTGTGTAATTCACATCTAATAAATTATCTATTTGTGGATTGGGGCTAAATTTATGCAATATTTGAAGTGGCTACTATTCACGGGGTTTATGGGATATACAAGAATGTGAAGGGTTCAGGGAAGAAATCCATCCAGTCCTGAGGAATTTGCCCTCTAAATGACCTTCCCTACAGTGGGGAAAAGCTGAGCTCATTAAGAACTTAGTTTGGGAAGAGTAGCAATATGGTAAAGCGTTACAAATCAGGCCTTCAGAAAGAGACACATAGATCTCTCGGCACCAAGGAAAATAAAGCATTGAGGGCTAGAAGTGGCCCAGTGGTTAAGAACATGCTGCTCTGACAGAGGGCCCAGTTTCAGTTTCCAGAACCTACCTACGTCATGTAGCTCACAGCCTCCTGTAATGCTAGCTGGGGTGGGGGTGGGGGTTGAAGCCCTTGACTAGCCTTCTTAAGAACCTGTGCTCAAAAAGGAAATATTTAGAGAAAAAGAAAAGAAATTTTCCAATTTGTCACTAGAGCCATTTTTCATCCCCCTGGGCATTGTTTCAGTAGGATCCAATGTGGAATTATTCTCAAGTTTGTAATTCTTAGTCTACATTTAAGTGTCTACCCATGCACTGGTACTTTCCCCAGAATGTCACCTTGGGAGGGGAGATGCTTCCTCCACCAGGGAGCATCAACAGTCACGGAACCTCCATCCATACTTTGTAAGGCCACTTCTCTTATCTCAAGGATCCCTGACTGGAAATGTTCTTAGTGCTGACCTGAAATCAGTCTTTCTTTTATAATATAATATTTCGTAAGGCTTCATTTAAATTTTATTTCCATAGAAATTAATGATAGAAACATATTAAATGAAATTAGGTGAGGATGTGCTCTTGTTTACAAAGACCTACATAGGCAGACAAAGAAAGAGGATTTGGCGGGTGGCTTGCTTTCTCTTACTGCATTGGTTCCTATAAACTCTATACTAAGATAATGGAAGGGGAATAGAAGAAAACCTAAAAAGACATCATGTTAACACAGTGAAATATAGCATGAACAGATACAGACACACTTGTGAAACATGCCTAGCAAAAGCAAACATTAGCATGGAGTTTAAAAGAAACATAATTCCAAGCACTGGGCTTTGATTTACATAGAAAGTCCAGAATCAAAATTCCCAAAGACAGCTCTAAGGATGTTTGCACAATTCAAGATGTTTGACAAAATAAACTGCAAAGGGGGAAAAAATCAGAACAAAGCAATGTCTTTTGTGTTCTGCTCACAATACAGAATAAAGATGTTGCTTTCTATTCTGAGTATGTTTAGAGGCTGTGCAGGTTTAATTTATAAATAATTCTGAAACATTAAAAGAGACATGAGGGGAGTTTGTTCTGTAAGCTAAATAGGAATTTGATCTCAACATCATTAAAAATAAACTTTCACCTGTTACTAATTTTCTTCTTAGTTTCAAAGTCATTGTTTGTTTAAATGAAAAGAAAAAAAGCATCCTGATGCTGTTTATATCATCTGAATAAGAGAACAAATTGCAAAGACCCATGCAGGCTAAAAAGCATATTAAAAAAAAAACAAAAAACAAAACCAAAAAACTTTGCAACAATATGCTGCAAATTTGAGCGGGGCTGCATTTGATTCCAAATCCTCCTCCTGGAGCCTCAGATACAACCGCAGGAGCACAGTGGCAAGCCACATTGTGACTCCTTTACATGGGCCATTTTTAATTGTGGACTTGTAATAAACTGAAAATTGAACCTTGCATTACAAAAAGTCTTCCACAACCTCTGCCAGAGAAGAAAACAACAACAAGAAAACCAACTTATTTTAGTGTGGTGCCTTTGGCTTCAGTTTTATTATTAAGAAGGGTGTGTCAGATCATATGTGTGTAATTGTGTGTCTGTTTATAGTTTACATTTGTATCATGTTGGCATTGGCTTCCTTTTTCCATAGCAGCCTATATACCCTTGCCCAACGACAAGCAGAAATGGCCCTCAGGGGGTTCCAAACTCTAGATGGAACCAATCAGGTCTTCATCATTCACAAGAACTACAAGACATGGCTGGCACTCACGGGAATGACATGACCATAGCCAGAGCTTCAACGTCAAGTTTTTATCATTTGGAGCCAAATTTCTAGACTGATGTTTCCACACTGGTAAAGTAAGTCTCTCCCAGAGGATGCTACAGCCAATCAGCAGGGCGAGCGAGACAAGAAGAAACATCACTGCAAAAGTTTAATTCAAGCCTTGACAAGAAAGCAGGGTTCAGGTGGCCCATTGTTCCACACAGAAAATACCGATAGACACCTCTTTAACCCCTGAACCTTTCCTCCAGCGCTCACCGAGAGAAATGGGATGAATATCTAATGGTTCTAGTGACCCTTCCTTCTTTCTGTCTGTTGTTTCATCAACCAGGAAGCCGCTTCTGACCTTTAGCACCCACCAGGGCATGACCTTTGCCATTAGTCTCCAAACCACCTGATCAATGATTTACCCTGCTGCCCAGTGGCCAAGCTTCTCCTTGCTTCTCTGAAGCATCGTCCATGAACTTTCTGTCCAT
Source organism: Rhynchomys soricoides (assembly GCA_019843965.1). NCBI lineage: Eukaryota > Metazoa > Chordata > Mammalia > Rodentia > Muridae > Rhynchomys > Rhynchomys soricoides. The sequence goes on along the minus strand of JADRCH010000028.1, from coordinate 10,431,272 downwards.
GGTATCTTTCCCTCCGCTTATACCCTTCCCCTTCCTGAGGAACTAGAAGCTTCCAGGGTTCTTCAAGCCATCTTTTTGTTTCAAGATGGCACGACCCTTGTTTGCTCAGACTTCTGATAAACCCCTTCTTGCCTCTTCTTCTTCGGATCTTGATCATCACCATGATTCAGCCCTTGCTCACTCCCTAGGTCAGTTTGACAGCCTCTGCTCAGCTTCTTTCAAATGTTCTCAATCTGTTTCTTACTCTGGTTTTGTCCCTAAGGTCATGTCTACATCTTTGGCTTCACCAGCAATCACATCCACATATTCCACAGTGACCGATATGGTTTAGAGATGGTTTGGGGGTAGAAACACAATTGACTGGTTAGGAGTAGTTAGTCACAAAGGTACAAAACCAAGAAGGAGTATTGATGTTGTTACTAGGAGAGAGAGGAAGGGAGGGAGGGAGGGAGGGAGGGAGGAGGGAAGGAGGATAGGAGAGGAAACTTTGCATGACACCTTGAGGAGGAGATTCACTTTCTGTTTGACTTTTGTCCTGTTCACTTGCAAATTGCACAGGTGCACTTACTGACACCACATGGTAGCCATTAGTATTTGGACAAGTGTACCACGAGGTCCATGTTCCTACGTAACATTTTCCCATGTTCCCATTTAAGCTTGCTAATGTCTACAGGACAATGGGTCTTCAGTCTTTGGTGTACCCAGTTTGCTGATTAACCCCATTGTCAATCCACTTCTTCCAAATTTCCCAGTAAACCTGGATGTCACAGGGACCCAGATTTTGAAGCATCTTCTCAGTCAGTATTTGGTGAAACTGGAGGTCTTCTGTATAAAGATTCTATGGAAATCCAAAGATCTTTTATTGTATTACAGGCAGTGCAAGTCAGCTTCTCGGGAAATGAGTCAATATGGCTTCTCTGGCATTGGTCCTAGGATCCCCTGAGGTTTCCCCCGAATTCTGACCTTGAGTTTTCTGTTTTCAATCTTATTCCTCTTGCCACAACTCACTCTGGCACTAGACTGAGACTAAGAATTGTACTTAAGAGCCTTGACCTGTTCCTCTCATAACTGCCCGTCTGGACTGTTTTTATCAACAGATAAGTGAATTTCATGACCCCTGTGAGCTAAAGTTGCAGGGAGGACAGCCCTGAAGCCATCTGGTCCCCTGGCCTTGAAGATCCATTATCATATTTCCTCAGGCAACAATGTCAAAGGGAATCCTTTCAGAGACTGCATTACTGAGATCGGTACGCTCCCTGAAATGTCCTAGTACACTGCCTTGTGCTAGCTCCTGGCTGCAACATTATGTGAACTGTGTCTCCATTATAGGTTGCTCCTCCCTCATCCCTCCCTCTGAATAAATGTCACTTCTTTTGAAACAAGAACCTTTACATCAACTGAGAATCAGGGTCACACCCCAGTCTGAACTTAATAATCCCACTTCTTATTTCTTAAAAAAATAAATAAATAGAGTTGTTCTCAAGGTCACTTAGGGACTAATTACGAAACAGATATACTCGCTATCAGGCTATCAGCCATGTTTTAAGGTGCTAATTTAGAAGGGCTGCTTTTTTTTTTTTTTTTTCTTTCACCACAAATGTTTTCATCGCATCCCAGTATGTATCTCAGAAGCTTCTAGGAATTATGCAGCGTTGGTGCCCTGCAGTGAGTCCTGGTGCTGTGTATTCTCCGGGAGTTACAGAAGCCCTTACATCTATTTTGAGTAAACAGTCTTTGCAGCCTCCGATGCAATTTATTCAAGGATGCTGCACACAGCAGGATCCTGCCTCAAATAACTAACCCTGTTACCAGAGTGTTTCCTGAACAAATTCCTCTGCGAGGGACAAAAAACGGGGCTTCTTGTTCCTTTTAAGGAAATGAGTTTTTTATTGAAAGAAAGAAAGAAAGAAAAAAAACCCTCAAACTGAAACTCACAAGTCAGCAGTCTGAGGAATTCGGCACCATGCTATAGATAGTAAGCTAGGCTGCAGCCAAAATCAGGGCTGAATCAAATAATTGAATATATATATATTATCCTCAAGTTCTCTCCTTCTACATTTCCTTTTGTTTGTAAACTACATTTGGAAATAGCTTCTCCTGGGACATTCTCAGTCCCTGTCTGATGCAGAGGACTTTAGAAAGGTGTGGTAAGTAACTCCTGGCTATTAGAACTTATTTAGTAGTGGGAACTATAATAACTGAAAAATGATAAACTCAATGGTCCTTGACTATACCTGGAAACGGCAATGTCTCTCCCTTGGCACAAAGCTCGGCACAAATAGAATAAAAACAGTGTGTTGTCTTAGGTAGAAATACCGACACCAGTGGCTCTCAACCTTCCTGATGCTGAGACCTTTTAATTCAGTTCCTCATGTCGTGGTGACCCCAACCATAACATTATTTTCATCACTACTTCATAACTGTAATTTTACTACGGTTATGAATTATAATCTAAATATCTGTGCTTTCTAATGGCTTTAGGTGAATGGTGTGAAAAGGTTGCTCGACCATCCAAGAGGGTTGCAGCTCATGACTTGAGAAACAATTACCTAAACAGCAGCAGGACAGGTAGAGAAGAATCTTAACCTCCAGTTTTGCTCCTACTATGGGAAATGTGTTCATCTACCTCCAGGGAAGGTTCTGAAACTGCCTTACCAGTGTTCGAAAACAATGGGTCTCTTGGTCTCATTGCAAATAACTTATTGATCTATTACACAATTTGCATTTTGGCAGAAACTTAGTTCCTTAGAGGCTTTTGATGTTCTTTCACTCAGTAACTGTGGTTTTGTGGCTTTATTTGCTCTTGCTGCTGGGTTGTTTTGTGACAAGATCTTGCTATAGAGCATAGGCTGGCCTGAGATTTATTATGTAGACCAGCCTAGCCTTGAACTCATAATTCTTACCTATCTAGTGCTGGATTTGCAGATTTTGAGCACATGTGCCAATCTTATTTCTGGTCACTTAATGTTGAGAGTGTTCAAGATGCCCTTGTCTCTGCCCCTCAGCTCGTGTGCTTGGCCCTTGTGCTGTCCTCCTTCACTGGTTACCAAAGCTGAATGGCTCCCCTACTGGTTTATGCCAAGGATCTCTGAAGCCCACTGTCTCCTAGTACATCTCCTGGAGAGGTCATTATGTTGGGGATTGCTTGTTTGTTTGTAGTTCTGTATCTTCTGGCCTTGGGAATTCAAAGCAAGGGTCCTACTGCTAAGCTACATCCCTAGCTCTCTGTTTGGGCTTCTTATTTAACCTGGCTCCGTTCCCTTAAAAGGAAGTGAATAAACAGGGGTGAGCAAGTATCTCTTTGGTAGACTATAGAGTCCTTTGGATATATTCCAAAGAACGGGACAGTTGGGTTATATGGTAGATCTATTTCTAGCTCCTTGAGGGACTTCCACATGGACTTTCAGACTGGCTGCACCAGCTTGCGTTCCCCCAACAGTGAATAAGTGTTCCCCTTTCTGCACATCTCTACCAATATGAGTCCCCCCACTTTTTAAACTTTGCCATTCTGACCAAGGGAAGATGAGTTCTCAAAGTTGTTTTAATTGGCATTTCTTTGAAAGCTAAAGATACTGAAATTTTTAGCTATTTATCCATCTTTATTTTTTTCTTGGCTTTTGTTTTCTTTCTTTCTTTTGAGAGCTTAGTTTAATTTCATGTCCTATTTTTAACTGGGCTTTGAACTTCATTGCTATTCTAGTCACAGTATTCAAGAAACGGAAGGAGCCTAGCTGTCCACCAGTAGATGAATGGATACTGCAAATGTGATATTTTTACACAATGAAATATTCAGCCAGGCAGTGGTGGACACGCCTTTAATCCCAGCACTTGGGAGGCAGAGGCAGGCGGATTTCTGAGTTCGAGGCCAACCTGGTCTATAGAGTGAGTTCCAGGACAGCCAGGGCTACATAGAGAAACCCTGTCTCAAAAAACCAAAAAAAAAAAAAAGAAAGAAAAAAAAGAAAAAGAAAAAGAAAAGAAAAGAAAAGAAATACTATTCAACTATTAGGAAAAATGAAACTTAAAGGTAAGTGGATAGAATTAGAAATAAGCATTTTGAACAAGGTCATATAGCTCAGAAAAATAAAAGATCACGTCTTTTTTCATATGTGGATGCTTTTTTTGAATCTTTAGATATGTGTGTTTCATTAGGAATACTCATAAAGACCAGGAAAGGAGCCATGGGGGGTTTTCAAGTGAGGGGAGAGAGAATGCAGATGGTATAGAGGGGTGGGGAACAATGGAACAGGAAGAATTAAGTGAGGTGGCTGTGGAAGGGCAGGAAGTACAAGAAAGGTAACTAAAGGCACTCGCAAAAGTCATATGGGAACCTAGAATTATATAATTGTCCTAAAATAGATATCCTATTCCAGGGAACACCACAGGAAATAAAATAAAATAAAACTCCAAGTGTCAGATATCTGTTATCTCTTTTAGAGGTGTGGTCATCGAAGTGTCATAGACCCCCACATATTTTAGGATATTAACATTGTTCTTGGTTACCTTCAAAAACTTGATTTCTTGAAGAGATCATATAATCTAATCAAGACATATGCCATAAAGAAATCAAACTGGTATTGACCTTGAGAGAAGCTTCATTCCTACTAGATATCTTTCAGATGCTATACACACAACTGGAGAGAATAAGTTATTTGTCAGTCTTACTCATCTGTAACCCCAAAAGCTACAGTAACAGTAGACCTAGAAAGCTATGCCCACTGGCGTAATTGTGGCACGAATGTGAAGGGAGTAACCAATTACTTTCTAATTAGCTTTAGTAGGCCTGCTCCATAATATGGCCTCATGCTTGGGACCATTACTGGGGCCAAGAATTTGTGGGCAGATAGCTCAAAGGCCTAGTGGTTCTCAACTTTCCTAATATTGTGACCCTTTGATTCAGTTCTTCATGTTGTGGTAACCCCAACTATAAAATTATTTTGTTGCTATTTCATGTCTGTAATTTTGCTATTCTTATGAATTTTAATGTAAATATCTGATGGACAGGATACCCGGTACGTGAGTACCAAAGAAATTATGACCCACAGGTTGAAAACCACGTCTCTAGAGGATAACCTAGTGAGAGATACTATTCTGCTAATGGGACATGGTATTAAACCATCTCCTAATGACTTATTACTATACCCAGAGATTAGTGCACCTCTCAATTCTCATCAGAGAAGTTTCCTTTTGCAGTAGATGGTGATTAATACAGATCACAGCTTATCAACATATAGAGAATAATATATTGTAGAGTGTCCATCCCTAAATGGGACATCTATATCATACCACTCCTCCTAGGGCTCAGAGATCATCCTAGAATGGGGGTGGGGAGCAAGGAGATTTTTAGGAGCAATTAATAATCACACTAAAGGAACCTATTGGGCCAAGGAGCAACAGCAGGAAGAAATAATCAAAATGCATTGTATCAAACCCTCAAAAAAAATTAACTTTTCACAAAGAAAAAGAAAGAACCATTGGAGAATACCAGAGTAACTGAATTAAACTCCAGACCGTGTATGATTGTTTCTTGCTCTCAAGACAGCCTAGAAATCACATGTGCTAACCTGTTATGAAAGAAAAAACCAATACTAAGGCCATCTCTTATTTGTAACTGGCGTTTTAAATGAACTAATTATTTCATGAACTAAAGTGAAGTGATAATACATCAATTAATGGGCTTTCTGTCAAGGTGACAACACACTCATGATGAACTTCCGAGAGGGAGGGGATTAGTTTGATTTGTCAATGAGATGTCAGTCCCCAATTTGGGGCCTATAGGGAGGGAAAACACAGTGAGCAGTGCAGACAGGAGAAAAGCTTCTTAGGTTGTGGTGGCTGGGTTGGGAGAAGCAGCAATGAGGAGAGAGAGAAAGAGGGGGGAGGCAAGGGTCCCACTATCCAAGGGCGTGTTCGATGTCTCTTACCAGGCTTCACTTCCTCCATTACCTCAGAGGAACACCAGAGTCCTGCCACCAAGCCTTCAGGGCATGGCTTTGAAGGACATTTCAGAATCAAACATGGATACAGCTAAAAGCCTTTGTGAACTAGGTCATTTGCCCATGTTCATTTTATCCTATCTCTTGATCCTATGCCATTAAAACGACAGGGAATCCATTGTTTCTTTCTCCAATGCCATCACCAACCACTTGAAAGTTCAATGCTCACAGTGACAAGGTGTTCTTTTTTTAAAAAATTGACAGTGTATGGGATGGATAAAAATCAATTCCAATCTCTATCCTAGGGCAGTCAACTTGGCTGAGGGAAAGAGATGAGTTTTTTAGTGGTACTTGACCAGAATACAAGTCTCCATGTCCAACCCCAAGATCTGGCCAAGACCCTAGTTGGTACTCACTGAACCTCTACTTTTTCACTCTTAATATGAGGATAAAATATTGTTAGAAAGAGGATGACCAGGGATAAGAGAAACTCGATATAGACCATGAATATCACCCTGCCTGGCACCTGTGGATTTTTTCTCAAGTCTAAGACAAGGACCAGCGTAAATACACACCCCTACAATAGCAGGGCGCCGCGCCACCACAGTCCTTCCGCATCACATGGGCTGCAGAGAGACTCGGTGAGGTGACCAGAGAGAATTCTGGGAAATGGTGTCTGAGATAGCGCAGGTTTGCGGAAGTGGAGCTGAGGAAGATACCACAGCGCAGAAAACTCCAAGCGGTGTCCACAGAGGCAGGAAGGCAGAGCCCCACCTGCCCCAGAAGCTCAGTCTGCTGTTTGCACCTACAGCAGCAACAGCGGCACAGGAATGCTGAAACAAACGGCCAGGAGGTTCAACCCCATCATGTCGTTTCCTGGAGGAACCAACGGCCAGCGGTGGGGTACTCTCCGGAGCTGGCTTAGCCTTAGAAAGCAGAACCATTGCTTTACCCAAATGTAAATGTGCCCATCTCGGCACATCTCTTTTCACTTTGTCCCTTTCCTGGCACCAAACCAAATGTCATGTGACTGGCAAGACCTCTCAAGCTGCCTGAGGGTGGGGCTGGTCCTCCTCTCAGAGGGACTTCGATGAGCACTACAGCTCACTTCTGGCTGGTATTCTGGTTCCTGGTTTTGAGAGACAACAGCGTATAACAAATGCCTTTGGTGACTACCTGTCCATGACCCTAGATGAAGGGAGGCTTTTTGTCTCGGACTCTTCCTCCTAATGCCGTCTCAACTACTCCTTTACTTGCCACTTTTATCTCCTCACACCAGGTTTCCAGTGCAAGCTAAGGTGGGTTTACACTACAAATCCAAGTATGCTGAAGGTACATGTCTGTAGTTAGAAGGTTCCAGAAGCCTCAGAGGAAGGCTTGTGCGTATTGGGGGGAGGAGGGTTTCTTTCAATCATAAGACATATAAGAAGAGGCAGGAGGTCCAAGACAAACAAAATCAGTCACTTCTCTAGCTACACAAGGAGAGACTCCTTCCCAGCCACAACAGGCCATTACCGGAAGGCAAAAGTCACAAGAGCAGCCTGGTGTCCGTCAGACAGCCCTGAATGCTGTTCTGTATTCTAGACCCACATCTCCAGTCACAAAAAGTACATGTTAACTCTAGACAAAGCATTAAAATTGTTGCAATTGCAAGAAAAAAATGTGAAGTGCTTTATGGAAATTACTTTATGCGGAATAAAAAGCCTTTGGCTTGTCACGCTTAACAATGGAAGGTTATTGTTATCTTTTTAATAAGAGGGAAAACCACTTTGTGCCCATATGTGTATACATTTGCATTCTTACGGAAGAAATGAACTTAAATTATAGAAAGATGCTTATTAAAATTCATTGCAATTCTCATGCCATTCTTTTTTAAAATAACCAGCTACCTTGCTCTATGGTGTCCTCTGCCTGAGACAGACGAATGCATCTGGACCTCAGGGAGGTCAAAGGCAAGGCTTCAGAGCATCCTCAGGGACTAGGCTGTATTTAGTCACTTCGGTGTAAAAATCAATTTACTCGTTTTAAGAACATTTGAGTTTTTATGTTGAGTGCATCCCTGAATTGCAAATATATTAAATAAGATCAAGATGAAAACAAGCACCTAAATACACATGAAAGGCGTGGATGATTGATGGTCCAACCTGAGCTGCTTTGAAACTCAGTGTCTTCCTGCACCCGGGTCAGGGCCTCATCTTCCAGATACATCGAGTATATAAGACAGAAGATCCTTCCTAGAGATGGAGATGCTCACTTGTTTGAAATAATACGATAACCCAGTTTTAATTACGATAAAACCACTCTTGTAGGATGATGTTATTTCTTCTGGTTGTTTCTTTTTTGTTTTGCTTTGTAACAAATCCATACTAATTTTTCTTCTGAATTTAAAGTAGGACCACAAAAGTATTCTTACAGGAGCATAAATAATACCTTACATATACTTAAATATTTTTATGTTCCTTTTTGTGGAGCTTTAAGTTGGACGCTCCATAAAAACAGACTATATTAGTTATGTTAATATACCTATTACAGCATGTATGCAGTTAGAAAAACAAAACAACATCAGCAAAAATAAACCCTATCCCACCTCTTAGTTTTAGGCGTAGACATCCATGCAAGAACATACTACGTTTTTTTCTACATCAGAATGAAATCATTAAATACAAAATTGTGGCTCTTTGAAAAATACCACTAGAAATTCAATTGGTTAAATAAAAAGAGAATATATAGAGATCACCTAAAACAAGCAAATAATCATTTAGAGAAGTTAAAGCAAAACAAACAAACAAACGGAATAAGACAGTTCCCTTTTCAAAGGACTCTGCCAGCGCCAGCATCTGACAACTTTACCCAGATGGAGAAACAACCTTTCAGCGCCAGCCTGACTTCTCCTGGGGTCTCCTTACACTGTGCTCGCTGTATTAAATCTCCCTAATGTGGCAGTTGTCTAGAAACTGAGCGGCAAGGGAGTGGACCCAGAGTGTTGGAGGTAAGAGCAGCCACTGGCACTGGCCTTCTGAGGACCTACCATTGTCAGGGTGGTTGCATGGCCCCCAGAGTAATAAAGTGGCTAGCCACCTGGAAGCAATTATGTGCACGCCCGAGATTATCCATCATGTTTTGCTCACTGTCTCTCTTGCAAAGACCTTTGTTTTTACACTCTCGGTAGCTAAATTTGGGGCTGAAAGGCTTATTTCACAAACGATGTTTTCCACCGAGACCCTTCCACTTACCGCCATTCCCACGTGAGGACTCTCATTTGTTTGCAGAGCCCTGCCACAAGCCTCAGAGCCCCTGTAATAATAAGTTGGTTACTAGGCCTGGACAAGCAGCTACATCAATCATGTGCCTGCCAGGACAGAAACAAACGTCTTTTGCCCACCGCCACCACCACCACTTAAGAGCACCCAGGCTGTGTCCCTTGAACGGAACCGTTTAAATGCCACTTGCCATTTAGGACCTAATTGAATAATTCTCTAAATCAGATTATTGCTTGTAAGCCCCGATTCTTAGGTTCCTTCTGGCATTTATGTTCACGAAGATCCTATTATTCACCAGGCCGCTATACTGCAGGGCATCAACTGAGTTGGTCCCTCCATGGCAAGCCCCCCCCCCCCCTTTTCAGGTCATGGGATGGCAGGAGTACAGAAGACAATTGAGTATTCTAAGAATGTTCTAGAGCAGTGGTTCTCAACTTTCCTTGTGGTGTGACCCTTTAATGCAGTTCCTCATGTTATAGTGACCTACCACCCATAAAATTATTTTCATTGCTACTTCATAACTGAAATTTTTCTACTGTTGTGAACTGTGATATAAATATCTATCTGTGTTTTCCAATGGTCTTAGGCAGCCCCTGAGAAAGCTTCACCAGGAACCAAAGATTGAGAACCACTGTCCTAGAGCCTTTGAAAACTATGGCTTTCAGACAACATGCTGGGCCAGGCACCCACAGACACTTCTGTTCGGGAATTTAAACGGGTCAGTTAGCTTCTTTAATATGTTGCTTGCTGATGCTCTCACATATCAATTCTGCCCACAACAAGGGAAGTCTAGGCTGTTCAGCAAAGGTGTTTGGGAGTGTTGGTTTGGCACTGTTTTTGGTTTTAGTTTTATGTGTTTTCCCAGTCTGGTCTTAGTGACTAAAAACTTTCTCTGAAAACTGCTAGCTCCTATTCTAAGATGTCCAATAGGATATATTTTGTCTCTTAAAGCACATCTGGGAACGTGCATATGAACCTTTGAGTTATTTATCATCGATCACTTTTCTCACTAGTTAGGTGCAGTAGTCAGTATATGCCTATAATTCCATCTCTGGTGGATAAGGCAGGGTGACCGAATTTGAGACTAGTCTGGACCACATAGAGAGACCGTGTGTATTTAGGATAGACTAATCGGCTAATCGGATTCAATTAAAAAACAAACAAACAAACAACAAATCAATAAATAGGAGGGAATGAAGTTTGGAGAGGGACTCAGGGCACACCAGAGGAATGAGAGGGTGGAAGTCTAAGGTAAATATGAAGTAAGCTGTAGACATGGATGAAACTCTGAAAGAATAAATAAATAACATTTAAAATCCAAATCAAAATAAAGCAAACCAGGGAAGCCCCAGCTGCGCTGAGACACATTCAAACACTCCAGGAAACATCCCCTTTCCTCCAGGCGCTGACACCTGAAAGCTGTTGAGCCAGGCATTATTTGAGATCATGGATGGAAACCAAGCAGCCCCTGCTCCGTGGCCAGCTGTCTGCCCATCTGCCCTTCTTTCCAACCATTTCTCTTCTCTGCAGCATAACTTTCAAGAACGAGGTCTATACATCAGAATCCACGTCATCCCCTTCCATCTATACCTTCCAAGTGGCTTCACCTTTGCCATTTGAGAAACCAACCTCAGTTACTTCCTGTGAAATTCATGCAGAAGGCCCGCCACTCACTTCTGCCATTAGGGGGCTAATGAACCACTGCTGGTGGATGACGTCAGTGTAAGACAGGCTACTTCTCTGCCGGTCTCCAGTCTCAAAGGAAGTTTTTTGGTTTGGTTGGGTTTGGTTTGGTTTGGTTTTGTGACTGAGGAGTCCACACACCTATACGTTCTGAAATGAAAATGTCAATTCCATGTCACTTTGGTTTGTAACAGCATCATAAAAGGCTGGAGTTGACCAACAAGCCAACCACACTTCAAAGACCCCTTCTTTCTACGAGACTGTATTCCAGTCCTGGTTTGAACACATAGCGATTTTCAGCCCCGTGTTTTCTCATATGTTTCAGAATTGTATTCTTTTTGTTAGTGTCTGCTCGGTGGACCAAGAGATGGGTTTCAGAATGACATTTTTGGTCCAGTATATGATGTACTTTGGCCATGCTCACCATCCCTGCTCTCCCTTCTTTACTCACCTACCGCTTCTGGCCTTCTCTGTGTCATCTCCTTTCACTTCCTGATGTAGGGAGTGTGTGTGTGTGTGTGTGTGTGTGTGTGTGTGTGTGTGTGTGTGTAAAACCTATGTCTTACCTTGGAGAGAAAACATGCGGTATTTATCTATGTTTATCTCATTTTACTTAATATGCTGTTCTGTAATCCCATCCATTTTCTTGTGTATGACATAAGTTTGTTCTTCTCTGTGAGTAAGTAAAACATTATCTTCCAACTGCTGGACATTTATGCTGACTTCCTGTCTTGGCTAATGTGCCGCCATAAACATGGCTATGCAGCTGATGTAGACTCCCTTGGGTATAATCCCAGGGTGGTATAGCTGAACTTATCCCCATCCATTAACTAGCTCTCTGCCAGTCTAGATGACTGTGGTGACAGCCTTCGTTCTTGGATAGTCTGCAATCTATTTCAGCCTTTCTTGAGGCAGATTAACCACAGAGAGCACAGTGCAGCAAGTTGACAAGAGCTTGGCAGCTGAGTCAATATGCCCCCTCCTGGGTTAATTCACAGGGTAGTCCACAAGTTAGATAAGCCAGGCTTCACAGAGTCCATGGTGCTTATGTAGATCTCATTAGTGTTTAGTATAAATACTAATTACTGAATTGAAGTCCACTTATGGACTTTCCTAGGATTGAGAAACATTTCTGTGTTAAAAAAAAAACAACTCAACTGAGAGATCCGGTAAAACAGCCTGGTTCAGCACTGCATCCCAAGCCCTACTGATTGCTCAGAAATACATTAGGACCTGTCTACTGATGTTTTCATAAGGTTGCCATGTGACCCTGAAGGATAAAATTCTCAAGAACATTGACCTAACCAGCAGGGATTCCTTAAGGGTAGGACAGCTGCCATTCACATTCTAAGCCCTCATTGGCTTAGCATCTTCCAGTTAAGCAGCACTGGGCTTGTCCAGTTTTCAAAAATTACCCAGACCACTCCACTCCACCTGTGGGGAATCAAGGCTACAGAGATTTAACCAAGCAAAATTATGTCCAAATATAGTATTATGTATTTTAAACTCTGTTATATCACCCACGTTCTTACACATGTCTGTCATCTGCAAGGGGGTGGGGGACAGTGAAGAATCAGATTCATGAAGCCATCACCAAGAGACTGCTTGGGTTCTTCAGCATTTGGTAAATGACTCCCCAGACAGCAGCAGCGCTTCCAGCTTTTATTTAAAAGCCTTCAACATAAGGAGGGTCCATAAACTCTGTGAGGTATCTGGTTCTCAGATATGCTTCCCTCTGGATTGCAGTCTGTATCCTTCCTTCCGTGGCCGCTTGCTCCTATCACAGAGGAGATGGAGAACAGCAGCACGTGGTGGCAAACACAGAAATTCAGGAACGGATGTAAGATCAGTGTGTGTCGGGTATTGCTGTGATCAAAACCACTCCTAAATTCCCCGCTTTGTGGTAGGATCAGAACGACAGCCAATTTATCAACTGTGAATATTGGTGTAAACAACTTCAAGGCTGGCATATTTTTCATGCCCCCCTTGAAAACTGTCATCGGTGCTGTAGCGTGGTGAGGAAACCGTTGATCCATTTAAAAAACTGTCAGCAGGTGGACACAGAAATGAGCAATGGTGGCTTTGGAAAGGTCTTAGACAAGGAGACCCCAGCTGTCTGGGCGTGGCTTCTCATACAGACTAACAGGGAGCAAGGAGAACCCTGGGTACAGCACAAAGTAGAGCACTGAGTGTACCAGCAACAGGAGAGAGGGAGAGAGTTGTGTCAGAAAGAAACTTTTAGACATGCATTCCTCAGCTGTGATATATTTGAAATATAGTCAAATACTCTGTTCTACAGTTATCCAGGGTTGGGCCCCATTTTGGCCCTGGTTTGGGTCTTGAGGACAAACCCAAGCCTGGCTCTAGTTTCTGCGGCCTTGTGGGAGAGACTAAGCCTGGCTCACGTTTTGAGACCTGTCTCAGTCACTTCCATATCGGGGTGCCTCAGTAAGACCTGTTTGGCCCTCCCTTTGCCCTGTGGAGCTTTGCTATTGGCCCTGTCAGTCACCCTTTACCCTTCCCTACCTCCTACGTCATCTCTCCCCGTACCTAAGTGCCCATCTCCTTGGCCTTCTCTGTATAAGCGAGGGGTTGATACAGTAAAGTTGAGTTCCCGCTTCGACAAGACTCCGGGGCTGGTATGTTTCTTTTGGTCCGCCAACACTCGCCATCCAGCTCAGCTCCAGACAGACCCAGCTGGACAGGACTCTCTCCTCTCGCCTGGACCTGCTGGCAAGGAGCCGACAATCCAGCAGGTCAACATGTGGGTTATAAAACGTGCCAAAACTCTAAACTGAGTCCTGCATCTCCACGTTTCTTTTTCCAAAACTGCTTGCCACCCATTGCTTAGCATCATACACTGCATCTAAATCTTTAACATTTCCTTTAGTCCTGCATGCTATCCCTCTTAAAACCTGACAGCTCATCTAGAGGCTAGGACTTCGCAGATGTCAATTATGCACCCTTTTCTTAGAACAGAAGCATGCAGATTTGCCTCTTATGGAGAGACACACGGACCATGTAGAGCTCAGCTCTGCTCACACAAACAGACCCATTGTCAGAGCTCGCTGAGTAGCTACACCATGTGATCAGATTGAAAATCAGTCTCAGCAGTTTGTCACCAGGGACATTGACAGACAGAACCCCAGGACACTAATAAAATAAAGCCATCATTTTTAATCCCGATTCTGAAAAGTGTGTTTGAATAGGAGATGTATATATGAATCAATTTGAAAACTTCCGAAGTGCATATTCGGACTGTGTTAAGCAGTTTCCCATCAGAAGAAATGCTGGAAATAACCAACTTATGGGGGAAAAAAAAGGTTTATTTTCCCTCATGCTTAATTTAAAGCACTGGTTCACAACCTATAGGTCATGGTACACCTAAGACCATCAGAAAACACAGATATTTACATTACGATTCATAAAAGTAGAAAAATCACAGTTATGAAGTTGCAACCAAATAAGTTTATGGCTGGGGGTCAGCACAACCTGAGGGACTGATTAAAGGGTAGCAGTATCAGGAAGCTTGAGAACCACCAATCTACAGACTCCAGTCTAAGGCCGTATGGCCCTGTCGATTTGGACCTGTGGAAGGGTAGTCCCTCACAGAAGAAGCTCCTAGTGGAACAAACCATTCATCTTGTGGCAAATGACCAGAAAGAAACTGGGGAGGAAGCTGGGACCCACCACAGTAAGAGAAGACTTCATGTCCCAAAGGTACCTCCTTTGAGAAGGAAGCCTTCAATAGTGACTGGGCCTTTTGAGAATATCAGAAGTTCAAACTATCGCAATTAATCTTGTGCATTACAGGCTTAGCTTTTTAAAAATAATAAATTACAAACAAAAGCAGGTACATCCGAAGCCTATTTTGGTAGGATTTTAGTAACGGAGCATGTTATTAACATTGGTTTCTCTTTCTTCACAACGTTCTTATAGGGTGTGTGCATTTAATAGTAGTTGCAACTAAAATTGACTAACGTTAATGTAATAAGCAAAAGCCTACAAATCCATCCGTGGGATAAACAAGGAGTAACTGAAAGGTTAGACCACTACGTCTTGAAAAACGTTAAGCCTATGCTTCAATCCCTCAGGGAGTCAAGAGTGTCCTAAAACCAGCATTCAGCTCAACTGACTGTACAAAACCGTTCACTCTTCAGGGCCTCTTTACTCACGTAGCACAAGTGTTTGTTAGCAGCAAATGAATTCAGGCTTTTCTCATAAACAGCAGTTCCCATGAGACCTACAAAAGGAACAGAGCAAAGCAAGAAGGAATACATCATCTCTAGCTTCAGTTTCTCTACTCTGGTCTTGCTTTCTCTGGTTTCACCAAACACTGCTTGTTTTCAAAGCTGCAGTCAGCAGTGTCCCTGAGATTTACAGAAGAGGTGACTCAGATGCTAGGAGCAAACAGGTTGCTGGGAACCCTCTTGCTGGCTGAGTTGCATGCTGAAGTCCACATTCAAACGATGCATCGCCGTGGCTCAGTGCTAGCCTAGACGGGCCCACTTTTCTCACATGAATTGTTACATCTCTCAAAGTTGTGGTTTTGTTCCTGTGTGTGTTGTTTGGCGTTTAGCTGTTTACTTTGACCTGGCTGGTTATGGAGACAGTATGTGCAGTGGAATACACATTAAATAGACTAATCAGATCCCATTACTACCACTGAAAATATTTCTGTCTCTAATCTTGGGTGTCAGAGTACTTAAACCTACCGTAGATGCTCTATCAAATGTTCCCTTGAGCAGTTGGAGAAGTAATTGCTACATGCAGGTGGCTCGATCTAAAGAACATCCCACCTATTCCTGTAATCTGTGGTCTTATAAAAATGACCGATTATACTTTTATAATGAAAAATTCCTTCTTTGAAAAGTACTCATGCTTGAAGAAGTTTTGTCGGAGAAAGGAAGTATTAGAGAATGCTGTAGCTGGGCAAGCCTGTGACATGGATGAGCCAAAGGCGGGAAATTGCGCTCAGCACAGCCCCACTGTGGTCACTGTAACAGCCAGCATCCTACCAGAGCTCTTTTAATTGTCTGTGGTGGGTTCATTTGTTTGTCTGTCTGTCTGTTTGTTTTAGGGTCTCTTGGATAATGTCAAACATTAACTCCCTTTTCTTAATTAGTACTGAACTTTCCACCTATTATACAGCATTTCCATAAAACATCATCGTGGTGATCATTAAGCACTCCTATATGGGAAACCAGAAAACCAAAGGAAGTTTACCCAAGTCTCAAGCCTCCATGCATCAGGGACACAACCTAGAGAGAAAACCTGCTGAACACCATTGCTGAGCTTCTTCTACTGGCTCCTGAACTAAACAGGACAAGGAAAGTATACCCTCTCCAAATGCTAGGAGCATCGGCACATGGGGGAAGGGAGGTGACAGGGATCTGATTCCTGAGCTCCATACTGTACAGCATTAGGTCAGTTAAGCAGAAGGTCCAGCTGACTACAAACACTCTTTTAGTAACAGCAAAGGGTCCAAGCAGAGCCAAGGTCTGCTCAGATTTGTGTGAGGAGCTTCTCTCCCATTCATGAGGTCGAAAGATGTCAGGTCCAAAGGAGGGGGCATTCCACTAGCTGCCAGTGTATACTTATGCTCTTGTGAATCGACTACCATCGTGAAGCTGAAGACGCACAATAAGAGCTGAAATCTAAGAACACATGCTAGTTTAAAACCAGGGCGTGTGAAGGGCAGGAATGACATAGGTATGAGGGATCTTTTAGGTTTGTTTTCCTTGCCCCAACCAACTGCAGTGGGCCCCATTGTTGAGGAGATAGATAATCCATCCTACATCCTCCCTGGCCCCACAGGTTTCTATGCAGAGCCTGTGTTAGTCCTTTCAAAGCTCCCTCTCAAAAGTCACTGCGTGTATTCTCCGGTCTAGGTAATTCTTCAGAGAACCCTCCTGTGCTACTCCCCCATCCTTCTGAGGAACTAGTTAACTTCATCCTCTATGGGGGATGGGCAGAGGAGGGGGCAGGGTTAAACATCACTGCTTGGCCTTGAGCTCCGAGATATATCCCACCCCTCTTACATTTTCTTAGCTCCTTAACAGTTCAGTTACGTGCTCATCCTCAGTTAACTGAGGATGCAGTTGAGGTAGGAGGTGGGTAGGTGCTGAGAGTCAATTGTCTTTCAGTGTACTTGTGGGGGGTGGCAAGGGTACCATTTTTCAGTCTCCTATCTTTTCAGGTGTCCTGTTTTTGCTGCAGCTGTGTCCTCGAAAAGATGACCCTTCATTTTGGCTTAAACCTACTGTCCTAACCTGGAAAACCAGCTTTCCCCTTCATGTGTGGTATACAGTCTACTTTACATCATGGCCGACTGCTAAAATTGTTGCTAACTTCTATCTTTAACACTTTATTCCATTCTTCTAGGAGAATCACATTCACATGGCAATGCTTCCAAAGTGTCTCAGGACCCGATGGGGTTGAGCTAGGACAAGCCTCTGTGTTTCTTCTGCTGTGAACTTAGTAATCATTTCCTGCAAAAAGACTTGATCTTCACATTCTACAGGGAGTGGAGTTGTTTTTTTTTTAACTTTCTCTCTCTCTCTCTTTTTTTTTTCTATTCGATTTTAGGATGCAAAGCCATATGTGTACAATTTGGTAGATTCATAAATCCCTACTGAGAACACTTCTCTGACAGAATTTGGGGGTTTTTGGTTTTGCTAGATGCAACATTTTGGAGTTTGTGCAGCTCTTTCTTGCTATCAGGACTTACACGTTCCATATTTCCATCTTTTTCTGGATGTATAGGCAACAGGGATCCTTGGCATCTATGCTGACAATATCTACAATAGAAATCATTGGATCTTGTTATTGGTGCCACCATACATAGCTAGACCCAGCAGATAAGCCAAACCTCCTGAGAGCTTGTTCTAAACACTGGAATAATACCAAATCTGGTTAAGTCACTGCCAAGCAGATTTATTTATTCACAACATAAATATTTCATATAAATGAACCAACATGTTTTTCATAGGTACAAAGGGTTATTTTAATCCTGTTTTAAAGAGGCAAGGGTAGAAGTTAACATGCATAGACAGTGTGGCTGTGAATGCAGGCTTTGCACACAGAGGCCTCGCTGACCTTTTAGCCTTCTGGAGTTTAACCATTTCCTGATGTCTTTTAACAGTCATTTTTTTGTTGGAAAAGCCCTCTCTCACTTGATAGCATCTAAATAAGCCTCTACCTTAATTGGAAAAAGTCTCCCATAAATATTTATGCTGCCCTGATTAGGCCGTTTACTGAACTCAACTGCCCATTATGGGTTAAAACAGGGAGCATTGTTCAGGGTTGCCTAAAGCCTGACATGGTTTATTGGAGGGGCCCCGAACCTGTCATTTATTTAATCAAACCTCTGACCCCAGCCCTCTGGAGTAGAACTGAGGAAGAACTAAGGCTCGGCCACAATGAGTTGAGCCAGTACTCTGGGTTGTAAATTCTAAAAAGCCTAATTGGAGAGAAATAAGAAAAAGAGCCAAGGACGTTGAAATAAACATCCCAGGCCTTTGTATATTTCACTGTGGCAAAGATCAGTTATTACATGGGCCAGTGGATGGGCAGAAGATAACTAAATAACATTGAAAATGCTAGCTTCGGAGGCAGCATCTGGATTCCTGCGGCTCTCCCTCCTGCGGGGCCTGCTGGCCCTCTGCGGCTGTGTGCCTGCTGTACACTTCTGAAGCTCCTGTCACCCAAGAGCTGGGAGGGCAGTTCAGTGAATTCTGCTTTTTAAAAAATATATCAGATTTGGGGGTGCAAGGTCTAAAAACAATTAAGAAGGGTGCTTCGTCAGCACAAAGCCTATGGGCGGGAGCCCAAGGTGAAAACACACCTGTGTCTCCTCAAGGTCTAATTGGTGTCACATTGCACCATCGCAGTTGTGCTCAGGGTGACAATGGTGGGTAAGAGTGTGTAGTCTCTCTCTCTCT
>JADRCH010000028.1:10392053-10402053 GCA_019843965.1 Rhynchomys soricoides | reverse complement strand
AGCCTTGATCAGCAAGTAGAAAAAAACAGCCCAAGGCAATGAGGATAGAGATAGGATGTCTTGTAGGTCAGGCACAGGAGTAGTATATACCCAAGTACACTTGCAGCAGTTCAGGACAGAGAATTATACTCTCTTCTCTTCTCAACCTTCCCTGGGGCCCGAAATAGTCATATTCACTCTTCCGGGTTTCTCTTTTCTTTTTTCTCCTCCTCTTTGTTCTTTTATCTCAAGCCGCCTTTTCTCTGCTTCTCTCTCCCCTTCATGTCCAGTCAGAGAGGAGGCAAGGGCCCTTCATATCAACTTCAACATTCCCCTGGTGCTAACCTCAAGGTTAGCTCACCTCTAAGAGTCCCCAGCTGCTAGAGCTCAACCACCCCCTCGCCCCGAAGTCTTCTACTCTCCCTCCTGTAGATCTGACTGCCTGTTCTAGACTGGCTCTCACTCCCCGCGCACATCCCTCCATGCGCATCCCTGGGCCACATTTCCATCTCTGTGGTCTCTACTCTGGCATGGTGCTCCTTTAGAAACTCCCTCCTGTAGATCTGACCGCCTGCTCTAGACTGGCTCTCACTCCCTGCGCACATCCCTCCCTGCGCATCCCTGGGTCACGTTTCCATCCCTGTGGTCTCTACTCTGGCATGGTGCTCCTTTAGAAACTGTTTTGGTGCCCGCAACACACACTCAACCGTTTCATTTATCCAATAACCCTGTTTTGCTGAATTGCTGCACTAAATTTCAGCCAGAAATGGAGTAAAATAGAAAATATATTTGTGGTCGTGACCTCTGTCAATTAGGTCCCCACCTCAACATTTGACAAGTAGTCGTGTTTCTTGACACCAAAAATATAGGTACAACTAACTCTCTTAAAACGAACAGACTTTTTCACCGATCCATCCTAAGCTGCCAAGTATCTCTCCGTTTCATATACTTGTGGATAAAATAAACCCAGGTAAGAGTTGTTTGTCACAGACTTTTCTATAAACAGGGCCAGTAGTAATGCTGCAGCAGGAGAACCCTGTGCCCCAAGCCTCTGGGTCTGCAAAGCATGCATTTTCCTACTGTTCTTCAGCGTCTTATCTCCTGCTCTTTACCCACTTGCAACATAAATGGTACCATGAAGCAAACACCATGTGAGAGTACAATTTTTTGACTAAGGTTTCTAAAGGGAGGAAACTCAGAGAATGAACTTGATTATATCATTCTACAAGCTACTGCAGGACGAGAGTTTGCTATGCAAGTCAGAGTAGTAAAGGCTTAAATGAAATGGGAAACTGGTGACAGTGTTAATATGTGTGTTGTATACACACACATACTTGCAGTTATGTGGTCTAAGGGCTTTATGTGCATTAAATGTATCATTTGAGAAAAACCACTATATGGCTTAAGCAGAGACTATGACAGACGAAAAGTCTACAAATAGAGACTAGTTTCTTGAATCCACTCAGTGGTTATGGAAGATGGCAGTGGGGTCATTCACATGTTACAGATTAACGTCTTCAAGAAGGTATATAATGTGACTCAGATCATACAGACAGAAGAGGCAAAGTTGAGAACTGAACCTATCTCCCTGGTTCTAGAACTGGTACTGCCCTATTCAATTCATCATAATAAAGTCCTGGTAAAGAAACATCAATAAGTCAGTCTGAATACCAAAGGACTTGTGCCCCTAAGAATTCTGGGAAAGAGCATAAGTGTTAGGTTCCCAGATCAAGCATTCAGATCTGCCACTGCCAGCCTTGTTGTTTGAGACGAGTCATTTCAGTTCATGAGGGTGACCTGCTTTGTTTTTATACAGAGAACAGATTGAACAGGTTGACTTCATTTTACCTTTGGGTCATTCCAACTCTGAAAGCTCATTTGTTGATGATTCTCTATGGCCTGCTTACAGACATACACACTCCGATTTTGATGGTTGAATGTGTTTTCATCTCTATGCACTTTACTTATCTAATTTTGAGTCCTCCTTTGTCTTGCAATATAGTTTTTTCAAGCTCCAATGAGACTGTAAAAAGCCTGTGTCAAACACAATAGGACTGTGGTGAATGGAATGAGAGTGGCCCCAAAGGCTTATATGTTTGAATGCTTGTTCCCAAGGTGGTAAACCTGTTTGGGATAGATTAGGAGGTGTGGCCTTGTTTGAGGTGTGTGTTTCTGGGGATGAGCTTTGAGGCTTAAAAAGTCCATACCATTCCCAATGAGTGTTTGTCTCTATCTCTGTGTATGTCTCTGTGTCTCTGTGTGTATGTCTCTTTCTCTGCCTCTGTGTGTGTGTCTCTCTGTATGTCTATGTCTGTCTGTCTCATTCTCTCCTCACCCCCTTTTCTCTCTTTGTCTCTGTCTGTCTTGAAGTTATTATCTTAAGAGGTAAGCTCTCAGCTACTTCCCCTCTCTGCTTGTTGCTATGCTTCATGACTTGATGGTCTTCTCAGATTCACCCTCTGAAACTGTAAGCACACATGTAATTAAAAGCTTTCTTTTATACGTTGCCTTGGTCATGGTGTCTCCTCAGAGAATTAGAATAGTAATGAAGACAAGGACTAATCGATAAGTTAAGCAGAAGTCAAAGGTAGGGAAGAAAAAAGGAAGAAAGAGAAGATGAGAAGGTAGAAGGAAGTCCTTTCAGGAACCAGGGGGATAGTAAACAGGACCAGCTCAACAATCACTACCTTGAAGTTGACTCTCTCTGTCTTATTTCTTACTCTTGCTTTCACACCATGCAGACACCAAAGGCTGAGATATGTGTGTGGTGAGGCAAAGATGGTTTTGAGTTAGAAAGGCCTGCTAAAGGAGATTTTGTAGATCAGTGATTTAGATGTACCCCTCCACAGTGGAACTTTAGATGTTCAACTACAGTTCTTCCACTACAACTGCGGTCAGCAGCCACCTGTGACTCTCATGGCTGTTGTCTAGCTCATAGGTATAGAAGGTTAGAACTGTAGTAGGCTCACACTGGACTCTACGTAAAACTTAGATCTATGAGCTTAAGTCCTGCTTGGGCATTGAACTTTCTAAAAATTCAAGGTTAGAAAACTCTCTTGTATAGTCAGAGGAGTCTTCACTAACATTTCATAAACGTTCTTTGTTGAATCGCATTTTGGGGCTGGGCCTTGAGGTTGAATACGGTATGTCTGATGGTAATGGTTTTTCTTTTAATGGTTGATTGAGTAGTAGCTTGTTGTTCATTCAATTCTGAAAAGCAACTCTACTAAAATACTTAGACTGCTATAGCATTCAGATTTATTTTAGTATGAGCTGTAGGGCAGTATAAATTGAGAATTTGTCAAAAGCTTACAGTGTCTGGACAGTGCTGCTTCACTTGATCAGTACCAGCCAAGAGCCAGCTGGCCTCAAGTCCAAGCTGTGACTTTCTTGTTCCTTTTATGAAGACTTAAATATTTAAATATTTGGATTAAATTCATCAGAGGCATCATCAAACACAAAACACCGGCCCATCTTGCTAACCACGGAGAATGGATTTCTATTCTTCAAGCTCCCATCCCATATAATTTTAATCTAATTAAAGGTACGATACTTAAAACCAGACCTTTTAGAAAGGGATTTTAGAATAACTTCACCCAGGTTGTTTCTTTGAATTGCTACTGGGCAGCTGTTACCTTCAAGTAAGCTCGACATTGGATTTGCAACAGATGTTCCCAGAGTGGAACAAAGAAAAGGATTGCTGGATCCTTTTCTTTGCAGAGAAATCCGGGGGAGAAAATCCAAGATCTGGCAAGGTCATCTTTAACATGGAGAATGACCTTAGGCAAGCCACAGACAGAAAGGTCCATCTCTCCAGTGAGGTTCAGGAGGAAGTGCTTGTTAAACTGACCCAATCACTTGGGCCTCCATTCAGCTCCCCATTTCCTCTGCATCTCACCTAGCACTATTTCAGGGCACTGCCATCTTCTTCAATTAAACACTTGGGGGATGTTGTAACTACAGCTTTTCCCCACTAATGTTTTTTATTACACAGGACTTCCTAAGCCAGCAATCATCACTAAATAATTTTGTAGATGAACAGTTTTTCTTCTATCTTTAGAGTAGACTTTTTTAAATTTAATGATGTGGCTCTTTCAGGAATGTCTTTGAACAGTTAGGGATCTGTGAATAGAAGAAACTAAGCTATCTCTTTTATTTTGTCCAATTGGATTTAAATGTCTTGCCTACTTGTCTACAAAGTCATCATGCTTTAAACCTGCATTATCTGGTGACTTTATTTGCCTTGCTAACATGATCACTGCAGGTCCTAATGAAATAAGTGGCATATAGGGACCCTTAAAAAGAAGCTTCTCCTTGTGGTAGATGCCAATTAACACAGAGACCTCACCTGGTCAACACACAAAGAACAAAAGACTGTAGAGTATTCTAAATCACAGTCATATCACACCTCTGGCCCCAAGGAATCTTTGTGGAAGAGGAGGAGAAATGTTGTAAGAACCAGAGAAGGTTCTTAACATCAAGAAACCAGTGTTTTCCAACACAACAGGGAAGATGCCCATGTTAACTCAGTGATTGTGACAGCACGCAAATGGACTTCTCAAGCTCTAGCCAAAGAATATATCAGCATAGAGGCAGGGAAAATAGATATGTCATCCTACCACGAGCTGAGGACCTATTGGAATCTGATAGCTACTTGGAGAAGAGTTGGTTTTCTTTAAGAATGTGCCCCCGATGGGCTGACCTCACACTCAACCCCAAGACTAGTTAGGCAACATAAACTGGACTCCAAGTGGAAAGAAAGAGTGAGTCAAAGAAAGGCACACAAAGAATCAAAGAGAGAAATAAAAGAATAAAACAAAGGAGAACCTCAAAGTTGAGGTGGAAAACTCACAACTCTTGGAGAGTGAATACCTTGTATGAAATAACCAATGAATTAATAAAATCATTGCAATTGCAAAAAGAATCACCCGCTGAACATGGTATAAACACGGGGAGGTGTTGAAGGAAAGGGGGCTTCATTCTCTCTTTTGCTCACCCATCAAGCCACAGACCTGAGTTAGAAACAAACAGCAGAACAGGCTCAATGATTATGCTGCTTAAGTTTACACATCTGTAAAAAAGAAATTGCATATCTCCCCTACACACCTTTTATTATCCTAGATACAAAGACAAACATTTATTTCTGACTTTACCATTTACCTCCCAAACAAACAAACAAAAATCCCAAACTATTGATTCATAGTAAATACAGAGGGATGATAAGGTGTGTTCAGTTCATAGCCTCTGGGCCACAGGTAGCTATGAATACAAACTAACAAAACCATACACTCACTTAAGGCATTTTGAGATGAAATAGGTTTGGGGGATGCTTTGCTTTTTGAACTCAGCTTTGCTGTTCTGAGCAAGAACTTAGTTTATGACAAAGTCATGTCATCCAAGCTGGACATGCCTGGAGGCAGCTATTAACCTATTGTAATGGGAGATAAAACTGAAGTTTGGCTCCCTTTCAAGTATCCAGATGACCATGTAGGTATAGAGGAAGCTAGCTATGTCTCTTCAGTGGGATGTAACAAGGAAGTTTAGAAGAGGTATTTGAGGCCTGGATCTAGGTACTAGCTGAATGACCTTGGGTAACTTACAGCACAGAATACAATGGAGCTTTTCAAAGTTTCTCCCTCATCAGGAGCATTAAATGATTTAAATATATAAACCACTTACAATGCCATCTACATGGTAGCAAGCACTGGATTTTTTTTTTTTAATTATCATTAGGCCCAGTAAGAAATTAACAACTCCTAATAAAATAATTATAACAATGTTGGGTAATAAATGCTATTTAAAACAGAGAGCTATTGTGGAATTTTCCATTTGCTAATATTTCTGGAGTACAGTTAACGATGGATAGCTGAAACTGCACATGGTAAAGCCGCAGATTCGGAGGACCTCCGTACCTCTCTATCTTGGCTGTCCCTTTTAGCTGTTCACCCCTTACCCTTATCAAAAAAGCCCTGACTCATAAGTAGAGAAGGGCTGGATCACATCTGCTGCTTCTACAAGGATCCACACAGGGAGCAGCAGAACAGGGCCAGTGGAGAAGGCTGGTGTTAAGGAAAAAATAGAAGAGGACCGTTATGTGTCTTTACATCATGCCAACGATTCACATGCTAAGGGTGTTTCATAGTTGGAGCATGAGACAGAGCTGGAAAGAATGAGATAAAACCATGTTTATTATTCCACTGAGTTTCTAGAGACATTTTCTAGCTTGAGGAATACAGTAAACTACATTTCTTGAAAGGACTTTCAACATGACAAACACACACACACACACACACACACACACACACACTTGTTTTAAATGTGTTGCTGAGAATATACCAGAATAAGAAAAGAAATGGTCAAAATCCCAAACTTCTTCAATTCAAAACAGAAAGTAAAGGAAGGAGTGTGACCAGCCCAGGACCACGTGCTATCCTTGGAAAGAAGAATGAGAGTCTATGGCTGGGCAATAGACAAAGCTTTTATGAACATGTGTAGATTATTTAAGATAAATTTGAGTCAATAAATGCTAGAAGTCATTAGAATGCGCTCATGTGTTTCTCTCTGCAAACTGCCCATTGTTAATTACATCATCAAATACTCTGGGAGTAAAGATGTGTACTAGGCAGATTAACTGTTGTTTACCAACAACAGTTGCTAAAGGAACAGAGAGAGCACTATAGGTAGATGTGCCCGATGACATACCACCAAGAACATTCAGAGGCTAAAGCTCAGAATTCTTATGTGGCTCCTTCTGCCGAAGAATGTAGGTGCAGTCTTCAGAGCTGCCAAGTCAGATGTCTAAGGTTAACTTCTACATCATATCCCATAACAAAATCCCAAGAGCAAGTGTTAGGTAGTTTTATTGGCTCAACTTGTAAACACGTAAGGGTGAACCAATGGAAGCCATTTCCCCAGCATCATCTTTGGCTGCTCACCTACGTACAGACCTCTATGTCCTCTAAAAACATAGATAACTTCAGAAAAATATACTGTTATGTGTAAAATAATTGAATTATTTCTATCCCAATTAGCTTCCAAATGAATGAAACTCAGACGATGATTTATTTGTTTAGCTTTGGGATGGACGCTGCTAGGGGAATTAATTTTTCTACTGCTTAACTTAATTCCCCAGTTATGCTCCCCAAGTACTTGTAGCTTGAGTCTTCCCAGGTTATTTCTGTTCCATCAGCATGTACTCAGGGTCCATTTCACTTCTGGCACATTCCGTTTCATCTAATGGAGATCTTCTATCTTCTCTGTCTTCTTTCCTGTTCTTCTTCCTTCACCCTCCTTTCTTCTCTTCATGGTCCCTACCTGATGCTATCTCCAACCCGGTAACAGAAACGCCACCTACTGCTATTCTCCTCAGCAATTGGCTGAAGCCACTTTATTTTAACCAGTAGCTTTAAATTGGGGGGCAAGGTTTACATAGCATCACTTGATATATAACAGGAGCTGCTCCTCAGAGGCAACCAGATCTTGAGGGCCAGTATTTAGCATTTGAATACATAACAGCACCAGACCAACCCCCAACAGTTACATTTTAATCTACTTAATAGTCTGTGTTTGACTACTAATATATGACAGCAAGTGACAAGACCACTTCTTATTGTCCTTTGTATCTTTGTGTCTTTGCAACCTGACTTTCACATCATAGATATTCAAAAGGAGCTCCTAAATTGGAAAAGGACATTATTACTTCTCTGTATAAAATTATACTTTGTTTGAGGCTGCTAGCTCAATCTCTAGGCAGAAAAAAAAAAAAAAGAATATTTTTGAGTCAACATTCAAGCCTAATCCAGAAATTGTCATTACTAGCTATCCACATTTACCCATCCCTTTCTGAATCATAAGTGTTTCTTGGTTGCACTGTAGTAGTGAGTGGATGATTAAATTATATCCCAAGTCAGAAAGCAAACATGAACATCCCATAAAATTTCAAGAGTCCAGGTAAGACAATGGCTTGATTCACAAGTGAAGCCAAACAGTTAAAGACCTCATTAAATGATGTGTCCATTCTTGTACCATGCTCTGACCAAGGCAATTACGTCTTCTGGACAGCAGTCTACTCCCTACAGGCTACTTTCTTGGCCTGGCCTGACTGAACTCTGGATAAATTCCCATATAAATATTCCCACAGAGACAGATAGAGGGAAGGAAGTCTCATCCTCACAGTGGAGAGGTCTGACTCAGTCTGTGTGTATTTCTCTTTCCTCACCTGCACATGGGACTCGCTCTGACTTCCCATCACTTAGGTGTCCATCATCGAGACCACAGGAGAAGATAGCCCACTGCTACATTCTCACCACCTTCTCAATTACTTGCCAAAACCCAGTTCTCATTTTCTTGGAGGCCTCAAATATCCTCAGATTAATGTGTCAGTGACATCATACTTGAGGGTGTTATGGCTGATGGAGCATTAAATAAGTTACATTTTATAAGGTGGCTAATGTGTTCATCCTTAGGGGGCAGATGCTAAGATGAGTTCTCTTCTATCAAAGTATCTATTTGAGTCTCCAAATGAACCAAGAATAGAGAAAAACACTTCTAATTTCTCCAGCATGCTTCTGTAAGTGAATTAACTTTAATATAAATGTAAAGGATGAATTAATCTGGCCGCTGTATTTCTTCACCTTATACCGGTCCCCAATAACTACACAGAGAAACAATATTTACTTAAACTGCACCTCAGTAGTTGAGCATTTAAATGGTCTATCCTAACCTTCTATGGTAATCTGACTACCTCCTAGCCTGGTCCCATGACATCTGCTATCTTGATGTTTGAACTTCAGGTGTGTGTCCATGATCTTTCTCCAGACCCCTTCCTCATGGCTCCAAATCCTCCATCCTCCTGAGTGATCTCCATTGTAACTTCTACATACCTCCTTGTGGCTCTTTAGATAAACCGAAAATATTTAGGGCATAGAGGTAGCTTTCACTGCATGTCAGCCTGCAAAGGCGCAAACACATAACCTTACTTCCTGTAACCCGTCAGGAAAGGATTACGTTTCATTAATGAATTTAGGGAGATTAATTTTGAAGTTCTCCAAGTCAAATCAGAATGCCTTAGAGCAGTCAATTTTGCAGTCTTTTGCCGTCAATTACTTTAGACTAGGTGACTACAAACCAGAAATTTATTTCTCGTGGTTCATGATGCTGAGGAGTTCTAGGATGTAGGCATCAGCAAATGATGTGACTTCAGAGGGCTCCCATCTGGCTCACAGATGGAACATTCTGGAATTTAGTCTTCACATGTGGTAAGGGAAGAACATAACTCCCTGGGACTTTTTCCTTTTAAATTGAGAGATGGAGGGATGGCAGGATGGCAGAATTTTGCTCTGGATCTATGCTGGGGCCAAATTAATTTCATTAATAGGGCTTTGTTCTCAAAGCCCACTTACCTCTCAGAATCTCATTCATTAATGTCTCCATATTGATAGTTGGGTTTAACCTAAGAATTTTGGAAGGACACATATGTTCAGACTGGAGCATCATGTATGCTATAGCAGTGTTAAGTAATCATAGTAATTTGCCCTAAATAACTTTACTTTAGCATCACTGATGACTTCCAGTGGATCTATGTACTATTTTTTTTAATCACATAATAAAGTTAGGTTAAAGGTTGTTAGTTCAGAAGAACTCCTACCTTACAGACACAGTTCCCATCTAATCATGAGATAAAACCAGGCAAACTTAGACGGGGGGACCTAACAAAGGACAGTTGGCAAGTCATAAAAATCAAGAAAAGACTGAAAACAGTCACAGACCAAAGGGGCCTAGAGGAACGTGACAACTAAATGCTATGTAGTACCTAAGCTGAACCATGGAAAAGAACAGAGAGAATTGATAGGAACACTGTGAACACTTGAGTTCAGTAAAAGGAAAAAAAAAAAATAGGAAAAAGGAAAAAAATAAAACATTCAAGATGGCCATTAGGTTGAGTCTGCCCAGAACAATCAGAAAGGAGAATCTCGGGCACCGTGGAACAGCACAGAGAATCAGGTATGGACAGTGAGAAGTG
>JADRCH010000028.1:10293732-10376649 GCA_019843965.1 Rhynchomys soricoides | reverse complement strand
GCAGGACAAGATTGTGTCCACTCTGGCATTAGAAAGGTGGCAGGTAATTTGAGAAATTTAAAATTCACTGGTGTGGAGACTTTAGCAACCAATCCTTGGCTCCCCCTGAAAAAGACTGTCAAGATGAGTCCAGTCTTTACTGCACTGAATCAACAGCTCCTGCTCCCACCCCCACTAAATGCTAACACATAATTGAGGAACACCCCAGCTCACAAGGCTCCCTGTGACAGTCCACATTGCTCTGGGAACATTTAAAGGTGTCCTTCCTAAACCAAACAGGATAGGCAGCAATTGACGCCTTAATCTCCTTTATTACAGGCCATGACAGTGTAATAAATAAATTCTTTAAATGCTCCCAGCATTTCCTCCACCAGTTTTAAGGATTGCTTCTCTCCTATTTTGCCCCTTTTGAAACTTCTTTTCTCTCTCAGTCTTACATCTAAGAGAGATACGGGGTTTTTATATAAGTTCACCTAGGCAAAACAAGTTAAAACTTACTAGTATGGAGGGATCCTTTCAGGCCCAAACTCAGCCATTCAAGGTGATGCGATAGCAAGAAATGGCAGTTCCTTCTACATGGCTTTGTTTCATGAACATGTTCTGTAAATGGGATATTCTTGCTCCACTCAAAAATCCAGTTCTGTGTTTCAGCAGGAAGATCTGTCTTCACTAACAAAGAGTTCAACATTTAGAGAATTCCATCAAACGGGATTTCCAACAACAATGAGGAAACACCCCCAAATGGAAAAAATACCCTATAAGAGAAAATTCTACACAGATCTTTCATGAGAGACCATAGCAGGTCACTCACTTAACTTTCACTCGTGAGGACAGTGGTGTATTTGGTCCATTTCCTGCAATGCACTGTACAAGCCACATTTTGTTTTAATTCCACTTCAGCAGAATCCTTAACCTGGAATTCAATACCGGCACCGGCACCCAGATGTTACTCAGCAAGCAAAACAAATGCTCAAGCTAGGAGAAGACACTGGGGGGTGGGGGGTGGGGGGAACAAAGCACATTGCCAAATGAAGGAAGCCAATCAAAGGGATGCTTCCTGGGCAGTTCCACTTGGAAGACATTCTAGAGAAAGGCAAGAGAGATCAGTGACCAGGAGGGAATGGAGGTGAGCTACATGAAGCACAGTGAATTCTGGGGGATGAGCACCACATATGTAAGGCCATTCATTACACATTTATGTATTTCTTTTAACACACAAAATGTTCAATATCTTAATTTAGCACTCCATGGCAGATTTATCTCCTTCCCTCTTTCTTTAATGTTTTTCTAGAGATTAAGATGGAGGCAGGATAGAAACACCTAGAAAATGTGTGGGCATAGAAGAGTAAAGAACTGGATCCTATAAATATGGCTGAAGCAGCTCAGCATGTGAGGATCAAGAGGTTCAGCACAGTTAATGGCTGTTTAAGGCCTTTCTCCTTTCCCAGCTATGAGCCTGGAATTTTCAAGGTATCTCAACAGAAACTCCATTTCTAGTAAAAGGCATGTCTTAAGCCCCTGGGGCAAATCCTAGAGGCTCCTGGCTTTGCCTTATCCCACTTGAAGCATCTCCAGAGCCATCCCATAATCTCCTTTATCAAAAGGAAAGGAAAAAACTTGGCAATCTTTGGGATGTAACTTCAGAGCCACAAGAAACCATCTGTCTCTACTGCTATGACACTTCATTGTGACTCTTCCTGAGGAACACATGCATGCTTAGGTAGGTCGTAGCTTTTCTCCAAGTGTCCCTCTGTAATTCCTATGCTTAACGTCTATGCTTAAATGGTGTTTTAATAAACCTTGATTCCTTTGAGAATCCCATACCATGCTCTTGAGTGTAGTTTTCTCTTTCCCTAAGAGCTTATCTTTCTATAAAAACAAACAAACAAAAATCTCTAACTCTGTTCCATGTTGACTTACCCAGAAATTCTTTTCTGCATAAAAGCAAAGGACTTGGCTTTATGTGACTTGAAGCCCTTGAAATTATGCTTCAGGTGACAGCATGGGGGTGTATCTTTGTCTACATTGCCCTGACAAACCCCAGCACCTCCTTCATGCTGGAGAACCTGCCCACTATTGAACTCCATCCTAGCCGTGTGAATCCATTCATTCACTCATTTAGGGACACAAGGTAGCCCAAGTTGACCTTGAACTCAAGATCTTCTTGGATTCACCTTCAGGATACTGCTTTTACCTTACCTGTGCATGACTATACACAGCTGGTGACAGATGTGATCATAGGGGTGGCTGAGTGTGAGGGTGATGGAGAAATCTCTGTTGTTGACTTGGCTTTTTTTGAACCCAAAACTGTTGGAAACATAGTTGATTAACTTAATAGTGTTAAACCATAGGCTTCTCCAGGTGACTGTACGGGGGATCCTTTCCCTGTTTGGCTAGATCATTCCACAGTCTTTCCTGTAGAGAGTCTTGTAATATCTCTTCTGATTTCTACTCTTAACTGCAGTAATCTTTCTCATACCTGGTTCTACACAGTCCAAATATAAGAGCCAGGGGCGCTTGCTTGGTTCACTCTCTTTTCAGAGGGTGCTGGATCTCCAAGGAGTAAATATAATGGGATTCCATTGGAATCAGTGTCGTTGCTGCAGTGGTACCAAACATTTTATTCACAAATACAAAATTCATGGAAAAGATGCTGCAGAGGGGGAGAAAAAACCCCAACTCTCAAACCAAATAATAGAGATGTTCCAAGTCTACCGCAAATGCTATCAGGGCCGCACATACTCTTTCTCAGAGGATATGTGCCCGTCTTAGAACCAGACGTCCTTTAAATCAAGATGAAACCTGCAAAGGGGAGTGAGGTTTCTTCCATCCTCTACCTTGGGCTCACTGCAGCACAGTGCACCACCAGCTTGCTGCTTTCTCCCACGTGTCTCCTGGCTTGTACTCAGTTATGGAATAAACCCTTATTTTAATAAACCATAAAATTAGCCAGAACTCTTAGATGCATCAGAACTGCATGCAGCGGTTAAAAAAAAAAAAAAAAAAATTATTTTTCCAAAGAGATCTGAGTATAAGCAAATTTGAGCCAATTCCTTAAGAGTTTTCCAAGCTTGCATCTAATGCCTTTCTCAGCAGTGCGTACTTGATGTTGCTTGTCTCTCAGAACTGAAAGAGTGGGGGCCTCCTAGTGAAAGACAGCAGAACACTGAAGCTGTTTTACGTGGGCAAGGATTTCCTAATTATTTCTCCATTTGTCTTCTGAGTTTGCAGCTTTCATTGGAGCAGGTAGGGTGGAGCCCATTTCCCCTCTGGCAGGCCTTCTGCCCTTCTCAGATAATAAAACTTGGACCTCCCTGATCGAGGCCTTCCTTCCTTGTTCCTCGCTTGGCAGCAGCCCTCCTGAGAGCACAAACACACACAGTTACTATTATCTGTTCTTTCTCATGCAAACAATGCAAATGCTCTCCTTCAACACATGTGAGGCTCAAGTAGGAGATTTTCTTCTATCATCAGCGATTTTCATAGCCAGGAAATACAAGAGTACAACAATGCCAGTGTTCGGAAGTAGGTCCTGGGTGTAAGGTCCAGGCCAAATACTTTGGTTAGACGGTTGTTTATCTATTGTTTTGCTCATTTTTTTCCCTCTCTGGTACCAACTCAGCTGCTTAGGAAAAGTTAAGGGACACAACAATTCTATCTTGAGCTTGTAACCTTCTCTGTGGCCTTATTTGGCTCCTCGGCGAAAGCTGTCACCAGTGTTGGCAGGCAGCTCTCTGAGCTGGTACCCCAGGTGGTCCACACCTGCTTCTTAGCCAGTAAACCAGCAGCTGTTCTTCTAAGACTTGATCTGAGTGGGTTAGATTTTGTTGATACATTTCCATGGGCCCATTTATGGCACAGTGTTCATGGCTTGAGACCACGTGAATGGCTCATATTCAATAGCCTTTCTTATATAGCCTAAGCCCACCAGCCCAGGAGTGGCGCAGTCCCTGTAGGCCGGACCCTCCCACAAATCAAACATCAAGAAACTGCCCCGTAGACATGCCCACAAGCTAATATGATAGAATCAATGTTCCCTTTTCCAATGTAACTCTAGTGTGTGTCAAGTTGGCAAAAACAGACAGTTTGGAAGAAGCCAGCTACAAACATTTGGGAAAAATAAATAAATAAAGGTGACAAGAGCTAGGTTAGGGTAGATTTTGTTGTTGTTTTCTTAGGGTTTTTACAGGGGTATGTCAGTAGAGTGTTACTTCAACAGGGGATTGTCTATGCACTTGCTACATGGGTGTACCTGACAACTGGACAGTGCGGTCAAGCATAGGAGGAGACTCCAGCACAGTGGGATCCTCAGAAAGCCACCACAGCTCACAGGTATGCTGTTTGAGAGTGTCATCAGGTGCAAAGCCATTCTCAGACTGATTCCCCCCTTCTGAGAAGCTTCCCATGAAAGGGTAATGTAAAGGAGGGGATTCTTCCCCAGGTGGAAGGGATGGAATCCAGAGAGCATGTGAGAAAGATGTATCACAACTCTTACCATTGGGATAATGGGAAGTGGGATTATTCACTGATGCATCTGATGGTTACCTTGGGTGTATCATCTATGGTATAAATGGTTGGTTCCGCATAGAAAGAAGAGGGCAGGGAGAGAGAAAGACGTGACTGGTTTGAAGATGGGAGAATTAGTAAGCTCAGAAATAACAACTGTGGAAATGGAAAGCAACAGAAATGAGAGAAATGCAGTAGCTTCTGGAAATCAAGGCTCCATGACTCCCCATGGTCCAGCTGCATGGTTCAGAGGAGGTTATTGAGCTTCTAAGTCATTTTTCCATTTGTAAGAAAACTGTAAATAGTCTACATCAGGAATTAAGTGGGGCAATATGGAAATGGAATTCAGAACAGTGTCTGAAATATTCTAGCCCTGGTAAAAAATTACAGGAAGTGCTGAAGGCCCAAGCAACTGCTATTTTAACCTCCCAAACACCTCTCATCCAGAAGAACACAAAATGTGTTTAGTAACAAATTTCTTACATTCACTAAATTTAATGTGTGCTCCATTTTTTTTTTTTATCTGTTCCATTAATTAATTCACGATCAGCTCCTGAAATATTCTGGCACACAACAGATTTGAATGAATTCTGCCCTAGAAGATAAATTAATGGCAGTAGACTTGGTATGTTCTAAATCAGTGGGTTCTCAAGATGTGGGTTGGGACCCCTTTGGGATCATATATCAGGTATTCTACATGTCTGATATTTATACTATGATTCATAACAGTGGCAAAATTATCATTATGAAGTCACACCAAAATTATTTTATGGTTGGGGTCACCACAATGTGAACTGTATTAAAGGGCACAGCATTAGGAAGGTTGAGAGCCAATGCTCTAGACTACATCCTTGAAAGCCAAAACTGGAGTTTCTAATTCTATATTTACAATGTCCAGAGAAGTCTGGGCTCAGAAAGTAATCAATACAGGTCTGAATTCCAAAAGATTAAACAGATGAAATCACTTGACTTCTCCCAGCCTAAGGCTCCTTGCTTCTAAACGCTATTTGAAGAGGATCTAAACAGCTGGACCTGGTAGCCCTTGCCTGAAATCCCTTCTACACAGGCAAGGCATTGTGCTACAAAGGGAGTTCAAGGATAATGTAGCCAACTTAGTAAAACTGTCTCAGAACAAAAGTTACAGTGGAGCTAGAGGTGCAACTCAGTAGCAAATGCTTGCCTCCATATTCATGACTCTAGGTTCAATCTCAAAGCAGGGAAAGAGAGAGGGAGATACAGAAGAATATAGGAATGGAGGGACAGAAACAGAGAGATGGTTCTGAGGCTTAAAGGAAATGACAAATTTAAAGCACTCAGTCTAAAGCCAGACACACAGTGAATGCCTCGAGAGGTGTCCATGTCTGTGCCCTGGAGAATAGCAACTGTGGATGACACACCCAAGATCCCACATCTTCTCACTAAGCCAGCAAATTGGAGGCTTGTAAGAAAGGAGAGGTGATTCTTACCCCCTAAATCCATATCCCCAT
Organism: Rhynchomys soricoides; assembly: GCA_019843965.1. Taxonomy (NCBI): domain Eukaryota; kingdom Metazoa; phylum Chordata; class Mammalia; order Rodentia; family Muridae; genus Rhynchomys; species Rhynchomys soricoides. The sequence goes on along the minus strand of JADRCH010000028.1, from coordinate 10,370,656 downwards.
TGGTGGTAGTTTGAATTAGGATGCCACCATAGGCTCTTATGTTTGAATAATTAGTCACCAGTAAGTCCAACTCTTTGAAAGGATTAGAAGGACAACTGGGGAGTCACTGGAGGTGAGCTTTAGATCTCAGCTAATTCTCCAACACCATCTCTGCTTGCATGCCTCCATGCTTCCCACCATGATAATAATGGACTGAACCTCTCAAATAGTAAACAAGCCCCCAATTAAATGTCTTCTTTTGTAAGAGTTGCTGCAACAATAGAGCAGTGGCTAAGACACCAATTCTGCCCTCCGCCCCTCTGCACCTCTGCACCATGGTTTATAGGTGGCCATGTGCTGCCTCAGACTTGCAATAAATGTTCCCAGGCCTCAAGTCTTTTAATCTCATCACAAAAATCCCACATCCCAGCAAACTTTCCAAACTTAGGCAAACAAGGATGATTATTCCCTATATTCAGAGCAAAATGTAACCAGTAACTTCTGTAGGCCTCTGACTGGTCATTTTCAGAAGCTATGGGATCTTGAATGAGTTTTACCTTTTTTGTATGTTTTGCATATACATACATACTTACACACACACACACACACACACACACACACACACACAAAACCAGAGTTCTGAAAACTGGAAATGTTATCTTCTGGGCCAAACTGCAACTGTAGAATCTTGAACAAGTTAACCTTTCTGATCTTGACTAGGTCCTTTGTAGACTACTAGTTAATCTAACTTCCAATGTTCTGGAGTTGGCCTCCTTCTAGAACTCAAAGACATATCATTCCCTCAAGCCTCCCAAGTTATGAGCCAAAGATAGATAGATAGATAGATAGATAGATAGATAGATAGATATAGAAAAATAATAATTTTCCATGTGTTGCCTGAATTCTTAGTCTCTATCAGGCACTATCTGAAAATTTCCTGAACAGTCATCTATAATTTCTAATTGGATTGACAAACCCAGTCTTACATCCAGCCATCTCCCTGGTAGATGACCTACTATACTCTTGTGAACTGTATCCCACAAAGGAATATGTCCATACCTCTTAACCTCTGGTACTTGGAAATGTTAGACCTTTTGCAGATGTAACTACCAACCTGGGTGAAGCCATCTGAGATTTAGTGTCGTTCCTGAATCTAGTGACCTCTATCCTTATAAGGAAAACATGTGTCCCTCTTGACCTGGGTCTGAGAATTCTTACATCCAAAATACAAAGAGAAGGGTGTCAAAAAATAGGAGGTAGAGATGAGAGAGCATTGTCATGAGCCAGGGAATGGCGGAGCCACCAGAAGCTGGGTAAGACAGCGAAGGGTTCTTCCTGCTCTCTAGAAGGTAATGTCGTCCTGCTGAAAGCTTAATGTAGGATTTGTACATCCAGTGCTTTGAGAGAATACATTTGTGCTATTTTAAGCCTCCAAGTTTATGGTGATTTATTATAGCAGCCACAGGAATTAACAGGCTCTTTCTTAGTTTTCAGGACAGCTCTCATTTTCCACTCCCCTCCCACACAGTCAGTCTCTCCAGCTTCACTGACTCTGTTCTCCTTAATCCCATAATGGAGTGTTCCTGCGAAACTTTGTTCTTGGCCAATTTTACACAGCCTGGACAGTTCTCCTGAGTTACACAATGTCTTGCAACACTACCAGATCTATAATGGGTGATACTTCCCAAGACTCTTGTCTTCTATAAGAAGCCAGGCAACTCTTGCTGGATTCCCTACAATTAATCAAACTGAGTATGTCAAAAGCCAAAGTTAGGACTGGACTCTACAGGTTTCCTTACCTCAGCCACTGTCCTCAATCTTCCTGATGATGCAACCCTTTAATACGGCTCTTCAGGTTGTGGTGACCCCCTGACCATAAAATTATTTTCGTGGCTACTTTATAACTGTAATTTTGCTACCGTTATTAATCATAATATAAATATTTATGCTTTCCAATGGTCTTAGGTGACTCCTGTGAAAGGGTCATTTGACCCAGAGGGGTCGAGACCCACAGGTTGAGAACCGCTCGTCTAAGTCAACTTTATCTGTCTACCATTCCTAGCCCAAAAGACAGCATCCTCAGTGCTGTCAAGTCTGTATCAGGGATGTTTCTTCAACACATATCACTTATCCATCCTCATAGCCCTGGGATTTAGTGTGGTCCACTAATCTAGAGAGCAGCATTATCTACGTTCACAACTGCTGCTGATTCTTCCCACAATGCTGTAACATTCACAGAGGCAACCACAATTTCTCTTCTCAAAATTTCCCTCCAAAGTTTCCTTGGAAATCAAACTCCTCTGCTTCTTGCCATTCAGTGTTGAAGTTTTTGCTGGAATTCTATTGCCCAAGCAGTGGCTCTCAACCCCTTTGCTCCATAGTGTGAAACAGAAATTGATCTACACCAGTGCTCACAGGTCTACACAATTCATTGAAGATTCTCCTTCAAGGGTGCCTTCTCCAGTACCACTCAGGCCTCCCCCAGACAAGCTGCTTTTGGCTCCATCCTATGCAGAACTTCATGCACAGACACTTAACAACCTAGTTGGCTTAAAACAACAGAACCTTGTCTTGTGTTCACAGATAAAAATGGCAGTTGTCAAAAACCAAGGGGCCAGTAAGCTCAGCTTTTTCTGGAAGCCCTTGACTTTTTCTTTGCTGGTTTCCAGATTTTTTGTATGGTTTCCCCTCTTCCCGATTTGAGACAGTCTCACTGTGCAGCCTAGCCTAGCATCTAATGTGAACTCTTCCTGCCTTAGACTGCTCAGTTCTGGGGTTACATGCCTGCAACCATACTTAGTTAATCCTAGCTTTTATTATTATTCTGTTCCCCAAACCAATGAACATTGGTAAATAATGCTAATAACTTTAATATGCTTTGGTTTGGAGTATAGCCAAAATCTCTAACCCCACCATCACATGGCCTTCTTTCTCTGTGCCTCTGTGTCTCAAATTTCCCTCTTTCTCTTCTAAAAGGATTCATCTGGTGCTTTAGAGCCTACCCTGAATCCAGGGCGAGTTCATCAAAGGGATGTTTATCTTAGTTACTTTTGTAAAAGTCTTACTTCTAAACATGTTTGCCTTCACAGGCTTAACAAGGCCTAGATAGTCCTGTTAGATTATTGGAGACAATTCATATATGTAATATGTACTAATCTGTCTAATAAGTTGTTCCTGCATCTCCCTCCTTAACCAGATTATAGGCTCCTTGAGGACAAGAACTATGTTCCATAATTTGTTTCTTGACTGCATCCACAGTTTACAATAGTTCTAGCACCTAATAAGTGTTCAAGAAACATGTTGGTGAAGAAAAGAAAAAATTAGTAAGTTCCAAGAAAAATTCATTATTTCCTTTCCATGAAGCTCTTCTCAGCCACAAGACATCCAAGAATCTTCCACACTGATACCCTTAGTAAAAACAAAAGCCAAGTCCCCATCTACAGACCACAGAGAGTGGGGCTGACAGACACAGAAGGTGTCTTCTGACAGCCTTCTCCTGAACTGTTAGGTTGGCCTCGCATGTGGAAACAGAGGCTGAGGAGGGTCACCCCTGCTTTAAAGTTCAGCAAAGATAGGTCTTTAAAATCTGCTTCCAGGATGTCATCCCCCACAGCACTTATTCCAAAACAAGCTAAAACAACAACAAAAGCTAGCCTGGTTCATCCCTCATCCATGATAGAGTTCCCAGGTCCTCCACCCGCTGCCATCTAAGCAGGGGCCCCAGGAAGTTCTTTCCAATTTCCTCTCTCCTCTTGGAAACTGAACACGGCTCAAGAGGCAGAAATCTACAGCTCTTGGCCTAAGGCAGAGCACCAAGCTTTCTAAGGGCTCCTCTGTGTATTTCTGAAGTTCAAAGATAAGCATCAATCTAACTCTCAACTGAAAAGCAGTGGATCCCTGGATTAATTACCCCGAGCATTTCCATTTACAGCTGTATAGCTAGTAATTATCCAAGTCTTCCCTCTTAACTCAGGACTTTCAAACTACTTGTAAAGGCCGAAAAGTACAATTGTGTCTCACTGTTGCATGATTAAGTTTCATTTTTTTTATCCCAGAAAGAAGTCAAAACAAACAGGAGGGGGGAGAGAGACACCTCTAAGCCATGCATAGTTAAGGATTTGGTTTCAAATCGATGTTAAAAGGCAGGGATAATTAAAAACATCATATGATTTGTGTACAACATAAAGGCTGTGCCGCTAACTGAAACCATAACTGACCTAATTTTGCTGAATGTTCCAAGGAAAATGACAGACATGCGCAGAACAAAATGTAACATGAGCAGTGGATGGGCCATATTTTCCCCTTCAGCTTCAGAATATTTCTCAGCCCAGGGACAATGCCAGCATGTCACTCTGGGGAGTGCAGACCCTCAGAGGGCCAGCAAAGGGTTGCTACACATCAGAAAGCCCACAACCTTATGCTCACTTGACCCAAACAGATTTTTTTTTTTTTTTTTTTTGTAAAGTCAAACCACGGTATCACAGAGAATGATATAGAAAGATGATTCAAAAATCTATCCACCGGGGTTGGGGTGATGGCTTGGTAGATAAGGTGGCTATGCCACTCTTGGGGAGAATTCTCCCAAGTTCAGTTCCCACCACCCATATCCAGCGGCACATGATTGTCTCTAAGTCCAGTTCAGGCAAATCTCATGTCTTCTTCATGTGAGTAAAGTGTCTCTAACCGCACGGCGAGATGGCGTGCATACCCTAACTCTTCAGCTGCCTGTCACTCCTCCATCATCTCTTTATTTCCGCTGTTGCTCCATGGAAACCTTCTGGTAAGAAGCGTGTACTTTGTAATTACCCCAGACCGTCTGCAGGCCATCTACCCTGACATTTTTTCCTTTGCTTTGTTCAACTTAGAAATCCTTCCTCAAACTCTGCTTTCATAAGGAATCAGACTGCACTGTGTCTGGGGTGTGTGTGTGTGTGTGTGTGTGTGTGTGTGTGTGTGTGTTCTCATGTTTTACTGAATCTTGTAGGCAAATGTTAGTGGAGTGATGGAGTCTGGTTAATAGAGTCAAAAACAGTCAATCAATACGGTGTCAGGAACAGCAGGACTGGGGGGATCCAGAGAAAATTCTTGTCCATAATCAATATGGCTCAGAAAGATTGGAAAATCTACCTCTGACACATCTTATCTCTACCTAGTCAGCTGTCTTATCTAAAGGGCTTATCGTCTGCTTCCTTTTAAGTCAGAACTGGCCCTGTGTGCTTCATTCTTGGGCTTCTTCAGCCAAAGCAGACAGAATGTCCTCTGCAGAGGTGAGGGAGTTTTCTGTGTTTACACACAGCTCTTTTATTAGGAAGGTGCTGTCTCAGAGTAACTGCAGATCATAGCATTAGCCCCTGTTAGCCTGGTGATGCACTGTCTGTGTGTGATCCTGTGCAGTCAGGCCAGGCTTTATCCAATGGTTGCCATGGCCAACGTTCTCAGGACAGGGGAAGTAGGGATTGTAAAACCTGGATTTCAGAGGGTTTCTAAGACTAAGTAGCTTATCAGTGGAAAGCAACTCTCTGTGAATGGGACTTTCTGTTTGGTATTTTTTTAGAAAATGTCCCATAAGGGATTTCAATGAACATTTATTAAACCTGGGACAGACATTGCCGGACAGTGGGGAACACCACAGTGAACAGAAACTATGCTTTGACAGTGAGCCCTGGGAGCTAGATTCATAGGTAGTCTGTCACAGTCTTGGAAGACCAAGTCTAGGATGTTCACCAGGCACTGCTGTGCCAACACCCCAGTAGTTCTGAGCTCCATCCAGTCCCCAAGTGACCATCATAGACAATTGTAGATGTCATCATTCTTAACAAAATAATGAGAACGGCTTCTTTATAATTTCATTTTGGAAAAAAAATAGTGAGAAAATGTATTTAAAGAGCCTACCATAGGAGATATGCAATAAAACCAATTCTGGTTGCTTTAACCATGAGGCTTTAGAGCAATGGCTTCTTCCCCTTCCTAATGCTGTCACCCTTTAACACAGTTCCTCATGCTGTGGTGACCCCAACCATAACATTATTTTCGGTGCTAATTCATAACTGTAATTTTACTGCTGTTATGACATGTAATATAAATATTTGATATACAGGATATCTGCTATGCTACCCCCCAAGGGAGTTGCAACCCACAGGTTGAGAACTGCTGCTTTAAAAGTTAAAGAGGAAAATTGCCTCCCCTCCAAAGAGGACAGATTTCACCATAAGGGAGACTATGTGACCCAGTCTCAAAGACCTGGTTCTCAGGTATTCATTTCTGTGCCATGATTCTCATATTGCAAAAAAAAAAAAAAAAAAAAAAAAATGCTTGTTTGATTCTACTCTTGACCATGTTGGACATGAGCTCAGGATGGCCTCAAGTAGGTGGCTTATCCCTGGTCCACATGGTGTTAGTTGAAACATCTGGGGCCAAAAGATCTGATACTATGATAGTTAAGTGTCTCTGCCAACTTTATGGGATTTAGCTTCACCAGAGTTTATTGAAACCTATCTCTAGGTATGTCTTAGTTAGGGTTTTGGTGCTATGAACAGACACCATGACCAAGCCAACATTTAACTGGGGCGAGCTTACAGGTTCAGAGATTCAGTCCATTATCATTATGGCAGAAGCATGTCGTCCAGGCAGGCATGGTGCAGCAGGAACTAAGAGTTCTACATCTTCATCCATCTGAAGGTCACTAGGAGAAGACTGTCTCCTATGTGGTTAGGAGAAGGCTCTCAAAGCCCACCCCCACAGTGACACACATCCTCCAACAAGATCACACCTACTCCAACAAGGCCACACCTCCTAGTAGTGTCACTCCTTCGGCCACATATATTCAAACCACTACAAGGTGTTTCTGTGAAAATGTCACCAAGTGGATTAGCTGAAGAGCTGATTAGTGTGAGGAGACCCACACTGAATGTGGGAGATGCCATCCCACAGGCTGTGAATCGGAAGGAATGACGGGCATAAAGAAGAAGCAGGTGTCTTCATCTTTCTCTTCTCCTTGGCCTCTGATGTGATGGGCTCTACCATACCTTCTCTTATCCAATGATTGATCAACTCTAAAACCTTAAGACAAAAATGTATCCTTCCTCACTGAGTTGTTTGCCAGGTGTTCTGTCAGGATGACTAGGAGCTAATGTAATCAATACCCTTCGCTGTTCCCTTTGGGTCCTTGCTTTTCTCTGTGTTTCATTCTCTTCACATATCAGCTTCTCTCACAAGATCTTTCTGGGTGTCTTAGGTCTCTCCCTGTCATGGCAGCCTTGGGATAGCCTGACCTATTTCATGGCAGCCAGTTTCCTCCAGAGCTAGCATTCCTAGAGACAGGAAGTGGAAGTCCCTGAGACTTGAGTTGGTCATATTCTATTGATAGAACGGCCCCAGGGAAAAGAAAGCAGGTGCAGATGCAAACCCCATCTCTCAATAAGAGGCAAAGCAAAGACACCTTTCATCTCTCACAGATGTGGGGGACATCACCAGCAGAGATGTAGAAACACAGTCCTGGAGCATAGACTGTGGAACTGGAGCCTGGAGATAAACTCAGAATTTCTTCCTCCCAGCTTAGAGGGTAAGGCTTGTGGGTGGGAGTGGGAAAGGGCTGGAACTACTTCCGTTGTTGAAAATGCAAAGTCATCTTTGTAGACCAGAGAGAGAAAAGGAAACTGAACCTCTAGTTTAACACTTCTCAGCCTGGAGATGCTTTATCTAGGTAGGGGTGAGGAAGTCTTATGGTCAGTAGTCGCAAGGGAAGCTGCTTTTTGACCATTCTTTCTCATTCTTCTGTGTTTACAGACAACCTTTGTGGGTTCTTTAGAGTCCCCTCGGTCATCCCAGGGAGGGTACTTGTTCATTATTGATATTGTTTATTCTTGACATCATATACATTTTCTCACCTGAGTTCCCATTAAACTGCAAGCAGCTAAAGTTAAGCATGTATCTTCCCATCTCCTGTTGCCAGTACATGCCCTTCCTATCCTGCACCAAGAATAGTTTTTGTTATCGCAAACTGCAATAATTTGTATGTATAAGTTATATCCTCAAAGGGCGTCTCGTGTTGGAGCATCATAAAATAAAGGCAAACACCACAATATACAAATAGCAAAGACTACTCTGGTCCAGGAGATGAGCCTAAGGTATCAGCTGGCCTTTAGGTGATCACGTGATCCTGGGTGATCTCATGAAAGCTGTGCAAACACACACACAGAGAGAGAGAGAGAGAGAGAGAGAGAGAGAAGTTAGGATACAAATTTAGCAGAGAAAAACATTCTTTGAGCAACTTTTAAAGAAAGACATATGTTTTAGGGGCGTGACATATGTTGACCATATAAATGAGACAACTCAATCTAAATCTAAGTGTTTCCTTCCTTTCCTGCTTGCCTTAAATGATCTTGCGGCAGAACTGAATCAGCGACGCTGTTGCCGGTCTTAGCTTACTGCTGCTCCTCCTATCCAATTGAACCACCGTAGCTAAGAGTTTTGGACTCTGCTTGGCACTCTCTGCCAAGCACCCCTTTCCTGCTCAACCCGCCCTCAGATTTTCCTTAGTGTGAGATCATCCAGAGTGTATCGTGGAGAAAGTTATCAGAAACAGAGGGAGGGACAAGAGCCAGGCTGCCAGCCCCGATGAGCCGCCCTCACGTCGTCCCACACACTCTCTGACTTCACTATTTTGCTGCCGATTCATCTGTCCTTCGCTCCACAGCACCTTCATAAATAACACCAAAGTCAGCTCAATCAGACTGTTCGAATTGCTAGCTCACACAGAGAGAAAGGCCGGAAGAACCTCCCCATCAATGCATTATCTGTAGAGCGAGAAAACTTGAGACCCAAACATTTAAAAATGTCTTCCCCGAGTCAGGAGCCAGAGCTCCAGATGCCAACGTGACAAGTCCCAAAGAGAAAGAAGGCTGCAGCCTTTTTTCTTTCTGAAGGTTTATTTTTCTATTTTTAATCGTGTGTGTTTGTGTATGTCTACATGTAGGCTTGTGCACATGAGTGTAGGTGTCCCAGAGGCCAGAAGAGCTGATTAGATCCCTGAGGACTGGAGTAGGGGTGGCTTTGAACCAGCCAGCATGGGTATTGGCGACCTCACTTGGGTCCTTCACAAGAACAATGTGTATTCCTAATAGCTGAGCTATTCACCCCTCTAGCCCCTGCCCTCATTACAAAAAGGAAAAAAAAAATCACAGGAATGCTACTTTAAATAAATGATGTGTCCCACCTCCTTGATTACAAATGGCCTGAGAATGTCACAGATTTCTCCAAATTCAAGGAAAGGGGCCTACAAGTGAGGATTTTAAATCAAGTCCACAAAGACAGGGAGAAATGCCCAATCATTAGAAAAAGAACATGTTGTGTTTCCCAGGGTCTTTCTGACCTACAAGGAATGTTTACCAACTGTTTTGTCCATGGAAGTAAATGCTTACTGAAAATTCACTCTAAGAAGAAGACATTTTGTGTGTGTGTGTGTGTGTGTGTGTGTGTGTGTGTGTGTGTGTGTGTGTTTTCCTTCTGGGGTTAAATTCATGCCTTCCATAAGTAGGTGATAACAATGCAGATTAAAATGCATGAGTATTGAGGGATAATGAAACTTCAATGATAAAAACACGGTTTTATTAACATACAAGGGACAGCCCTGAACTGCTAAAATATAGACAGTTCCTCTTTAACCATCAGAGAGGAAACTGGCTTACAGAACGCCAATTATACAATTAGGAAAACTATAATAATGTTTGCCTGTTTTGCTTTAATAACTGTGTTATTATTGAAACAAAATAGTACTTATGTTATCCTCACATTGAAGCCAATAAAAATTATAAGGCAGCTGACTCTACTTAAAATGTCTATTTATTACAGATTTCTTTTAGATTTAGCCACCACAAAAATGATTTTACGGTCATAAATATGGATGACCAGATAATTTAATACCACATTATCTTAGCCAAATCAAATCATAATGTACTTGACTTTTATCTCCCACTCAAGTGATTTCTCTTTAGCTGTTTTTCCCCCCAAGCTTTCTTGATATATTGTGGCTGTCTGGTTGTCTAGCTTTTGGTCAGTAACCACAGTCATGCACAGAGACACTGCAGAATGTATAGGGGCAAAAACCTTGTAGTTAAACGTAAGACGTGTGTAGGGTTAAGGGGTAGGACCAATACAATGAACTGAGGCACCGTTGGTTATGGGAAGCTGATGACAAGCTCATGGCTTGGAAAGGTGTGTAGAACTCAAAAATAGAGGCTTCTTTACCAGTGTCTGTTGTTGGATTAGACTAGGCTAGCCCTCCACTGTGGAGAGCACAGGAAAGAGTGGTCTAGCAAGAAGGTCCATTATGCCAGAATATCATCTCTTCAGTCTGCCTGGTTTTTGATGAGTCCCTAAGAAACAGAGAACTGACAAAAGCAAAGGGTAGAAGGAATCGGGAACCAGGGTACTCATTCATGTGGCTCTTCCATGGCCAGTGCCCAGTCCAGTTCAGGAGTGCTGTGTCGCAATGGCTTGTGGGAGCAATCATAATCACCATAATCCCCATTTTAAAAGTGTATTTGCTACAAAAATAGCCCAACTCGTTGATTCATGACTGCTCTATAATCTATGCATCCATAATTCTCTGAAAAGTGTCTCCACCTCCACCAGTACTAGATTTTGTTTCCCAGCATGCCAGTGTCTGAACCTATCCCTGCTTTTTCTTCTTTGAAAAACCACTCATTATTTAGCCATCAAGATGTCTTGTCTTCTCATTCTCTGCTCTCTCTAGGTTGGACCATATCACAGTGTGCTTCACCTGCACACACATGACTCCCAGAGGCATGTGCCTAGCCAAGGCCCTGAGCTCTATGATGTCACCTCTGTTTGGATAACTAAAGAATCTATGGTCATATTCTTCCTATCTGATACCCCAACCCAAGGTGTTTTGGAGTTGTCTTGTTTTGTTACAATGTTTCATGATCTTCACCTTTGCGTTCAATATCTTGAGAGCACTTTTCCCCTCTATCCCCTATAGTACCACCTCATCCAAGGTACCGTCATCGGTCACTCTCACTGTTACATTGCCTTTACTGTATCCACTGTAACACTAAGAAAACTCAGGATAGAGAATTGTTCCCTTCAAGTTCAAGGCCATATAGCCAAGGAATTAAGGAGCATGTTCAGCTTTCATGGCTCCACCAAAATGTACACCAAAACCTAAGACGATCATTACAAGTATCCATACAAGGTCTACACATCAGACAGGTTTCATTCTGGTCCTAGATCATTTTTTTAGTGGCTCCCACCCTTAACCTTTCCATTCATCTAGACTTACAGACTTCTCAGTAAATTTTTTAAATCATGTGGTGGTTTGAATATGCTTGGCCCATGCAAAGAGCTACTATTAGGAGGTGTAGCCTTGTTGGAATAGGTATGGCCTTGGCAGAAGCGCATCACTGTGGAGATGGGCTCTGAAGGCTCCTATTGCTCAAGATCCACCCCCTTTGGGAGTCTGACTCTTCTTGGCTGAATTTGGGTCAAGATGTAGAACTTTCAGTTTCTTCTCCAGCACCTGGACACTGCCATGTTTCCCGCCATGATGATAATGGACTGAACCTCTGTAACTGTAAGCCAGCCCCAAATAAATGTTGCCCTTTATAAGGTTGCTTTGGTCATGGTGTCTCTTCACACCAATGGAAACCCCAACTAAGACAAATCACAATGACCACATCAACAGCCCTCCTATCTATATGGGATAATACTTATTGAGTATTTATTCAAGATAAATACTAATGGGTGGCTGCCATATTTAATCACAATTATAAACTTGATTTGATTTAGAATCACCTAGGAGACAGGCCTCTGGCCAGGCCTGTGAGGGAGTATCTTAATTATTTATATTAGTTGAAGTGGGGAGATCTGCCCACTGTGGAGGTTACCATTCCATGAGCTGGATCTTACACTACATGAATGGAAAAGGAGATGAGGCTGAGCATTAGCTTGCATTTATTTGTTTTCTGCTTCTTGACTGTGAATGTAATGTAGCTAGCAGCTTCAGCTGCCTGCTGCCTTCCCATTCTGGACTTGAACTAAATAAACCCTTGTCCCTTAAGTCACTTTTGTCAGTATATTTCATCATAGCACTTGGTGGGAGTTGGGGGAGGGACTATGGCAGTGTCTAAGCAAGGACCTGAACACACTTTCTTATGAGATATTATAGAGCTTAAATCTCTATCTCCACCTGCTCAGAACCAACTAGAAACAAGAACAGTCATGGGGTTACTTTTTATTTTGCAGTACTTCAGAAAAGCATGTTGGACTTTGGGCTGTGTTCCGGTTGGCTTTTGTCATCTCAACACAAACCTAGACATAGCTAGGAAGATACAGTCTTAATTGAGAAAATGCCACTGTAAGATGGAACTGTAAGCAAGTCATCAGGGCCTTGACTAACGATTGAGATGGGAGGGCCCAGCCCATTGTGAGTGATGTCATCCCTGGGCAGGTGGTCCTGCGGTTTATTAAGAAAGCAGGCTGAGAAAGACATGGGGAGCAAGCCAGTGAGCATCATTCTTCTGCAGTCTCTGCTTCAGTTCTTGCCTCAAGTTCCTGCCCTGACTCCTTTTGGGAAGAGCTATAATCAAGACACACAAACTGAAATAAACCCTTTCCTCCCCAAGTTGCTCTGATCATGTTGTTTTATCACAGCAATAGAAACCTAAGACAGGCTACCAAAAACAGAACAACAACAAAACAAACAAACAAACAAAACAGAATTTAAGCCCTGCTCCATCACTTGCTAGTTGAATGACTTTGGAAGATACTTCTTAACCTCAGAGATTGTTAGAAGTTCGAAGAAGACAATATAGACCATCAACAAGGATGTGCTGTAACATAAGATTCCGTGGCACTGGCTTTGGAGTCTGGAAATCTACTACAAGCCTAGATCTATTTCCTTGTAAAACTGAAGGTTCTCTGCACCCATTCACCTGAACTTCATCATCAATAAACAGAAGCTGATCTGTCCTACTTCACAGAGGGTTAAATTCACTCAGGACAGGTGCTTCATGTAATGACTGGCACTGGGGCAAGACTAGGAATGGTGGGGTCTGGGACTGAGGGTGGGAGAGCAAGAGGTACAGCAATGGAGAACAAAACAAACTAGGAGAAAGGGCAAAAATGCCAAGCAGTTTCTTGAGCAAATAAGGAGAGGGATGTTCAGTAGGCTGTTAGCAGCTCTTTCAGTGCAGAGAGAGATGATAATATGAAGGTCAGAAAACAGTGTGGACAGCCTGGAGTCTCACCTGTTAGTGAAAAGTAAAAAGAGACGATGGAGAAACTCCCAAATAAAGAAAACGAAAGGCCACCACAGTCCCCACAAACACCGCTGGGATAGCAGCTTCTGGTGACTTTTAATTCCCAGAACCAGCTCTTAGTAATTGCTATGAGATGTTTCTGCACCCCAGAAACATAAAAGTTCTCAGTGGTCTTAGAGTAAAGAAGGCTGACAAACATGAGCTTGGCCAGGTGACAAGGCCAGGCCCTCATGGTGAGTGACAAGGGTGCGTGACTGACACTGTGCTGACAACTTTACCTGCCTGCTTATCATCACCCTGGGCAGACTGTGAGCAAAACATCAGGTAAATGTTTCTGAACCTCATAACCAGCATTTCACATAACTCCCAGGGCCACTGTGTGGGTTTGAATGAGAATGTCCTCCATGGGCTCACATATGTAAATACTTGGTCCCTTGTCAGTGGAACTTTTTGGAAAGGATTAGGAGGCACAGCCTAGTTGGAAGAGATGTCAAAAAGTGGGTTCTGAGATTTCAAAAGTCCACACCCTCCCCCCCCTCACTCACTCTCGCTCTTGCTCTCACTCTAGATCTTGTTCTCTCTTTCTCTCTCTTGGTTTCACCTTCTCTCCTTCCTTCCTTCCTTCCCTCCCTCCCTCCTTTCTGTGTGTGGATCTGGATATAATTCTCAGCTACTGCTACAGCACAGTGCCCACCTGCCTGCCTGCTGCTGTGCTCACTGTGAAGGGTTGTTGTGATGGTCTAATGCATTGAGTCAGCCGGGAATCTGTGTGTCCAGAAAGTGAAGGACCTTGTCCCCAGTTGGTTTTTGACTGATCAAGAAAGATGCCAATGCTAATTGGTGAGACACTTGGAGTTACACAGGTAGGCCACAGAGAGGAATGAGAGATTCACCATGACTTCGAGGGGGTGGGGGTGGGGGGAATGGAATGGAATAGCTGCAGGAGATAAAGACAACCAGTCATGTGAGAATTCTGGTAGGTGGCCACTGGCCACTTCCCTGATTGGGCCTGGGGTAGTAGGGGATGGTTTAGGAGTGCCCAGCCTTTGAGGTAGCCAAGGCATTTAAAAATAAGCTTGTGTGTGTGTGTGTGTGTGTGTGTGTGTGTGTGTGTGTTTCATTCATTTGTGGCTCCAAAGATAGATAGCTCCTGGGTGGGTGCACACATGCAGTCCTCTGGGGGCCAAGGCAATGTAGCCAAAACTCCTGCAACAATGGATTCCAATCTTCTGGAGCTTTCTTAAAGCTTTCTTAAAGGCTTTCTATTATAAGATTCCTTTGTTGTGGTGTCTCTTCACAGAAAGGGAAAATTAATTAAGACAGTCATGGAAAAATACAGGGAAGTGTGAAGAACCATCGCTACCAAGAGGAGATCAGGCTGACAGGATAACAGAATCCTCCGCCGGATCCTGGAGCAGAGAAAGAACTTAGGGAAGAACTACAGAGGCCTGAGCCTTCACTGGCTTCACTGACTAACAGTAGGTCAATACAGCTCTATGAATTATAACAAGTAATCTGTACTCATAGCAATAAGAGGAGAAAGGAGGTGGGTTGTCTTCACAATTTGTCTAAAAATCTAAAGCAATACATTTTTTTCCCCAAAGGTGACTTTTTTCTCAAACTACACTTAGGTCTGACAATGAAGGCAAACCGTTTGTGGGTAGGCCAGATAAAGTTTTGGCGCTAGCCCTAGACATCTGTAGGACTGGCTTCAGGTAAGTTGAAAGAAAAACAGAAACAAAAGAAGGATGTGACAGATATGTCATGGAGGAATGGCGGAGGGGAAGGCTTATTACAGATAAAAGGGAGAAGACAGCCAGAGGTAAAGGCATCTGGATGCCTGCTGCTGTGCTCTGAGTGCATCTCAGAGTAGGTGTGACCAGCAGACTGAGTCAGACCATGTGAGGAGAAGGGAAAAGTCAGCATCCAAGAGACCAGAAAATCAGGAGACCAAAACCAGCAGAAAATGGCTATGTAGCCGAAATGGCTAAGTTATATAGGGACCAGAGGAACTGGGAGAAGGAAGGCCCACCCTAGCACCTGGGCTGCAAAGTTTAGCATCAAGGACGGGATATGCCAGCCAGGAGAACCCTATAACAGTTAAGACTAAGGGATGCTGGAAGAACCTGGCAGCCAGCCTCTGCTTTAATATGTTAATGAGAACCTTAGTTGGTCAGTTGTCTCAGGTTTGAGACCTAACATCGATTACCTAAAATTATGAATTATCTTTATTCTTCTATATAATGGGAAGGATTCATTGTAAAGTTTGCTAAAAAGGATTTCGTGGCTGGCTGTGTGAACAAGGTGAGCACTCAATAAGAAAACTTTTTGGGTTTTGTTTTTGGTTGTTGTTTTTTTGGGGTTTTTTTGGTTGGTTGGTTGGTTGGTTGGTTGGTTTTCTGAGACTGGGTTTCTCTGTAGCCCTGGCTGTCCTCGAACTCACTCTGTAGACCAGGCTGGCCTCGAACTCGCTCTGTAGACCAGGAAAACTTATTCTTTTTACCCTCTTCATTATTATTAAAGGCCACTTAGCAAATGGCAAGTAGTGAACAAACACCAATTTCTTTTCCCATCCTTTCGTGTATCTGCTCTTGTGGCAGCATGTACACACTACCTCAAATATCAAGAGATTGTACATCTCTATATGAACCCTTTATATTAGTGTATATTCCACGACATAAAATGTCACAGTGACTACTCAAGGCATGCTCACCAATCTTCCAAGTGTCTGTTCCTCCATATGTGTCATTAGCTGGCTTCTGTCTACTCATATTTATCGATATTCCCACGTGGTCAGGGTCTCTACGCCCCACTGAATAAAGGAAGCAAAATAAGGTGTGAGGAATAATACAATATCAAGCCTGCTCATGAGATCTGAACACAACCATGGCATGACAATTTCTTTAAAGGTCACATACTACCAGAAGCCTTAAGCATAACCCCAGCATTACTCAAAACAAAAGGAACTTACAAGAGGAAGAGGGTCATCTTTTCTACTCTTTTTCACTGCATTTTTAAGAGAACACACTTTCCTATAAATACAAAATATACTGCCAACTCATTCTTACTATACCTATTAATTATATCATACAAGATACACATGAACCAATGAAAATTACAAGTTGGAAGAGTTCAAGTTCTCCCATCTTCACTCTGGTACATATAATTCTCAACATCCTTCCAGTTTCTAACAAAAGACAAGGCTTTTCTGGTTTTGCTGCAGCTCCAGCTCCACTGACTCAAATGTAACTCTATTCATCTCATTGTTGCCACTTTTGGGAGTATGGGTGATATGTCTATAAAAGGAGAAAGAGATAGGAGGTATGTTCTATAGGGTAGTCAAGTATGGGGAAGGGCGCGCCTCAGCGGGCCCATGCTGAGGCATCATTTACCCCTGAGGGACCAGCTACATGACAGTACAGTATAGAATAGAGTTTATTCAGAGCGTGGGGAGGGGAGTTACGAGGGTAGTAGAGGCAGAGATAGAGTAGAGAAGTAGAGGCCGGCCATGACCATGTGGAAAGAGAGGGGGGAAGGGAATGGAGAGAGAGAGAGAGAGAGAGAGAGAGAGAGAGAGGAGGGGGCAAGCAACCCCTTTTATAGTGGGTCAGGCCTACCTGGCTGTTGCCAGGTAACTGTGGGGTGGAGTTTAGACAGAATACTAACAATGGAGAACACAGACTTATAATAACACTAGGTCTTCAGGGACAGAAAGGCACAAATGTGCAAACCGTCTTCAAGTGTCTTATTCTATAACAGAGGAAGTGAACCCTGGTGATAATTACAGTCACTCAGAAGACAAAGTACAACAGGGATGCTTAGTCTAAGTTCCATTTGAGTACCAAGGGATGAAGGAACTGGTCAACAAGATGTGGCACATCACCTAGAGAAGCGGGAAGAGGATCCAAGGAGGGACCAAAGAAATGTCAGGATGTTCCTGAAATCTGTAAAGCTCATCGTCCAGTTTAGTCCTTACCATGAAGTAGTTAAATTTCTCATCAGCAGCTTTTACTAGTTATTAAAATCCTTAAATTGCTTATAAAGAGTATATCTCAATTTTGTGAAGGTCACCACATAGGATTCTTTCTAAATCCAATGGAATAGCTAGCTAGGTGATGCTAAGCACTCAGTGCTGCTATGACTCCTGAAGAAATTCTTTTGTGGAGGAAACGCATGATGCCACTGCTGGTGACTATTGACACCCAGCGTGGTCCAGGTTCAGCATTTGTTTATGTGAATAACTCAAACTGACTCAGAAATCTTACTTTTAGGGAATGAATACTATTGTGAAACAGGCACGGCACACTCACCAGAGTTATTTAGCACGATGCTTACAAACTGGAAAAAAAAAAAACCAAAACTAAAGAGTTGTCTTCACAAACACAGTACTAGGGTGGGGGTGGTTAGTATCCTCATCATCACCTATATCATATAGAGTTTACTTTGAGTTGTAGGGTATTTTAATAAACTAAACATGACCTTAGACAAAATTTTAGTAACCCCCCCCATACATCAGTTTTCCATAGGCTAGTCTAAACCAATCGCTTTCAATGTGTGGGTCTCGACCCCTTTGGGAGATCTAATGGCCCTTTTACAGGGATCACCTAAGATCATCAGAATACATGGATATTTGCATTAAGACTCATAAGAGTAGGAAAATTACAGTCATGAAGTAGCAATGAAAATAATTTCATGGTTGGGGGTCACCACAGCATGAGGAACTATATTAAAGGGTGGCAGCACTTGGAAGGTTGAGAACCATTGCTCTAAAATGTCAACAAGGATCAAAGATCTAGAAGCTTCTGAAAAGTGTGTTTGGCAGTTGAATCTTGGGAATTTTACAAGATGTGTTTGGAGAGCTTAGAAGATTTTCAGGCTTCTACAAACCATGAAGCAAGACATGAGGGTTGGCAATTATTCAACTAGAAGCTAAGTAGTCTATAAAAAAGTGCTGTTGTCTTTGGGTTAGCCTGGGGTAGGGGACTCTCAATGCTGAGGATATGTGCAATCTGCTCACGATATCTTTCTCCTAGCTAAAGCAAAACTCCCTGAGTCAAGAATTTTAACACTTTCCAGCTTCCATGGCCCCATACATTACCCAGAACTTGGCACACTGGGAATCAATGAGCATAATTGATTCCCATCAGAGTTCAGAGATACACAGAGTTTCTAATCAGAGTATTGTACCCTGTTGCTCCCACTAAAATAGGTCAGTCCTGTACTCCAACAGCCTGGGACACAAGGATAACCCTTAGTAAAAAGGAAGGAAAAGGCTAGCCCTGAGGTTTCTCTCATCTCCTATGGCTCTGAATGAACCTAATAAAAACAACCAAAGAGGGTGAGCATAGATGCTGGGCCTCTCAAGCACCGTACAGAGTGTACTCTTTCCCTGGCCCTTGCCCATCTCACCTAACCCCACCAAACATTCACGGCAGAGAAGCCTGCAGCACAGCACTGAATACCAATGCTAAACGTAATTATATTTACCTTGACCTGGGCACTGTAGGAGATTCTGTATTCTTGTTCAATAACATTTTCCCTTCTTCCCTGAGGGAGAATGGTATTTCCCCTCTTCTCAGGAGGTCTGCTTGGCTGCATGGTTTGGTTTGTCAATGAGGTACAAGCAGAAGTAACTATTCTGAGGAGCTTTGAGAGGCAATCTGTGGCTCCATACTGTGGCTCTTCCAAGAGGATTTCAACATTCCATTTAAAACTTGCCCTGTAACCTAGGTCTCAGATGAGGAGGCTGTGAACTCCTCCCTATGCTGACCAACAGAAGACAAACAACATCAGGACCAACAGAGGACAAACAACATCAGGACCAACAGAGGACAAACAACATCAGGACCAACAGACGACAAACAACATCAACGAGAAGATAACCCTTGGTTGAATAAGCTGCCAAAATTTGAAAGCACATTTTTGTACTGCAGCAAAATACAGCCTATTGTATCTGGTACAAACATACATTGTAAAGCTGGAAAGTGTGCTAGATGCTATCTTACAAAATTAAATTAAGTAGATCCTTTTCTTGGGATGTTCCAATTATGCATGCAGCAGAACATTGTCTGAATTAGATCATGACAGACTTCTCAGAGAATCACTCTGGTAAACTTTCTTCAGGAAAGAAGCACATCCATGCAGAGCTGGTGAGATTACATCATCACGTTACATAAAGAATGATACTGAGCACCATGCTGCCTAAAGGAATCTGCAGTGTATTTGTTATCCACTGCATCATGCTCAAAGGTACCATGTCCAAAGGTCCATATTTCTAAGAATAGCTCACTGTTGGCTGGTTGCCCTAGTGACACTATCAGTAGGTCCTCCTTTTATTCCTTGAGTCCCTTCTATGGTAATAAATCATATTAACAGTAATGAGGATAGAGTCTACTGTCTGCTAAAGATGCTCAGAGTGCAGATACCATGCTGGTTAGGCTAGGGTTATCAGACAGGCCGTGTGTCCCAGTCAGACTAGTTGTTCTAGTTACATTCCATACCTGAATCACACTAATAAGAGGCTGGCTCAAAGGCTACTCTACTGCTCTATGGCCCTGATGGGTCTTCATACTCTACCCACATCTGACTAGACCTGAAATAGACAAGACCTGACCATAGAAACTGCTATGGTTTAGATTAAATATATCGCCCAAAGTCCCTGGAAACTTGCTCTCCAGCCCATGACAGTAGTGAGAAGCAATGGAAGCTTTACGATGTCACTCTTAGTGAGATATATTAGGTCATGGCAGGTGTGTTCTTTAAGGAGATTAAGACCACAGCCCTCTTCTCTTCCTCTGTTTTGTGTCTTAGCCATGAGGTAAACATTGTTACTTCTCACGACTACCTGCCATTACCATCACACTCCCTAGAAGAGGCCTAAAAACAAGTCTGCCTGATATGGAACCTCCAGACCTAGAGCCTGCAAACCTGTTCTCTCTAGAAACTGATTGTCTTCGGTATGTGTCGCAGTGATGAGAAGCTGACTAACACAGATGTAGTCTGGCCATCAAGGATTATCAGCCACTTTTGGGGTGGCATGTTTTAAAACATATTCATTCATTTAGGAAATGCTTACTAAGCAACTGTTCTGGGTCAGGTCTTCCATGCTGAGTAGTGGAGGATCAGCCAATCACATGCTTTGCTTAGAAGTCCGAAAATGAGATGCCCAGGAAAAGAGCAACACTTCTGAGGTGACAAGGGGCCATCGGGGCTGCTGTATTACCCCCATTTCTCACTACCACTGAATGCTGGGAGCTGGTGTAGCCTACCATGTGGCTGTTGCAATGGCTTAACCTACTTCCTGTTCCCTGCAGCATCCTTAAAGCCAACTTCCATTGGATGCTGCCAAAATTAGCAAGTCAAAATACAGGATGCTACTTCATTTGGATATCAGGTAAATTGTGGTTAGTTTCACACATTTCATGTGTTACACATGACAAGCGTACACTAAAAATTATTCTACATTTAACTGAACATTTAACAGATTTCACTCTGTGATCTAGATTTTATCGGCATTGTTACCACCATTCCATGATCAGGAAAGGCCACAGGCAGATGCAGAGTGTCATAATTAGACACTATTACTATGATAAAATACCAAGACCAAAGAAAGCCAGTTGGGAAGGAAAGGTTTTATCGGGCTTATGCTCCCATGTTATAGTTTATCACTGAAGAAGATCAGGGCAAGAACTCAAACAGGGAAGGAAACTGAATGAAGAGCTGAGGCAGAAGCTGTGAGAAAGTGCTACTTACTGGCTTCCTCAGCAAGCTTTCTTATAGAACCTAGGACCACCAGCCCAGGGATGGCACCACCCACAATGAGCTGGGCCTTCCCACATCAATACGTTAAGAAATTGCCCTGCACGCTTGCCTAAAACCTGATCTTATGGAGATATTTTCTCAATTTAGGTTCATTCCTCTCCAATAACCTTAGCTTGTGTTGCATTGATGTAAAACTAGCCAGTGCACAGAGATTGGGTCTGTCGGAGGATAGAAGGATGGTTACAGCAATAGCAATAGCTAAGAGATTCAATGCAAGTCAGACCGGATGATAGTTCCATATTCAACAGCCACAGTGTATTATGAAAGCCTCTCTCCTTGATAATTTCCCCAGGTTGACCTCCATTTCCAAAATCTGGACAGCTCTTAGATCACCATTCCTTAATTCTAATTGATCATCATAAACCACAAAGTCCTAACAGAAAGAACAGTAAAAACTGAGTACCACTCTTGCTGCCTGTAATTGGTATGTTCCTTAGACTCTTGGTTATGCCCACAAGAATCAAAAGATCAACTCCTCAACCAGTGTGTAGGCACCAAATGCTTCCTGAATGCTTGTTTCCCACACTGAATTCCTGCTTGATGGTGCTCAACACAGGCCCTTCCATAAAGGAACTCATGTCAGACAAGAAATACAAGAGAAATAAACACACAGAAGTCCAGAGTGACAAGCCTGGAAACTGTGCAGAGAATACTTCTAGCCAAGCGCCTGGCTCCTGACAGCTGCTCATGAGCTTTAACTGAGATTATTTGTCTCCAGGGACAGTGTCTCTCTCTCTCCCCCATGTCTCAACCTACTTTCCTTCTCTCACTTAAGGGTTACTATGATCTTCGGGCCCAGAGAAAAGCCCCCAAACCCTTCCAGGTCTCCCTAACATTTTGGACCACTCCTTTAGTCTTCCATCCTCAATCCCCAGGCCCACTGGCCTGCCAAAACCTCCTAGTACTCGCTGTTAGGCATCCTTGATGCCGACCTCCCACCCCGATGTCTGGCTGTGACCCAATTCCATCAATCTGTCTTCCAGAGCCCAGTCATCCACAGGAGACCTGTCCCAGCCTTTCATTTAACCAAAAAAATATTCCTGTGTCATATAAAAGTTTCCGTTTTTAGGAAGCCTGTATGCATGCAGGTAATCATGCTGGGTGACAGGCATAGCATTGATGTTAAAGATTTATAGCAGTGTCAGAGATGGAAATAATGAAGGATGCAGCTTTTCCAAAACCAGGAAGTAGGTTGGTTTGTATAGCTACCCCTTTCATTCTACCTCAGCTTCCTAGTTTCTGGGTTGGCTCAAACAATGTCCAAACTCATGGCTGCAGCACCAGTCTCTTGCAAGTAGAAATGTCAGTACAGATGTTTCTGAGTCGAGTTCAGCAACAGGCAGAGTTTGAAGTGTGAAAAACAAAAGCTAGGCTCATGGCTGTGCATGGGTGGAGGGGGAGAAACACGGGCTCCTCCAGAGGCTCCAGTACCCTCCCTCCACCCACAGCTTATTACAAACGAGTCTCTATTCCAGCTCCTAGCACAACACACCAAGCAGAAAAAGAGGCAAATCATTGTGGGACTTGACTGTGTTTGCTTTTGGTAGCCAGTACCATCCGTGCCAACCCTCCTGTCTTCTCGCCAAATACAGAATTGCACCACAGAGGAAACTGTCTTTGCTGAGGGAAGGACTAGGGGAGTCTCTACCACTGAACTAGATTTTACTGTTCACTGAGAAGCTCAATATGGAGGAGACAGGAGAGTTGATATTACTCCGAGGGTCACATGCTCCTCAATATGCCAAGTACCATGAAGGAAGATTTAGACAGTTGTTTTTCCAAACTAAACTGCCCAAAAGAATCTCTACCAATAGCTAGGGCATTCATCAGTAGGTGAGACTTAAATGACTAACCTACTGAGTTAGCATCTATAATGCTAGGGAGTCTGTTGTGTGGGTGTGGGTTCTTCATCCTGCCTGACAGATGCAAGACAACCTATCCTGTCCAGGACAAGGCTAGTGAAACTCCATCTCGCTCCCTCTCACCATCACTGTTGACTTTGGCTAGTCTTCAAGATGGCAAAAAGAAGAGCCCCTTCTACTCCATAGTAGATTCTGAGACACAGGAAGGAAACTGACCATTGCTCCCAACAATGAACAAAGAGGTCATGGTAAAACTTAGCTTTGAGACTCAGCACAGAAACGAGCTGTGCTTCCTTTCCCTGGGGTCTGCTCTGGTGCGTTTGTCTATGATAGTCTTTTGGGATGCTTTGCAGCGTGTGGCTTTTCATTTCCCTTTATTTTAAATTACAGTACGTGTTTACCTTTTCTTATGATAATTATCATTTTCCTGACTTCTTTACTAATATGTTAGCAACATTCACCAGAAACCATTTTTAGAATCATAACTTACTTGTTTTCATTGGCCATCATTCTTTGATTCCTAACTCCTCCTCCTCCTCCCTCTTCCTCTTCCTCTTTCTCCTCTTCATCTTCTTTCTCTCTCTCTCCTCTATGTCTTTTTCCCCTATGTTTCTCTCTATGTATGTATGTGTATATCAGACAGACAGACAGACAGACAGACATAGAAAGAATATGTACATGTGCAAGTGCATATCTATATGCTCTTGTGCAGAAGAGTCAAGCATCAGATATCCTGCTTTGTCACTCTTCACCTTATTTCTTTGAGACAAGGTCTCTCACTGAACTTGAAGCTAGGTAGGCAGTCAGCAAATCCTGTGATCCTTCTGTCTCTGCCCACCCAAAGCACTGAGGTTCTTAGCTTGAGCACATGTGTAGCATTTTACATGGGTGCTGAGTTCCAAACCCATGCTTGTGTGGCAAGTGTTCTTACCCACTGAACCATCTCCCTATCCCCTAAGACAATCTGGAAGGGGACAAGGAGAAGTCTTACCTGCATCTGGCAAAATTGTCACCATGAAAGGGAGGTACTATCTGAAGTCCTACCTACAGATTTAGAGGATTTTCAGTTTGACAAAAGACATGAATTTTTAAATTTAAGATTGAGACCCAGAAGAGATGGTCACCAAATAAAAGATATAAATTCTTTGATTTAATAACCACATCAAGGGACACATATAAATCCAGCTTTCTACCTCTATATGTGATGATTACATTCCAAAGACCAATGAGATATACACATACACACACACACACACACACACACACACACACACACACACACACACAATCTTAATAGCAACCAGAGAGAAAAGACTGGCTATCCAAAAAAAGAACCAGTTCTTATATGATTGGCCTGCTTCTTACAAAATATAATCAAAGCCAGATGATAACAGACAAAGGCCTTTACAATGCTATGAGCAAAGAGGGATTCTAACTATCCCAGATAAAGGGGCATAGTTAACATTCATAACTAAAGTAAATCCAATAAAAAGACTAGCTACCATGGCCCTTGCAGGACTCAAAAAAAGTAAGGGTTGGGAACCACCACAATGTAACTTCTAACACTGAAGAAACAAAAGAGAATCACTAGACTCTGTAGAAAAGTGATGAGAAAGACCACCAATGGCTGCAGAGCAGCCAATGGACAACCAGACTGTCTATCAGAGAGGATGAAGGGAATGTGCACACCACCCATTCTCCTCATTTCGGCCTGTTCCTGTCAGCCTCCTTCCCTGTTAGAATCAACAACCTGTTAGAATGCAGAGAGATGTTGTGCTTGTCTAAGTGAGTAGACAGAGAAGCTAGAGGTGAGTCTGGACAAGGTAGAAAGACAATGGCCAGTACCACCAACATCACTGACGCCTGCACAAACATAGCTGCCCTGCAAATAGGAGGTCAATATAAAGACTTTCCCAAAGCTTAGGAGATCTTACAACACCAAACAGCTGACAGACCTTCTGAAAAGGCATATACTTTACATTTTTTTAAAAAATAAACCCAAGGGTAAATGATCCATTCCAGGAAATTGTCAAGAGCAAGCCTTTTGGGCTGTAGGAAACACACAGAGACCGAAGAACAGTGTTAGTCAGAATGAGTGATGAGACGTGGGGTGGAAACAGTACTCACTTTTGTATACAGGAGGTTGTCAAAAATGAAATAACAATTACTGTTCTGGTCAGAGGAAGGAGGGAGATACAGGTTAGTTTTTATTTAACCCTTACTGTTAAAAACTATAATAGAATTACAAAAGTAACATAATGTCTTAGTTAGGGTTTACTGCTATGAACAGACACCATGACCAAGGCAACTCCTACAAGAACAGTTACAGTTAATTGGGGCTGGCTTACAGGACTCAGAGATTGAGTCCATTATCATCAAGCTGGGAACACGGCAGTGTACAGGTAGCCATGGTGCAGGAGGAGCTGAGAGTTCTACATCTCCATCTGAAGACTGCTAGCAGGATACTGGCTTCCAGGCAGCTAGGATGAGGGTCTTATAGTTCACACCCACAGGGACACACCTACTCCAACAGGGCCACACCTTCTAATCATGCCACTCCCTGGACCTAGCATATACAAACCATCACATCTTCGAAAAGGAAAAACAGAAAATGATAAAAATCACTCCACTAAAAATTGAGCAAATGGGAAAAATACAATAAACCTAAAACACAAAAGACCATAGAAATAAATTAAAACACATAACAGAAATAGCTGGCTATGTGTATGACTTAAGCATAAAAATCAATCTTTCCAGTTTAAGCAGGACCCCCTTCTATGACTCCTGTTCTCTGACCGTACCTTTTTGGCTCCTATGTATAGCCTCCTTCAGTCGGGCTCTGGATTATACAAGAGATCCTTTTGATTATGGCAGAAAACCAAGCCAAACTTGCTTAGGCCAAAAAAAAAAAAAAGGAAGGGGGATATTTACTTGCTCCCACAATTGTATACTAGAGCGTAAGACATAACTGACTCCAGAAACTCAAACACCAGCAATTCATCCTTCCAAGAAGCCTTACAGTCTCCTCTCCTGGGCTCAGGGTTTCTTTCTGGGCTTCTGCAAGGGTCTTGCTCCATTGCTACCATTGGGGTTTTTTACATGCTAGCGTTGCTGCTCCAGTTAAGAAATCAGTGGGTCATCCTCACTGTTACATGCAGAGTGCCTTCTGATGCAGAGCAAGGACTGGCTGTGGAAACGAAGGGGATGAACCTTCCTTGAGAAGCTGACTTCAAATGAGAAGAGCAGGATCTCTTAGCATACCTCTAGACATAGCCACCGGTGACTAAATGTGTAATACTTTTCAAAGTGCGTGGCTCAGGTAGTTCTTATTTTTACTCATTTCCCCCACCTCCCTGCTGTTTGTCTCTTCCTTAGGGATGGCTCACTTAATTTGCTTCTATGGTTGGTAGCAGCTTTACATAGAGAAGGCACTGTCCATATCCTGAATAATACCTATTAAATAAAAGATGATGAATTTAGTCAGTTTTTCACATCTAAGAAGAAAGGAAGTTTGATTTGGTACAGCCTTCCAGAGGCTTCACAGACATGGTTTGTTGGCTGGCTTCTCTGGTGTCTGTAGCAGTTCACACATCATGGAGGGGCAGTACTTGATTAAGCAACCATTAACTCAACCATTTTTCTGTGTGAAACAGAAAAAGAGAAAGAGAATGGATCCAGAGAATCCTTCAAGGGCACATCCACTATGATGAAAAATCTGCCGGTAGGTCCCATTTCTTGAAATGTCTACCACTTCGCAATAACTAAAGCTCGAGCTAAGCCTTGAATGCAAGCCATGGGGGAACAGGCCAGTCTCCAACCTTACCTAGGGCTTTCTTCCTCCATTTGAAGTGGAACTAGATTGTACTGATGAAATGCTGTGTCTGTGTGTTTGAGCTTACAATGTCAGGGGTCACCCTGCAGTTAATACAAACGTCCTTCACTTCCACTGCTGCTGTGGTCAGCAGAGCTCCGTGGGCTTTAGCTGCAGTAGTTAGAATATCCTGTTCCTCCTGATCTCATACCCACAGCAGCACGAAGACCAGCTCGGTCTCCAAGACTGGACGATCCCCCCTCACTTCAGAGGCATTCTCTACCACCACATTTGGGGGCAGCATCTGTAAATTTTAATACCACCTGCATGTCAATCACCAGCAAATCATTATCCATTTACCCTGATACCACTGAAGGGAGGACACTGATTGAAATTGACGACATTTAAATAGAACCTTAATTTGGAGAATTAGCACGAGTGATGACTTTTTAAAAGGCATCAATTAGTGGAAATACAGTTAATAATATAAAATATTAGCACAGGCAAAGGATGCACAGTGTGTGAGTGAGATCAGTGACGGCAAAGCTCGTCTGATAAGCATGTTCTCCTCCTCCTCATGCCTCTAACTTTCCGTTAGATATTAAAAGTACTGAGCTAAAAGCAGCGGAGAAATTTTTGTGAGGAAGAATGGGGTATATACCCAATACAATTGCAAACTGTGTCCATGTTCTTCCCCCTTTTAGAATGTTCTACCTACAGTAGTTCCCCTCCCCCCGAGCTTGTCAACTTTCAGAACTCACAGATCTGTCAGGCAGTGGCTTGGCTCACCCATCCCCCACACCCTCACTGCCCCTTCCACCTCCAGAAAACACATGCATTTCCATATGAGTACTGTGTGACTCCTAAGACGTATCCCTTCTCTCTGGAAAGTGCAGGAGACATATCGACCTTTTCCCGAGAGACAGCATCTCCGAGAGCAGAACTGTTGTGACTACGTGGCTGATACACTGCCCTTCCGGTGGTGGGGGTTGACGCTCCACCCCGTGTACACAGGACTTGATAGCTCAATTGTGCTTAATGAATGAAACACAACGTGTTTAAAAATAACATGGAAAGGGATGCCGGTATTTTACACAGGCCAAGTTTAGCGCTTTCAAATTACATAACCCTTCTGAAGATGAGAGGGCTACATACTTTCACCAGGTTCCCCGGATTTTTCCAAAGCCGGAAGTAAATCTCCGTCCAATAGTCCCACCCTCCTTATCTGCAGCCACATTTATCCCCACATGGCTTCCTCTCTTCTGATCTAGCTTGCTGTCTGGCTTCCATATGTTAATCTCTGCCACTTCAGTTGTCCTGCAGACCTGCCTCCAGATTGGCGGTATCCCACTTTCTTCTCCTAGTTAAGTCCACCGGTCCCTATTAACTCTTTTCTTTCTGATGCTTGCAAGGAATCAGCTTTGTTAGAGTCCACCCTACCTCACTGATCTCTTGTCATAACTCTGCTAGTTTCTCCAATTGCGCCCCAAAGGCGTTTCAAATGCACTCACTGAGCTGCAGACCAATTATGTCATTTGCCTACAATGTTACATAAAGCCCTCTGGAAACAGAATTGTGGCAGCGCCACCGTGAAGATATTCTGCTAGCAGCACTGTTTTGCAGATGTCAGGAAATATTCTCTTCTCCTTCCAGACTGGCCAGGAACGTTGGTCTGAAACACAGCAATAAATAAGTCTGTTAAGCATAAAGCCCCTTGAGACTGCTGTTGTCTTGCCACGTGGTAATGGAGACAAGTTAAAGCTGCCCTTTGTGAGGAATGCTCAGAATAGCAAGCTTTCTCCCAGCTCCATTCAGGGTGGTTTCTTTCTCTCCATCCGAGAGTATTTATAGCCCGAACCTCTCAGGCGGCTAATTACATCCTGTCTGCAATTATTATCTGATTATTTTGTGGTGCATAGGTTGTCTCTGTGGTTAAATTCTACGTTCTGGCAAAACAGTTCTTCTGTCTTTGTGGGTGTTACCTTCCGTGAGTGATCTCTTAAGACTCCACCTTAATCTGAGTACGTGTCATGATGGATTGCCCTATCCATCGGGGGCACTTGAAGATTGCATTGCAATCCTGGATCTCATTTAAGTCTTCATAATAAGACATAGTCCCTTCCACTCGAGATCCAGATTGTCTCTCTAGATAGGGAACCGATTGCCAACGTCTTCAGGTTAGAGATTCTAAAGGCTCGTGACAAGCCTGACAGAGGGCGACATTTTCTGTCTCCTAGGTTTAGCATCCTGCTACATTATGACTTCTCATCAGGAACCCCCAGTATACCCACTAGCTTTCTCAGCTCCTTGGGCTTTGCTCTGCTCCCCTCGTTTTAAATCCTTGGTGGACACAGAGTCAAAACTAGACAGCGTGCGTGCTTCCCACAACAACCTTTTTCCCCCATGAAAATGGCTACACCGTGCAGAGACTTGTGGAACTAAAAATCCAGATAGCTCCAAGGTTCGACATGCCAGACAATGTTTTTCAAAACACATTCCCTACAGAGTTAATGAATTCACAATTACACAAAAGTTTGCTATACACAAAATTTGCCATATGGAAAGATAGTTTGTTTAGCTGAGGCAGTGGTAAGGGAGTTTTATTAGAAGACTGACCTGAATATTTTACATGAAATGATCGTATCTTCAAAAGGGATGATGGAGCTCACAGAACTCACTCAGCCACAGAAAACATCTTCCAGTAGGGTCATTCCCAGAACACATTTTAACAGATGTTACAGGAATGGATATATAACTCGAATGGTGTTTTAAATGAAAATATAATCGTGTCTTCTTTCTAGTGCTCCGATGTTCCTGGACAATGGAGCTTAGCACCAAATTTTCTTCCTATTCCTTGAAACTCAATGGGCCACTTCATTTGGTTTCTACCTGATCAGAGTCTCCTTTCAAGGCTATTAATCTGCCATATTTGTTAGCCATAAAGACACACCTAATAGGCCCTGGGAAAATATCAGTATTTCATAAGTGCTTTAATAGTCAAAAGCACATTTTTAACCTTTTGGAATCTCCATTCTCAAGAAAGACCTTGGCAATTGGTTCTCTATCTAGAGAGACAATCTGAATCTAGAGGGGAGGGGACTGTGTCTTCTTACGAAGACCAAAATGAGCCATGGGGTTACACAGCAACCTTCAAGTGCCCCAGATGGATAAGGCCTCTTTTGTGTCGCTCTATAAAGAACCCAGCTATGATGGGAGGATGTAACTGAGAGAAAATCCATTCAGAATGAAGACGAGTTTGAATCCTTGCTGTCTAAAAGCAGGATAGAGTTTATGAGTTATCTTTTCACAATGTAATTACGCAGATCACTGCTTCTGGAATCTACTATTCTACATCTAGGAAGCTGTAGAGAATTATTTACATCTTACATGACTGCCTACCAATCCTATGTTATCAGTAGTAGTAATAGAAGGCAAGCAAACATGCTTTTAAATGATGCGCTTTATCAGAAGTTTAGAATGACCATCAGTGTAGCATGTACCTTGTGTCCTGTAGTTTAACAAATGGGACTGTACGGAGTTTCTAGCTTTGGGTGCTAATTTTCTCACTGATCTCCTCATAAACATGCCCTCATATGCTTAAGTTGCTTTTTAAAAAAAACATGTGCATGAATGTTTGCCCATATGCATTTATGTGCACCATGTGCTTGCTGTGCCCACAGACTCCAGAAGAGCCATTAGATCCTCTGGAATTGAAGTTATAGATAGGTGTGAGTCATCATGTGGGTGGTGGGAATTGAACCTAGGTCTTCTGCTAGAATTCTTAAAGCCTGAGCTATCTCTAGCTGTCTAAATAACTTTTTTCTAGTAGATCTTAAGAATTCTTTGGGGGGAGGGGGGCTGGAGAGATGGCTCAGCGGTTAAGAGCACTGACTGCTCTTCCAGAGGTCCTGAGTTCAATTCCCAGCAACCATGTGGTGGCTCACAACCATCTGTAATGGGATCTGATGCTCTCTTCTGGTGTGTCTGAAAACAGTGACAGTATACTCATATAAATAAAATAAATCTTTTTTTAAAAAAAAAAAAAAGAAGAATTCTTTTGGATTCAAGATTCTACTGGTGTTTCTCTTCTCCTTCCATCCCCTCTGCTCCTCTCCCCTCCTCTCCCCTCCACTCCTCTCCCCTCCTCACCCTTCCCTTCCTCTCCCCCCTCTCCTCCCTTCCTCTCCCCTCCTCTCCCTTCCCTTCCTCTCCCCTCCTCTCCCTTTCCTTCCTCTCCCCTCCTTTCCCCTCCCTTCCTCTCCCCCCTCTCCCTTCCCTTCCTCTCCCCTCCTATCCCTTTCCTTCCTCTCCCCTCCACTCCCTTTCCTTCCTCTCCCCTCCTCTCCCTTCCCCTCCTCTCCCCCCTCTCCCCTCCACTCCTCTCCCCTCCTCTCCCTTCCCCTCTCCACCCTTCCTCCCTCTTTATCCTCTCCTCTCTAAGTCAAATGGCTTCCTTTTTCTCCAGCATACTTTGTTTGGAAACCAAAAACTACATCCCAGCACTGACCAGTGTCTCCATACCAATCCTCCTACCTTCCATGTCTAGGCTCCAGTCTTTCTGCTACCTCAGGCCCTCTCACATTCTGCTCTCTCCCTGCACCTCCATTATTCCCCACTCCTCACCCAGCCTCCTTGTGAAACGAAAGCTTTGCCACAGAATTGTGAATTAGATAAAGACCGGCAGCCAAGTGGTAGAGGCTGAAGCAGCTCTCTGATACTGCATCACTTTTACCTGACGTGTCAGCTACTGATGGATGGTAAATGAGTGCATCGGGCCATCCATCCATCAAGCACCAATTCTCTTACAGAATCAACTGCCTTGCTTCAGATATCTCTCAATCGAACAGAAAGAAATTACCCAATTTAAACATATTTATTGACTCACTGCATACCGTATAGTTTACATGTAGTAACACGGAAGGGCTTGAGGTAATTTTAAATCTTTTTGCTTGTGTGTGTGTGTGTGTGTGAGAGAGAGAGAGAGAGAGAGAGAGAGAGAAAGAGAGAGAGAGAGAGAGAGAGAGCTCAGAGGTCAACTGTCAGGAGTTGTCAGGGCATCTCTCTGGCATCGAGGGATCAAACTGAGGTTATTTGGCTTTTACCATGGCTGCCTTTACACTCTGAGCCATTGCAGCAGCCCCTAAGGTGAATTTAAACTAAAATTTCTATCCAATTAGTGATGGCTTAATTTAACATTTGTAAAATGTATCTTTAATTTATACTACATATTGCTTATGTTCCTTGGTAATTCCATACGTGGATACAATGTGTGTTCATCATAGCGCCTCATTACTTGGTTCTAACTCCTCCTTGCCTCCTACCATGGGTCAACACTGAAGAAAACTTACTCTCTTTCCATCTGGGTTGGAGACTTGGGAATCCTTCCCTCTCCCAGCTGGAATGTTGACTTTGAGCTTGTGCTGGCAACCACAGCTATTGTGAGCTCTTGAGGACAACACCCCTGCCGCTCCCAGAAGAAACTATTTCAGAGGAATTTTTCCTGGTCTTTAGCTCTTCTAGATTTTCCACCATGTTTCCTGAATTTTGTGTGGCGAGGGGGTGTGATATAGATGTCCCATTTAGGACTGTACACTTTGACCAATTATGACTCTCTATGTTATCTACCATCCTCTATATAAAAAAAGTTTATCTTATAATAGAGAATAGAGTGTAAAGTTGTTCTCGTCTGTGGATATAAGAATGAATATTTAGAAGGGAATTTGATACTATGTCCAGTTAGCAAAACAATAGTAATAGGTCCTGTGAACTCTCAAGCTAATGGGTTTGCAGTACCAGGCATGGGCTTCTTCCAGTAGAGTAGACTTAAGTCCAACCAGAAAGAATTTAGTTAGCTCCGTACCATTCAAGCCACTATTGAACCAATGGGCACATCTTGCCAAGCCAATTATCTACATATTTGCTTATAATGTAAATAGAAAAATAAGAATTTCATAACTAAATTAATCTATTATTTTAAAGCAAAACTAGATGCACTGTGCATACACATAACAAATGATGGGACATAACTCAAACTGGTATTTTCTATTTCATTGTATTAAAATCTGACATGAAAAACTAATGTCAAATTAATAAATATACTTTGTATTAAAGCCAAGCACAGTGATACAAGCCTGTAAGCCTGGTGTTTGAGAGTCAGAGACGAGAGGATGGTCGCTTCAAGATAAGCCTTGAGGACATGGATAACAAGAATCTTTGGGGAGGTGAGGGAAAAAGAAGCAGTGTTAGCAAGGTAGCTCATGGTGGAGTACTTGGCTAGCATGTACAAGGACAGAGGTTCTATCCTAACTCACACCAAAAACTAAATAGATAAATAAATAAACAATATATCTACTGTTAATGTTTGGTATTTATTTAACAAAAGGCAATATACTAACAGAATAAAAGATGTAGTTCTAAACTGCTAGTCTAGCAAGACAGAAAGGTAAACAGGAAAGAAGGAAGGAAGGAAGGAAGGACAGAAGGAAAGACGGAAGGCAGGCAGGGGAAAGGCAGGCAAAGGAAGAAAGGAAGGAGGGGGAAGAGGTTCTATGGGAGGGTCTGGAGGGAGAAAAGGGAGGAAAATGTAATTAATTATAATCTCAACTTTCTCCCACGAATACGAATCCACATAGTACCTCAAAAGGTAATTGACAGTGTTGAACATCCAATCAAAAATCATTGGACATGCACAGAAGGAGGAAATATGATGTACAATGAAGAGGGAAAAAAAATCCATCAGTCAAAATCTGAGGGGCATCTGTAGCATGCTCCAAGAAATCTGAGGGGCATCTGTAGCATGCTCCAAGAGGATTAAACTAACTGTGTTCAAAACACGAAACAGAAATGTAGAGGAGAATTTTAAAAGACACAAAATATTCAGCATGCAATAATGTCAATTGCACCATGTCTGGCATCTTACCAAAAACTCTCAGGCATGGAAAAGGGAGGAGAGACAACTAACACATCTACCTTACAACGGCCTCATCCCCTGGGACAGTACCACCTCTCTCCTTGGAAGAATATAGATGAATTTATGAACAAAATACAAATGAAACAGATGCACAATTCTCAATAATGAAACGTGAAACACGAGGGCAATAGGGCTACTCCAAAATTATTAATTCTTCGGTGAAAGTAATGAATATGAAATAACAAAGAGCCATTAAATAACAAGAGAAGGATTAAATGAATGTTCAACAAAATCAGACGGGACACAAATACATTTCTGAATGTATACAAGAAACACAAACAAATGTAATAAAGAACTAAACAAAGACTATGAGAAGATAGTTGAATAGGTAGAAATATTGAAGAAAAATTACATTGAAGTTTTGGTAATGAATGGTTCAATAAGTCATATACAAATTCTGTGGGAAATCTTCCTAATAGCATAAACCAGACAAAAGACAGAACATCAGAGCTTGAAAAGAAAAAGGATGAGTTAGAACATTCAAAAAAAGAAAGACAAATTAATTAAAATGTACAGAAGAAACATATGATATCTATGGGATAGTGTTGTTTTTGTCCTGAACTGCTTGCCGCCTGACTCTATCTGCTCTTGGGGGTTGGAGGTGAGGTGGCACAGAGTCAATATCACAGTCTCCAGGAGCAGGTAAGAAACGCCACAGCAAGCTCCTCTGAACACTGCTACAAGCTCCTTTAATACTCTCTACCTGTGCCTCATTGGTCCCCAAAAAGCATCTCTTCTAAACAGCAGTTCCCAATTGGCTGGCATTGTCTGCACTAGCAATCCTTGGTCTCTCAGGCAGTCCTCAATTAGGTCCTCTTGCAGAAGACTTTTTTATGGCTGCACAGCCCCCAGTATTTACATAGAGGCAGCCCCTCCGTTCCTGCTACAGGATACCATTAAAAGACTCTCATAAACATGGGCACACGCTAAGAAGAATTTCACACTCAAGGTATAGAAAACATATATGTAAATAAATAAGAGTCCAAATGTCAAAAGGCTGTGTAGAGACACCCAGCCATGTCCAAGAGTATTTTGAACACCAGAGAAGACCAGAAAGATTTCCCTACATCATATTAGCTATAATAACTATAAATACAAAGAACTTCAACAACAACAATTCTATTGAATGCTGAGATGGAGAATCACCAAGTCCTATGTGAAGGCAAACCTGTTAGAATGACAGTAGATTTCATAAAAAAGACTCTAAAAGCCAGAGGCCATGGGAAGTCATACTTAAACTGTTGTTTTAGTTTGCGTTTCTATTGTTGAGAAGAGGCACCATGACCACGGCAATTCTTTGAAAAAGGAAAAACATTTCTTTGGGACTGGCTTACAGGAGGTTTAGTCCAATGTTGTCCCAGCAGGAAACATGGCACTATGCAAGCAGACATAGTGCTGGAGATGGACCTGGAGTTCTCCAACCAGATTACCAGGCAGCAAGAAGGAAGACTAAAACTCACAGACCAGACTTGGGCTTCTGAGACCTCAAAGTGCGCCCCACCAAGGCCACACCTCCTAACAGTGCCACTCCCTATGACCAAGCATTCAAACCGATGAGTCTTGGGGGCCATTCCTATGCAAACCACCACAACTGTGAAAAGCAATGACAAATAGCCAGACTGTCACAACCCAAAACCACCCTATGTAACTGAAACAGAAATAAAAATTTCCCGTGATAAATATAAACTAAAAGAAATTCATGGCCATTAATCCAGATATACAAAAGACGCTGAAAGAAATATGGTATACAGAAGATTAAGATAAACATCCAGGAAGCCACAGGAAATGATCAACTATGCTACTAAAGGAAATAAGATGAGAATTATGAAAGGTCTGTATGTCACAACAACAAAATGACAAATAGACACCTTTCAGTAATAGCCCTGAGTGTTTATGTTCTCAATTCTAAACTCAAATACAAGTACACACAGACTGAAAATAAAACTAAGACCCAGGGCTGGAGAGATGACTTAGCAGGTAAGAGCACTTACTGTTCTTGGAGAGGACCCAGGTTTCATTCCCAGCACAGAAAAACTCACAACCATCTGTAACTCCAGTCCCAGGTAACCCAGTACCTTTTCTGACCTTTGTGACCTGCGTGGATGTGGTGCACCAACGAGACTTCACTCACCCTGGGTAGTTAGCTAGGTTTCCAGTGCCAGGCATGATTTCCCTCTTGTTGAGTGGGACTTACGTCCAAGTCAAAGAATAAAAAGTTCAATAAAGGTTTTTAAGAATAAAATAATCTGGAATAAAGGATTTGATGAAGATCAAGCCACCAGACCTGAAGTCTTCAATAAAAGGGATCACAGTGACCCCAAAGATGCAGCCATGAAGCAGAGAATGGTATCTGCGTAAGAAAATAAATGTTAACAACAGGATAAGTATGAGTATGTAAAGAGTACTGACCAAGTGCAGAGGCCCCAACAGGGCAAAGAATCCAAATGTCAATGACAGGTGGGCAGATCATGTTCGACCAGGACTGCACAGCTCTGCTTCCTACACATCCATGCAGGCGTGAGTATACACACCACAGCAGTGATGAACACATTCATTTTCAAGTGCTTACATTTGGAGAACTTAATACATTTTATTACTAAAAAATTGCAAATAAAAAACGTCACATGCCAAACACTAACCAGAGAAGGTCTATAGAACCGCAGTTCTGAATTATGGAGTGCCACACTGGACTCAATACTTCCACTATAGAGGGTTCTGCACTGATCCACAATCCTCCCCCCCCCAAAAAAAAGATCCACGACGTATTTCAATCTAGATGAACAATTGATTTCTATTATTTACATTTCCCACTTTTTATGTAGTCCATACATCTAATCACCAATTATCATTAAGTCCTTCCAAGCAGATGAGAAATACTGACCTGGTCCTCACTGGCAGCAAGTTGAAGCTGAGTCCCCCATCAGCATGCTCAGTGTCTTCCCCTGAGATCACCACTCACTGGCTCTACTTTTAGTTCTTGGGAGTCATGCTCCTGCTTTATATAAAAATGCTTTGATCCCTCCTTTTTCATTTATAAAACTCCAGCACGTCTGTTTTCTCCTTTTTGTGACATATATTCTTCCACCGGCACTTACATCTCACAGTCACTCCCGCTCCGGATTGCTGTGTCCCCATTTTGTATCTGCATATGTGGCTCTTACTGATCATGGAGGTGGATTCGTGTCTCTGAATAATAAGTGTAAGCCTTCTCGTGACAGTCTCTATTGAACTGAATCTAGGTGACGTAGGTAAACACGCAATGCTTACTGCAGTTGTTATTCTAAGATCTGCTTTAAAAATAGGTGAAATTCATTTGGGGACAACTCCTTCCTTTATAAGACCCTGTGCATAAAGACAGAGTGCTTAGAAGGAGCGGAGCGCTAAGTCCTTGCCTTTGCCTCAACTGTTCATCTAGACTGAAATATGTCATGGGTCTTTGGGGGGGAAGGGGTTGTGGATCAGTGCAGAAAAATACACTATAGTAACACTGAATGAGGGCATGGTTATACTCCCAGAGAGCCAGAGCTACCAGCTGTAGGGCGAAAAGAAGAGAAACGGTTGTTGATAACAACCCCCCAACCCCCCAACCCCCCCAACCCCCCAACCCTCCCCAATCCCCCAACCCCCCCAATCCCCCAACCCCCCAACACCCCCAACCCCTCCCAACACCCCCCACCCCTCCCAACACCCCCCACCCCCCCAACACCCCCCACAAGACCAGGCAGAAATTCAAAATAGAATGAGGAGAGTATGACAGAATTTTGGTGGGAGGCGCACACACATGCACACACACGCACACACACGCACACACATGCACACACATGCACACACACGCACACACATGCACACACACGCCCGCACACACACACACACACACACGGAAGGATACATATAGGACACCCATCTTTGACATGTCACCAATATCACCAGACCCTAAGGATTCAAGAGCAACGAACCTATAACGCAATAGTAAGGACAGTGGTAAAAACAACGCTTCTGAGATTAAGCAGAAGGCACTACGTGCTGCTGTTTTAAGTGACATTATGAATGGAAGCTACCTCAGCGCTGATGTGCTGTCCTTGGGTTCATTTTCGCACATTCTCCTCTGCATCCTCACACCCTTCCTCCAGTCTACCACTAACAGGTGGAGGGCTGAGGAATGGTTCAATATGCGATAGCATGCAGCGACTTTAGGTTGAGGATAATCACTGATATGCATGCCAAACTCTACACAGTGAGCAAGAAGTGATTCTATTACCCTCTTGAAACACTTGAAAAGTTTAAAGTCTTGGGTTGTAAAGAAGAGTCCACACAGCTTCTTTTCCCCTCGCATTTTCATCTATGAAATGAACGATGTGTGCTCTGCCATGCTATCCCAGGCTATCACCTGTACAATGACCTACTGTCCAACCTATATACCTATCACTCTCATGCCCTTGACTCACCTTATTCCTTTTACTGCTGCGATCAGAAAGTCAAGAACATTGCACTTTGTCTCAGGGGTAGCTTCTACCTTGGAAATTTCTTTGTTATTAATTTTTTTCAAATGTTTGTGTGTTTGTC
This sequence comes from Rhynchomys soricoides, assembly GCA_019843965.1. Classification (NCBI taxonomy): domain Eukaryota; kingdom Metazoa; phylum Chordata; class Mammalia; order Rodentia; family Muridae; genus Rhynchomys; species Rhynchomys soricoides. The sequence goes on along the minus strand of JADRCH010000028.1, from coordinate 10,332,373 downwards.
CTCTGCCATGCCTAGGTATTGGACCCCTATTTTGAGTCATTCTAAATTCAACATTGAGTAGAAAACTCACTAGATTGATCCAGCCGATTCCAGATAATTCATCTTTTAAAGACTGAAACATTCCAATAGGGTAACTGTCATATTGCTGAGGGTTTCAGAGCAAGTGTGTCTGTTTTGGGATCATAATGTCATAGGATATAATGGGACTGTGTAGGTTGCTCAGGACTTTCCTGCATAATATCTAATTTAATCTTCATAAAAATCTTGGGATTTGTTCTATACATCCTACACATACACTGAAACACTGCTGTCAAGAATCATTTAAAAAAATCTCTAGTGAAGAGCAATCATTGGTAAAGACCAAACATCCCACAACAAACAAACAAACAAACATACTTTGTGGTGGTTCCTTAGGAAGATGGGACTCCATATACCACAAGATCCAGCTCATTAGACCTATATATACCTAAAGGACTCTTCATTCTATCACAGAGACACCTGCTCAACCATGTTCATTGCTGCTCTATTCACAAAAGGCAGAGACTGGAAACAAACTAGATGTCTCTCAACAGATGAATGGATAAAGAAATGTAGTATATTTACACAATGGATCTCACTCAGACATTAAAAATGAAATTTATAGGTAAATAGATGGAACTAAAAAAAACATTATCCTGAGTGAGGTAACCCACTACCAGAAAGGCAAATACAGTATGCATTCACTTATATGTGGATATTAGCTGTTAATTCAGTGATAACCAAGCCATAATCAGTAGAACCACAGGGGTTAGGTATTTAGTGAGGGACGAGGAAAGACAGATGGATCTCATTAGGACAGGGAAATTGAAGTAGAAACTTGAAGATTCTTTGGAAAGTCAGATGGTGTGTTGCTCGGGGCAAACAGGTGAAGGAACATTTTATTAAAGTGGACACAGGTGTGAAAGGCTAAGGCTGACTCATGAACATTTCGCTGAAGCAGACACAGGAAAGAGGATGTTCTGCTAACACAAGCACATGAAAAGACATGTGATAAAGGATTCTTTGCTCCCAACACCCATGTATTGGTCTGCCTTATATTGCGTAGTTGAGCTGCATTTGTCGGGACTCCATAGAAAGAAACACAGGAAAAAAACTTCTGGCAGTGTACTGTAGTTTCTTGTTGCTTTCTTGGACTTGAGCTGGTTGGATGCAAGCGCTGAGGCATGGCACGTGGAGGACGGTGCTGTGTGGAGGGTATGAATAGGACTCCACAGAGTGACAGCAACAGAGCTTGGCTTGCTGGTACAGCTAGACGTATAACACTTGTGGGTCTTGAGTCTTCACTGATTTTCTGTTCCCTGAGAGAGGCACAGCCGAGAACTTTTCTTGGCATTCCTCCTGGTCCCTCCTGCTGACTTGAGCTGAGGCTGAGGCCAGGCTGTCTCTGCAAGGTAGTGCCACTGCTATTGACTCTACCAAACTGGACTGCTAGTGTACCCATGAAGTGTTTGTGAATGGATCAAGCTGCCACTGCCTGCTGACCTGTGAACTGAACTGCGGATTTCCAGACAACACAGACGGGAGTTGCTCCAAAGAACCTTTCTAAACAGATCTACTTCCCCACCACCACCCCATCCTTTCTTTTCCACTACCTCCAGTGGGTGGTGGGTTACAACGGCGGTTAAAGCATTTAAGAACCATCACTAAAAATAGGATTTGAAAAAATTAAAGTTACAGGAAATAGAATAGACAGTTGTGGATGCGTAAAGGGAGGGACTGGAATGGGAGGATCCAGAGGTGGCAGGGAGAGGAGGACAAGGAAGGTGTCACAGAGAGAAACAGCTAAAAGTCGGAGCCATTGAGAAGTACGGAAAGCGGATAGAGTATAGGCTTCCTAAAACATACACAAATACGAAAGTTATCTAAATGAAATTGCCAAATAATGGGGGAGATAGAGCCCATAAAATGGCCACCGCTTGTCACCAGATGAAGCTTTCAGTACCAGTATTAGTTACATCTAATTGAATTGTTGTTCAAAGGGGTCCCGTGGGAACCCCCAAACAACCCAGGTTGTTACCAAGACTATAAGTTTCTCTCCACAAATTGATACCAAGACCCCATTGCTGAAGACAACACCTACATAACTCACGGAACATAGAAAAGTCCAACTGAGACACACATAGAGACTACCAGAACTTGGTGGTAAGGCCCTTTTGCTAAAGGCCCACTACATGCTTTGATCCAGGATATAGAGAAATCAAGTTAGTATTCTCTGGGAAATTTCCTCACAATTGGCTAGTATTCACAATACCAGAAGATGCTAAGCAGGCTCCTCTGAGTCTTGCTCAGAGGTGAACCATGTGAATGAGCTACAACAATGACCAGCATGCCAATATACCCATGGGTGCAATAATGGCATGAACATTATAGGGGTGTGCTGGTTGGCTGTTGTTAACTTGACATAAACCTAGTCATATCTGGGTAGAGTGAATCTTAATTGAGAAAATGCCTCCATAACATTAGCCTATAGGCAAGTCTGTGTTGTATTATATTGATTAATGATTGATAAGGGAGGGTCCAGGTCACTGCAGCTGGTGCCATATGTGGGCAAGTTGTCCTGGGTTGTATAAGAAAGCAGGCTGAGCAGACCATGATGAGTGAGCCAGTGAGCAGCATTCTTCCATGGTCTCTGCCTCAGCTCATATTTTCTGATTCCTGCCTCAAGTTTCTGCCTGTCTTCCCTCAATGAAGGAGTATGTATGGTCTGAAAGCTGTAAAGTGAAATAAACCCTTTCCTTCCAAAGTTGCTTTGGTTACTCATATTTTATCACAGCAACAGAATCTCTAAGACAGGGTAACCAACCACTTTCTGAGTAATGCCCACCTCATGAAAGGAAATGCATTCCCGGTGCTGCAAATACAGCCAAGAACCTTTGGTGGGAAGCTCATAGGTCCTAGGGGTGAGTCTACTACCATTTTTCTACACAAACATAGTAACAACTGCCCTCTAAAATTGTATCTCTGTATCCATCCATTGGAAAAGTTCTCAGACCTCCTCAGAGAACTTTCTTCTCATAGCAGACAGTGGTTAACACAGAATCCCACAGCCAGTCAAGGACAGAGAATAAGGATCTGATGCTCAGTCATAAATCAGAGACCCATATCACACTCCTCTGACCCCAAGGGTCAGAGAGCATTATAAAAGAGAGGGTAAAAGGTTGTAAGAGCCAGGGGTCAGGAACAGAGTAAGAAGTGTCTTCCGGATGTAATGTGGCTGCCTATTCAAAACCTACACAGGATTACAGCAACCAGCATTCCAATATGGAGTGGGGAAGGAGATCACAAGCTCTCATGCCCCACTGAGAAGCTTTGGATAGCTGGGGTCTTTTGGAGAAGGGAGAGTCAATTTTCTTTAAGGGTGTAGTTTCCAGTAAGAAGACCAAGCTCCAGGGTACAGCCCCATAGCCATTGAGTATATGGGGAGCACAGAGTGAACTCTGCAGATTATGAAAGAAAGAGAACACAAAGTTGGAATGTAATATAGTGTAAGGGTGGATCTGGCTTGATCTGGGAGAAGAAAGGGAGAATGAATACAGCCAGAAAACACTGTGTGTTTATATAAAATTCTCCAAGAATTAGTTAAAATATTGGGGTTTTTTTGTTTTGTTTGTTTGTTTGTTTGTTTTTTAATTAAAGGAAGCTCCAACATTAAACTAGACAGTCCTTTGTTTTGGACCACAGAAAGCCTCAAGGAACTGTGAGTGTGGCTCAGTGCTGTGGTCAGTGGTGCAGCATTTGCCTAGTGTGCACCAGACCCAGGGTTCAAACCAATACCATGAAAAAGAGAAAAATAAACTAATCAGAAATAAAAAAAAAATCCCCCTCAAAATCTTTTGCAAAAATTCATATTAGCTCAGTTCTTGAGTAGGTTGAGATGAGCTCCTCTAAGAGTCAGATGCAATCGTATGTTCTCTGGGGATATAGACAGACCCAGATATAGGGGATATGGACAGACCCAGAACCTTCATCATAGTCTGCCCTGGTTCATACCTGATGTCCTATAGTAAATAAACATCTATTTTAGAAAACAAAGCCCTCTGACCAAAACCAACACAGATAAAACAAAAATAGAAGAAAAGAGCCATGAAGTTATCAGATATGCACGTTTTATGTTTCATAGTGTGTTAGAAATGAGTTGATAGACAGGAAATGTTATCTTTTTTTTGTAAACAAAGATAACTAAGTGGTGATTGTAGAGGTAAGAAATACGTTATCTGAAACTGAAACAAGAGAAAAGACACAGAGGCGTGGTTAGTGGATGGAAAGATCAAAATATTCAGAATAGAGCAGGAACAAATCCAGGGAGGTGGGGGGAGGGCTGTATGGCAAGTGACATTTCTGCATGGTAGGCCTTGCAGTCCCCAGGGGACAAGGGAAAGAGAGAGCAAGCAGCTCCAAAGCAACTTTGAAGAGACAATGGCGGCAGAACTGACAAGTTCCACCCAATCCAGCAGGTATACATTTAAAGAGCAGTACCCCTAAAGCAATGTCAGCAAATCTGCTGAAAATCAAAGACGCGGAGAGAGATGAGGCAACCCAGGTCAGGGATGGGGCATTTTCTTCAGTGACATCGGTAAGGCTGGGAGCTGACTACTTAGCAGGAAAACTGGTCCAGAGGACAGGAATGAAAAGCTCACATGATGAAAGACATAACTGATTCCTCAGTGTCAACTGGGAATTCCATTTCCCCAGAAACTCCTTCACAAAAGATGGTAGTAAAAGACATTGTCTGACAAATAAATCCCCTCTAAATGAAATACTAATTAAGGGCTTCAAGAAGAAAAACCAAAAGAATGGTAGAAAATGAAGGAAGAAATGAAGGATCATGAAGGATTGTACGAAATGTCAAAATATCGGTAACTCTGAGTAAATGTTATTCAAAGTACCAATGACATGTCATAGATTTAAGTACAGCGTACTTAAGTGTATGATAACAATGTAAAAAGGCATAAATATAATTAAAGTGTTCGGGGTCCTTCCATTATATAGAAAATGTAAAACTAATAATTTCCGTTAGACATTTATTTATCAGGCTGTGTGATAGAATCTTTTAGTAAGTACTTAAAGAAGAATATACAGTATATATATGTGTGTGTGTGTGTGTGTGTGTGTGTGTGTATACACATACATATACACATATATAGTGTCAAGAGGAAGAAATTAAGTAATATAAAATTTAATCAAAAAGATGAAAACTGATTAAAAGTAAAGGGACATAAAAGAGTTGGTGGGATAGAAAAATCATAAGCTTAAATACAATTGCATCTATAAATGACTATTAAAATAGATAATATAATTCAATTGAGTAAAAAATTGAAAACGCTTTATACTTTTCATAAAATACTAAAATACAAAAAAAAAGGTGATGCTCTCTCTGCCTAAATAGAACTGCATGCAAATATAAATAGTAAAATCTTAATACTTACACAAAATTATTCAGTTTTAAATCAAGATATAGTATAGAAGACAAAGTGAGCAAATCCCGATAATATCTATACTTCAGTACACCAGGAAAGTAAATGAATTTTTAATTTATGTGCACCTGATAGCATAGCTTTAAAACATGTTTTAAATGATAAAACAAAAGGACACAGATCAACCAAAATTATAATCATAGCTCTTATCCCACTGTCCTTATTTATTTTTATTTACATCCTGACCGAAGTTTTCTCTCCCTCCTCTCCTTCCAGTCCCTCCCACCCACCACCTCCCTTCTTCCCCAGATCTACTCCTCTGTTTCTCTTCAGAAAAGAGAAACAACCATGACACATCAAGTTGCAGTAAGACTAGGCATCTCCTCTCCTATTAAGGCTACACAAAGCAACCAGTGGGAGAAAAGGGTCCCAAGGCAGCAGGGTCCCAACAGAGTCAGGCACGGCTCTTGTTCCCACTGTTAGGAGTCCCTCAGGAAGATCAAGCTACACAAGTGTTGCATATGTCACACAGTTCTTAATAGCGGATAGAACCAACAGATAAAATGGCATTAACTACTTAGGCATTAGTAACATAAATAATAACTTAACTAACTGATGGTGATATTTAGGTAGTAACTGTGCCCACTGATGACAAAATTCACATTACTTACAGTGCTCATGGAACTATGTAGAAAAATGAGCCACACGTGGAACCCAAAGTAAAGGCTCAATGTATCTTCAAAGTCTGAAGGCAGAAGTATTACTGTGAGTCCTGGACCCCAGAGGCAGACTGGGTTACATACCAGGAGTAAACAAGACAGAGCAGGAGGCAGAGTATTGTAGAAAAGAGATTAGAAATCGTAAAAAAAAAAAAATAAAAAAAAAAAATTATTTTTTAAAGCCCAAATAGGGAAATTTGAAGAAATTCATCTTCAGAAGTTCTCTGGATCAAAAAATAAATACAATGGAAATTAGCAAAAAAAAAAAAAAAATGCCTTGGCTAATAGATAAAAGGCTGTGTACTGGCTGGTTTTGTGTCAACTTGACACAAGCTGGAGTTACTGCAGAGAAAGGAGCTTCAGTTGAGAAAAATGCCTCCATGAGATCCAGGTGTAAAGCATTTTCTCAATTAGTGATCAAGAGGGGGAGGGCCCCTTGTGGGTGGTACCATCTGTGGGCTGGTAGTCTTGGGCTCTGTAAGAAAGCAGGCTGAGCAAGCCAGGAGAAGCAAGCCAGTAAGAAACATCCCTCTCTGGCCTCTGCATCAGTTCCTGCTTCCTGACCTGCTTGGGTTCCAGTCCTGGCTTCTTTTAGTGATGAACAGCAATGTGAAAGTGGAAGCTGAATAAACCCTTTCCTCCCCAACTTGCTTCTTGGTCATGATGTTTCTGCAGGATTAGAAACCCTGACTAAGACAAATTGGTACCAGCATAGTGGGGTATTCCTGTGACAACTTGAACATGTTTTGGGAAGGACTGTGGAAGGACTTTGGAACTTTGAGCTAGAAGAGTCACTGGGATGTTAAGAGCTCTGTGGAATGTTCTGTAGGAGCTTGGAAGATACTGTTGAGAACAGTGCAGGAGATGGAGGCCTGGTTTGTGAAATTTCAAAGGGAAGATTAAAGACTCTTATTAGGGCCGTTGCTATTTTTATTGTAAAGATTCTGCTGTTTTGGTTAGCTGGGGCTGAAGAAATCAGCTGTGATTAACAAGATACCAGAACTACTAACGCAAAACCATTGCATTACTGGGACTATTGACGCTAGTTAGCTGGAGTGGGGAAATTGGCAGTGATTGGGAAGAGACCAGCATCATTGAGGTGAAATCTTCTGAGAAGTGTTTTCTGACAGCACAGAGGCTGTGTTCCAGAGATATCCAGGTTGTACCTTGTGCTGTAGCTGGACTTGGTAATGTTTAAGAGTCATCCAGGTGGTACTGGTTTTGAAGGCATGAAGGAGTCATGAAGCGCAGCTGAGGCCTGGGCACTGTGAGAGGCCTCAGATGGCCATTGGTGAAGGTGCCGCCTCAGTTGCAATTCCAGGACTGAAAGGGTCATTCAGGGGAGTTGAGGCTTGTCATCATGGGGAGAACCTATGGGAGGCTGTTGGTAAAGCCTAGTTGCAGTGGAAGACAGCAGTGTTTTGGAGACACCAGTACCATGAGATGACCACCAAGAACATCAGCAGCAGTGGAGTACAGACATATGAAGCGTAGAAGACAAGGTGTGTGCTACAAAGGGCAGAGCTGGAGAAGTGACTCAAGCCCTTGGAGGAATCCAGAAGATTGTGAGTGGATCCCAGACATTGGACAGTTGGAGTTTGATTTTGCTTTTGATTGTGACCATGCCCTGATATATTTTCCCTCCTGAAGGAAGAAGGTATTTTAGTGGAACCCACAGCTAAGAGACTTTTGATGGTAAAAAGTCTTTGAATTCTAAGAGATTGGATATCTTTAAAGGGATTGAAATTTTAATTATTAAAATTAAAATTAATTATTAAAAATTTAATATGTAAGAATTTGCAAAGACTGTGGGACTTTTAAAGTTATTTAGATCTTGGGGATGAATAAGAAAGTAAGGGTTGAGGCTTAATAGTGATGTATTTGTGTGTCAAGTTGACAAGGGGTCAATTGTACTGGCTGGTTTTGTGTCAACTTGACACAAGCTGGACTTATCACAGAGAAAGGAGCCTCCCTTGAGATCCAGCTGTAAGGCATTTTCTCAATTAGTGATCAAGGGGGAAGGGTCCCTTGTAGGTGGTACCATCCCTGGGCTGGTAGTCTTGGGTTCTATAAGAGAGCAAGCCGAGCAAGCCAGGGGAAGCAAGCCAGTAAGCAGCATCCCTCCATAGCCTCTGCATCAGCTCCTGCTTCCTGACCTGCTTGGGTTCCAGTCCTAACTTCCTTTGGTGATGAACAGCAGCATGGATGTGTAAGCTCAATAAACCCTTTCCTCCCCAACTCGGTCATGATGTTTGTGCAGGAATAGAAACCCTGCCTAAGACAGACTGTGAACGGGTTTTTAGGATGCAGACAACATGGTGTAGAAAGAAGGGAAAGGCTGAGAGCATGGTCCTGGTGTCCATTCTGAGAACTCGGAGAAAAACAACAAGCCTGAAACAGAGGGGCAAATGTAAACTACAGAACAAACGTATAATAGCGAGATCCAAAGACAAAAGCTAGCCAAATTAATAAAGGGCTGGTGAGACAGACTAAGAAAAATAGAAGTTATAATGCATTGATAGGTTGAAAATGAGGCAGTCACTATGCATCCTATAGAAAACACTATAGAAAAGGAGTGTGACTGGGTCAGATTAAAGTTTTTTGCTTTAAGTTTTTTTTTTCTTTAAATAGGAAAATTGTGGAGGGTCCCTGCAGACTTTACAGGATGCAGGGAAAAGAATCAGGAGGAGGTAAGAATCCAACTCGGTTCAGCCTGATTTAGGGAACCAGTGCTGAGCCAAGACTTCAAGAGCCTGACTCATTTGTTTTTACCGTATATAAGCAAAGTGCAACTATGAGAAAAGTTTTCAGATAGCAATTAACTCAGTCCTGTGAGTGCCTCAAAGCTTAAGACGCATTTACACTGAGGCTCTTTACAAAGTGCATATGGCTTCTTCCATAAGATGATCCTGTTGATTTCTGTTGACGCTGAAACAGTGCTGGAGATAAGGGTCTAGGGAGGATGACTGAGGTAAGCATAAGGCCTGTGGGTGTCAGGGCTGGCCTGGCCCTAAGATAACACAGATGTCACTTAGGCTGTTGTAAAGCACAAGTGACATCTCTCACAGGGATGAGGTTTATGGCCTTGAATTAATCCTCAAGGTTTTATTTGGGAAAAGTCTGGAATAAACAAACATAATATTTTGGGGAATACAGGCAGAGCTTGGCTCAACAGGTGGCAAAGGATTACCAGGTTGTAAACTACATTTTTTTTTCCTCCACCATTCCAAGAGGATAGCCAAATATGTTCTGTCTTTGGAGAGATCAGCTATGGATTTAACTTTTCCTAGTTTCTCCAATACTTACTATCTATGTGCACAAGGACCTGTTAGGCCCTCTACACACACACACACACACACACACACACACACACACACACACACATCTGTAAGTTAAGAAGTAATGCAATGCAAAATAACATACACAGGGAGGTGGGTAGAGAATAGAGCTGCTGAGTGTAGATGACCTTATTGCAAACCACAATAAAATGAAAGCTATGCTAGGGAGCAGGCTCAGTAGGGAAAGTTATGTGCAGACAAGCCTGAAGAATCAAATCGAGCTTGATCCTATGAACTCACATGGCGGAAGGAGAGAGCTAATTCAGGCAAGATATGTGCCTACACACAAAATAAACACATAAATAAATAAATCTTTTTAAAGATTAAAGATCTTAGTTGTATTATATTTAGTTATGTGGGGCACAGGGAATAAGAATGTGGGTGTAACGCCTGTGGCAGCCAGAGGCAGCCAATCCTGCCGGGCTGCTGCTACAGGAGTTCTGAACTGCCCAGCTTGGACACTAGGAACTTAACCTGGGTTCTCCAACAGGGTATCATTCCAACTCCCGATATTTTTCTTATTAAGGGGGCAATGATAAACATGCTATTCAAGCTCTTCAGGTAATAAAGAAGGAAAACACATCTCCCAACTCACTTTATAAAGACAGCCCAAACTAGACAAAGCTACTCAAGAAAATAAGATACAGGCCAATAGCTCTCCTGGAAGGACAGCAGACCTTCTTAGTTAAACATAGCAGATCTAATCTAGGAGTAGGCTTGAAACCTAGATCAGTCTGACGGATTCGAGCTCACTGCTGAAGTGCAGGGTAGTTTAACATTCCAAAACCAATTACTGTGAATTGTAATATTAACAGAATAAAAGACAAGGACTGTAGTGTTTCAAAAAAAGATTCAGGAGATGCAACTGAAAAAAAGTCTCAACATGCATTGTGACTAAAACGCTCAGCAAACTAAGGAGAGTCACAGCAAACACTGTGTCAAATGTTTTTATATTTTAAAATGTCCCCCGGAGACAGTGATGATTCCTCTTCAGGTTGTCCTGGGTTGGGGCTCCAGGCAATTCCATACATAAAAATTATAAATAAATAAATGGCTAATGACTAGTATAAAAGAAGGGAGTGTTGTAAACCTGTAGGTGAACACTGAAAACCACCAGCAATAATCATTATTCCTAAAATTTACATGCATGTTGACACGAAAGCAACAAGGTATCACTAAATGATACTTTAGAAACAATGCCATTTAATATAGCATCAGAATCATAGACTATCCAGGACTCAAGATGCAAGAACTTACTGAGATAAGAAGGTTGAGAGGCACAAGACTAGACATGTATCACAAGCCACAGAGCTGTACATTATGAAGTGTGAACTCTGTGGTCTGAAACTAGACATACAAGAGCTAGCCTGCATAACGTTGACAGCTGATGTCAGGTGGCAAAGTATAGCCGAGAGGAGGAATTAGGTAAGTATCCTATGTTAGTGGGTAAATGTCTGTCTCGTGAAATACAGGTCAAAAGGTTTGAAGCTGCTTGACTTCCGCATCAAACTCTTAACTTGTACATCAAACTGAGCACACAAGTAAGTAGTGGTAGGCCTCAGGCTTTTCATTATCAGAAAGGGATGTCAATGAAAAGTAAGTAAAACAAAACAAAAACAAAACAAAAACCTAGAATACCACTATAAACCAAATAGCTTAACATGCATAATATATATACACCAATGGATAAATAAAAATAACTACAGAAATGTTAGCATTCAGTATAGACATACATACATATATCATGTATGCATGCATATGTTTATACGTGTGCTTGTATGTGGTACGTATAGAGCTGTGTCTCCCAGTACCACCCACTAATAAACTTCAAGCCCCCAATCAATACATACACCCAGAGCTTTGCCAGACCTCAGCTTCCAATGCCATTCTTTAATAAGTGAAAGAAGCCTTCCTGGAGAAATGACGAGTTCTAAGACTGGGGCAGAGAAGGTACATCATCAGTGCTGTGGAAGAAAAAGGCTGTGTATCAAAGACGCAAAGTCAGGTTAGCTCTGTGGTCAAAGCAAGGGACTTAAATACTAAAGTCATATTGAGCTGTCATCCAAAATATAAATACGTATGAGTCCACACTGATATAAATGGATGGCTGATTTAATTAATCTTTCTCACAGAATTTTAAATAATATGTAAAGCTATATCCCACAGACAGTAGGGTTCAGTACCTGCCCCTCCCCTGTGAGAGTGGGCGGGACTTAAGCAGAGTAAGCAGAGCCTGCCAGATGCTCCTTCAACTGACTTAGGAAGGTTAACAGCACTAGCAACTTCACAAGATTCACGGGAGTATCCTAACCCGGGTACAAAGTGATAGAAAGACACTTCAGTTCCATTGTGTTCTCTCCGAAATACTGTAGTGCTGGTAAAATGACAAGAGAAAAAGCATAAACCCCCAGGCTAGGGCTGTTCTCCGGAATAACTGGCCAGTCCCTAAGACTGCCAAAAAGTCGCAATGAAACCCAAAGACAGATGAGAAACTGCCACAGAGCCAAGGAGACTGGGGAGAGATGACAACTAATGTGGTGTGCAGCCGCCTTCTGGCAAGAAGGAAGACACTAATGGAAACTGCCGAACCCAAATAAAGTCTGGAGTGCGGTCAGGACTCATGCACCACTGTCAGCTTCTTGGTTTTGATGAACACACCAGAGGAATGGGAGAAGCGTCCTGTGTGAGAGACTAGACCAGGAGGCACAGGAGAACGCTCATGTGACTTTTCTGCAAGTCAAAAATTACTGTAAACGGAAAGCTTATTAAAAGTTTTCCAAGAGAAGCTTCTGCAGAAATTGACCCAATGTAATTCTGAAATGTATACGGAACACAATGGGCCAAGAGCCGTCAAAACAATGCTCACAAACAGCGGAGTTGGCAGCAGGGCTTAACCTTCAAAAGATCTAGACTCCATACATTCCCTTTTTAAGAAATTGAGGTGTTGCCTGAAAATAGAACAGAACAACAAAGTATATACAAAGCCTGGAGCAGACTCTTGAATTATGACAGAGAAGAAACTAATAGCCGATGAGAAAATGTAAAGGATGTTCGAAAAAAAGAGCCCTGACCAGGGTTCATAGTGAGCCCCTCTCTCAAAAAGCAGAGGGGAGGAAGAGGAGAAGGAAGAGGTCAGGGGAAGGAGGAGGAAGAACAACTCAGGACATATGTAAACAGAGAAGGAAAACTTATAGGAGCTAACATGATAGTATTCCTCAATACCCTGGTATATGCAATAATTTATTAAACACAGACTCACAAGCGCAATCACTACCAATCACAAAGTTGCTTACAAATTGGAGTACAAATCAGTAAGAAAAATACAATTTTTTAAAAGCATGAACAAGATGATAGAATGCCAAGAAGCCAATAAACCTACATAGTTACTTAGCTTTTATTGCTCATGAAATACATGAAATCTTAAACCAAGATGAGATAAACTTACACACTCATCTGAGTAGCTAGGACGAGGAATGCTAAGCCAGGCATGATGGAGGCTGCCTACGATCCAAACTCCTGGAGAGGAAGATACTAAGATGGAGGATTCAAAGCCTGAGTTGGCTACATAGCAAAACAAGTATCAAAAAATGAAGGAAGACAAGGAGAGATGAGAAGAAAAGGGAGGGAAGGGGAGGGGAGAGCAGAACAAGGGAGGGGAGAGGAGAGAAGGAGAGGGGGAAGGGAGAGGAGGGGAGGTTACGGGAGAAAAGAAAGAAGGAAAGGGAACTTGGCTACCCACTCAGGGTTGATGCTGGTGTTACAACAGACAGATTCTCTTACAGCGTTCGTAAGAACGTAAATTGGTACAGCCACTTTGGAAAACTTTTATATTTACTACAATAGGCAACGTCTTAGCCTGTCCCAAGTAATCTCACTCCAAGGTATATGTCCAAAAAAATATATAAATACACACACGCACACACACACACACACACGCACACACACACACACCACAAATCTCCATCCTAACTTTATTTATAATAACAATATACGGGAAATGATCCAAATGTCCCAACAGTAGGATCAATAAATAAATGATGGTGTACTAACAGGATGGAGAATCATATAGCAAAATATATAAACATATTATCTCCATATGGAATAACTTGAATGCAACAGATATGTACAGCTAATACTGGGAAGAATAAGAGACTCACACACATTTCACAGTCAAGGTCAATGTGTTTTAGCAGAAACTCTTAAGGTTTGCTTATAGAAAGGGACTGAACACGTCATTCTCGGATGCTGGCATTGTAGCCTCGCTTACTCTGAGTGATAGTCACTCATTAAATGATAGACTTATTTAAATAATGTTTTTTACTCATTCTTTGAGAATTTCATATAATATATTTTGATCATAATCATCCCCCTATCCAAACTCCACCCAGATCTTCCCTCATCTGACTACCAGCCCAATTGCGGGTTCCTTCTCTTAGAACAAAAGACGACACAATGTGTAGTTTATGTAGGGTGACTATTGCACTCCTGAGCATGGGGCAGGCATTGCAACGTGGCTACTATGCCCACTGTTATGCCATAGAAGAAAACCAAGTTCCACTCTCCCAGTAAGCAATTTCAAATACCTTTGTGGCTGGAAATGAGACTTTATGCCCAATTCTTCTTATCTAGGTTAGGACTTAAAACTCCCTCCTCACCATTCCCTTTTCCCCTGCATATCACCTGTGTTCTACTGTCCACTCTCTAAAGAGCTTTCTTCCCCTTCCCTACCAATGGCCCCTTTCCAGTTTTCTGATTTCCACAGGAACCCACTCTCCCAACCCAGTCAAAAACATACATCTAAAAACTCAACCTTAGGGTATTACTACATCCCTTTTAAAAACAATTTTAAGTGGCAAGCATCTCTGCATAGACCTTCAATACCTAAAGACCACATAGAAAGAAAATCAAGCAAGTGCGTGCTTTTCCAACTCAATCCACCTGCATCGGTAATACCCAAGACATCGCAGCACTGCACTGTCAAGGGAATGAGAGCGAGGCTCTTTCTGTAGCTTCCCCCCTCTCTGTGATACAACCCACCCAGGTATTATTTCCTGGCTTCCAGGAAAATGAACTTAAAGGTAGGTATTTCTTATAGAGAAATATTCATTTGATATTTCAATATTAACCCACAAAGAAAAGGCTCACGACCAACACTTAGAGCCCCTCTTGAACTACAAAAAGAGGGTGATGATGCTGGGTGATAGGGAATAGTAACACTTTAGATTCATCTGTATCTGTAGGTATTTGTGGCTGGTAGCTTTGAAAGGGAAGGAAAAATAGCAGAGTAGCCCTCTCCCAGCATGCATCCTTAACAAAAAGGGGAGTGAACTCTAAGACGCATTGGCCCCTGGTGCCAGAGTACAACTTGTGACTTCCTTAGTCCTGGGACCAACACTATTTGCACTGCATCATGGTAGATATAGATTGCTTCCAACTGGCAAGACTCGGGGTGGCTTTTTACAAAAGCTGAGATTGTTACCTGGGTTTTGAAAATTACACATTTCTTAGACAAACAGCCTCCCTTTTCCTTTAAACCACACAGTTTTCTAAATTTGTCTGTGGCTGAGGACATATATTTATGTGGAAAGACACACGATGAAGCATTCATTTACCCAGTTCTAGCCTAATCCAGTAGAGCCCAGTGGTAGGCATAGTGGTTTGGCAATTTGTGCTACCGAGAGGCCAGGTAACCTTTCTCTACTTTGACAACTCACAGAGAGAAAGCAACCAAAAGGTCACTGCCCTCTTGGTATCAGAGGTCACTACCCTCAGTGAGAACATGTTCTGGCTGAGACAGTCACTCAACCTGAGTGTTCCACATAGGCAGCTCCTCAGTTCTTCCTCCAGCTTCCCTAACTCACATCAGTAAGGAGTGACAGAAACTCTAATTTGGGGAGGAAAAACTATCTACCGACCCATCTGCTCAGCAGTACTCCTGGAGGGTTTTTTCCATTGCAAGCTCCGGATTATGAGCCATGAGGAGCACAAGCACTAGAGAGAATTTTGTTGCTGCTCTCTAAGACTTTAATGTTCTGACCCCTCACTGTTAAGTCACATGCCTAACCTCATCTTCATACAGAAACTCAAGATGCAGAAGCCCAAATGCCGATTAACGTTTTCTCTTGAACAGTCACCTGAAGCTCAGTATGTCCAAAATCATGTCCCCTCCAGATGCTTACACCCATCCAAGTATCTTCTTTCAAAACATGGGATTCACCAGTCGCTCCTTGCTCCTCGCCAGCCACAGCTTCTCAATCACCACATTCTCTCCTTCCTTTCCAAATATTGGTTGAATCCATCTTCTCTCACTTTAAGATGACTTTAGTCATCCAATTGATAAGTAACCTGTAAATGAGTTTTCTTTCTGTTGCTGTGATAAAACACTGACCAAAAACAATTTGGAGAGTGTATCTGTTAAGCAAGGTATGGATACTCTGATTTAAAAAAACAAAAAAACAAAAATCAAAAAACCCTTACACTGGATCCTTCTGGACTGCACAGATAAACATGGTATTAATATAATACGGCTGGGCCAGGATGAAAGTATGATCTGCAAACTTGAAGTTTAGAAGTTGTGATGATTAGTTTGGTTTCATGTTATTTTGGTTTTTTTGTTTTGTTTTGTTTCTTGTCGACTTGACAAAGTAGAGTCACCTGGATAGAGAGAATCCCAATTGAGGAATTGCCTCCATCAGGTCGGCATGTAGGCCAGTCTGTAGGGCATATCTCGATTGATACGAGAGTACCCAGCTCACTATGGGTGGCATCACCTCTGGGGAGGGCTAGAGTCTATTGCCGAAGCTGACCTTCTATACTGTTAGGTTGTAAACCCATGCTACTTATAATTTATAAACCTCACTTTATCATAGACACATGCGTAGGGGAAAACAGTCTTTATAGGTATGATGGTTTGAATGAGACTCGCACCTGTAGGCTCATTGGTAGCACTTTTGGAGCAGTTTAGGAGGTCTGATCTTGTTGGAGGAAGTATGCCACTGGGGTTGGGATTTGACAATTCAAAGATTCTGGCACTTTCTGTTCTCTCTCTGTGTGTCCTGCTCATAGATCCAGGTGTGAGCTCTTAGTTTGCTGCTTCAGTGCCAGGCTTACCTGCCTGGCATTGCTCCTTACCATGAAGGTGATGGCCTTTCATCCCTCTAGAACGGTAAGCCCGTATAAATCCTTCCATAAGTTATGTTGGTCATGGTGTTTCATCACAGCAATAGAAAAGTAGCAAACACAATAGGGCCTAGTATGATGTGAGGTTTCAGTATCATCCACCTGATTATTTGTTTGTTGTTTTTATTTGAGAACATCAGGTCCACATGTTGTTGTGTATTGGGGGAAATCATTGTATTACATGATAGTTGCTGCAGTTCAGACACCACACTCTGCAGGAGTTCATTAATGCCCTTCTGCTACTAATTGTTATACTCGCCACATGACAAGTTTTCTACAAACTCACGGTGGTTGATACTCTCACTGACTCACTTTCCTAAGATCTGTGAAATCCCACCCATCTCTCATAATTCATATGTGCCCACTACCTACAATTAACGGATGTTTCCTGATTCTTCTCCTGGCACAGATTTCTGATGAGGTAAGTGTTGGTTCATCTCCAAAACCATGTTCTTAGATCATTTTCTAACCTCTCAGTAAACAGAAGAATAGTCGATGGCATCATAGTTTCAGCGCAGATCTGACTGATTGATTAAACAGATGCCCTGAAAATGAGAAAAGGTGGAATGTAATTCCTGTAGAGTTTTACAAAGAATGGGCTATATGTTGTCTACATACGTATAACACAGATGACCCAGGACCATGACTCTCTGATTAGAGGGTGAGCTCCTTCAAGAACTAATCCATGTGAAACTAAAATCCTGGTGCCCAGAATTTAAACACAGCTCTGTATGAATGTAACACTTCCTAAATAGTCCAAAAGCCTCAGAATACAGGACATTTTAAAATTTACCTCATAGGAGAAAAGTATATCATTAGTCTAGGATCTTCTGAGACCTTAGGGCAGATAGACTGCTGGTTTGTCCAGAGGCCACGCTTTCTTGGTCAGATGAAATCTCTAAACTTATAACTCTAGTAACTATTCTAAAGCAGGAAAGAAAACCAGAACTAAGGAAAGCTAATCAGTGCAGCCACACAGGAGAGAAAGAATGAGGAAGACTGTGACTATCTTGATAGAATGAAGGAGAGAAGGAAGAACAATTACCAGTTTATCACGACAGGGAATGAGTTAACCTCCAAAAGCCAAAGGTAGCTTTTCTCTCTTCCCTTCTTCCTTCCTCCCCTCCTTCCCCCTCTCTCCCCTTTCTCTCTCTTCCTTTCCTCCCTCCTTATCTCTCTGACAAGAAGAAAAACAAATCACAGTTGTGTGCTGTTCATAAGAGACACACAAGTTTAAAATACCATAAAAGTGTCCAAAGAAAAGAAACGCTTCATATTAACATCACACTGAGTTGAATTCAAGTCAGAATAAAAGAGCTATTTTATGCCAATGGAAGGTGTAACTTAGAACAAAGATGATATAGAACTAAATATTGATGTGACTGATATACAAATATATAAAGTAACGGGTAATAGAAACATAGTAACACACTTTTCAGAATGCAATTGTCAGTGGGTTTATTTCCGACAAGTTCAATAAGGACAAATAATATAAAATATAGTTGTTGACGTAACATACAGTCTTGATAAATGGTTGGACACTCCACAAAATGAAGTTCTTACTCCTCAAATGTTAGACTGTTTACTAAAGCACTTACATGAAATGATACCAAGGAAACATCAGGAATCTCAGTAAGAGGCAGAAAATTAGCCTCATTGTGTGTTTTTTTTGTTAAAAAAAATGTTTTAAGCCTTTTAATTGCAATTTGCTACCACATAGCCATTTAAACAAACTTGTAAATACTGAGCTAAAAGATTGAAAGCCTTTAAGAGACTCCAACCATGGCCCCAGTGGCGTATGAAAACGGAGGGACAACACACACACAAACACACACACATATACACACAAACACACACACATATACACACATGCACAAACACACACGTACACACACACAAATACACACATGCATATACACACAAACACACATATATACACATACACAAACACACATACACACAAATGCACATACACACACATATACACATACACAAACACACATACACACACACAAATGCACACACACACAAACACACACATATACACATATACAAACACACACACACACACCATGTATTTGTCACGCCTGCAAAACCAGGACCATATCAGACACTGCTGCTATGTTGTGCTGTCAACTCAAGATGTAGTTTCCTCCTCCACCCCTTAGAGCACAGCTAAATCAGCTTCCATGCTGACTCCGAAAGGGAGCAGGGAGCAGGGAGCCTCTTCCGTGGTATCTTAAAGCAAGGCTGCATTTTCACAGGATGGAATCTTCAGAGATTCAGTGTGTTGCTCTCTGGACACCTTTCCTGTTATCCCAGCGCAGACCACCAGATTCCTCATTAGCATCATGGATCTCTTGAACAAACACAGCTGCTTTGGAACCTTCTTCATCGGTCACTTTAAGATAACATTCTTTTTCTCACCAACCTGCACATTTTCTATTTATTCTTGTCCCACTTTATGATCTCAGGCCCTGTAGACCTGGGTGCCAGGAGTGTGCGATTTCTGTGCCTTCAGCTGAATGCTGTCTTGGCTCGTAGTTTCCTCTGTGATTTCCTCATACAAACCAGCACATTAATGTTAAATGCAGCCTCACTCTGGTTATCAGGGCAGGAGCAGAATGCAGCTAGACCCTTTTCCAGAATTCTAACCTGAGTTGCCTCGAGCACAGGCCTCAACAGAGTCTTCATTCCTCTCTGGAACTTTATAGGCCAGGCCTCCTCTGTCTACATTTTTCCCCAGCATGCTGATCTTCCACACTCCCATCAGAATGGCCTGATAAACTCTGCTTTGTTGTAAAAGAAATTATTTGTAATGATGGATTTGACCAGAGGATATAGCTTGGAGTGTCAACCAGAAAGCTGTTGCAGGGCTTTTCAATCCCACAGTCGAACATGTCCAAAGTTCAGAGAACCGCATGGCCAGATTGATCTCACCAGTGACACCATGTCTAATCTCTTTTTTGTAGTTATTTTTCTACTTGTTATGAACAAGGCGAGAGGCCAACTGCTCACACGCTGTATCCACAATCAAGAAGCAGACAGTGAACAGGAAGCAAGGCTGGGAAAAAAACCACAAGGCCGCACACAAGACTCACTTCCTGCATCAAGGCTCCACCTCTGAAGGGTTCTTCAACTTCCCAATCAGCATCACCAGTTGGAAAGAATTCAAAACACATGAGCCTACTGAAGACACATTACAAGCCACAGAGGTAACTAATTAAATGTTATAGACTATTATGTAAGAGTAAATAAAAATATTTGATTCAAAAGCTAAAAAAAAATATTACCTAATCTTCTATTCTTTACATCTGCAAAATGTCAAACTGAATTAAAACTCCTATTATTGGCTAGTATATGAGAGGAGAAAGTACTATTGGTGGTCATACAAATGGGTATAACCCTGCTGGCTTGCAATTGGCTAATAAGCATCAAAATTTTATCAGGTCTTCGTTTGCACATTTGCTGCTATAATAGATTTGGTCAGAGATGCAGTTTGGAGTGTAAACCAGAAAGCCTAGTAAA
This sequence comes from Rhynchomys soricoides, assembly GCA_019843965.1. Classification (NCBI taxonomy): domain Eukaryota; kingdom Metazoa; phylum Chordata; class Mammalia; order Rodentia; family Muridae; genus Rhynchomys; species Rhynchomys soricoides. Next base: position 10,312,156 of record JADRCH010000028.1, on the reverse strand, counting down.
CAGTTAAAATCTGATCTAGAAGAAAAGAACTAATATCAAGAACAAAAGAGTGAGGCTACACTATTCAATGATTCAGAGACCTATTATTATACTTATTATGCACCATGGGTACAGTGACATTTCTCCTGGAGCCAGGACTGCAGAGGGGAGTTTTTGTTATCTGTATCCGTAAGATCTTCAGCACTCATCTCTGCCCCTTTCACACCAGGAACATTTTACTCAAATCTCTTTAATAATGACAGAAACAAAAGATATATCATCATTCTTCAATACATTTCCCCATCTTAGTATAAAGCTTGTCTTAGCAGAGAAATCTCCAAACCCATAAATATATATTACTGAGTGTAGCTCCTCACACACCAGTAAACACAGGCAGCATATGATTGAGACAGTCCTTTAACTTCTTCTTCCTTTATCAGGACTACTGTAATGATGGCTGCTGTGTTAGTCTTTTGTTTCTGTGACAAGAGTCTATGCAAACCCATTTAAGGGAGGAAATTCTTCTGACTCGGGATTCCTGAAGTTCAAGCCATCAAGGCGGGAGAACTCACCAGAGAAGAGTGGCTACCATCATGGAGGTCAGGAAGCAGAGAGAGAACATGTTTGCACTCTCTGGTGTTTTCTTTTTTAGTCCAACCAGTCCTCCACTCTTCAAGATGGTGCTCAGACTCAAGGTGGATCTTCCCCTATTACTTAATCCTGTCTAGAGTTGCCTTCATGGTCATACACAGGGATATCGTTTACTAATTTCCTAAATATTTACCTATCATGTGACTTTCTCTTGGCCTGAGCTTGGCAGGCTCTCAGCTGGTTCATCTAAGTAAACTTGGCCATCTAGCTCTGTCCCACCATGTAGCTCACTTGTTACCCCTCCTTCAATCCTGGCACCTGTTCATTCCTCTGTGTATGGCTGGCAATGCTTTCACCTGTGTGTCTGACTGACAAATCTCCCACCTTAGACTCTTTCCCAGAGTTCCTAACTCTGCCGGGAAGTCTCACTTTCTACTTCCTGCCCAGCTCTAGGCCGTTCATCTCTTTATTAAACTGATCAGAAGGTGATGGAGGAGAATGTTTTTATAAAACACTGAGAATACAAAGACAACCTTCACACAATGCACAAAAGATCACCCCAACATTTACCTAGCCCAGTCACACTGGCAATCAAGATCAATCATCATAGCCACTGGCAAGATTGTTAAGTAGAAGATTACAAGACCTTATTTCAAATTTATGTATGCCTTTGCCCCTAGGATCACAGCACCCACTGCACACAAAATCCATTCTTTTTATATTCAGTCTCAGTCTCTGGAAGGTCCTTGATCGATTGCTTCACACTATAGTATGTTTATTTCAAAAGGTATTTTCTTTAGACCAATGACCAAAGTTACTGCTGACATTTTTTTTCAAGAGAAAAAAAGGTAGTTTTTTTTTCTTCAGATGTTTTAAAATCCAAACATAAACATATATTCTAATAGTATCTAGCCTGGAAACATATCATACCAGTTGCATACAATTACTGGAAATCTGTAAAGCTTTCTAATTCCAGAGAAAAAATTGAATCAATAGACAAATGATGGACAAGTGATGATCAAAATAAGTAGATACACACATACATACATACATATGCACATACATACATATGTATATACATATATACTCACATATATATATATACATATACACACATACATACATACACACATACATAAATACATACATACCCATGTACATACATACATACATACACACATATATACATATGTACATAGATACATATGTATATACATATATATACACACATACTCACATACATACATACATACTTACTCATGTACCTACATACACACATACATAGATACATAAATACATACTTACTCAAGTACATACATACATACACATACATAGATACATACGCACATACATATGCACATACATAGATGATTGACAGATTGTAGCTAGATCATAGGTAAGTGATTGATAGATGGTAGATATTAAAAGAGCAATCTCATGTAAGACAGAAAATTTGTTCTCGGTCTTTGCGTTCTTTGCTCAAGCCGTCTGCTATGCTCCATTATCTTCCTGAATTGAGAGATAATTAAATAAATATAACACTTGTTAAATGAGCTTTCAAATGATATGAGAGATGTTTGGGACTATTCATGGATTGTTCTGCCTGAGGGTATAGGCAGCTGCCCGAAAGGCTCCATTGCCCTGACATAGACACATTTCTATCTAGCAAACTCGTTGTCTTGGGTAGCACTTGATTCTGTATCTTTGTTAGTTCTAGCACTGGGGTTCTTAGCTGCCACAAGCCACCTTGTTTGTTTGGTTTGGGTTTTTGGTTTTTTTTGTTTTTTTTTTTTTTCTGTTCAACTATCAGAAAATTGAAACCACCTAACTTGTAAAACAAACTCCGGGCAAAAGCAAACTCGATGGATGCACACAGCACATGTTTATCCTGAAAAGATGATGCTTTCATTAGTGATGCTCCTCATTTTTCCTCTTGCTGCATGGATTAGCAAGCCATCTCTTGTCAAAACCAGAAGGAAAGGAAAGCAGTTGCTTGGACCGTGCTTGTTGGCTGGCTGACACTTTCCGCAGGAAAGTATCATAGAGCTGGATTGGTTAGAAGAGGTCAAGTAACCTGTGATTGAGAATGATGTTTTAACTGACAATCACACCTGTAAAACCAGTGCTTGAGAGGTTGAGGATAGAGCAGTGGCTCTCAACTTACTGGTCACTATCCCTTTGAGGGTCGAGTGACGTTCTCCCCCCACAGGGATCACATATGAAATATCCTACATATCAGATATTCACATTAAGATTCATAACAGCAGCAAAATTACAGTTATTAAGTGGCAACAAAATAATTTTATGGTTGTGGGTCACCACAACAGGAGGAACTGTATGAAAGGGTCACAGCATCAGGAAAGTTGGGAACCCCTGGGCTAAATGGTCATGGCAAGTTTCAGGACAGTCTAGTCTTCAAAGTGAGACTCATTCTCAAAACAAACAAAGCCAGGCAGTGGTGGCACATGCCTTTAATCCCAGCACTCGGGAGGCAGAGGCAGGCAGATTTCTGAGTTCGAGGCCAGCCTGGACTACAGAGTGAGTTCCAGGACAGCCAGGGCTACACAGAGAAACCCTGTCTCAAAAACAAAAACAAAAACAAGACAAACGAACAAAAAACAAACAAACAACAAATCTCTTTATAAGTAAATGCTTCCACCTGGTTTAGGAGAGATACAATAAAAACTATCCTTGGCTTTGTTCCCATTCACTCACATCGATGTCCCAAGAGGGAGACAGAACACACCACAGATTGGAAAATGGGAAACGAAAAGAAAAAAAAAAATAGCAAGAGCCAAACCAAAGTTTTTTTCCTTTCTTTCTCTAAATCATCTATCTGATTGCTGAAGGAGGCAGACGGGAAAAAATAACAAAGAGAAAGTGGTAAGATACGGGGTCACGGGGAGACGGACCAGATGATCCCGCCTTCCTGCCTGTGACCAAGGTTTCTTAGAAGTAGATACAGATGCGAGAGTAGCCTTACAGTTCATGGGGAGCATAACCACACAAATAGAGATAAAGGGGAGGTTTCCAGGTAAGAAGAATTGGGGCCCATGAGGAGGCTTGTGGGAATGGAAGGCTCTGTGGGGCTACGTCATTGCCTGCGCACACAACCAGCTTGCCCATCCCCTGGACAGCTGCTCCCTCAAATAATTCTCTCCATCTCTCCACAAAAATCACTATCTCCCACCTGGAGCTGAGCTAAATAACCAATGGAGGTTCGGAGAAGAACCGCAAGCCATGCCTCGTCTTCTTAAAGACCCAGAATCAATTTTCCACAGTGGAATTCATAGTCCTTGAAACCTACTTAATATCAAAGAGCCTTTTCAACAAGGGACAGACTGAAAAACAATTTGTAGCTCTGTTTGTTCTGTTTTTCTTTTTCTTCTGCCTTCCAAGAAGTTAAAGCCCTGTCAGTCCAAAGGAAATGGCAACGTGGACCCTAAATCTTCAGACCAATGCTTGGGAATTTTGCTCATCCAAGCCTTCCTAAAAAGCAACAGAAGCAGAGGCTCCCATCACAGACAAGGCCTTTAGTAGCTCCACCTCTGTCTTTAAATCAGCCATAACTAGTGCTTAAGTAAGGATCAAAATGCTGAAGTTTCAAACAGTGGGTTGCTTAATTTCCAGTGTATGTGTGTGTTGTGATATGAAACCTAACATTTTAAAAAGTTACTATGGATTACAATATACAGTGCCAGCCGTGTGTGTGTGTGTGTGTGTGTGTGTGTGTGTGTGTGTGTGTGTGTAAAACATTCTTCACATTCCAGAATGCTAATTTAAGGCTACATGGGGGGGGGGGTTCTTTAACCCCTTCTCTTTCAGAAACTCATTTGAACTTCTGGTAACCTTGACTGTAATGTTCTGATCAACTCATCAAAAATATTTAAAAATTAAAGAAGTCGGATGAAGACAGACAGTTAGTGTTTGTGCCAGACAGACGTTATCCCTACAGCTCTTGACTTCTAAGACTGAAAGAAAAATGCCAGGAGAGGGGAGGGGAACCATTGTGGTAGGAGAGGCACACCCAAGTCGGCAGGATGCCTGAGGAGTTGAAAGGCTCCCAGAAAGAGGGCAGATCTGGCTGAGCCAACAGGATGGGACTGTAGCTCTGGTCCTCCCAGGAATGCTTCCCAGCTCAGAACAGTCTTTGAGTAGGTAATTTGAAGTTACAAGGTTAGACTTCCTGGCGTTTTTTATTATTTTTTTTTTTTATTTTTCTTGCCAAGGCATAATGATGTCAGCCCTCTTTCTTTAACCAGAATTTTACATTTTTAACATCAAGGTCCCTGGAAGAAAATATATGCTGGCTTTACCATTTTACAAAGCCCCGCAGGAAAGAGAAAGTGGGCAAAGTCCCTCCAGGGAAATTTGCTTTCAAAAGTTAGTGATTTCCTTCATAAGATGGTTCCCCGAGTTAATTCGAGCAAGTTGTTATTTGAAAAAAGCACGGTATATTTTTTGGAGGGGTAGTACTTCCTCTCTTAAGCTCTCTATTGAGAGAGACTGAAGTGTTCAAATGTTATTTCCCCTTTGTCTTCTCTTATCCCAAAGTAGATCTTTCCTCATACCATTCAGGAAATCGCCAAATACTCTACACAGTGTGAGTACATGCCTGAAATGCACTCAGTCAACGCCACCGGTGTTGACTTGCACATCACCAACGGAGGGTAAATAATACTTAAATAGTATCTAGGTTCTCAGCCAGGAGGGCAATTTCTCCACCAGAATCCCCTTGCAATTTGACTTCATTATGCTCAGCAATGCTATCGGCAACGTTAAGTGTGCTGTAAAATTGGAATTGTATCATAGTTTTCCATCATTAGTAACCTTGCTTTCGGAGAAGCTTTGGAACAATTTCACTCCTGTGATTTAAACAAATAGTTCGTTACAATTTCTATAACAGCCCTGAAGCCGGGGTGCAGCGGGAGCCCTTCCTCATGATCAGTGTTCCAAACTGTCTCAAAAGTAGCTCTTCACACCATCCTGCGTATCAACAGCCCAAACTGTTAGCTATCCTCGTGTATTTTAGCCAATAAACTATATGTCTTTAACCACTCAAGATTATAAGTAGACTTTAAAAAAAAAAAAAAACAGAAATTAAAAAGCGTTAGTGTATCAGTCATATCACTTGAAAAAAGTTATTGAAGACTGATGGATTGGCGGTGGTTTCTAAGACAAAGGCAAGCTGGGACGCCCACAAGGAAATGGACGATTATTCATAAATCCAAGTTAAGTTAATTGAAGCAATCTAGGGGTGGTTTTTAGAAACAGCATTCATCTGAAGTGCCACAATTGTCTTTCACAATGGATTCATGTCCCAGGATTATATTTGGATCACTCTCCTTCAGAGACCAGCTTTAGCCAATTAAAAATGATTTATGGCCCTGGGTTTACAGGCATTCTGGAGGATTCGTGCATGGGAATGAACACGGCAGCGTTCTTATCTGGTGGTCACTGACTTTTTTTTCCCCCCAGAGTTCAGTAACCTGATTGGTTGACCATGAGAGAGGAAAGAGATTCGAGAGTTGGATATAATCAACAGAAATGCTTATTGATTGTTCAGACCAGAAGTGCACTGCCTGTGTCAACCTCTGGAACCACAGAGCTCTGCTCACCCACACCCTGGGCTCCCACTGTGCATTGGAGCTATCCATCAGTCCCTTACTGGATTGATATCAGGAGTGGCAGACGCTTCGAAATTTGAATTAATCATGTGCTTTGTAGCAAATACATGAGTGATTGTGGGTTACAATATGCCCTATGTATCCTGTTTCAAATCTGTGGGGTTTTTTAATGAAATGTGGAGGGGAAACAAAAATTTTTAACTAAAAATATTCTAGAAGAGAATGAATCATATCAATAAGTGAACTAAAAATGCTTCAGAAGACCAATCCCTTAGACTTTAGGCATGGTTTCTATAAATGAAAACTATCCTGTCTAAAATATTTAAGATCCCCACACACACAGCCATTTAGGAGCCCTTCACTTCCCACCATTTATATTTTGTCTAATTAGTCCTTCACACCCACCCCATTCTCACTGTCTAAAGCAGCCATTCATCAAACTTAGCTTGGGCTTCTGCAGGGCCCTTGGTACCAGTTAGTGACCATCTGCCCCTTTCTTACTTATCTCCCCAACCCAGAACCTTAGTGCTAAAGGAACTGTTCTGGAAGATTCCATTAAAAGTAATTCTAATATTCCCCCTTGTAGACAACCTGGGAAATGCTACATGCATGTCTTGGGGGCCACAGCAGAGAGAATAGCTAAGTATGTCAGGGACACTTCTCTCTGCGACTGCAACCAGATAATGCACCTTTGGTCACATGATAGATTGTGTCCCTTGTTCAAGGCGTCAATATGCTCACTTTTATCAGTTTAACAGAGTGGCAAACTATCACTTGAAAATGGTCAAAAACAATGACTCCTGCACAAAGCACTCCCAGTGCCTCATCATATTCTACTTGAGTGAGTCTGTTGGTTTAGTTTCCATTTAACGTCATCTCTTCATAGCAGAGGAAACTTTGCTTAATTAAGCTGTGACTGTCTCACAACCTTAAAGTCATAGGAAACAAGCATGACAACAGAGAACTCAGTTACGAGCTATTTAAAAGAGGAGAAAAATTATGTAACATGCTTAGACTAATCACAATTCAAAGTGGCCATCCTTACTTCTCTTCAAGCCTTTGAGGATGCTATTCCTTTGGTGACCCCTCTGCCACCTGTGAACAGCCTATCACATGTCTCAGCTGTTCCTTAGGTTGTATTCACACTTTGTCTCTTGCTTTTCCCAGCTCTCCAAATTGCATATACTAGCATTTCCGGAAACTGCTGTTTCACAAGCAGAAGTAGACAGGAAAGGGGATAGGAGAGTGGAGAGAGCCCTGTGCAAACTTTTGTAGGTGCCCTTGTCTTTAAAGTCTCGTTTAGTCCATTGCTTACAGTTTGCCCTGGCATAAGAAGGCGGGTAGAACTTCTCTTCAGTAGTGGGGTAAGGGTGAATGACAACAACCAGAAGATGCAATTACTGTGGCCCGTGAAACCCCAATCCTGTGAGAATCCCTAACCATGTGTTGATGGGCACCATCCCTAAGCTAGATTTTCACTCTGATCTGGAAATCAAGTTTTGAAGCGAATGTTTGGGGGTTGGGGGTTACCTCTTTAAAACTACGGCTCCCTGGTCCTCTTTCAAACAGCAAGCCTTAACTTTCCTCTTCTGAGCCAATTCTCTTCACCTCTTTGTTGGTTTCCTTGATAAGACAGCATGCGTTCATATTTTTATAGGCTCCCCTCAGTATTTTGAGAAGGGCTCATGTAAAATCATATGTTCCAGCAAAGACTTACTCGCAGCTACCCACAAAGCTCACTTGATTTGTGAAGTTGCCTTCTGAGTTCTGATGAGGTGGGAAGGCCTGACGGACCGAGCACATGGATGTGGCCCTGCCATCAGCATGCTTGGTAGCGGGTAGATTCTGATCCTGTCAAGTTGCATATAACACACTGACTGTATTTCTGTTCGCTGTGTTGACCAGTTATGTGAACGTCTCCATCCCACTGGCTATGCTAGCTCCCTTATTAAATTTTCTATTTCCGTGCAGTTTGTCCATAATCAGACAATTATAACTCCAGAGTTAGTGTTTTTCCAACTTTCTCTTTTTAAAAAAAAAAAAAAAAAAAAGCAACTGTGGATATGCCCTGCCAATGTGCTTGCCAATTCAAAACCCAGGCTCAGAGACGGGGGGGGGGGGGGGGGGGGGGGGGGGGCGCTCTTTTGCTTTGGTCCCAGAGCTGTAACAAGAGCACCATGAATTTCCTGCGAATATACCTCTGGCTTCTTGCCCCTGTGCAGGACGAATCAGTTCCTGGAGAACATCCACCTCTCAGAATCCTTGGCTTCATGCAAAACACCAACACAGTGAGACTCTACTTAGCTCTTTGTAGTGCTTACAAGAAAGAGTAGAATAGCACCTTATTGCTTTGTTTGCCTTTCTGTATTTCTGATGGTCCATGAAGTCATAAGAAGAAACTAAGAAGTTTCTTAGTTTATAAATCAGTTGCTCTTAGGACTTAGGCCCTGTGCTAAGTTCTGGGGGTTGAAAGGTATGAAAGCTTTTGTCCTTATGAAGAGAAACACAGCCAGAAGCAGATGGGCCTGCCTTAGTTGTTGAGACAGTAGAAACCAGGAGAGATGCTTCCAAAATGACTGGGTATCTCATCTAAAAAGCCACCAGTATCTCCGAGATCCCTGAAAAGGGCACCTGGCATACTGTATATGGTTGCGTACATCAATTAAAAAAAAACAACCACACAACTACAACTAACATCCAATTAGAGTAAACTGAGATAGTCTTGGAGACAAGCCTGAGCCCGTCTGTGATTATGTAGTCTTGTGCACGAAATCTGAGAGTGCCATGCCAACAAAGCCAAATGGACAAGCGAAAAAGTAGTCCCTGCCACCATGAGCCTTATAGAACATGAAAACAAAGGGTCTGGTTTGTGAAATGCAGATGTTTGCTGCCAACGCAGACAACTTATCGCAGCTAAGAGACCGTGGCCATACACCTCCCGTAAACTACACAAATAAAAGTAAGCAAAACCCAGCCATTCATTTGCTTTAGCATGAGTCCCTTACTAATGATCCTGTCACTCATGAGACAAGCAGAGAAGTCAGCCCAGAAACCTCAGCTGAGAAAGCGGTCTGCTCAACTCCAACTCTTTAAAGTACTTCCTAGTGATGAGAATAACACAGAAGTAGATGAGCCTCGTTAATCATTGAGGGGTGATTCCCAGTGGAGGGAAAGTGCTCTGAAAGAGCCCAAACTCCTCAGCTCAGAGTACACTGGACTCTGCAGGTCTGCCTAAAGATGTGTAGGATTTCGGGTAGCGCGCTAGTCCCTGGAGGCTCCTTGTACGCATTCCTCAATCGACTCTGTGTGATAGAACACTCACAATTTCCTTCCTGGATAGCTTTCCGGGCCTGGAGAAACTGTAAATATTTAGTTCTTGAAGTCAAAACTACCCAATTTTGTTCAAAATACCTCTCTTTGGGAAACTCTCAAACATCTGCTTAGAGCATCTTCGAGCCAGTTCCTAGTCTAACACGAACTAAAAAACACACACACACACTCATACACAAAGAGAGTGATGGCATCTGCTAGAGAATGAGATACATAGGAGATCTGGATGGAAGGGGCATGGTCTGGAACACAGATGTTCCAACCGGCATGCTTGGGGGAAGCACTCAACTCAAAGTGTCTGAATCAATCTGGCACATTACTTTTTCCATAAATAAGAGGTTTAGAAGGAGGGCGGTTCCAGAACGGATCAATTTCACAATCCTCACCCAAGTGGTTCAGCATTTCTGCTGTGTCTTCCATCCTGAGTCATCTCTTCTCCCTCATCTTCTGTCTTCATGGTCGCATGCTGGCTGTAGCACCTTCAGGTCCCCCATCAGTGTTCAGAAGGGGAAGCCGGAAGAAACTATACTTAGCCTCTTTTTCATAGCAAGTACATCTTTCTAGACACCATTGTTTAAAATTGCCATTGTCTTTTCTTTATTTCATTTATTATTAATGTGGGGAGGCATGCATGTGGAAGTCAGGGAATAGTTTTCAGGAGTAAGTTCTTTCCTTCTCCAGTGGGTTCCAAGGGTTGAGCCGAGCTCATCAGGCTAACACACATAGCAAGCACTTTTACCCACTGAGTCATCTTGCCATCACAGATTATCTTGACGTCTTACTGAAAGAATTGTGTCAGGAGGCCATTCCTAAACCAACTAGTAGCAAAGTGTTGGCATTACCAGTTTGGGTTTGTGTTAATCACATTTCCCATCCTAGCCCAGAAGAATGCTGAAAATTCTTGACTGTCCATATTAGCTACTTGTTTGGTTGCCTTGACATCAACTTCCTGGCTAAAAAAGACAATGTAAGGAAGAAGGGCTTTATCTGGGCTATGGCTCAGAGTACAGTCCATCATGGCAGGGAAACCATGGTAGCAGGAGCTAGAGACAGCTAATCATGTCACGCCCACACTCAGAAAGCAGAAATTAATGAATTCCCAATGCCTAAAGGAAGATGGTGGGTTGGGGATCAGTGCTGGGTAGACAGTACACATCACTCCAGACGATACAGGTACTCTGACTGGTTTTTTATGCAGACTTCCCAATGGTTGTTATACAGGCAAGAACAGAAGGTTCCTTATAGTACTAGTTAAGACCATGGCAACATAGTCAGCAGGCCTATGTTCAAATACCATCTCTGTCACTTAAAAGACTGTAGGCAAGTTACTTAGCCTTTCTGAGCCTACACTTCTGTGTATGTACAACCTCAACGGGTGGGGGTGGGGTAAAGATCATAACCTATGAGTGTCTATGTATAAATTAAATAGTGTGTATACAGTGTCCCGCTGATTAGCATTGTCTCATTCTTAACATGATTTTACTCCTCAAATTATCTCTTGCCTAAAGGATTAAAGAATCACAAAAGCAAAGCAAAGCAAAACAAAAACGTCAACAAGACCATCAAAGGGGATGGAAGTGGGGACAAGGAGGGAACACAGTTTAACCAGATCAATGAAAGTGCCAGAACCAAAACATCCACTTGACATTGAAGTTCATGTTTGACTTTGGACACAAAACTGATTGATCTACGTCAGGAAACAAAACAGAAAAGGCACATTCAGCAACCATAAGATAAGCACCAATTCATGCAGTTACTTGACTCTGAAAAACATAGAAGAACAGATTACCTTTGAAACCAGATGCATGTCTCTCTCCAGAGCCTTTCAGCTATCATCCTGGTCTTTATTCATCTGCTGACTGCATCCTGTAAAAGTGCTTGGAGTGGAATTGTGGTGTCTCTACTTTCCTCCTCTTAAGTTCATTTGCAGGAGACATAGACAACAGAGCAGGAATTCATAGGTGCAACATTAAAATTAGTTACATCTTATGTAGGACACAGAACATGCCACTGGACCCTTATCAAATCTCAAAACTAAAGGATCTCAGTGGCCATGATTGGTGGCTTTAGAGCATCCTATTCCCAGTCCTTGCCATATACTAAAAACAAATGGTTATTATAGAAACATTCTATTTAGTTGACTACATGTTTACATCCTGATTTTAAATGTATTTGGCACCTGCAGAAAGTAGCCTCAATTAGTTAGCCAATGAAAAAAAAGATGAGCTGGTCCAATGTGTGCTGCTAGCCAGCTGCTTTCTGCTCCAGGACCAGCATTTTGCCTCCTTTGACATGTGACCAACACAGACTAGGTTTTTTAGATGACACGTGTAGATTTAATTTTGATTTCCATCTGAAATCTACTATGAGAAACTTTCAGTTCAGTGCTAAGCTATTAAAACTTCAGGTTGCTTCCAGTTTGAACCTGACAAGAGAAATAGCAAGGCTCCACTCAGGGTTTTTACAAATCCCTGAGGCAGTCTTCAAAAACTTGCAAAAAATGATTTTGGAGCTTTTCCTGAGCTCCTTATGAAACTGTTCTGTGCATTTCCTCAGTACATAACAGGGCCCTTAAGCCAGATGGATAGAAAGAAAATCTATAACAAAAGCATACAAAAATCCATAACAAAAGCGCAAATCTCCAAATCTTAGAAGACAACAGCCATTTTTTTTTCCTAGATGGGAGTTTGCCACGTGGAGATGAGACATGTTCAGTGTCTGTGGATGCTTTGTCTCTGGGAGCATAGAGTGGTCGTCTAATGTCATGGAGAGAAAGATTCCAGTTGCAGCTATCAGCATCCAGGAGGCTAATTCTGCACCAAATGCAGGGGACAGGCACTAATTAGTATGTAAGAAACAATTTAGTAAATAAAAAATATTAGTTTTAGAGTATGGAAGTAGTGTACACACACACACACACACACACACACACAAAGAATGTGTAAAAATTCGGCAGAATCTGAAAGAAAAGAAAAATCCCTCAAACAATACTAGTCAGAGCAAGAACTGACAATGACACCATCTAGCCTGTTCATGCTCAGGAATGTCAAAGGGAAAGATCTGTAATGATCCTTTGGCTTTCCTTTAAAAGAAATTTTTTCCTTACTTCTTTGTTCTGTGAAGGGGAAAAGACACTAATAATTAACAAACCACAGATGATAGTGCCTTCTCTCATGAGAGCAGATGATAGTGTGCTCTCATTTAGCACAGTAGAGATGCCACCCAAGACCAAAATGGCTGCCTTCATTACTTAGCACACCCACTTTCCCTATCGAATCTTTGAAATCACAGACCAGAAGGATGGTATTGAAGGTTGTCACTTGACATGCCTTAGGGAACCAGTGGGGTGAGTTTGAAGGTTACTATGCAGTTGCCCCTTACGGAGAGGTCATCAGTGAGCAAGTCTTGACAAAGATCTGGAGAGTGAACAGTGTGTGGCTGAAGGCTTGGTTTGCACAGAGCAGTATGGGAAATCGTGACTATGTGGAAAAATAAACCTCATGCATAATAACAAACAAGTTGTACAGAAGTGTAAAGTTTTTATATGGACTATTGTTTCTCTTTCATGAAAATGGGCATTCTGTCCCCTTTCACCATCAGACTCCCCACAAAATACAACCTCACGGAGATGAAGGGTGTGTCTTGGATAAGCGCATGCCCCTGGAACTTAGCAAGTGCTCAGTTCTTGATCAATATGCATGCAGTTCTGTGGATGCATTTGGGAAGACAGAGAGGATGAGAGGAGCCGCTTGTCATCAGTACTCTAGCTTAGTGTGTGGTGAGAGGGGAGGGAAGACAGAGACTAGACGGACAGTGCGTATACACTGCAGGAGCATTTAAACTGACAGAGGGTACAAGGGCCCAGTTGGAATGTGGGGTCATATGAGCCTCATAACTGCTGTAGAGCAGGAACCAGCATAGGGCAAAGCCGGAAAGCACAGGTGTGAAGTACCACAAATGAGAAGGGAGGATGGGGAGTAATGGAGACAGGGCTCTGCTGTGGGTGTGTGCACCAATGCAGCAACCGTATTTAACCATATCAAATTGCAAGGACCAAATAGGCATAGTGGTCATTTTATAGATTATCTTACATCAGATGTCAAAGCATAAAAAAAAAAAAAAAAAAATGGTTCTGGAAAAATCACCTAGAAACTGTTAATAGAATTTAGGAACTAAAGTGATTGACACAGAAAATAATCAGTGGCCTTCGTGGGGCTGAGGAGATGACTCAGCAGGTAAGGACACTTTCTGTACAAATATGAGGACCTGGGTTCAAGTCCCCAGAAGCTATTTAAAAGGTGTGCATGGTCACATGCACATCTATAACTTGGTATGCTGTTAAAGGCAGGAACTGAAGAGTCACTGAGTCTTTACTTCACACACCATGAGATAACCTTTCTCAAGGAAATAAGGCCCAAAGTGATCGAACAGGATGCCTAATATATGCCCTGGCTTTGTGTGTACACAAGTATTTATACCCCTCACATGTGCATACGAGAGAGAGAGAGAGAAAGAGAGAGAGAGAGCATCTTTTAATAAACAGCTTTCACTGGAGTGAACAATTCAAAGCTATTTTTTTTTTTAGTACATGGGTATGTTCATATTGGGGTGCATATAGGGTGTATACACATGCAGATGTATACTTGTGTGATATGATCAGAGGACAACTTTGAATGCCAGTCCCAGAAACACCATCTACCTCTTTCTAGACATGGCCTCTCTCATGGCTGTGGTGCTTACCAATTATGCTAGGCAGTTTGACCAGCAAGCCTCAGGGACCACCCCCCCCCCCCCCCCCCCCCCCCCCCCCGTCTTCCTCTTCCTCTGATCTGAGACTACAAGTCTGTATTACCACCATCCTCACACTTACATGGGTTCCAAGGATCAGACTCAGGGCCTCCTGCTCACAAAGCAAGTGCTTTACTGACTATTTCTCCAGACCCCAAAATAGTGTTTTAAAAACATCAAATTCACGATAGCTATGAAAATTACACAGACAAACAAAAAATCAGTACCAACCCAAAGGATAGTTTATGAAAAGACAGAATAAATGGAGACATTTACCATAATTCTAGTTTCTTTAAAACTCTAGGGTTTAATCCAGTAAAGAAGAAACCTCTGGAGTGGAAGAAAGTCTATGCCAGCTACATATATGACAGAAGAATAGGGTCTGGAATAAACAGGGAACAAAAACAACAACAACAACAAAAACAAAATCTAGACACCAAGAAAATAAACAAATTTTAAGAAAATGGTCGGCGGAGCTGATCAGAGGGTTCTCAGAAGAAGGAACACAAGTGGCTGGGCAACACTGACTGTGACTAAGAGCCCGTCACACCCTTCACTATGACCATCAGCAAAAACACATCGGACAAAAGAACCTTCCTGTACTGTTGGTGGGAGTCACTCTGGAAATCACTCTGAAGGTTCCTCAGTGGTGGCGCATGCCTTTAATCCTAGCACTTGGGAGGCAGAGACAGGCAGATTTCTGAGTTCGAGGCCAGCCTGGTCTACAGAGTGAGTTCCAGGAAAGCCAAGGCTACACAGAGAAACCCTGTCTCAAAAACAAAAAAACAAAAAAACAAAAAAACAAAAAAACAAAAAAACTAAAAATAGATCTACCACAAAACTCAGCTAGAACCGCTCTTGGGCGTATATCTTTCTACAGACTTGTACACCCTTGACACTCTGTTACAACACCAAGGAAATGGGACCAGCTTCAATGTCCATCAACTGAAAACAGATAATAAAAATCTGACACATGTGCACCATGCAATATAATTCAGTTGTTAAAAAAAATAAGATCATTAAAATTTGCAGTTATGTGCACAGAACCAGAAAACATTGTACATGAGGTCTCCTAGATGCCAAAAAAACCCACCACCTTGTGTTCTCAATCATACGAGGGTCCTAATTTAAAATCTTTTGTGTGTTTAACATGGAAGACACGTGGAAGCTAGGAATCAGGAAATGGTGTGTGTGCAGGGAGAGGTGTGTTTACAGAGACCGGGCAGTAAGATGTATGTGAAATCAAAGTGTGCGTGGGGAATTCTGGGAACTGAATCAAGCAAGTAGCCGGATGGTAGGGGATTGGAAAATGAGAGGCTGAGGAGAACCCAATGAAAGAAGCATGAACAGAGGTGTTACCTGGGATCTGCATCTTCCCTTCAAGCAAGAAACACGCGGGGATGGTAGAGCACACGTCATATGAAGAACAGGTGCTGAGTGGAGAATCCTGGGGCTAAGGGACCAAGTCAAAAGGGGAAGGGAGGACTGGCCAGGGCCAAGGAGGAGTAAGAGAAGGGTTACCAACATGAAGGATATAGGAAGAAGCCTTGTGAACCTCTACTAGCATGTAAGGTAATTAAAAATACAATTTTTTAAAAGAAATTTGAGAAGGACCCTACATCGGTGAACAATGCTACTCCTAGAAAACAGAAGTTTTTTTAATGAAAATCAGTGCCAGGCATGGGTAGCCTCCCTAGTAGTTACTGGTCAGAGAGGACCCACAGGCACTCAGAGCAATACAGGCTATTGCTGTGGCTCTGGGGAAGTAGACGGTAATATCTCATTCTTAAAACACCACACATGGTCTCAGGACACAGACAAATTAACCTTGAACTGACCAGAAAACTCTCCCCACTGGCTAGCTCTCGCGGTGCTGGAAGGTTCAGAGTGGGGGAAAAGAAAGGCATCAATGATCTTATTCAGTACTGGACCCCACATGCTGTCCTACTAACTTGCCTGGCAAAGTGTGCTCGGGCTACACTGTTTATGGGATAACCAGCCACTTACCTGATTGGATGTGAGTTCTGCACAAAAGAGAATTCATGCCTGTCACAGTAAACATGGTCAAAATCCATGGCTTAGGGAAGCCATAGATACTAGGGGAGAACGTATTGATGGTGTTTTTCTAAGTGGCCATGATGTCAAACCGCTATCTACAAATCTATATTTACATCTATAGGTGTGCTCCACTGCCAACCTTGGTCAGAGAAGCTTCTTATTACAGTTGGTAGTGTTTAACATACAGAAGCATTACAGTTCAAAGTGCTGAGTGACTGGAAGTGCTCAGTGATGGAGGAGACACTTCAATCCATCCCCAACCCCTGCCAAGGCTCAGGGCACCTTCAGAAAGTCGAGATGGAAAGAATGTAAGAGGCCAAGGACATAATAGGAGACAGTGAGATGCTGGCCTCCTGACATGACAGAGCTGCTCACACACAAACTCCGTGCACCCAGACACAGCCAGTCCCTGATGCAAGAGTTGGAGAAGGGACTGAAGGAGCTAAGGGGGTTTGCAGCCCCATGGACAGAGCAACAGTGTCAACCAACCAGACCCCCTGGAGCTCCTGGAGACTGGACCACCAACCAAAGAGTACACATGGAGGAACCCATGGCTCTGGGCACATATGTGGCAGAGGATGGCCTTGTTGGACATAAGTGGGAGAAGAGGCCCTTGGGCCTGAGGGGTTGGATGTCCTAGTGCAGAGGAATGCCAGGGAGGGAAGACAGGAATGGATGGGTGGGTGGGGGAGTACCCTCATAGAAGCAGGGGGAGGGGGAATGAGATAGGGGGTCTCTGAAGGGGAGACCCAGAAAGGGGAACACATTTGAAATGTAAATAAAGAAAATATCGCAGAAAAAAATATGTAAAAAAAAAATTCCAGCCTGGAGGGGGAGGAGCTTATGAGTCCCCACCTCTAGCTGAGGAGCTTTTGGTGGCTCCCAGAAGGAAGAGTCCTGTTTCTTTAATAGTGTGCCCAGTGGTAGATTCCCCATATGCTAGTAGATGACCCCACAGCCATGTGAATATAGGCATCATTAATTGGACTCCGTGAGTTAAAAAGTAAATAAGAAATGACAAAAGGGACCCATGACATTGAGAGGAAGAGAGGTTGGGGGTCTGGGGAGTCAAAGGAGCAAAATGAGAGGGGGATATGATGGAGATATGTTATGTACACGTGAGACATTTTCCAACAGTGGGTTTAAGGGAAAGCACTGCCAGTTCACTCAGGGTGACATGTAATTCAAATGCAATTTTGATCCCGACCCAACTGAATATTTTCAGAGCTGAAAAACAGTATTGCTCTCTTAGAAAATCAGATGCCGAGGAGACGTCAGCACACAACTTTTCAGAAAACGGTGAATGGGATGCAGCACACTGTAAATTACTAAAATGTTTTTTCATTTGTACAATAATGAAAAGGTGACTGAGTCACAGAGGTGGTAGCCGGTTACCACCAGCCCTCCTCAGACTCTTCCAAAGTGAGGCGTCACTCTTCCATTGAGAGGGAATTTCATATTGAAGAGACATTCAATAGCACTGCACACTGATTCTGGGATGCCAGGATCATTGGGAAGTAAAAATGAAAAATACAGGAAACTCTTCACAGTATCAAAATAAGGACAAGTAACCCACGATCACGCTGTTCGATGATGGAAAGCACCAGACAGCATCTTCTCCTCCACTAAAAACGGGGTCAGAGAACAAGGGGATTTATGTCCCCTGGAGGCGGCTTTCTGCCCTTCTCCTCTCGCAGAACAGTCAAGTTTTCAGGTCCCCTCCTGTGACCATCACTGTAGAAGGGCTTGATGAAAGCCAGTCATCTCTCTCCTGAGCAACCCTCTCCATCTCCTGCCCACAGGTTAGGATGCTTTCTGACATGGCATTGCATCACCTTGTCATAGTTGGTATGCTTTCCTCATGACTCAAAAGCCTTCCTCTTATATTAATTTTAATTTGTACTTAGATCTAATCCAGAAATAAAACTTTTGGACTGTGTCTGTGTGGGCACTTAGAAAACCAAGTCTAGGATAGACTGACAGAGAATGGAACTATGAAGAGAAAAGAAGAAGAAGAAGAAGAAGAAGAAGAAGAAGAAGAAGAAGAAGAA
>JADRCH010000028.1:10241262-10293722 GCA_019843965.1 Rhynchomys soricoides | reverse complement strand
GAAGAAGAAGAAGAAGAAGAAGAAGAAGAAGAAGAAGAAGAAGAAGATTAAGATTACTGAAGAGGATGATAATGGCAATGATAGAATCTCTGGCATGTCAAATATCACAGGCAGCCATTTGAGAAGTTACTTTTACAGTGTATTTTTATTTCAAGTAATATTTAAGTTAAATTGTATGCTAGTGGCTATTTTCAACTTTACACAGCCTAGAGCTTTGTGAGGAAAGCCTCCATTGAGGAATTACCTAGATCAGATTGGCCTGTGTACAAGTCCATGGGGCAGAGGGTCGTTCTAGTTATTTAGTGAGGCTGAAGGGCCTAGTCCACTATGGCCAGCACCACCTTGGAGCAGACAGTCCTATTCTGTATAAGAAGGCTAGCTAAGTAGGAGCATGTCAGTGCGTGAGAGAACAATCCGTCAAGCAATGTTCCTGTGTCTTCTGCCTTTGTGACTTTCCTCAATGGACTGTAACTTGAAATTTAAATCAAATAAGCCCTTTATTCTTCTAAGATGACTTTGGCCAGAGTGCTTTCTCAGAGCAACAGAAAAGAAACTGACCACATGTTACAGCTCTAAGGTGTTGTCTTCTTTGCCATTAAACTGTGAAATGAAGATGCACAGCTGTTAAGTGGTAACAGAGAAGTATCCTGTCATTGTTGAAGGTTAATGGTAGAATCATGAATTATTGACATGACAATAATTGTGTAATTTCTGTCATAGCATCTACACAGTATTCTATACACATCATATAGTTGCTTTAAGATATTCCCCACAAATCACTGCAATAAGTAAATTCCTCAAACCTTATTGGCTTTTTATATACATTCTACTAACTGATTAACCTCTATCTAAATAGCCTGAAAGCAACTGAGAACATAAAACTTTATGAAACAAAGGCAAATTTTTCCCTTGTTTTCAAAAACACAACCTCACTGCCTTGTCTTTGAATTGCCTCTGTGATCACAGCACATCCTTCTACATACTTGGGATTGCATTATTTAAGAAGATGAGTCGGGTGACTTCAACCAGCACAGTGACAAGGAACATCAACTACCACTCCCAAAGCACATACCACAAAGCAGGGTGTGTGGCTTAGTAGGGCGACAGGCCTAAGGATCTCAGTTAAAGACGTTGAAAACATCTAAACATCTCCCACTTCTCCCTGGCTTCTCTACCTGTATCATAACTGTTATTCATTAATAAATCACATTCCAGATGATGCTTTAAGGGTTCTAGAAATGCTATTCATTTAATAAGTAAACGTAATGTTGAGGGTGGAAGAAATAAAGTAATGGTGGGAGGAGTGGGATAGGGAGAGGGGGAAGAGGAAGGGGAGGAGGGGGAGGAGTGGGATAGGGAGAGTGGGAAGAGGAAGGGGAGGAGGGGGATAGGATGATTGGAAAGAGGGGGGAGGGAGAGAAGGGGAGGAGGGATAGGGAGAGTGGGAAGAGGAGAAGAAAGGTTCTTCAAAACCAAGTATATATGAAAATTCTAGAAGGAAACCTGCTGTGTGCATGCCAAAATATAAATGTTAGGTAGAGCACAGTGGCTCATGCCTTTAATCCCACCACATGGGAGGCAGTAGCAGGTGGGGCTCTGTGAGTTCAAGGTCAGCCAAGTCTACAAGTTCCAGGCGAGCCAAGACTATAAAGAATGAGACACTGGTGTAGATGAATTTGCTACTTCATGGAATTCTGTTTTCCACCCTTTATCCACTCCCCAAGTCCCACCCACTACCACTAAATGGGAGAGAAAGAAGGATAGAGGAACGAGGGGGGAACGTAAGTCTAATTGAATCTAATTTCTTTCTTCTTGTTTCTTCTTTGAGTTTCTACTAACAAACCGAAAACAAGCCCTCTGAAAGACCAACAACCATCTACCCCACCTCTTGGGACCCTAGCCCCCAGAGTCTCATTTATAGGCCCTCTGAAAAGTCCCCAGAATTTCAAACATCACACAATCACAAAAGCTATCTGCAGCTGGCAAAACGTGTCTCTGCTAGATCACCGTCAGCTGCTGCCCCAACCCAAAGCAGTCCCACATCCCCACACTTGGGGTTAAAATGAAAATGTATTCTTACAATATCTCTGTGTTTTTTAGAGAAACCAAAATTCCAAAATTCTCACTGTACCCTGGCTTTAAAAAAATGTAAATAAATAAATTTTAAAAACTCTATAAGGTGCTTATTTTCACTTTATTTATTATTATGTCCATTTTATAAATAAAGCAACTGAGGATCAGGCAGGTTAAAGAGTGTCAAAGATTAGAGAGCACAGAGATAAAGCTTGGTTGTTTATACACGCCTGTTTTGTTTGGTTGTTTGGTTGTTTTTTAATGTGTGACAGTACTTCAGGACAAGAGCATGGGGCTGCATGATGGCTACTCACCGATCAGCAACTAGGAAACCAGGAGGAGAGGAAGAACAGGATCTCAGTGTCCCCATGACCTAACTTCCTTCCACAAGCCCCATGTTGTAAAATTTCCATCACCCCTAAGAGCACTAAAGGCTGAGGGCAAGCCTTGAACACGAAGGAGTTGAGACTCATTCAAGATCTGAGTTGCGGCAAAGGTCTCTGTGATCTCAGGGCACTTCGTCCCAGCCACCGCACCAGTGGTTCTTAACTGTGGCAGTCATTGGAATCAGTGATTAAAAGACAGATTTCTGGGCATCATTCCACCATTTCTGGTTCAGCAAGCCTGGGAATGGTCCCAGTACACATTTGTAATGAGCTTCTGAGCAACCGGTGCTGCTAGGGGGGACCTGCTTGAAGAGTCACTGCAGTAAAGGACAGAATCTGGCCCTGGGTAAAGGACTTGAAGTAAGAATGTTTGTTTACTCTCATGGCTGATGGCCAGTGTCTTTTGGTGATGTGTGGAGACAGAGGATATAAGAACAGGTGCTGGAATTCCAACCAGGCATGTTTGAATTCCACATGTTTGAATTCCACAAAACATAGCAACCCTGCTTAAAAAAAATTTTTTTCAGAGATCCTCATATCATGCCATACCAAATCCAAAAGGGAGAGGTGCCCCTAATTCACGCCACTCTTGTCATCTCTAGACAATCTTTAACCATTTCATGAGCAATACACACCTGTGCACGCATGCGCACATATCCAAAAAGAAGAGCATTACTTGGGTGTCTGTCGGTTCTCTGAATCATCATGTCGCTGCCCTGATCCACGTTGGCTGCTGATGTTGGGCAGCGTGGGAGCGACACTAGCGACATCAAAGACCCTGTGCCCCTTACACAAGCCTGTCCCCTCTGCCCTGGTTCACATGAGCTTGCTCTTCACCTCCTAGGGTCAAGACTGGAGCCTGTAATTTATAGCTACGGTAAATTTGCTTACGCTAAAAATTATTCCAAGTCTTGGTTTAGAACGAGATTTTATGGGCCAAGCAGTAAACCTCATAAAAAAAATCAGGGTTTAAAATGGAAAATGTTGTTCAGACTAATTATGAAAAGTGCCATTGGGCATGGCTGAAGCAAGCTTTATTTCAACAGTATTCTACATGAGGCCATCAGAGGAACACGTGTGCTGCAGACACAGCCCAGAGCCTTTGTCACCAAGTAGAGAAAGCCTACAGTGGTAAAGGGGTGTGACTACCATCAACATCCCTGTGACAATTTTTTCATTAAACAGGCATACAGTGAGCCTGCTGTAGCTGCAGACAAAGGACAAAGAATAGTTATTTTTTTGTCCGAAAAGGAGGAAGGGTAAAAAAAAACAGAATAAATACCTCCTGAATGGGCAAAAAGTGATGGTGGTTAGGAAATTTTTTTCAAAGCCATTTTGAATAAAAATAAACTATAAATTCAATACCTGAAAGCATTTAACTCCTGGGATGCAAACAAATTAAATCCATGAAAACTGTTTCTCTCATAATGGCTACCATTGATAGAACGCTGATGATGGTTATTATTTTCACTCAACTTCATTTCAATTAAAACAATAGTTCCACAAACAAATCCCGAAGTCCATGCGTCTTAGTCATGGTTTCTATTACTTCAACAAATCGCCATGACCAAAAAGCAAGTTGGGAAATAAAGAGTTTATTTGTCTTACACTTCCAGATCATAATCCATCATTGGAGGAAGTCAGGACAGAAACTCAAGCAAGGCTAGAACCTTCAGGCAGAAGCTGATGCAGATGCCATGAAGGATTACTGCTTACTGGCTTGCTTCTCCTGGCTTTCTCAGCAAGCTTTTTTATAGAACCCAGGACCACCAGCCCAATGATGGCCCCACCCACAATGAGCTGGGCCCTCCCCCCTTGATCACTAATTGAGAAAATGCCCTACAGCTGGATCTCATGGAGGCATTTTCTCAACTGAGGCTCTTTCCTCTCTGAGGACTCTAACTTAGGTCAAGTTGACATAAAACAAACCAATACACTATGGTAACTGATCATACTCTGGGAGACAAAGTGAGTCCTAAATGGGAAATGTTCTTTCCTTTGTCTAAGATGGACAGGTGAAGTTTTTTGGGAGTGCATACCAAGTCAGTCTACATTTCTGGAGTTGTCGTTCGTAAGGAAAGGCCTAGACTAAGCATGGTACAAAGCCTATGCTAAGGTTTGGCTATGCACAGTTTAAAGTGGCCCCTAAATGGTCACATGCTGAAAGCTTTAATTCCTAGTGTGAGGGCTTTGAAGAGTGGAACCTTTAAGGGATAGGACTTAATGAAGGTGACTCTTTCATGAGGTCAAAGCCTGGGAGGGGCATACAGCTTCTCAAGGAGTGAGTTCATTCTCATGAGAGAAAATTACTAGAAACTGGGCTACTCCACATGCTTGACTCCTATGCAACCTTCATCCATGTGGATTGAATCAAGAAAGTCCTTGCTAAATAGATGGGGGTTGCTGCCCTAATACAAGCCCAATTTTACTTTATAAAATTTAGATCTCTCTCTCTCTCTCTCTCTCTCTCTCTCTCTCTCTCTCTCTCTCTCTCACACACACACACACACACACACACATACACACACACACACACACACTTCCTCTCCCTCCCTCTCTCTTCTTCCCTCCCTCCATTTCTCTCTCTCTCTAACACACATACCAGAGACCAATAGAAAATAAACTCTTTAAGAATCAAGAACAAAACTCTGATATTCAAGGCAAATCTCATGAAAAAACAAAACAAAACAAAACAAAGCACTGCCGCATCTTGCTAAAAAGATATTATCCAATTTCATTTCTGCTTCATCCATATTTTAAAGAATTAATGCAGAACTCAATCTTCATCTTCCCATTTCGCATTTGGGTAGCACGAAAGAATGTGCATTAAAAATAAAATGAAGTTAATATGCACTTGGAGAAAAATAAAATTAAAGTTATTATGGTATTCTATCTCAGTGTGTAATGGTATGTGCTCAGTAGAAAATGAAAACTGCATCTAAATGCACAGTACCATCAGCTTCAAGCTTCAGATTTGGACCTTGAGAGGAGATTGCCTGAGGGTGTGGCTTACCAGTGGATCTAGGCTGAGGGTGTGGCTTACCAGTGGATCTAGGTTGAGGGTGTGGCTTACCAGTGGATCTAGGCTGAGGGTGTGGCTTACCAGTGGATCTAGGTTGAGGGTGTGGCTTACCAGTGGATCTAGGCTGAGGGTGTAGCTTACCAGTGGATCTAGGCTGAGGGTGTAGCTTACCAGTGGATCTTGGCTGAGGTGGCTTACCAATGGATCTCTGCCTGCTGTGGTCAGGTCCCATTCTTTAATCTCAGCACATGAAAACAATACAAAATGAAGGTGGTGATATCTGTCTGGAACACTAAATTTAAATGTCAAAAACATTATTTATGATGCCATTAAATTCGAAGACATTTTGGTTAAGGGGATGCCCTTTTTCCATTTCTATATAAGTATTAGTAATGTAAAAAAAATCAATATTAAAATGCAGAGAGATTCTAACCCAAAGACTTGTCATCGAATCAGCATTGCGACTGAGGCTAGTGGCAGATTTGTTTGTTTTTCAAAAATTAATGGAGTGACGCAGGTGCCAGGGGCTGTGCTGAATTAGTAAGATACAACTTTTGTGCTTTAACCATGCACAGTCCTGAACAGTTGATGGTCTAGGAGAAAGAGAGACAAGGTTTCTAAGGTTGTGACCCCTGATAGGTCAACTACCTAGTAAATGGCCTTACACCTAGAAATGTATGGTCAACACAGATTGGACTAAATGGATTATTAAAGAAAAGGGAAAAAAAATGTGCATGAATTTGGGAATGCCATGGATCTTGGAGGAGTCAGGCATTGGGGTGGGGGAGGGGATGTGAAAAATGCATCCTATGAAATCTTCGAGAATTACTAACAAATTTAATATAAAAGTATATATGATAACCTAGTTAATATTTATATTATAGTACATAATATAAAATTGTATATTATATGAGCTATAATAAAAACACCATTATCTTAATGTACAATCCTGAAAGGGGAGCAGATTATTCTTCTGTACCTTTATCATCTTCTCTCTTTCCCCTGTCTGGGTTAGCCATCTATTTAAAGTAACTTGAAGGCTGCTGTCATGTTCTATCACAGGAGTAAACCATGGCTCAGACTCTGCCCTATCTTTGCTTTGTGGCTTGTTTCACACTGTGACACTGATTGACAGAACCTTCACTGAGCCTGCTCTTCTCCTGACCTCAGACAGAGCCTGCCTTTCATACGGGATCACCCCTAATCCTCTGGACAGAGTATGTGGATCCCTCTCCTGAGCCCTAGCTGGGTAACTTGACTTTCCCAAGCCAGTCATTTGGTGCTTCCCTTCAGTACCACCCACAAACCTAACATAAGCAACAAAGTTTATAGCCAGAACACTTTAAATGGCATAGAAATAGCAGTTGTATTACATCTATAAAAATCTAAGCTAATTCTAACACTGTCCATTCAAGGTTTATGCCCACATGCAGCACATACAGTTAAAGAAACCAGTGTTAACCAATAGATGCATTAAATATGTGCAATAAAATTACTAAAGAGACCACCTATATCCAAAGACCACCATCAGAAACAGTTAAGGATCCCAAGAACATGGTTTATTTCCCATCAGAGTAATGTGTTTTGAACCTGCCTTAAGAGACCAACCTAACATGAACAAAGGCCCTTTGCCAGCGCGTTCAGCTATTTTTAAAATCGCTTTTAAGCAAAGGGGCTTTACGAAGCATAGAACCTGGCCAGCTCCAGCTCCTACATGCCTGTTGCCACGAGAAACACTTTCATAAAACAACCTGGGGTGCTTTCCGCTGCATTCTCAGGCCTCTGAGTAAAGGCACCAGGCTTCTGGCTGTTCTGCAAGCTGAGCTAATGCCCAGAAATGGCCCTGCTAAATAGGTAACGGTTTACAGTGTGCATAGTCAACTTTGTTGCAGGCTTTCTGAACCGACCTAAGAACCCCACTCCACAGAAGATTACTCCAGAAAACCCCGTGGGGTGGTTTCAGAGATGTTCAGGGCCAGCTATATTCATGTTAACATATTTATAAGTTATGACGCCTAAAGAATCCTTCAGCTGTGTTCTGAACATAAACTCTAGAGAGTTCTACTAGACTGAAGACCATCTCCAAGAAAAGCCACTTAATTTAGAACCTGGGGTGGTCTCCATATGATGAGTCCACACTTTTACATTGTAAGCAACAAAAAATTACCTACATTGTACAGCGTGGTAAATGAACTACATGTTTGCTTGATAAAAGTTAAGCCAGAAAGAAACTTTCACCTAATTATTTAGAAAAAGAATCCCCAATCAATGTGCAGCCACAAGGATGAGAACAAGCTTAGCTGCTTTTAGCAATCACAGTAGCTGACAAGGAAGTAATTAGGAGAAAGAAAAAGAAAGCATCAGATCAATAAACTTGGCAAGTCTTCCTTTTTCAACAGTTACTGACTGGCTCTTCAGTCAACTCTGGATGAAAAGGATCTCTGTCTAGTAACCTCCGTCGTCTTCTCTCTCAGGTGCTCCGGGCAGATGATCTGCCTCAGAAAAGCACTTGAAGATGCTTACTAGTACATCGAATGACATCATACCTCAATATGATTGACAATGGGCAATCATGGAAGGATGGCTGCTGGCTGCCGGTGGTCCTTTTGGGTCTAAAATGGGTACACCTATTTTAAAAAGAGAGGGGGGAGAAGAATTTCCTTAAGGTCTTAACAAGGCTCCTTCTCTTAGTTTCCCTCCCATTATCAAAGACCATGGTGTGTCTCCAGCAAAGGAAGCCATTCGTCCTAGGATCCCAGCATGGAAGGAATTTAGTTAACCACAACAGGTTGTAGGCAAGGGCATCCTTGCTTCTTTATGCTTGCTGCCTGGGGGCTCTATAATGAACACATGCTTAAAACCTTTGCCTGAGATGTCACAGCTAAAGCAGCCAGACACAGATCGGCTTTATGGCCGATCTTTACACATTGTTAACAAATGTTGTGAAATCCAGGAACCCCACTTTTAAACAGCTGTCAGAATTCACAGGCTTCTAATATCTCATCCTCAAAGAAGAGAGAAGTTAATGAGATTCAATCTGCCCAGGTTCCGAAAACTTAATTTTGAAGTTATAGACCCCAATAAAGGCATATTAGCACCTAGCCGACACACTAAGTTTGGCTTTTAGCAGCTGGAATTGCATACCTTCCTGTCAGCCTGGGACCAGGTGGTTTATTCTGGTAATTGAAGGCTTTTCAAGAGTCTTAAAACATACCATAACCTTTTGTTTTATTTCAGATGTTCTTTGGTCAGCCTTAACTAGCTGATAAAGCCCTGTTTTCTAGAAGAAGCACAAGAACTATTAAGTATCTGATTTTTGTCCCTCCCACAAAATCCCACACACACCTCCAACCCACTCACCCACCTGAATTGCCTACAGAGAGTGCCTCTACAAATTCAGCATTCTCATTATCACAGGTCATGGCTCCCTTCCTCACCAACACAGTGGAGAGAGGTCATTTAAACCCCAGGCCTTAGAAATGAGCCTAGACTGTATGTTCATCACACGAACACGTGCGCTTTCTTTGAACCCCAATTCCACCATCATGCCCCACGGAAAGTCCAGTTGATTACTCTCACTCACCTATCCCACATGCACAACAAGAGTTCCACGGAACACACAGGAGCATTGCATCTCCTGACCGGACGGCAAAAGCCATGCCGTAAGGCTTAAGTCAGTATTGATTACTACCTGCAGCCCTTCCATACTCGATATTAATTCCCTTCTGTCTGAGACCAGCATCTTGTGCCCACAGCCTCTATTCCCATCCCATATAATCACCATCTCCTTACCTGCCAGCTTACCATATGGCTCTCTTTTTTGTTCCTTGTACCAATTAAAAGTGTTTCTGCCTCTGGGTCTTTCGACACACTGTTCTCTCTACTCAGAAAAACACTTCCTGGAACTGGTCTCAAATGTCCAGTTCTCAGATTGAGGACCTTCCCTGGCCATGGCAGTTCTTAGAGCCCCCATCAGGCAATTCCTGTGGCTGTATCATCTCAGGTCACAGTTCCAAATCACTAGCTGAAATTCAAGATTGGCTTTTGAAATAGTCTTCCCTATTGCTACGTGGAAACATAGCGGACCCAGATATTTTTGCATTGTTCTATGCCACAAATTCAAAATAATTTCAGGAATGTAATAGGCACTGGACTGACACCTGTCAGATTAGAAATTGTAAATTAACTTTCACGAAGTTGCTTAAAAGATGGAAATGCTAATATTTCAGAGCACAGCACAGCCAGACAGTTTTATTCCTTAAAATAATTTTTTTTATAAACTGTAACCTTTTACTACTTAATAAGACTCGTTTAAACAACCCATCAATCTGTACACTACTCATGGAAAAGAACACAGCATAGGCAAAAGTTTTGAGTCCAGAGCTTAATCACTAGCAGGAAAACCAGATGTGACTGGCATCTCTCCTCATGTTCATTATAGTAATTTGGCTTAATGGTGACTAATATGCTCATAATGAAAGAAAGTATACTTTTCTAAACTAAATTTTTTCTTTATTTTTTATTCTTCTCTCATATATGACATCCTGACCTCAGTTTCCCCTTTCTCTCCTTCCCCTCGTCTCTCCCCACCCTCACCTTCCCTCTCCTCCAGATCCACACTCCCTCTGCCTGCCCTCAGCAAAGAGCATGATTCCTGGGGGCATCAAACACATAACAAGCTATAGTAAGACCAGGCACAAAGCATCACATCAAGGCTGGATGAGGCAATGCAGGAGGATTAGGGTCTCACAAGCTACACATGTGCAGGGGCCCAAGGTCGGATTTCTTTAAGATCCTGGTCTCCTGTTATCATGTTATCTGCATCTGAGATCCTCAGATCTCTAGCTTCCTTATACTTGTTTGAGCCAATCAACACTGTACACACATCCCATACTCCAGTACATTCCATTCAACCCATTAGCCATGAGCAAGTGCAAAGGAGACTTGGAGTCTTGAGGATGAAGTTCCATGGTAGAGCAATTACTTAGCTCAAGACCCTAGATTCAATCCCCAGTACCACAAGAGATTTACGAAAGCTAGTTCACGCTGTCAGGTGGAACCAGTCATTATTATGGCAGCTGTGGGGTAAAGGAAAAGGCTGTCACTCTGACCTGTGACAGATCATTATCCAGCCCTAATTGTCCTTTCTTGATGTTTGAGTTGATGATTTATTTTGTTCTGCTGGTTCACATCATTTTTTTTTTTTTAATTCAGGAGCCTTTCCGGTCTTTGCCATCCTCCATTACAAGTCCCTCAGCCGATGATGTGGGAACTTGACCACCATTCTGAGGCTGAGATGGTAATAATACAGACATCATGCTGACCCTTTCCTGATAAGCTGATTCTCACCTAACAGAGCCAGCACGCAGATACTGTTCATCTTCATGTCCTTCCTTCTGCTTAGCTGCTTTGGGGTCACTTTGTACCTTTAAAAGACACATGACCTTGAAATAAAGAACTGAAAACCAACATAATGTTCACAGGCTGTTCGTTGTAATTCTGATTAGAACTCCAGTGAGATGATAGTATAGATTTAATTTACTGGACGAAATAAAGTAATAAAGCTTGAAAATTATGTGTGGGTACCAATTATCTGTACTCTTTTTATACTCTCTGGGGTAACCATTTCCCTTCCCCGTTGCCACAGATAGCTGAGAAATGGAATATGCAAATGCGGCTGTCTATTTTTTTAGAATTGTAACTAAGAGGTTACAACAAGGAGGAGAATGTCCCCCAGGCATTGTCCACCCAGAATATCACCCTTTTTTCCCACCCAGATGCTCTGTCAAGAATGCCATTTCTTCTCCCTTCTGAATGACCGCTGTCTCAGTCCACACATCTCTTAAGGAAGAAAGGATGCTGTGTCTCTCTCTCTCCCTCTCCTTCACCCCCATTCTTGGATGTGCTGGTTACTTTTTTATCAACAACATAAGCTAGAGTCAACTGGGAAAGGGGAAATTTAATTAAGAAGATGCCTCATAGAAAGCAAGCTAGAGCAGAGAGAGACGATAATCAATCTGTAATGGGAACAGAATCTGTGAATTTGTTTCTATAAAGGTGAGTCAATCACATACAAGAACACAGCCTGTTAGACCATGCAGTTACCTCAAATCCTGCTTTCTAGAGACATACCTCTGCCATGTGACTTTTTGTAGGTGATCTCCGTAAGGAAAGTTCACTTTTCTCTATCCATTGAATTCTAGACTGTTCCTATGAGTTGCTCTGGTCATCTTTTTTAAGTTCGGGAGTAGCCCCAATCTCTTGCTATTGTTTGGTCACTAGGGTTCATGAGAACACCAGCCTAAACCACTAAAGATGAGAAGCCAGGAAGAACAAAGATATGTTGCTCAGCTGAGGCTTCCCAACCAGGAAGCCAACCAGCCACCAGGCAACCTTACAAGATCGGAAAAGGCCAACCAGACTAATTCCTCAAGGTTCAGCAATGCCAATAGAGACGAAAGAACCTCCTAGTCCCTCCATAAAGTTGTGACAAATAAATGATTGCTTTTTAGATGTGTCGCCTTTGTATTTGTTGAGGTCACATGGGGTGGGCTTTTTTCAGTCATTTGGTGTGTTTCCAATTCAGAAATTGTGTCTATCCCTATCTGTTGGCCTGACATTTTCTTATCACAAAGGTATGCGCAGACTGACCTAACAAAGCACCCCAGTCCAGATGAGGATGAAAGGAGTCCTCTGCTGTTTCTGACACCGCTCCAGGTTATAGCAAATAGAAGCCCCCGCTCTCTCTCCGATCCTTTCCTTCTGAACTCGAAGTCACTACTGCCTAAGATTTAGGCTTAGAGTAAGAACGAGGTGGGGGGGGGGGTGATAGGGGGTAAGCAAGGGAGGCCATGGAATGGGGGGTGAGGAAGAAAGGGAAAGGAAGAAGAGAAAAACCAAAGGTAACGAGGAAAGAGAGGTAAGGGATGGAGAGAGTAGGCGAGTAGGCAGGTCAGCCAAGAGGTGCAGGTGAGATCCCTTTTAACAGCCTGAGGTGAACCGGATCTGACCACATCTATAGACTTTACAGTTACTATGAGTCTATGGTAGTTTCAGCTGGATTTCTGGCTCACATCTCAGTCCATTCTGGGTACTCTCTTTAATGGGTTTACAGGGTACAACACTGTTCCTTCCACGTCTAAACCCAGGTTGATGTGGTCTCTCGGTTAGAGGATCCAGACAGCAGCAGCAGCACCAGATGCCAATGAGCAGAGGCCTTGGTGGGGCTGCCTTCTTTACTAAACAGTGACACGGGAAGTGATTTCTGGAGAACAGTATTGGGAAAGGTCCATAGAAGGAATTACAAAAGCAGCTGCTCCTTTCTCTAACTTCACAGAAATCTGCTGTGCTGTCAAGAAATACCATGGCTTCCCGCCGTCACACTTGGTGCATGGTAGTCTTCAGGATACAGAAGTTGGCTTGCTTCTCTTCTCTTCCTTGAAATTGCTGTTTGCTATGAACTATACAAGTGGATGTTTGCTGTTTTGTTTTGTTTTTTGCCCATCATTCATTCCATTCCTTTTCTTATTAAATGTTTTTTTTTTTTTTCCATTTGAAAAGTTTCTTCTTGACATAGTCTGAGGAGCAAGCAAATGGCCCAATTAAGTCACTCAACTGCCTTCCCTGGAAATGCCTGTATTGAACAGAGTCTAAAAGGGACCAGAAATACAAATTGTTCCCATCAGTATTACAGAAATCTCATCTCTCACTAATATATTCTATTTGCTACTGAGGCTCAGAATCAAATTCTAGTGCTGCAGCTTAGGTGCCTTCAATGATCTGTGTTCTTTTTCCAGAGGACAGAGTTTGTGTCTGGAAGCTGTACTAGCCAAGACCCCGTCACCAAGTACCCTGACACTACTGTAGGTTCCTGAAACTAATTCGGCTTACGGAATGTGGATAGCAATGGTCTGTATTGCTTCCAGATCCAGAAATCTAAGAAGTGTGTGTGTTCTGCACCCTCTCTCTCACTGCAGCATAGAGCAGATGTTTGGCTCCCAGGTGACTTCAGGTGCCACATGTTGAAAATGACAGAGCCTTCTTCAGCATGGGTCCCTGAATGACAGTGTGTAGAGAGTGGTACCTTCTAGCCAAGATCTCCGACCTCCAACTTCTGTGTCTACTACCTCCTGGACTTTGTGAGAACCATTCGTTGTATTGAGTCACAGTAATTCCAAATGTTATCTGGGATAGCAATTGCCAGTACTTTCACGCAAGCTCCAGCCAATACAAGCAGAAAGCAAGAGCTTTCTATTAGCATTTTGAAGGCTGAAACAACTGGAGAAAGCCTATTTGGCAGGAGCAAAAGTCACCCAACACTCCCAGCAGTGATCCAGCTGTCCCAAAGCCAGACACTGACCCTCCCCCTCAACCCCTCCTATCCTGCTTTCCCCTCAGCAGCCAAAAAGACATTTTCTCTCTCTTCCTGTAGAAGAAACATACTGGTAGAGCTGGATTAAGTTCTGAGCTCGATGTTGTCTCACAAATGACATCATGGAGAAATCTTAACACCTCTGTCTTCAAAGGGACTCTGAGCCAGAAAGACCGGGATGGGACCAGCTCAAGGAAAGAAGTGATATGTCCTGTGAGACACACTGCTTGGCAGTGCAGAAGGGTTGTGGTCCTGATTAATGTGCATGCGTTGAGATGTGTCTTCAAGGTTCTGGATTTTCCACAACTGACCCTATCATCTATATTCATTGACATATTTCTCCTGGCTTTTTCTTGTAGTTCTTCTAGTAATAATTAATTATCCTATAAACAATGGGTAGCAGGAGGAAGAACGTGTGCCCAAGTGCATGCCTGAGTGGCCTGCATGAGTGCATGTGTCTGTGTGCAAGTGCGTGCGTGCGTGCGTGCGTGAGTGAGTGCGTGCGTGCGTGTGTGTGTTCACACAAGCGCACACATGTATGTGATCTTCGGAGGAAACCTATTTGACATAAAGACACTGGTGGAAATAAATCTCCTCACTTCAATCACAACTCCGCAGTGTCCCCTATACAAATTGCTCCTATGTCTACAACTGCCTGGAAAATGTGGCTGTACTGCAGACATTAAGAAAGATATACAGAAACCCAGGAGCAAACACTCACAGTGTTCTGAATGGCGGGACTGATCAGGGCATCTGCCGCTGTCATGACAACCTGAAGGTTGTCCTACGGTCCATGTCCTTTTAGCCTCATATTGATTATTACTGGCCAGTGAGTCCCACACAGAACCTACCTCTTCCAGCTTTTCCAGCTACAAAGCAAGGAAAGAGATGGACCCCCGGTTAGTTTCTTGTGTTCGGTAAATCCAACGTGTTTTAATGTGTATTAGGATCTATATAAAAAGAACAACTGGAAGATGTTGGAGCAGTCGGAAGTGCTCTGCTCTGCTCAAGACCACGCAGTTTCATGCAGCCTTGATGCAGAGGAGGGGATACTTCTAGAAGACTCCCGCTGTCCTGTGCGTCCTGGTTCCCTTTGTAAGCCTGCATTCCTCAAAGTTTTGAAGGGTTCTTTTAGAATTATTTTGGGGTCATTACTAATACCCCCCACTGCCTTCCTTCCAAAGATGGGCTCTGAAAAGACTTTCCTGGGAACCCATTAAAGCAGCCTTCCTGAATTACTGGAACAGCCACATTTGTATATACGACCTCACTCAAATGTTGCCTGTAAAGTCTCAGCAAATATTTTTCTCCCCCAGGTAGGTAGCTGTGTTAAAGCTCTTCTTCTCTACTGCCTCTCCGAAAAGTAAGCCACTGATTGGTTGGGCTCCTACCAACCTAAGAATTGATAAGTTCCATAACTCCTATTCCTGTCAACACGGAAGCCCATATTTGCCAAATTACTTCTTTTTGGGGATTCATATTTAGAATTTTTTGAGATGTTCTGTAGCAAGGATATTAAAAACATGCAAAGGTGGTGTAAGTGTGTGTGATTGTGTGTTTGATTTTGTGCAGATCTTAAGGTATCGGGTCCTTAAGGGAGCTTAAGAAATATTATCTGCTGATGTCTTTGATGATTTTTGAAGCAAATTACACATGCTAAGGACAAAATGTAAATTCTTGTCCCCTGGATGCCATAATGTCTCCTTTTAAGCCGCCTTGTCAAGAGGCATTTATAATCTTCCTAACCAGGTTCATAACTCTCTTTGTGCTCAGAGATTTCCTACCCATTACAGACCATAAATAAAGGCACGCCAAGATAACCATTTGAAGAACAGACTTCTGCTATGAAAACGTCTTGGATGATGCCCAGTATGCTTGTTCCCAAGTTTTATAAAGCGTTCTTTTCTTTCTTCAGACTCTCAAAGCCCCTGTTCACCTAATTGGTCAATGCCCTGCACATTTTCAGTTTTCTAACACAAACCTCCTTTGAAGCGATAAGGTTAAAAACCACACAGACATTTTCTACTTCAGTTCCCAATATTACAGTTCTGCACACACAGCTTAATGATATATAAGGTTTTAACACAAATCATTAGCAAACTGAGATCGGGAGTTTGAAACGCTAAGGTCTAACCTTAGAGAATTTACCTTGCATTTAAGTTGCTAGTCAAAGGAACGCGGTTTGAAAGACCGCAACACATACACACCCTGGTTTTCTTTGATCATTTGTCTAGCTCCATCAATACTATGTGGAGAAAAGAAGGGGGAGGGAAGAAGAAACAGAAAGAAGTGGAAATGGAATGGGCACAGACTACTTTTTCATCTCCGTGCCAAAATACCTTGGCAAGACAACTGAAAGGGAGGAAGACTTATTGGCTCTTGGTTTCAGAGTCTCAGCCAATCACAGTGGGGAGGGTGTGACCAAGCAAGTCATTATGGCCAGGAAGCCGGAAAAGATGGGGGGGGCGGGGGCTCTTACCCTGGAGCCTCTACTTGTAGGCTGATGCTGCCTCCATTCAGGGCAGGACTTCCGCTTTAGTTAATCCACTCTAGTAATTCTCTCACAGAAACATCCCGAGCTGTGTTTTAGTGGTGTCTTAGTTTACATCCTATGCCGTGAAAAATACTACGACCGAAAGCAATTTAGGAAGGGAAAGGTTTAGTTGGTTTACAGATTATGGTCCATCGTCAGAGGAAGCCAAGGTGAGAACTGAAAGGCAGAAACTGGAAAAGAGACCATGGATGTTCACTGTGTACTAGCTTGCTCCGCTTGGGACTACCTAATCAGGGGTGGTATGTCCACAGTGTTCAGGGCCCTCTCTTATAAATCATTACTCAAGAAAATGTCCTACACACTTGTCCACAGAACAAATGGAGGCATTTTCTCAACCGGGGTTCTCTCTTCCCAGATGACCCTAGGTTTTGACAAGTTGACCAAAAAAAAAAACTAACAACACATGAGTCTAGGTGATTCTCCATCCAATCCAGTTGATCAAGACTGACTGTCAAGGAGGGAAAGACAGAAGAATGGGGGTGGGGGTGAAAGAAAGGATGGTTATTGACAGATATGTCTGAAATAGGGCTCATTATCGTGCATTGGGAGAGCACGACAGCTTCTTGTCACTTCCTGTGGATTCCCAACACTATTCAAGACCTTGGGACCTGTAGCATACTATCTCAATAACTTAATCTATCTCCTAACTCAGAACAATGGGCCCTGGATTTTCACACTTAGGAGAAAATAAGTTGAACATTTGGGGTTCAACTACACACACATATATATATAATAAAACTCAAGGCCACCTGGCTATAATTTTAACTACATTACTTTAAGCTATGCTACTTGGAGGAGAAATAAAACCTAACAGTCTCACTGAAGCAAAACTCTAATTCTCAGTGTGAACAAAGTATATGAGAATCCAACTGAAGATGTTTGCAGATTTTTGTAGGGGTGTGAGAGTCTCTCTCTCTCTCTCTCTCTCTCTCTGTGTGTGTGTGTGTGTGTGCCCACAAATCTATTATTCCCACCCCTCTGTGTATAGAATAGGGTCTTATAATCTAGAGCATGGGTCTTCAGCTGATCTGTGCTGACAACATAAAACCTGCATTAAACTGTAGAGGCAGATAGTAAAAATTTTCTTTTGGTTTGTGCTCTTTCTGGTTATACAAGATAGCTTGGAGCTATACTTCCAGAGACGAATTCAGTTGGGGGAAAAAAACCCTTCATTTGTTGGTAGTGATGAAGTTCTAAACTCAGTTTCCTCAAACCAGGCAAGACTACAGGCAGTATTCTGCTATTCTGCTGTATGGGCAGCTCTTGCACGGTGAGTAGGTGGAATTTTTCACTCATGATATAAAGCCTGCAGGTCTCCCTGGAAGGCCTTTTCCAGTGCAAAGCACTGAGGAAGCAAATCTCTTTACAAGAAAGACGCTTTTCTCCACACTGAGCTCTACCGTGGGAATCCCTAGACTGTGGTGAATGGAGACTTGACCACCACGCTCTGTGGGTGACCAGGGGGATGAAAGTGGAGGTCCTGAGAGAACACTGCCTCTTCCCTCCCCCTCTGCCAGCCTCACCTCCTCAGCAAACTCTGGCCCTACAGTTCATTATCTCTCACCTGTTTGTATGTACAAAAGTCAGTGGGTGTGTTTGGCTCTATTTTTTTTTTTTTTCTGAAAAAGCAGATTTTCTGAACTCAACTTCAGCTGAAACCTTTCCGTCTCTTGCTTTCTGGAAGTCCATAAATAAGTGAAATCAACACGTACCTTTTAAAAAATTCAGTGTTCAACTGACACACTAAGCTCTAAGGTTGGAAAGCATGCTCTGAGTGCTGAAATTTCCAGAGCTGCAATATGATGCACAGTGATATTTAAATCCAAAAAAAAGGATAATGTTTCACATGCTAAGAAAATTCATTTAAAATATACATAAAGTATAACTTCTGCTATATTACTGTAGCTTTAAGCTATGCTACTTGGAGAAATAAAGCGTAATGGTCTCACTGAAGCAAAAATCTAATTTTCAGTGTGAGTAAAGAATATGAGGATCCAACTGAAGATATATACAGTTTTTTTTTGTAGATGTCAATAATTCCAAATATTTTTCTTTAATCACTAGAGCAAAGTGTTCATAAAGATCTCCCTAATTATCTACGCGCTTCCTTCCCCTCTATCCTTCAGCACCAGATCTGCTCATTTCCTGCCAGCAGCTATTTTCTGTCTGCCCTCCGGGCTGCTGATGTCAATCTTTACAAGCAGACGCAGCTAAACCTTCGATCTGGTTGAGCAACAGCAGGGCCTCGCCTTGGAGCAGGGCGGAGAAAGCAGGGGTGGAAATGCGCTCCGAGGAGATCACTGATGGCATCACTGCCGCTGTGGAATGGAAAATTGCATGGTGGAAGGATGTCCGGCATAGAACCATTGCTTTGCACACCTTTTAATCATGAACCCTTGTGAGCCTTGAACCAAAGAAATCACAGGTGATTCTTACGCCACCTCAACAGAAAGAGAATGCTCACTTTGCCTTGCACGCATTGGTCCTGTGGCATCTCGTCCAAAAATTAGTACATTCATGAAAAGAAGAAAATCATAATTCCACAATTAAAATGCATCACACTGTATCACATAATAGTACCATAAAAGAAGTGTTAAATAACTCAGACACCATTATAAAAAGAGTGCTCAACGTAAAATAAGCTATTGAGGCCGTGCAAGAGAAATTTCCCTTCAAATATAGGCTTCCTTATTTAAAATATCCGTTTATTTTCAAAGATAATAGTTTTACCCACATAGCTCAGCATTCCAGACATAAAACTTAACTGTGGCCAACAGAAGCCATATTACAGAATGTCATGTCCCATGGTTTTACAATAGGAAAATACTTAAAGCAATCTTAAAAGTAACAGCAGCCGTGGAAATGTGCCTCACACAAAATATTAGTATCAGAGTCTCTCAGCTGACAATTAAAAAGCAAGGCCTACCTCAGAGCAAGGTGTAAGACACTTGTGAGTGCATGCCTGTGTGCGTGCCTGTGTAGCTGAGCATGAATGCATTTCTTTTCTCCTCTGTGTGTCATCTTTATTATGAGATGGCTGGGCTGCCCACTGCTAAGGAGGCAGATGAGACTCTTTACTCACATAGGATGGCTGGAGCAACAATAGACCTATATTATGACACTCTCTTGAGATGTGGGTAAATTTTTTAAAGCTAAAACTATTAATTTAAAAATTTCAGGACAACCTTATTTAAGTTATGAAAGTGATATTCCTTGTGAAAAACTGGAATAAAGATTAAAAATCAATGAGAGAAGAAAAATAGAGTCTGCAGCACCACCTCAGACTTGTACAAACTTACAATTGTGATTTTTACCACACACCATTTAATAAAGTACTTCCTACTGAAACTTTATTATCAAAATCCTGAAACCATTTCTAGTTTTATCCACTTACCTG
Organism: Rhynchomys soricoides; assembly: GCA_019843965.1. Taxonomy (NCBI): domain Eukaryota; kingdom Metazoa; phylum Chordata; class Mammalia; order Rodentia; family Muridae; genus Rhynchomys; species Rhynchomys soricoides. Next base: position 10,273,919 of record JADRCH010000028.1, on the reverse strand, counting down.
TGAATTTTATAACTTCACTTTTCTTAACAGCAGAATAATATTTTATTACGTCCATGTACCACACTTTCATATCCATTCATCCAGTGATGACCACCTAGACTGTTTCCAATTGTTTGTAATTGTGAACAGAGAAGCAGTGAACACGGATGAGCACGTCTCCATGGTAGAATGTAGTCTCCTTTGGGCATATGCCCAAGTGTGGTAGAGATGGATCTTGACATGGATCTATCCCCAGCATCTTGAGGAACTGATTTCCGAGTGAATGTACAAGTTTGCACTCCCACCAGCAATGAATGAGCGTTCTGCTTCCCCTGCATGCTAGCCGGACTGTGCTATCATTTGTTTTATTGATCTTTCCCCATGATGTCTAGAGTAAGATGAAACCTCAAAATAGTTTCAATTTGCAAATCCCTCATGGCTAAGGACATTGATCATTTATTCAAGTGTTTCTTGGCCGTTTGTGTTTTGTCTTTTCAAATTTCTGTTTACGCTTACTCCCTATTTTAAAAATGAGTTCTTTATTTTATTAATGTTCATGTTGGGGTTTGTTTTTGCTTTGAGTTCTTTATGTACTCTAGATACTAACCCTTTATCGTGCATAATTGGTAGAAATTTTTAAAAATCCCACTCTGCGGGCTGCCAATTGGCTTGAATGGTGCTGTCCTTGGCTATGCAGGTTTTTAACCTCACAAGGTCCCATTTACTGGTTATTGATCTTCATACCTGTGCTCTCAGGGCCCTGTTCAGAGAGTGTCCTTCCCTATACCAATGCGTTCAAGCCTATTTACCTGCTCTCTCTTCTATCATCTTCAGGATATCTGGTCTTGCATTGGGATCCTTGATTTGCTTTGAGTCGAATTTTGTGTGAGGTGAAAAATGGGGAGCTATTTTCATTCTTCTACCTGTAGATTTCCACCTCGACCGCCGCCCTTTGTTGAAGATGCTATTTTTTCTCATGCCTCTTTATTAAAAAAAAAAAAAAAAAGTGTTCATAGATGTGTAGAATTATACCTGGGTCTTCAGTTCTACTTTATTGATCACTATGTCTGTTTTTATGCCAATCCCACGCTGTATTGATTACTATACCTCTGTCATATACATGGAAATCTATGATTGTGTTATCTCTTGCAGTGCCTCTATTATTCAGCATTGTTCTAGATATCCTGGGTTTGGGGTGGTGTGTGTGTGTGTGTGTGTGTGTGTGTGTGTGTGTGTGTGTTTCCATATGAAATAAAAAATTGTTTTTTCTGAGTGAGGTGACCCAAATTCTCAAAAGACAAATATTGCATGTTTTCTCTAATAAGTGGATATCACCTTTTAAGCTACAGATCTGTGTGTTTCAATCTGAATAACCACAGAGGTTAGGTAGATAGAAAGGGGCCAGCTGAAGGAAGGGCTGTTCCAAGAAATAGGAGGTACAGAGTCTGTCATAAAGCAACAAAAGGGACACCAGGATAGGGGGGTGGACAGGGAGTAAGGTAGGAGGTAAAGACTGGACTATGGGGGAGAGCGACAACCACGGAAGGTCTTTTGGAAATCTACAAGGAATCCAGGTACTGTAGATCTGGGAGGATTTGAAGGAGGGGACAGATATAATCAAAATGTGTTGTATGAAAAAATCAATAAATTTTTAAAAGACTTGAGAGCAACAACAAAGTCGCCCAATGAGATTAGCCAGGCCCAAAGTCGATAGAGCTCAGTGGACTTGTATATGATCGGAATACCCATCCCTGAGCTGCGGAGCTTCCGGCTGGACGTTTAATCTTCGTTCTTAATGATGTTCTTGTGTATTTATCTCAGCGTTCACACCTACACACAAAAAGAGAAAATATTATGAGAGTGAAACTGTAAAAACAATTAGCCTCCCTTATGACTCATATGCCCTTCTACTGCCATGTGGCACGTATGTAAAAATAAAATACGAAGCAACTCTAAAGAAAAATGAAATTACAAAATATGCAGGAAAACAGCTGGACTTAGAATGTAGAAGACTAAGCGTAGTCACCCAGTCTCAGGGTAAAAAGCATGTTCTCCCTCATATTTGGATCCTAACATACAATATACACACATGAATATGTAATCAAATGTATACAGAGACAGTATAACATGTAGGAAAGAGAACAAGAAATGATACATATCAGATAAGGAGGAAAGACAAGACAGAATCCTGTTAAGAGTCTTACGTCAATTTATAACATCTATTCAGTATCCAACTGACGTTCTGCTACCTTGAAACAATTCAGAATTTCCTAGGACTTGTTATATCTTTCTTATTCAAAAAAAAGTCAAGAGTGGTCCCAAATACTCATATGTAAGTCCAGATTATGAATAAATGTTAAGTAACCCTTCTCATTGATTTCAGTTTAGTGGGCTGCATTTCCTGGAATATAAAGACTAAAGGAAGTCAAAAGACCTAGGGAGAGTCAGCATAATATTACAAGCATCCCTGACCTCGCCTGATACCTCCATTTAACTCAATAGTTTGGAAGATTGTATTTCCTTCGCTGTATCACTAACATTTCTCCCAAGGCATCCCCAGCAGATGAGAAATCTCCAGTTGACAGAATAATTAACCTTGTGGTTAAAGATCCTAGCTTTGTTTTTAATCAGACTATTGATTTACCCAAGAGAGAGAAAAATTATCACCCTATGATATTTTAACCTAAAACATTCTAACATAACAGAAGTTAGAAATAGTATATGCATATCGCAAGAATTTGACATAGCTTAGTGGTAAAGAATATGACCTCTAAGTCAGACGAAACGGGGTTCACAATCCTTAACTGGCCATTTTGTAACAGTGTCTGCTTTGGTTGGGAACCTAATCCCTGAAGAACTTCATTCTGAATCTTAGGAGGGGCTTAAGTTGACCTATAAGCAAGGTCATCCTGGACATTAAATAAGATAATCCATAAAAAATGTCTGGCATGGTACCCAACATACAGAGGCATCCTCAGTGTCCTGTAAAAATGTCTCATGGTATGGTCATCCCAAGATATTCTCGTCTTTCCTCAGGCTGTTCTGAACATGCTGGATGTTCAATCATGAGCCTTGGAAAAGATGACAATTCTTATGAGTTGTATAATGTTTTTCAACGGGCAATAAAGTGCTTTTCGGCCCTTAGCATACCAGGCTGATCTTAGAAGTGTTTTCCAGATACCAGTAAAAGTCTCAGACCACATCTGCAGTCACAAAAGGAATGTGGTCTTTAAAAGCTTCCCAAGACAGACCACAGACACAGGCACCTACCTTATCAAGGGGAAATGGGCTCTGGTCTTCTTTGCTGGCCTAAGATCTAGCAGCTGCGAAGCTGACTCACCATTTTGTTATCTAACCCCAGGCCAACCACTTAACCTCCCCATGACCCCATTTCCTTACTTAAAACTAACTCTGCTCTGGGCCCATTGAAGTCACACCCTCTCCACAATTTGGTGTGATTAAGGTGTCTTGTGGATATTGAAAGATCATTATTTTGTATACTGGGCACACAGGAGAAACCTGTAAAAAGTTCAGAAATCAATCAATCTGCCTTTGCCTTTGGTGTTTGGGTGTTATTCTAAGTGTTCTCCTAGAATAAAAGTCACCAATCCAGACAATGAGCTGTGCCTGACACTGTGACCCTAGTTCCTGATGAAGCTGCCTGTGTTAGTGTTTCTTGGAAGACAGAACGGAAGAGACAGAAACCCCTTTGTCGAAGGGAGTCAAGAAGGGAAATACATGTCTGTTACTTAGAGAGGGTTGAGGACAGGCTGGACGGGGTGGCACACTGCAGAGCTGACACCGGATCTCCATTATTAAATGTTACACTGTACCACTGTCTCCAAGAGGTCCAGGATAATTAGTACAACTATGGGTAGGCAGAGGAACCATCCCCTGAACCAGTGAGTCAATCCAAATATTCCCAGACACAAGAGAACTGCACACCAATATTCACAATGCTTCTCACCACCATGGGAACGTCAGTGCTTAGAAATATATCATGCATGTCTTTGTTCATACCTAAACCCATGTGTGCTGATGACAAAGAGGGTCATAGAGAAACATGACTGAGGTCTTCAGCGCTTGGATATTTTCCTTTGTCAGAGCTTTCAACTGTTTATCATTGGAAGCTCTAAAATGTCCTTTAGCAGATACCCTGTCTTTTGTTTGTCTCCTTGTTGGTGTGACATCAGTCACATCTTCACTAGCTGGCCCCCTGCTCTCAGATGAAGTAAATACTGTTTATTCAGTTGTCTAGAAACAGTTCTTCCTACTTCCTACTTGTAATATGGACCTCTTAAGATTGGCTTTAAATTGCGCAAGCACTCGCGTGCACACACACACACACACACACACACACACACACAGAAGGCAGGGTTCCTGTGGAGGCTGAGGCTAGATGAGGTGAGGGTCTCAGAGCTTCTGGAGCTGTAGACAATGACAGGCAATTGTGGGCCTTCTGACATAGATGCTAGGAACCAAACCTGAGCCCCCTGCGGGAGTGTAACCAGTACACACTCTTAACCCCTGAACCATCTCTCTAGTCCCAGAATGGTCTTTCTAAGCTAATGATAAATCAAGGTAAGAGTTAGGCTTAGCTCCAAGTGAAGACATCCAACCGCCGTGGCTTAAATACAAGAGGTGAGAGCCTGGTAAAGCAGAGGTCCTCGACCTTCTTAACACTGTAACCCTTTAACACAGTTTCTCATGTGTGGTGACCCCAACTATAACATTATTTTTGTTGCTACTTCATAACTGTAATTTTACCACTGTTATGAATCATAATGTAAATATCTTATATGCAGGATATCTGATATGTGACATCCCATTGAAAGGATCATCCAACTGCCAAATGGATGTGATCCATAGGTTGAGAACCAGTGATGTAAAGGGAGAGGCGTACAGTCCAGGCAGGAGGACTTCACCTGACTGCCATAGCCTTTAAGTTTTGGCCGCATCATATGTGATGCCCTTAAGACAGTGCTTCATTGTGTGTCTCAAACTAGTCTATAACAGACTATGAAGCCCAGGATGGTTTGAAACTCATGAACCTTGGGCCTTCTCAAGTGGCAGGGTTACAGGTATGTCCTGCCTGCTATACTTGGCTCATCGGTGGCTTTTTCATAGGCTGTGAGAAAGCAATTACTGCTCTAACCCAGTGGTTCTGAACCTTCCTAATGCTGTAATCCTTTAATACAGTTCCTCAAGTTGTGGTGACCGCTAACCATAAAATTATCTCATTGCTACTTTGTAACTCTAGTTTTGCTACAGTTGTGAATCACCATTGTGTAAATATCTGATATACAGGATATCCAGTATTCATCCTTCATAAGGGGCTGAGACCCACAGGTTGAGAACCACTGTTCTAACCACTATGGTCGCATTTCCAGCAGCAGCAGCCAGGAGAGAAGGGATCACAAGCCTACCTTCCTTCTACATCATCACTCACCCTGGAAGTCTCAGCAACCTTTCTAGTATCTCATGAGCTGGAACTGAGGTACAGGACCACACCTGCACTGAGAAACAATGTGTCCTGGTGGGCACACTGCCACCGCCAATACAGTTTGACTTCCATCACTCAGGGAAGAGGAACAGGCATTGGCCAGTGTTCCCTAAGCCATGATTTCCAGGAAAACATCCCGAGATTATGGAAGATGCACAAGTTTCGGAGATCCACCTTGGATGTAAGAATTTGACAGTCATGGGATTAGTAACACCAGCGCTGCCCTGCTAAGTCCTAGTGGTTTGTATAACAATGAAGAAGAATGGGCTCTGCCAATCAATGAACATGTGCAGACTATGTTTCAAAAGTTTTAGATCAGAGACTTCAAAGGCTTTTTGACTAATTGTATTATTTTTTTGTACCAAAGATATTGGGATTTCTGAACATTCAAGCATATTCGTAGCAAGCTTACTGAATTATCAAGAAGGAAGTATTAAAGGCAGCAAGCTGTCCCAGTGTGGCAGTGTTGGCAATACATGGCAGTGCTGGCCATACATGGCAGGCAGACAAAATCTCAATCATTCTCTCTAAGCTTGTCTTGGCCATTCTCTTAAAGCTCCTGTCCTAACATCCAGACCCCTTTACTAGTAGGTGGAAAAATTAAACCTTGAGATGAAAAACCAGTCAGATCAAAGTCTTATACTAAACTTGAAAATATGCAAACATACACAGAGGTGGGATCCTGAGCTCCCCTTCCACTGACATCTCTCAGAATTGCTGTCCATAGGACAGAGGCTACAGTGAGCAGAGGAGCAGACATAGATGTGGGTAGAAGTTTGGAAGACTAAGAAGATGGACAGACTGATGTCTCTGGGTCCATATCTAATTGACGCACTGACTCTTGGGTGCCTCAGTTGGAAAGGTAAAGAGGAGATCTGGTCTAGTTGAAAGAAAGTGTTTTGCTCATTCTGTTTGGCTAGAACATAGAGTGGGATAAGGAGCCAGCAGGAAACCAGTCATAATACCTTTCCAGTAAATGCAAGAAGATGGTATGCTTGATGAGGAAGAGGGTTGTAGGAGGGGTGATTAGCTCCTTTGGTTTAGGGGAATTCATGGATGGACTCAGTGCATGGTTAGCAGAGCTAAGGATGCAGTCAGAATGGGAAGGTCGGGTGAAGGGAACAGCTGCTTTAGTGGCTTCTGATCTGTAAGTAGAAGGTAGCAGAGAGAGGCTATCTCAGATACCTTCATCCCCTCCTGAGCCCCGCATATTCTGTTGTAGATTAAAGTACATTTCGTGTTGTGGTGAGTGATCCAGAAAATGTCTACATGCCCATCAAGGAGACCTCGCAAGACACATTGCTCATCTCCCAGGCAGAACCCAAGGTCTTTAGCTTCAGGCATTTAGCTGTATACAATGCTTCCCATGCATAGTATTTTCCAAAGAGTTCTAGCAAAGTCACCCCAAAACACAGTTGGCAGACCTCAAAAGTGTTGCTGGCATATCCCAGAGCCGTTCCTAATCTCAACCTGAAGTTTCCTTGAGACTTTTGACTTAAATATACTTGCAAATGGCATTATGTCCCATCCAATGTTTTATTTACTGTTTGCCAATTTCACTGGCATTCATACAAGCTTGCTGTAGCCTCAGTTTGCATCTTCTATACCCAAAGGAACCTAGGAATTCTGATTAAGAACTGAAAACATGCTCTAACAAACAGCCCAGGGTGAATTTTCTTAAATCTGCATGCATGTGTTTATATGCCACTAGGTCATTTCTGATCCCAATGAGAACACATTTATCTCTTTGGTGTTACTAAATTCTGCTTTTCCAAACACACTTAGGGGGCATCTCCACACTTCAGAAGCAGGGGGTGAAAGTGGAAAGACTGTAGTCTGCCACATGATCATTCTCACCAACAGAAAGGAAATACAGAAAAGATAGCTCATCAAAAAGCTCCCCTAAGAAGGAATGAAGGAGCTAAAGGGGTTTGCAACCCCATAGGAAGAACAATATCAACCAACCAGACCCCCCAGAGCTCCCAGGGGCTAAACCACCAACCAAAGAGTACACATGGAGGGATCCACAGCTCCAGTTACATATGTAGCAGAGGATTCCCTTATCTGGCATCAATGGGAGGGAAGGCCCTTCGTCCAGTGGCGGCTCAATGGCCCAAGTGTAGGGGGATGCTAAGGCAGGAGTGGGTGGGTGGGTGGGTAGAGGAGCACCCTCACAGAGGCAAAAGGAAGGGGGGATGAAATGGGGGGGTTGCAGAGGGGAGACCAAGAAGGGGGACATGTGAAGTGTAATTAAATAAAATAACCAATAAAAAATGCTACTCAAAGAAATTTTTCAAAGCTCCCTGAATGATCACCAATGTAGAGAGTCTTCAATGAGGAGGGGCTATGATCAAGTGCTTCCTTCAAATGAAGGCGATCCTGCTTATACAGAAACGCAGACTCTGCTCAAGTCATGGGCTGACTCCTTTTCTTGCAGCTGTGACAGAACACAGAGCAGAAACCATTTCATGGCTTAAAGTTTATGTTGGTTCATAGTGTTCAAAGGATTTCAGTCTGGGATGGCTGAGAAGGCAGAGCGCCAGAGTTTAGTCTAGCACTGGTGGGAACAGGCACTGGGAGCTTCCTGGTACCATGGACCAGGAAGCAGAGAATACAGGATTAAAGGAAGTACATAAAGCCCTCATCATAATGAAAAAGACCATCTGAAGACCTTTGTCTTGGGTCAGGAGAGGGAGGAAAAAGCCAGAAGTTTGAAGTCTTTACTATTTATCTGTGCCCATCCCCATCTGTCTGCCTTTCAGGAATCTAACTGCTACCCTCACTCTCAAAGACCTACCCCTAGTGACCTACTTCTGCCTGGTAAGCCCCTCTTCTCTCATGCTCAACACCTGCGCAGAATAATTCACAAAACCCAGTGGTGACTATTATGTCTCCTGATGTTCATAGATAAATGTATAACAAAGCAAATTTACACATCAGACAAAAATTAAATATTACTTAAGAAATTGGAAATGTGTGATTAATAGCTTTAGAACAATATAGCCAATGATCTTGTGCAAAAACATTAATCTTAGTGTCAAATAATTGTATTTGCTACCCATGAAGTTGTTAATACACAGACATGTATACTTGAGCCCCCAAATTATAAACTATTACTCAGTTATAAATGAATCCTCACCCTGACTAAGAATATGCTTAATTTTTTTCTAAATTATCATCAGTCAAATTAAAATGTTTAACATTACAATAGAAAATGCTTACTTATCCAGAGACTGCCACTCCCCTATCCAAATTTCGGAAATAGTGATCTGGTGGGAATTACTTACAGAGCAGGAGATGTGCAGCTGCATTACCAAAGCCCACCCCAGCATGGGTGACACACCCAAAACCCACATTCCTGGAGCTCTCCTCATGTCTCGCAGGCAGCTTGCCCAGTCAGCAAGTCCCCTCTCCCAGTAACAACTGTTCGGTGCTTTGAAGTAGGGGCCTTGTGGATCTTGTAACTCTGATTTTCCAGAGCCATGTAAGTAGTACTGGCTTCCTGACTCTCACTATCTCCCCCCACCCCCCAGGAGAGAATGTTGCAGTTAAGAGAAAATAGAGGCACAGCACTATCTGTCACTTAGACATCCCTAAAAAAATACATTCGATGCATCAGGGAAATTCATTCGCTTCTGCAACCCAGGTACTCATTGAAATAGTAAGAAAATCTAGCTGCCAAAAGACCCGTAACGATCAAAGCTTGATTTAAAGTAGACACTGTCTCTTAACCTGTCATTAGACAATCCCTCAGCTGCTGGGAAATCCAGTCTGAAAATCGCAGACCTCGGAAACTGTGGGGCTGGAGACGGAGGTGACCAGTCTCTTGCTTTGGTTTGTATTTTTATTTTCTTGGAAAGCTCTTTCTGAACCAAAGAGAAATTACTAACAATTTTCAATGCAGTGGCCACTAATGTGTAAATGATCTCCACAGCAGTCTGAATGTGAAGGGACCACATTGGCTAAGATTAGTGGTTTCATTTTTTTAGTAGCTAAGGAAGATCTGGGGAGGCATTAATTAATCAGGGCCACCAAACTTCCTCCTGTTCTCTTCTCTTCTTTCTTTTGACTAAAGTTCTTTTTAAAAATATATATATATGAAAGAAAACATGGGCTGAGTGTTGGAATGCATACCTGGAAATCCCTGGAAGCAGAGGCAGGTGGGTCTCAGTGAGTTTGAGGCCAGCCTGCTCTACACAGAGAGTTCCAGGCCAGCCAGAGCTACATAGTGAGAGTCTATCTCAAAAAGTATGTCTGTGAATAAAGAGACAGACAAATAGATACAGGCTTAGCTTGTGGTAAGTATAAACTAGAAAATAAGTAAGTATAATTTTAAAAGCCTCTCTTTTAAAAAGAGATATATAATGTTTTGTGAAAATTCTAAGAAAAAAAGAAAGAAATGTGAGCATTTTTTCAGTCCCTGCAAAGAAAATAAGCAGTAATCTACTCTCTGTACAGAGGTCAACAACTGACTGTATTACTTGTTTCGTGATCCTAAGGGACCGAAGCAGTCCTGTGAGAATGGAAGAAATTACATAAATAATATTCCTTCTCCACATGAGACGAAAAAGAGAATTTGTTTTAAGTAAAAGTTTTCACACTGAAATTTATGATTTAAATATGACTCTCGTGTTATCTTTCTCAAATTCTTTTTTAAATAAAACACAATCTAATCTTAATAGGAAATGCCTGGGGCAGGAACTCAGGGGCCTGGGATGATCTCTATCAACCATAATTTTCTTGTTGTATTGATACTTCATCAGTCAATTAAAATTGTTTGGGGTACTTACACTGTGAAAAGCAAATCTTTTTCTGTATCTTTCCTCAAACTAGGATTTTTCGGTATAAAGTATGACTTGTAAATTCTATCAGACCCCTAGAGATAGAAGATGATGGATAAGCAAATGCAGGCACTGATGAATAACAGACAGGCACATGAGGAGGGATGCCTGGAAAGAGACAATTATGCTAGGTCATACAAAATAAAAGATGCCATTTTATATTTGTTTTTTTTTAAGATGTCACAGAGATCCTAGGGATTCAGGAAGATAACTAGATGATGGGGCTGGCACAGAAATATACAAGTGTAAGGTAGAAATATACCTCATGTACCCCAGCACCACCCGCATCATGACCATGCTCATCATGGAGATTTCTCTTCTCCATGTCAAGGCCGTGGTCATTGCACACAACGAGATTGGCTTTCAAAGGACGCTGGGGTCTCCTATTCTGTGCTTCTAATTCTGTGCTAGTGGACTGACTGCCTCCAACACACACCCTACCATGACCACATCCCTTGATGTTAGATGTTGCCATTTTTAATTTTAAACCTCTAAAATTGTGATCTCCATAAAAATACTTTTTCCTTATAAAACTAATTGCATTCCTTCTTGGCCTGTCGGCTAAGATCAAATATATAAAGGTGATTTAACCTCAGGTGTTTCATTGCAATAATATCAAACTGAGAAATACAGAGACATGGCTCTACGTGTCAATCAACATAAAGAAAGCCACCAACTTGTTCAATTAAATATATAATAATATTATATATATATAATATTATAATTATACATATGCATGTATGTATGTGTATATGTAGTGTGTGTGTGTATGTATGTTATACCTGGAAGGAGTATATTATCTGAATGACTCTAGAGCTGAGAGGATTTGACCAAAAGACAAAATCAAATATAGCAGTTTGTCACAGCAAGACAATCTAACCAAATTTCAGATGCTTATCTTTTAGGAAAACGTAATCAATGATATACTCACCTGATGAAGAATTTACCAAGATCATATTGAATGTGAATGAAAGATGCTTGTAAGTATATATATACATCCCAAGTGTTAAGTATTTTCAATTCTATTCTATACTCTACCATTATGTGGCTTGTGATGGGGGGGGGATTTCTCAGCATGGGCCCATGGAGGCACCCCCTTTCCCCACACCTAACTACACATCCACCAAACATATTCTCTCCCTCCTCTCTATCTTTTTATAAAACACTACAGCAGCTACACAGGAGTGAGCTTAAAATGTGCTCTCCCAAAGTCATTTATTGGTGGCCTTAAAAAAAAAAAAAAAATTGAACGTACCAAACTGAGTAACTTGTGCCCAAGTAATAAATTACTCTCTTCTGGCTCTTCGTTTTCATTATGGCTTCCATACATATTCCAAAGAGGGTGCGGGTTGGTGGATATCTGCAAGACTGACCTAATTTCAAACAGATGTCATACCTCACTATGGAAAAGAAGGTTCTGTTTGGAGAACTGCTGAAGGATTCAGGCAGCCTTGCTCCTGGCAGCCCTGAGGCAGAGCCCACAGGCAGTACCAGGCTAGGAGGTTTAAAGCCAAGGATGACCTGAAGCACACCCAGTAGCCTGCCTTTCTTTTCTCCTTCTCTCTTTTCTAGCCTCTTCCCACCATTCTCTAGACTCTAAGAAAAGGAGCTAATAAACTAATTCACACCAAAGTGTAAAAACTTGGTAAGACAGCTAAGGGATACTAACAAGGCTATGAGCCAAGGAAAAACATTCTAGCAATGAGAATGGAGGGAACTCTTGAGCCAAGCAAGGGGGAAATGACTTCACCCAGATTTATTTGTCCCCTGTCCATCCCAGAAGACAGCAAGAGTGGCCACTGCTCTCCAGCGCATGTGTGCTTCCTGTGGACAATTTGAGTGTTCTAACTCGCGCCGGGCCTGTTTGTTCTATCCTTTCTTGTGTCTTACTTTTGCTACTGAAAGTTCCCAGCAGTATGCTCAGAATACACCCCCACACACACACGCTGAAATCTCCAAAACTGAATAATAAGATGCATCAAGGAAGTAGGCTGTTAGAGAAAATGATCGATCGATGGATGGATGGATGGATAGATGATAGATAGATAATCTAGATAGATAGATGAGATAGATGACAGATCATCTAGATAGATGATTGATCGATAGATGATAGATAATCTAGATAGATAGATGATAGATATATAAAATAGATACATAGATACACACAGACAGGCAAACAGATGATAGGGTAAAAATCTGCAACAAAGAGAAACAACACTAATCAAATAAGAGAAGAAAAGAAAATGATGCGCAGCACTGCTCACAATGTTTCCTTTGCAAGGCTTTCAAGCAGAGAGTTACATTTACTGACCGATAGAACCAGACAAATTCTAGTCTTAAGATTCTCAAAGAATTCCTAAAGGTTCAGTCCTAATGGTTCAGTCCTACAGGGCTCCTGCCAGGCTGGTTGTCTTCCCCATTTTGCCAAGTCACCCCAGACCCAGCCTTAAAGCTCCTCAGACACAGCTTAATGCCAAGAGAGCACAGTATGGGGCCCTGGTTTCCTGAGGCCCATGGTGAAAATAAAGCCATGAAATTGTTTGCAAGAGCTTTTAAAAAAATCATTCCGTTGGCAACACTAATGCTATATACTTGGAGACAGTAGAACAGCAGGAGAGAGAATTCTATCAGTCCAGCTGCCTAGAAATGACCTCCCTGCTTTGCCCAGCAGGCATTTCCTCCCCATGAGAACATCTACCTCCGAGGCAGGGATAATCAGTCATTCAGCCTTCTTCTTTCACCCACGGATCATCTTTTAATTTATCTATCTAAATAGTCAAAGACCGGTGGCAACGAGAAGAGCGCTTTCAATGTAATTTAATATGACTTCAGAAACCACAGCTAGGAGACAAATACATCAGAGGATGCATTTTCCTTTTAGAAAGACCAAAATTTACTCATCGTGAACTTCTCTGTTGCAAGCATGTCCCAAAAGATTGCAAAACAGAAGCCAGATTCGCCAGCTTCTTCCTCATTAGACAAGATTCACCCTGTCCCTCCGAGCAGACAGCAATCCAAGTGTTTGTGCCCTGACTCACAGGGCAAGCTACAGAGAACAAACAGGGAACTCAAGAGAGCAGGAGACTGGAGGGCCTGGACCCTCCTGTACCAGCTAGGGCACAGAACCAAGCCACTTGGATGAGGATCCAGCACTGAGCTCGGTGCTTCCCCTTACGTAGGCGTACGAAGAGCAGGGAGCATCGAGATGCACAGACACTGGCTTTTTTTTTTTTTTTTTTTTTTTGCCAGACCCTTGGGCAAGCTGGATCCAGTTTCCATGATTTAATTTGATTCTGGGCTCCTGGCTACAATGGTGGATGAGGTCCAAGCGCCCATAAATCTCGGTACCCTTAGTGGTTCCCAGGAACTTGAGTTGGTTCTGCTACCTTCACGCTCTTGATGTCTAGACCACATGCCCTTCCTTCTTCTGCACCAACATTCAGACCCAAGCGGGTCCCTGGAGATGTTCCAGCTAGAGAGCCAGAAATTAAGCATGAGTCGCTTATTCTTATGAAAATCTGAGCAGAAACTGGTGTCACAACAGTGTCAGGCTTGCAGCACCATGAGGAGCCACAGGCTCGGGTGTACAGAATCCTCTAAGTCTCGTATAGTCTCTCTGAAAGGATCGTTTTAAAGAGTAATTATATCCTAAAAAAATAAAATAAAATTCATTTACTTAACCACCACCCATCTTAAGACTCTCTGTATCTCTCTTAACTCTGGCTATCTGAAACATATGAAGGCTCCAGAATTAATTCATTTTTTGTTCTTCGTGGTGTCTCCATGGTGAAGCACAAGCAGTAGAGCTATGCTTTCGGGTGATAATAAAGTGTACCACAGACCCCATGTTCCCAGTTACAAATTCTGTGAGTGGTACATTGAATCTACCGGCCCATGAATCTTTCCACCCCATGGAAAGTTTATAGAACACTGGAAACACCATGAACAACCAGATGAAGAAGCAAAGTCAAAACCATCAAGGATTCCTCAACTGGGAAAGCTTTTGAAAAGTAAATTTGCAGTATTTCAAAATATCTACCACCCAAACTTTTATCAACATTGTTAAGAGGCTACAGAATAATATATATTGACTTGAACACACACACACACACACACACACACACACACACACACTCTCCAGGTCCCGTTAAAGTTTTCATGAGTTAAAGAACAGTTGTTGCCTGGCTCATTGTTTTCTGGGAGGGCTCCTTGGTAAGCTTGCTGCAGCCACAAAGGTTCTCCCGGTAATAGTAGCATCTGTCTGTCACCATCTGGCCTTGGTACCCAGCAATGTGGACACAGACACATCTGGAACGAGGTACCTCTCAAAGCAATTGCCCTTCTGAAGCACAGTAGTGTTTTTGTTGGTTCAGCCAAATGGTTCCCATGGAAACTTCTCTTATTAAGAATGCTATGAATTCTACGTGTGTGGAACTAGTGCATGCCCACTGTCAACACATGCAAATTCATGAATATTACTAGAAAACAGAAGTCCCCCAGGAAAGGTGAAAATCTGATGCAAATCACCTTCCCATAAAAAACAGATTACAATGCAATTCCTTAAAGAAACAGCATTCCTGGGTGACTGTGGAAAACGCAGAAGAGAGATGGCCTTTCAAATATACAGCATTCTAATTTTACCCAAGCTAAATAATTGTATGCTATTATAATAATACACATGATTACTAGGTAATAATAGGGTTGTATTCATACTCTAAGCATTTTACAAACTACAAGTGCATTGGCATTTGCAGTAATGGTTAGTCTAGCATGCCTGTGAAAAAGACTGTTGCCTCTGCTTTCTCAGGCTCCTGGGTCTTCCACAACTCAATTTCCCAACATCCTCTGGGAGAAAAATGGCAAAGAGATGAGTTTACAAAGCAGAAAGGAAAGGTGGAGGAAGCACCTGCTATTTGTAAAGGGATCTTGGTTTACAAAAAGGAACAAGCCTTTAGGGGGTCAGACTACTTGGGTTGGAATCCTGGCTCTCATTCACTAGCTGTGTGACCCTGGTCACGTGACCCAATCTCTCTTTCCTCATCTGTAGAATCAGGAATAATAATGCCCCTTCAGAAAGGTGATACAAAGATTAAGCCAGAGGATGCAGGTGAGAAGACTTCCCATCGTGTAGGGAACATTCAAAAATGCTTGTAGACATCTGGTTTTCTTCTTTCCATAAAGTCAGCTCTTTGCTTAAGAGTCGGAGCAGACACAGGGAAGTGCATAAGTCTATGTCTGATTTCCCCTTGTTCTCCAGGTCTTCAGGACCCTCCTGTGTAGTTCGGTATCACAACCCCCCTCTTATCTTTCAAGTCAAAGGGAATTGCAACCTCAAATAGCTATGATTTCAATAAGTTCAAAGGGCACTTTGCTGCAAACAGGGCAGGTATTTTAAGAATCTGCTCTCTTTCTCTCTCTCTCTCTCTCTCTCTCTCTCTCTCTCTCTCTTTGGTCAACCTCATATTTACTGCAAAACAGTATTAGAATGAAGTGATCTATGAGATTAACTAAAATGAAATTTAAAAAAAAAAAAGAACCAGCTGAAGCATTTGTTTTCCCCTGATCTGGAGACAAGCACAGGAATTGGTTCAGTGGAGACCACAAGGAACTTTTTGCATCTTGCCCTAACTAGACAATGGTACCAGGTGCTTTCCTCACAGGGAGCTCTGGGCTTTTTTTAATGTCAAAAGTGCCACTGATGCTGAGAATATACTTGCCCTACTTTAGAAGCTCTGAAACTCTCTCAGGCCACTAAGAGGGCAAAAGCTCTGCACTGAAATCTCTTCTCTGCTTTCCCCTTAGGATGTGTTTAGTTCAATAAGGGAAATGTAATCTACCTGTTAGATTTATTACACATTTCTGAAAGGTAGACATTTACTTTCTCCTCACTGCCAGGATTAGGCACAATTATGTCATTAACCTTCCAAGCATTCCTTTCAGAGGACAGTGAATTTCCTAATAACCGTATGGTCAAGCCAGGGTCAGAGGTAAACAAAAGGTTAAGTGTCAGAGAGTCTAGGGTCCTATAACTTCACAGGCCAAAGCTGAGCTAGCAGTCTAGGTCCTCTGGCTAATTCTTCCTCCTCAGATGCCTACAGAGATTTGGTTCCTGATTTTCACAGGTCATGAAGAAAGTACCAAATGAGACAGAAAATTTATCAAAAAAATAAAAAAGTAAAAGCAGCAGAAACAGCTCTCATACCATCAGAGACAGAGACATAGCTGACACAGCCAGGGCCCTATTGAGGAAAAACCAGACCAAACTCAGAAATTTGTTCAACAAGGTCCAGATTCCTAGAGCAGAGCAGCTTCAGCTGGTACTCAGAAAAATGATCCTTCAGGCCCTTGTGTTCTCACACCATGCCTAGGACATGGGTAGAAATATCTTCTACCTTAACTAAATGAATAATCCAGTCTGCATCTCAGCTCCTAAGTTTATAACAGTGAGTGATACACAGGTTCTAGCCCACAGTGTGTAGTGTCTCATTTAATCTTTATGGCAACCTATTACCTGTATGCTATGCTTCTGTTATAACAATAATTACTCACAGACCCTAAAAGACTATGTAGGATGATTTTAACTTCTACTCCAAAGCCATAGCAACAAAACCAGTACGGCACTGAAGCAAAAATGAGTGCGCAGACCAGTGGAAGAGAACAGAATGTAATAAATTCACACATTACTGCCACCTAATCTTTGACAGTGGTGTCGGGAATAGACAATGGAAGTGGGGAGTAACAGCCCCTTCAATAAATGATGCCAAGAAAATTGGATTGCCTCATATAGACAAATGGAAGTAGATGGTTGTCTCTCACCCTGCCCAAAAATCAATTCAAAATAGTTTAAAAAAAAAACAAAACCAAAAACTTAATGCAAGACCTGAAAGTCTATACGCTGCCTGAGAAAAACATAGATGAAACACTTCAAGATATAAGAAAGACTGTCTTAAAAGGAGTGGTAGGATCATATACATAAGAATTGACAAATGAGATTACATGTCATTAAAAAGTTTGTAATTAAAAAGGCAACAAAGCTATCAGTACATCAGGAAAACAGCCTACGGAGTGGGGGGGGGGGAGGGGACTCTAGGTCAACTACATATCAGACAGGGGATTGAATATATAAAATATTTAAAATATGTAAAGAATAAAAATGTTTTTGAACAACCAAATTAATAGATGGACATAATTGATAATAGATGAATTGAATGGACAGTTCTAAGAAGAAACCTAAAGCGACCAGCAAATACTTGAAAAAAGTACTTCAGTGTCCTCAGCTGCCATGGAAATACAAACCAACCTTTTCTGAGACTCCATCTCTCCTGGTCAGAATGCCAATCTTCAAGAAAAACAAATGACAGCTAAGGCAGAGAATGAGGTGAGCAAAGAGCAAACCTTAGTCTTGCTGGTAGGAATGTAAACGTGGGCCGCCACCGTGGAAATCAGCACAGGGGTTCGAAAGAAAACTAAGATTAGAGCCTGGACCAAGTGCTACAACTAGTTCTGTGTACACACACAAAGGATGCTAAGTCTACACACCAGGGAGACCTGCACAACCATGTTCACTGCTACACCGTTCCAAATAACCAGACAAAAGCACCAGCCTGGAGGTCCATCAACAGAGGGATGGATCAAGGAAATATCATTTGGCCACAAAGGAGAATAAAATCATGACATTGGCAGGCAAATGGAAGGAACTGGCAATTGCTGTGTTAAGCAAAACAAGCCAGCGTCTGGAAGATAGAGGTAGCATCTTTTCCCACGTATGTGGGATTACACTTGTGGGTAGAGAAGTGTACACAGATGGGGTATAAAAATAGGAAGGGGGTTGTGAGAAGTGATGTAAGGGTCGAGATGGAGGGGGTAAGATAAGAGAGGATAATGGTAACAGAATGCGTGTGCATGAGAGCAGAAGGGAATGCTGGTGGAGGAGAGGACCAGGATAGCAGCAAGAAGGGAGAAGACAGTGGGTGAAGGAACTGGGAGACAGGATGAATAAGAAAAAGGTATGAAGACATATAAATATGAAAATCCATAAGAAACCTATTTATATACTAATTTTTAAAATTAATTTAAAATGTTAAAGGAAAAAAATGAGCAATGTAGCTATGACATTAGCACATCAGGGCCTCTTTTTCCAAGGCTGATGATCTTTGTGCTGTTTTAATCTTCTTACAGAGAGACCTTAAAGTAATGGCTGAGTTACAACAGTCAGCTGTGTCTCTAAACAGAAACCAGCATTTCTCAACCTGTGGGTTGTACCGCTTGGGTGTCGGATGACCCTTTCACAAGGGTCACCTAAGGCCACTGGAAAACACACAGAGATTTGAGTTATGATTCATAACAGTTATGAAGTAGCAACAAAAATAATTTTAGGGTTGGGGGTCACCACAGCCAGAGGAACCGTAATAAAGGGTTGGGGCATTGGAAATGTTGAGAACCACTATCTAGATCAGTTTACTTGCAGTGACCTTTAGCAACTCAAGTGATAAGCTTGAAGTGCAATCAGTTTACCCTTGGGAATTTTCCTGTCTCTTCCCCAAACATGCCAAGGAAAGACTACACATGGAAGATGTGGGACTAGCTGGCCATGGGATCCCCAGGAGAATTTTCATGCAAAGATGGAGGTGTTGCAGAGCTGTACAGGTGAACTCCCAGTGTTCTCTCCAGAATAGCATGTACTGCTTCACTTCCTAGAAATGACAAAATGGTACATGTTCATCTTAAAAACAAGAGTGCTCTGCCACATCTCCTGACCATTGCTTAGGGACCTGACTCTGCCTCCGGACTTTGCAGGCTTTGAGGGCCCCTCCATATCCATCACTGTTGACACGTAGAGTAAGAACATGCTTAGGTAGGAGTCAGGGCTCAGCCATCTGTCCTGTGAGCTACAAACGCTTAGCTGAAACCCAGAGTACTCCCCAATTGGCTGGTAGCAACAGCCCTCCCCGAGCCTGAAATCAAAGCTCCAGATGTTGCTGGAGTCCCCTGGAGAGCAAAACCACCCAATCAAGAATCACACATCTCAGCAGCCAGAGCCAGAACTCAGGACACCACCACACTGCTCACCCTAAAGAAAGAAGGCAGATAGCACCCTCTAGGCATCCTTAGTGTGTGGGGAAGGGGGAATAAAGAGGGGGCGACCTTAGAAAAATCTACAGGAAGAAAATTTAATAAAATATTCCCCCAATAAATGGGTTGGGTTTCACTAAAATGTGCATGTTTGTGTGCACCTATTCTTCAATTGAATCTTCTTAACAGATAAGTTACAGAATTTGGAAAATGCAGTTTTCCATTTCTACTCGTAAGCCTGGTTTTGGTATAAATCGTCCAAGTAGGAAGATGTGCAGGGGACTTCCTTTCCCCTCTGTGCTGAGCACCAACAGATAGCATGGAATCCCCGAAGTGTCGAGAAGAGTGTTTCTTGGTGAAACACTCGTCGGGCCTTCTAAAGCTTTTATTTCTGCAATGTTTCTGTCTTTATTCCTTGGGGGAAAAAATTCATATGTATAACATTAAAAAATAAAATAATATTTCTGGTGACAATATAAATATCACTTCAGGTATATGCAATTCTTCCTTTTCTGCTTTTTTCTATTTTTAATTTTTAAGGCCCCCATCGCTCAATTACATGCTGGCAGGATCAAGTTCCTCAGTTTGCCTGTGACTCAGCACTACAGTACAGGTGACACACACAAATCTTAGTGCAGGACCAGTATTAGCGGAGTCACTAAGTAACGGGGACAGACAACTGCATCAACAGTATGTTGCAAAGAGTTGTCTTTGAATATTGTCAAAATAGAGGCACACGGTTCTAACAACTGAAAAGGACCAGAGCAAAACATGTTTGTATAAATAAATATATACCTACATGTTGTGTCAGTCTTTTTCCTGCCCCCATAACAAAATCCCACAGATTGGACGATTTATAAGCAATACAAGTTACGTGGCTCGCATCCCTGGAGGGTCACAGGTCCAAAGCATGGTGCTGGCATTGGCCAGGGTCCTAGTGCTATATCAGAACATGGTGAAAATCATGATAAGAGAGTCACAGAGAGGGAGAGCAGGAGAAAGCCTAAGTAGTCTTCTATTCAGAGCCAATCCCCATGATATCTTTAGAGCATTCATGAAGGCCAAGCCTTCAGAACCTATCAGACCCCCTCCCCCTCCATTTCCCAGACAGTCGCATGAGGAATTAAAATGCAACTCAGGTTTGGAGTGGGGGGGAAGCACAAACTATAGCATTTATTTAATCCTTACAGCAACCCAAAGAGGTCGTGAGATGCATCTCAAATGTCTGGTAAGAAATTAAGGTAGAGTGGTAATAAGAGACAAGCTTAGAGGCCCGTGTTTAATAGGACACGGACTTAAATTTGATCCCTAGATGCCTGAATCATTCTTTTATCCTCTGCATCACCCAAGTTGCCAGAGTTAGACCTACTCAGTAGTGAGAACTGTAGTGTTACTCTTTACAGAACTCTATGGTGAACCAGCAGCTTCCTGTTCCCCCTGTGGACAGCTTAACCACGTCCCAACTAGGAAGACATACCAGACCCACCAAGAGGCTCCTTACAGCTAACATAGAAATGGGACTGTTTCCACTCTCTGAATCCTTTCTCTCCCCTATAATTCAGCCATTGTCCACTTGCAAGTCGTGCCCTTTGGGGGTCACATATCAGATATTCTGCATATCAGATATTTATTTGCATAATAATTCATAACAGTAGCAAAATTACAACTATGAAGTAGCAATGAAATAATTTTGTGGTTGGGGTCACCACAACTCAAGGAACTGTATTAAAGCATTAAGAAGGTTTAGAACCACTGCTCTAGACTCTGTCCACTACACAGTATTCTGTGCCTCTCTGGCCCCTCTACACAGGCAAATCCAAGGCTCCCTCCTCAACCACAGTCTTTCCCAACCAAAGCCAGTCTAAATTTCAGCTTGACTCCTCTCTGAATCCCAGACTTGCATTCCTACCTTCATGCAAAACAATTCATTCCACTGTCCAAAGCAGGACTTCTCCCCCTTTCCCACAACAGAACGGTCTCCTTGTCAATAAGAGAAGCACTGCCTGTCATCCACACCTCCCCAGCATTCCCTGCTACAGCCTAGGACTTTCTTAATGATGATTCCAAATCTGCAGAGCCAATGAAAAGGCCCAATTTGAAATGAGATCTGCTTTAAAGCACTCTTTAGTCAAAATTTAGTGGGAAATGCATGTACACATATATGTTCATATGCAACTTTGTGTGTATTTTATATATGTGTAGAGTATGTTTGTATGTTTATAGTATATGGAGATGCTTACATATGTACACATCCATAAAAAGAGTGGAAGATTGAGGTTTAGGTCTGCCACTTGGCTCTCCCCACTATCTGTTGAGACAGAGTCTCCCAGAGAACCCAAAGTTTACCAGTTGGCTAGATTGGTTGCTCATTAAACTTCAGGGATCCACCTGTTTCCAACCCCAGCACACCCCTAACAAGAGAATCACAAATGTGCATGAACACACCTGGCATTTACATGACTATGGTATGACAAGGATCCTAGGTCTTCATTCTTATAGAGCAGTCACTTTACCAACTGAGCACTCTCTCCAGCCCTATTTCTCAATTTACGTGCGCAATGATTTCATGCGTACAATATTTTTACATATTATGTTAAAATATTAAATAATTTTAGCAGTTTAATTTTAGATTTTTTTCTTTAGTGCTGAGAATCAGGCCAGTGTTCTACCACTGAATTATATATCTCCAAATTAATTTTTAATATATATTTTTTAATGTGGATGAATAAAAACATCCCAAAGATACCAATAAACCAAATCTCCAGTTTATGAAAAAATGCTGTGTTAGCACCAGAAGAGCCTTCGGATACAGGATGGAGCCAAGGACACTGAGATAAGGTTCTCAATACTACAAGGATGCTAAGGAGGGAAAATTAACTGCAGTAGGTAGATAGGGTTGATGATGGAGGGACAGGCCACAAAGGAAAGCATGTGTGTGGCTTCTGAACTGGCACTGTCATAGAAACAGACTGTCTCCAAAGATTCTAGAGGGAAAACAACTGAGCCAACATCTTGATTTTAGACTGTGATTTCCAAAACTGTAAGAGAATTAATATATATTGTTTCAACCCAATGTGGCAACTTAGGTTGAAACAAGTTGCCTATTGCTACTTTTGCAGTGGTGGTCAGCAACTCATGAGTGTGACTACTGGGAAATCTGAGTGAAGAGTGGCTCCCATTTGTCCCATGTTGTATTTCTAGAGCAGAGCCCATGCTGTGGAATCTACGCCCTGTTGCTTAAACCCCAGGTGATGCTCCCATTCCCCTGTACCAGAGTCATCAATGGCAACTAAGTGGATGGAAGGAAGGCAAATCCTGCTTGCCTCATTCCCCTGTACCAGAGTCATCAATGGCAACTAAGTGGATGGAAGGAAGGCAAATCCTGCTTGCTTCTGATAGCTCTCCATAATCTCCAGTTTTCAGGCTTTGCAGTCTCATCAGAACCAAACTATCTTCCTAAAATATGATCTTTCAACCAATCTGGTCTATGTCTGCCTCTAGACTGTCCTTATTTTCCAGTTTTGCCTGTTTCCTTGTGTTCCCTGTACCTTAAATAGATATTAGTTCTGTTCATTTCAATCACTTTAATTTTCAAAGTACCGTCTAACCATTAAAATCTGTTTCAAATCCCAGTACCCCCACGTAAAATCCCATGGCTCTCAAAAGTAGCTCACAAAGGTCTCTTGCACACTTATCACTGGTACTAGAGCATATATATCCAGCCTAGAATAAACATGCTTTGTCCTGATTATTCCCAAAGGCCAGGGCCTCCATATTTGCCCTAGCTCCACGAATTGTGTCCCCTCAACGTCATATGTTGAAGCTTATCCTTCAGTGTGACCTCATCTTGAGATAGGGTCTTTATCACAATAGTCCTTAACCCTTACCATAATAGTTAAATGAGATTGTAGAGTGGGGCCTATTTCTAATATAAGACCATGGTTTGTAACCTCATTCTTCTCTCTCTCTCTCTCTCTCTCTCTCTCTCTCTCTCTCTCTCTCTTCCTTCCCACATTCTCTGTTTTGGCAGCCCTCACGTCCCTATGTAAAGACATAAGGAAATGAAACCATTTGCAGCCTGGAAAGACAGCCATGCTAGAACCTCAGTCTTGGACTCAGCCTCTAGACTTGTGAGAACAAGTTTTAGGTGGAAGCCTGTACTCTCCGAAGTCTTGGACTTTGACCCTGTCAACCCGTGCTTCATTGTAGACCAGGACCAGAAGGCAGCCTCGGGGCCCTTCCTCCAGGATTCTCGGAGCTGTACATTGTATCAACAGTTTTTCTGTATTGAGATTTTTTTATATATGTGGGAATAAAGCATTTTAACCAGAATTAACTTCAAATCAATCATGTCAAAATGCACACAACTAAAGGGAAAGACAGATATAGCTGTTACACAACCAACCCCAACATCCTAGGGTCCATGGCTATATTTGTAGGTAATGACAGTTCTCTTTTATTAGTCCCTACATAACACTGGCTGCCAACCACACGAACTGTGGAGTACTTTTCCACAGAGTAATATGTTAAATTAGGCCAATTTTACTACCTTATAAGAGAATCTCATTAGCCCAATGCTCTTGGCCAGAAGTTTCCGTCTCCAAATGATTTATGTTGAAATTGGACAGAAAATGAGTTGATCTTTCCATAGTCCTCCATCCTCTGGTTCTCTAATACCAGTCAGTTTCCAACAATTAAGTTCAGTGCTCTCACCACTCAGAGTAAGCCCAGTGCATTGTGGGACTCCATCCCACCAGACTGCATCCACTTATACTCCACTACAAACAGGGTATCCAACACCCACTACCCCCACCTATCTTACATCTACCGGGCTGACTGCCACTCTGCAGATTAAGGACCCACTAGAACTCAGACAACACGTCAGTCACTATCACATTTATTATATTGAACATATGTCACCCAGCCAAACGGGAGAGATATGTAGTCAAGCGGCGGGGGAGGAGAGTTACTGGCCTCTTTAGGCACACAACCCAACCAGACCCTTGATGTGTTCACCCACATGGAAGCTCATCATATCTATAGCTTATATGGTCTAATGGATGACTGGTTAGATTGCTAGCCATTGGTACTTGAACTAAACATCAGTCCCCTTTTCTGATCCCTGGAATTAAATAATTAAATAAGGGCCGGAGGTGAGGTTGGAAGTTGTAGTTGGGCTGAGTCTTTCCTTCCTCTGACATCAACCAGACACATGCCAAGAATCACCACGTGACAGCAAAAGTCATCATCTGTTTTCATTATCTGATCACTCAGGAAATGCCACGGTCTTAGACATCCCCAGTAACCAAGGAGCAAAGTTCAAATACGTAATCCCGTTATAACACATGAAGAAAGCATCCTGTACTCATACAGTAACGCATAGGCCATATCAGTTGGTTGATGCACATAATTACATGGAAAAGTTAGTTTAAAACAATTATTGTGTCCCTGTTTTATCGATGATGGCATTCCTAAAGCTAGGATAGGATAGAAGAATTTAAGCTCATATTCTTACACTTTCCAGAAACTGTTTTTAAATGAATGCAACTTATACACTGCTAGGTTTTCAAGGAATCAAGACATTGCGTGCTCAGTACCCAGTTTGGAGGCAGAGGCAAGACTGAGAAGGGTTACTTCCCTCTCATCCTGGAGCTCTTGAGACACTGATGCCACATCATAAATTAGAGCTTCTTAAAACTTCTCATCTTGGGATGCCTTTTCACACACACACACACACACACACACACACACACACTTTTTTTTTGAAAAGCAACTTTGAGAAAAAATTTTCATACAATGTACTTAATATGATTAAATGTCACCCTCCTCCTACTGCACCCAGATTCTCCCCACCTCCACATCCTCCCAACTCCATGTCCTTTCTTTATCTCTTTAGAAAACAAGCAAGCAAACAAAAACAAACAAAGCAGAATTTAAAAAAAAAACATAAGATACACACATATACTCAAAAAATTAAAATTAAAGCAAAACAATCAGAAACTACAATATATAAGCAAAATGCCCAAACAAAGCAATAGGAAACAAACAAGCAGACAAAAGTCTTTAAAAATACTATTGTGTTAGTTTTGTGTTGGCCATCTACTGCTGGACATGAAGCCTGCTTTTAAGCATGGTTAATATACCCACTGAGACTCTATTAGAGAACAGTAATTTTTCTTTGGGAAGCAGGGGTCAATTGCAGATAGCTTCTTGGTTAGGGGTAGGAATCTACTGTCTCTCGGGGCTGGGTCTCCATGTGGCTTGAACCTGTGCAGACCCTGCACATGCTGCTGTATATGAGCTCATATGTGCATCAGTCTTTTTGTGTCTACAAGACACTGTTTTCTTGGAGTCACTCATTACTCTGTCTCTTACAATCTTTCTGCCGCCTCTCCTCTTCCAAATAACACCCTGAGCCCTAAAGGAGAAGGATTTGATGAAGACATTTCATTTATGATTGAGTGTTACAAAGTCTCTCGTTCCCTACACATTGCCTAGATATGGGTCTCTTCTAGTTCCCATCTACAGCAAGAAGCTTCTCTGATGATAGCTGAGGAAGGCACAGGTACAGTGGTCATTTTAAGTAAATATGGCATATGTAAGTATAGAATGTCATTAGGAGTCATTTTCTGCTATGTCACTTTATCAGAACACTAGTATATGGTTTTCCCCTAGACCCATGGCCTATCCAGTCTCAGGTTCTTAGGCACCTGAGTAATGTCAGGCATGGGTTCTATCTTGTGGAGTGGACCTTAAATCTAATCAGAGAGATTGGTTAATCCTACAACATTTTGACACTACTGCACCAATATATCTTGCAGACAGTCACATTTGTAGCTTGCAGGTTTATAGTTCGGTTGGTGGTTACATTTCTCCTCTGATAAGGCATGTTGTCTTAGAGTTTTACTGCTGTGAACAGATACCATGACCAAGGCAAGTCTTATAAGGACAACATTTAATTGGGGCTGACTTACAGGTTCAGAGGTTCAGTCCAATTATCTTCAAGGCAGGGACATGGCAGCATCCAGGCAGACATGGGGCAGGAGGAGCTGAGAGTTCTACATCTTCATCTGAAGGAAGGGGAAGACTGGCTTCCTGGAAGTTAGGATGAGGGTCTGAAAACTCACACTCACAGTGACACACTTCCTCCAACAAGGCCACACCTACTCCAACAAAGCCATACCTCCTAATAGTGACACTCCCTGAGCCAAGCAAATATAAACCATCACACACATCTAGGATGTTTTCAATTTCTGTTGACTTTGACTAAAACAGCAATCAACATGGATGAGTAAGAGGTATAGGGGTACTATATGCCCAAGGGTAGTATAGCTGGATCTGCAGATAGATCTCTTGCCAGCTTCCTGAGAAACCACCACACCAATTCCATAGTGACTGTACAAGTTTGCACTCCCACCAATGTTAGGTAAGTGTTTACTCTGCCCACATCCTCACCAGCATGTCATTTCTCTTATTGACCTTTCCCACCCTGACTGGTGTAAAATCAAATCTCAAAGTAGTTTTTATTTGCATTTCCTTGATAACTAAGAGTGTTGAACACTTTTTTGTTTCTCAACCATTTGTATTTTGTCTTTTGGAAAATCTCTACTTAGTTCTATACCCCATTTTAAAATTTGGTTATTTGTTTTCTTGATATCTAGTTGTGGATTTGTTTTGTTTGTTTGTTTTTTAGCTTTTTATATATTTTAAAAACTAACCTTCTATCAGATGTGTAATTGGCAAATGTATTTTTCCATTTTGTAATCTGCTGCTTTGCCTGAATGTTGGTGTCCTTTGTCATACAGAAGTTTTCAATTTCATGAGGTCCCATTTATTAATTATTCTTAGTGCATGTACTATTTATTTGTGTTCTGTTTAGAAAGTCCTTTTCTGTACCAATGAGTTCAATCCTATTCTCCCACTTTCTTGTCTATCAGATTCAGGGTATATATGGTCTTAGGTTGAGGTCTTTGATCCATTTGGAGTTGAACTTCATGCAGGGTGATTAATATCGTAGGGTGCATTCTCCTACACACAACCAACCAGCGTGGCCAGCATGTTTAACAAATGATTTCTCTCTCAACCCATTTTTTATTCTGTACTGAGTTGCTTGGCTTCTATGAGTTTGTGTACTTTCTGATGTTGCTGTCATTGTAGATATCCAGCTTTGATCTACGGTAGTCAAATAGGATGTGTGTGTCATTTCAGTTTTCTTGTATCTGTTGAGACTTGCTTTGTGTCCAAGTATGTAGTCAATTCTGGATAAAGTTCCTTGGGCTGCTGAGAAGATAGTATGTTTTTCTATGTTTGGGTGAAATGTTCTATAGATGTCTGTTAGGTCCATTTGACTTATGAAGTTATTTAACTCTGGTATCTCTCTGTTTAGATTTTGTATGTCTGACCTGTCTATTAACAAGAGTGGGGTAGTGAAGTCATTCACTATCACTGTGTTAGGGGCAATATGTGATTTATTTTTTTGAACTTGAGTGTCTTTCTTTGCCCTTGTTTTGTGTGCATTACTATTTATAATTTATATCCTCTTGAGGATTTTTTTCCTTTGATGAGTATGTTGTATCTTTCTCTATCTCTTCTGATTAGTTTTGGTTTGAAGTTTATTTTGCCAAATGTTAAAATGCTATGTACTGCTTGCTTTATGGGTGCTTCTGTTTGGAATATCTTTTTCCAGCCCCTTATCCTGAGGTGTCTATCCTTGCTGTTGAAGTGTGTTTCCTGGATGAAGCAGAAAGATGGATCCTATTTTCTAAGCCACTCTGTTAGTCTGTGTTTTTTCATTGGAGAATTGAGTTATCCTCAAGCAGTATTTGTTGATTCCTGTAATTTTGTTGTTATGGTGTAGGGTGTGTTTCTCCTTGTGTGACTTACTGTTCAGAGATTATTTATTCCTTGTGTCTTCCTGAGTGTGGCTATCCTCTTCAGACTAAAGCTAACCTCTTCAGATTAAGTTTTTCTCTAATACCTTTGGTAGAGTTAAACTGGTAGATAGATACTGCTTAAATTTGGTTTTATTGTGTAATGTTTTTCTTTCTCTGTCTATTGTGACTAATAGTTTTGCTGAGTATAGTAGTCTGGGCTGGCATCTGTGGTCTCTTAGAGTTTATAGAACATCCATTCAGGCTCTTCTGGCTTTTGGAGTCTCCATTGAGAAGTTAAGTGCTATTCTAATGGGTCTTCCTCTATATGTTAGTTATTTTTGTTCCCTGGAAACTTTTAATATTTTTCTTTGTGCTGTCTGTTTAGTGTTTTGATAATTACGGGATGTGGGGAATTTCTGTTCTGTTCCTGTCTATTTGGTGTTCTGAGAAACACCTACTAACTGTGGGGTGCACAGCTCCAATTGCTATATCTATAACACAATCCCTACAACTGAGGCTCAAGGACCACCACAGAAGAAGAGGTGGAAAGATGAATCAAAAGACCAAGACCTTCGCCATGAGAATATCTTCTGTATATGACAGAGAAACTGCACCCATGAGAGCTCAACATGTTTTCCTAAACAAGACCAAAACACTGACAACACCAGTTGGCATGCCAACATAGATGATACAAATTTCACAAGACCCAATCCTTAGATGAACATTGACAGGCAATTAATGGCTGCTGAGGGAGGAGAATCAGTCTTCTCTAGGAATGAGATTATCGGTAGGTTATTAAGTCCCACATGATCAGCCCTGAGCACACACACATAAAGGCAACACTAAATGAACACAGCAGATTGTATTTACAATGTATATGTATAATATATATATGTAACAATATACACGCATGTATACATGTAACTATGTCTATATACATCTAACAACAATAATTAAAGAATAAAAGACCATAAATTTGAAAGGGGGTAGGAGGATGTGGCAGGGGCTGGGGAAGGATATAAAGAAGGAATTGATATAAATATAATATCCATAATTGAAATTCTCAAAAAATTAATTTAAAAAAATCAAAGATACAATTTCATTCATTCTGAGGAACGATGATAGGAAAAGGTCTTTGTTTTCTACAAGCCATTGCTCCTCTAAGGGCAGGAAAGTCTCTGTGTACAGTAAAACCACTGCATCTGTACCCCTATAACAGGCAAAAGCCAGGCTTCTCACCTGCCCTTCTTCCAAGGCTGAACTCTCCTAGCAAGAGGAGCTCTCTACAGCTGTCTCTATGGTCTCTAAGCAACCAACCCCAGGCTCTTCTCTTCAGCTTCATGTTTTTATCAGTCTGGTCACATCATTTCTTATCAGTGGATCTTCACACTACTGTACAGGGAAGCAGGCAAAGTTGCCTGAGGGGAGATCAATTTTCCAACTAAAATCCCCAGAAGAGAGGAAGAGAGGCAGGAGGTGGAGTTCCACTGCTTAATCTGTATCTAGTTACCATACACAAGTCCTTGGGCTCAACACCATTCCAAAAACAGCCTATGCCTGGCTTCTGTGCCTCTAAAGCCCTTGCTGGAATTTGAAGGCACAAACTAAGTTTACCGGGTCTTAAAGATGTTTGAATGCTATCCAGAAAGGTGGGTGGCGCCGCTGTAAGAGAGGCTACCTCATCTACTGTCTAGATTCTCTCAGGTACATTTTCTATTCTCCATAGGTCCCAGGGGTGTATCTGTTAAGTTAGTATCAAAATGCCTATCTCAAATGGCATTAAAAATGAAGTAGTTCATATAAAAGGCTCTGGCGCATAGAAAGTGGAAACAAACGCCACTGCTCACCCCCATCCTTGAAGGGTATTAAGACTAGAGAGGAGAGAGACAGGGGTGGGGCTCCTTTACAGACATGAGTCTGGCACTGTTAATGCTCATGGACCACCTCAGCACAAAAATAATGTCTTCCAAAATACTTATGCCATGCTTCCCCAGGGCTGGGATATGTTGATGTTGGTGTTCTATTGACTCATTCTTTTCCTTTTCTTTATCTGTATGAGTATTTTATCTGCGTGTATGTCTGTGCACCATTTGTTTCAAGTGTCTAAAAAGGCTAGAAGAGGCATAAGATTCCCAGGACTGGAGTTACAGGCAGTTTTAAACCCCCATACTGGTGTCATGAATCAAACCCAGGTCCTCTAGAAGAGAAGTCAGCATTCTTAACTGCTGAGCCATCTCTCCAGTCTTTGTGACCCAATCTTGAGGAATTAAGGATGTGACCTTCTAATTTCATTCCCAGATGAACAAAAGCATAAAGTGAAATCAAACTAACTACACTGTAAAAGTGGAAAAGTTAAAAAAATATAATGCTTGATCTTTACGTGATGGCTGCCACATCTCAGGCACTCTGCTAGGTACCTTACACAATATTTTTAGGCAACAAATATTTGTAGATTATTTTCAGTAGCCAGATGCTTCCCTCCATGCTGAGAATAGTAAAGCCAGGGAAATGAAATCTGTTACTCTGTGTTCACAGGGTCCTGCTGAAGAGCCACAGGGCAACCGAGTTGTTGTTGTGGGATGCTTTAGGTGAGTGATTACATGCTGATCAATGCCATGAAGACAGTTCTGTCAGAGCAGAGCATGCAGCAGGGTAGAAGGACCCATTCCCAGCAGAAGCACAGTTTAAGCTGAAGTCTAAACAATGAGTAACAGCCAACTAGAGGACTCAGAAGGAGACAGCTCTGGTTAGGGAAATCAACCAGTGCTGAACTCGAGAGAGGACAGAGGAGGCATTCAAGAAATTGGTCCACAAAAAGAGAAGGAAGGACAATGTGGGTTGAGTCTACAGAAAACTTGAAGGCTCAAGGGTTCTCCATGAAGGTCTGGAGTTTTATCCTTAAAGCAACAAGATGTCATTGAATCAGGTAATCTATTGAATGCTGTAGTATTTGGGAGCAAAGGGGATATCTTACAACAAGCACCTATGTATGGGTCTACTATATAAGTCAAGTCCATTATAGCACTGAACAAATACTTCCTATGCTGGTCAGCTTCAGAGTTCAAAACTCTTCATGAGTGTGTCTGTGCCAGACAAGCTAAACCTATTACCCACACATTCCTGCACATCTATGCAGAGCCAAATAGACATCATGTTCCATGTGCTATTCCAGTCAGCACAGGGGTCCAGCAAAGATGGAAAACTTACCAAGGGTGTTTGGATAGAGCACTGCCTCCAGTGTACATGCCAATGAAGAATGCTTAGATTTACAAGCGAAATTTTGGCTTCCAAGGTTCTCGAGACAACTATGTCTACACTGCTCAACAAAACAGTCTGAGAGTTCACATGGTGAGAATTGAGCATTTCTCACCAAGGGTAAACTGTGAAATGAACTTGAAAATAGAGTTCGCTATGCATATTATACCTGGCCTGTAGCAGCCATCCTGTTATCAAAGTTTTTATTTTATTTTATTTATAACAAGAAAAATCTTAAAATGGTCTGGTGTACTGAGCTCCAGTTTTCTTAGGAAGTCTTAGGAAGGCACATAAAGTAGCGATATGTTTTCTCAGCTCTCAGTAGCATGAGTGACGGACACGGTAGAAAAACCAGAGCACAGTTCATCACACAACTGCTGGAGATAACGTTTGGGATGGTGGGTGCTCAGGACAACATTTCCAGATGCAAGAAATATCACCAAAAGCCCATAATTCAGGAAAGTCTGTCATCATCCACCTGACACACCAGGGATGACAAACACAGCCCACCATTTGTTGAGTGACACCTTCTTTGTTCTTTTAAGTACACACACACACACACACACACACACACCAGGGAGTGGTGGCAGGAGTATATGAAGTCTTCTCTGATTATTCTTGATATGCCAAATTTTTTAATGAGTTTAAAGAAAAGTTTTCCATTTTAGGAATTTCTAGACACTTTTGCGATTAGGTCAAATACCCCAAACTTCTGTCAAAGTAAAATTAAGTAATCATTGTTCTTTATCTCAGACAAACTTCTAGGATCCTGGGGCAAATATATAAAACACAAAAGAACAGGTAGGGGGAAATGTGTTTAATATTCAGGGTCAAATATTTTCATGGTCATAAGATGAGTTTCTATGAAAAACAATTCATTTATAGATTAGCAGATAACTGGTGTGTTATATATCCTTCCGTCTACTTTTTAGCCAATATTTTCACTATAACCCTCTAGATAGCACAAGAAATAGAGTGATAACATGAGAATTAATCTCCACAATGCTTGTTATCTTGCCAAACTTCAGCCAGATCAGAAACTGAAGCCCTCAGATCCAATAAGACTTCTGCCTATTCTGAGCAGGATATATTTGCATACTCTCCTAGTCCCATATTTGCATACTCTCCTAGTCC
>JADRCH010000028.1:10194351-10238267 GCA_019843965.1 Rhynchomys soricoides | reverse complement strand
GTGAGGTGTGTGGTGTATGTGTGGTGTATGGTGTGTGTGATGTGTGTAGTGGGGGGGGTGTAGGAAAGAGTGGGGAGGGGGATGAATCTGTCCTGTCTTCTTCCCCTGGGAGTCTAGATCGTGCTTTGCCCCAGCAGTACTGTACCAACTCTTTCTGTGTCTGAACTCAGGATTCAACACACATCTTAGATTGGAGGAATCATCCCATCAGCCAAGGACGTTTCTTTCCACTTAAAATGTTGATATTGACCTGCGAGGCAATAATTAAGCTTGGGTACAAATAAGTGACAGACAAACTCTCGCAACCAAGATCCCTCTTCACTCAGGTCAAAGTAAAAACTAATAACAAGTTGCATCAAAAATAATGGCATACAGGCCTCATGCAAGAGTGGGTCAAAGGCAGTCACTTTTAAGCAGAAAAACAGGCCTCCGATTCATCTGGATGTCGTGAAAAATGCTAAGTTTATATTGCCTAATTTGGAAGGGTGTTAGCTGATGCATATTTATATTTCTGGTTAAAAACTAGAGTGTCAAATCTCTTACCCTAAAGAGACTTCGAGTTGATCAAAGATACAGGATTGCCCTAATTCTTTTCAAATGTAAACCATCTTTAAAAAGCTAGAACAAAAACCATGCCTATGATTAAACAGCAAGAGAACTCTTATGATGCTTACGATTTAAGATGTCTATCTTCTGATGGCACTAATCTGCAAGCATTTTATTACTAGGTCAAGTCTATGGCATGAATTCTATGTCTAGTACCCAGCAGGCCACAGGTCTACATTTTAGAATTTGAGGGAATAAAACTCCTCCATACTCAGCTGAAAAGCACAGAACCTTCTGGAGTACAGCATTCTGCTTTAAATCCTGTGTGCTCTCAGATACTAGGCACCCAGCCCTCTGGCTCCCAACCAAGGAAGTTGCTTCAGAACAAGCCGGCTCATCCCTGGGGATCATTTAACCTCCACTCCTCAGACAGAATTTGCTCAAGTGTTTTGCTCTTCAGATCCAGTTTGGAGCCCGGCTGGTTCTTGAAGGACTCAAAAGACTCCTCATTTCTTGTGACCCACAAGGGAATTCTGTGACTAGAAAGGAAGAAGCAAATTAAGTTGGACCTAACCAATCACTTCTCCATGAGTCCAGATCTCTGCTGACAGATCTGCCTCTCATCTTAGTCCACTTGAAGGGATCACCTGGTGCCATGCAGCCAGAGCAGAGACAACATACACAAAGCAGCTATGAATTGTTTCTGGAGGTGAAGGACTACAGAACACTGTTCCATCAGATTTCTCTTTTGCAGGCTTCCTCCAAATGGGACAACTGTTATTAAAAACATTAGCAAAGAGTCTCTATCAGCCAGACACAATGATTTTCTATGACCCAAAGGCCCTTTCTCTGGAGCCACCACACTCTCTTCAGAAGGAGGGAAATCCCTAGTCCTTGGCCCACTGATCCCATGTCCAACCCAAATTTCCTGATACTGTCCAGTAAGGGGCTTGCAAACTCCAGTCTCCATGAACTGACTTCCTCACAAAACACTACCAGTAACCTCCACATCAGCCGGGTCCATCATGATGCGTGGGCCATTTTATTTCCTCCGTCCCACACATGACAAAACTATAGTCAAGTTCCTACTGTGGCCAAACATCAAAGGAAGGGGCGTGGTAAAATTAAGAGTGGAACCCAAATTGCCTCCCAGACTTTTGCTTCTGCCCTGCCACCAGCTGCAGTTGGCTTGCCTCAAACCCTCTTCAGACAAGAGGCTCGGCCACACCTGAGCTCTGAGAACAGATCGGCATTAGCCAGTTGACTGTAAGACAGCATGAGGCTCATCAGCTTTGGAGATGAGTTTTTTCCATTTTTTTTTTCCTTTTAAGCAGATCCATCTAAATAATATGCCAGCATGGGTAAGTACATACTTTAATTCAGCCTCCTGACCAGAACTGGAGAGCAGGCTTCAGCTGGTTCTTAACAGGTCAATTAGTGGGCGAATGCTGGCATCCTCCAGGAATCACACCCAGCATTACAATATTTAGCCTGAATATATGCCTTCAAATTGTATGAAATAAAATGTAACATATTCTATACCAGATCCACACTAAAGGAACCACTATAATCAGGTTCAATCGCAAATGGCCCAACTCAGTGCTGAGCTGTTAAGGCAAAGCGGGTCACCAGAATTACACAGCTGTGCACAGTGCTCGTCCTCCAGGGCCAAGCCCTATATACTTCATATGTCTTCATATATTTATCTTTCCAGGCTTATATAAATTTTCATGTTTTACAGCCTTGCTTATTTTCATGGGCCTTCTCAGTCTTAAACAAAATGGTAATTTTATGAACCACAATGTCAACCGTTACAAAATACATCACTTAAGTATACCATATCTTGGGAAAGCAGGCTCCAGACGCAGGGACTAAGGAAAAGCCGGGAGGTAAGAGCCTGCCTGCTTCCACCTGTGGCCAGAAACCCTGCCTGGGCCAACAGGCCTTTCCATATACAAGTAGCTCAGGGAGAAAGCTACCTGCCCACTTGTGCTGAGGAACCAGCAACAGGAGGACTCCAGGCTCAGGGTCTGAAGAACAGCTGGAAGAGAGAACTGGTCTCCCAGGAATATTGACATCTGAGCTTGAAGGAAAGAC
The DNA here is from genome assembly GCA_019843965.1 of Rhynchomys soricoides. Classification (NCBI taxonomy): domain Eukaryota; kingdom Metazoa; phylum Chordata; class Mammalia; order Rodentia; family Muridae; genus Rhynchomys; species Rhynchomys soricoides. The sequence continues at coordinate 10,235,624 of JADRCH010000028.1, read as the reverse complement.
AAGCCACAGTCAGAGAGAGAAAGACCAGCTAACTCCAGAGATAACCAGATGTCGAAAGGCAAGGGCAAGAACACAAGGAACAGAAACCAAGACTACTTGGCTTCAGCTGAACCCAGCTCTCCCACCACAGCCAGCCCTGGATACCCCAACACACCAGAAAAGGAAGACTCAGACTTAAAATCACTTATCAAGAGGATGATAGAAGATTTTAAGAAGGAAATAAATAACTCCCTTAAAGAAATATAAGAGAACACAGGTAAACAACTGGAAGCCCTTAAAGAGGGCACACAAAAATCCCTTGAAGAATTACAGGAAAACACAATCAAATGGGCAGAAATACAGGAAAACACAATCAAATGAACAAAACCATTCAGGAATTAAAAACAGAAATAGAAACAATAAAGAAATCACAAAGGGAGACAACCCTGGAATTAGAGATCATAGGAAAGAAATCAGGAATCATAGATGCAAGCATCATCAACAGAATACAAGAGATGGAAGAGAGAATCTCAGGTGCGGAAGATACCATAGAAAACATGGACACAACAGTCAAAGAAAACACAAAATCCAAAAAGCTCCTAAACCAAAACATCCAAGATATCCGGGATGCAATGAGAAGACAGAACCTGAGGATAATAGGTATAGAAGAGAGTGAAGACTCCCAACTTAAAAGACCAGTAAATATCTTCAACAAAATTATAGAAGAAAACTTCCCTAACATAAAGAAAGAGATGAACATAAATATACAAGAAGCCTACAGAACGCCAAATAGACTGGACCAGAAAAGAAATTCCTCCTGTCACATTATAGTCAAAACACCAAATACACAAAACAAGGAAAGAATATTAAAAGCAGTAAGGGAAAAGGGGCAAGTAACATATAAAGGCAGACCTATCAGAATTACACCAGACTTCTCACCAGAGACTATGAAAGCTAGAAGATCCTGGGCAGAGCTCATACAGACTCTAAAAGAACACAAATGCCAGCCCAGGCTGCTATACCCAGCAAAACTCTCAATAATCATAGAGGGTGAAACCAAAATATTCTACGACAAATCCAAATTTGCACAGTATGTTTCCACAAACCCAGCCCTACAAAGAATAATACATGGGAAATGCCAACGCAAAGAGGGAAACTACACTCAAGAAAAAGAAAGAAAGTAATCTTTCAACAAACTCAAAAGAAGATAGCCACACAAACAATAGTAACAACATCAAAAATAACAGGAAATAACAATCACTATTCTTTAATATCTCTTAATATCAATGGTCTCAACTCCCCAATAAAAAGACATAGACTGACAGACTGGATCCATAAACAGGACCCAGCATTTTGCTGCATCCAGGAAACGCACCTGCGTATTAAAGACAAACACGACCTCAGAGTAAAGGGCTGGAAAACAATTTTCCAAGCAAATGGCCCCAAGAAACAGGCTGGAATAGCCATTCTAATATCAGATAAAATCAACTTTCAATCAGAAGTCATCAAAAAAGATAAGGAAGGACACTTCATACTCATCAAAGGAAAAATCTACCAAGAAGAATGCTCAATTCTGAATATCTATGCTCCAAATGCAAGGGCACCCACATTCATAAAAGAAACTTTACTAACTGTCAAAGCACAAATTGCACCTCACACAATAATAGTGGGAGACTTCAACACCCCACTCTCATCAACGGACAGATCTTAGAAACACAAACTAAACATAGATGCAGTGATACTAACAGAAGTTATGGACCAAATGAATTTAACAGATATCTATAGAACATTTCATCCTAAATCAAAAGAATATACCTTCTTCTCAGCACCTCATGGTACTTTTTCTGCTGGGTCATGCTATTGCTGCTGACTCCATTTTGCTCTCCTGACACTACTGAACTGGTCTGCTGGTATCCTGACAATTGGAGATTGAAATCACCCCAAGGAAGTACTTCTGAGCAGCATACAGTAGAGCCCCACAGCTTCTTCTGGATGGATTGCTGATTTGTGAGTGGTGTTTGCAAGTGGATTGAGCTGCCAGTGCTTATTTGTGTGAACTGAACTGCTGTTATCCTGACAACGCAGTTGGGTTCTCCTACCCCCCCGCCAAAAAAAAACGATTTCTAAACAAGCTCACTTCTCCCATATCTTAATAACCTTTCTTTTCTACTTTTGGTGGGGAGGTTAAAGCATTTAAGAACCCTTATTAAAAGTAGGTTTTGAAAAAACAACCTTTTGTTACATCTTTACTGGATTTTATGTGTCAAAACCACGACTTTTCAGTGTTTTGTTCAACTTACATTTTATTTGATTTGATTGTAATTAAAATATTTCAGTGAAAAAAAAGAAAAAAAAAGGATATCATATCTTAAACAACTCAGGTTGTGGATCCACTCTCCTGCCTAGGATATTGTCTAGCTACCCAGGAAACAGTGCGTGTAGATCCTGTGTAAAGACCCAACAGCAGCAACTCCAAAGGGGAAGGAGGAGGCCCTGACAGCTGTTCTGCTGGCTTTGGCCGTTCATCTCATTCCACAGTTCTGGCCACCAAGTCGAAACATCTACTTTCCCTGAAACTTCTGAACAGGGTATGTCTAGAACCCATGCTCCTTTGACATGCAGTGAAAGAAGGCTAATATGTAGAATCCCACTCTGCCCTTCTGTAGGAAGCAATCATGGGAATGCACACATGGGATTCCCTGACTTACAGGCATGTTCATCTGCTCATTGTTCTTCCTGCTTCTTGGAGGGCAGCTGGGTAAAGTTGGTGTGCAAATGCTTGGGGCCCTGGTGATTGTGGGGGAGTATCGTGCCACATACTTCCGTGTAAATGGACCATGCTGGAGCTAAGCAGCTCCACTGGTGGACCACCAGCGTCTAGCAGGCCAGCAAACTCATCCTCTGCCCTCTGCAGTAAAGATAGAAAGCCAGGGTAGAGAGAGATGGCCATAAACAGAGAGGAGAGTGGCCCAGTCCTGACTAAGGCAATGTTGTCCCAAAACAAAACCGGTGTCCGGTCTAGTCCTCATTAAGAGTTTTGGTCACCCACATGAATTCCATTTATTGCTCTCTCTGAAAGAGGTCTTCAGTTTTATGCTTTTATGGCCCTGCCATTAGAAATGGTTGAGACAGCATTCTAGCCTCAGGGTGCATTGTGTGGTTATGAACTTCACTGGATCACTGCCCCACCAATTTGACATTAACTGCTGCAATTCACAATTGCGCTGACTCTCTGTTATTGTACTTTCTGCAATAGGTACAGGAGGATCTCACTGCCCAGGGGAAGATCTTTCTGAGCCAGGGGAGGATTTCATGGCTAGGGGAGGATCTTGCTTCCCAGAAGACATTAAAAGGATGTAGCACCTTGTAAAACCTGAAAGGCAATTGGAGAGTGCAAGGCTCTGAAGCAATCGAGCCAAAGTCCCATAATGAAGAATGTCTTGCTCTCTGCCAGACTCACTAGTGGCCAGGCATGTCCAGTGAAGCAAAGCAGAAACAATCCACTGTACTAGTCATCAGACTCCTGGTAGGCCACAGTACTGCTCTATGTCGCAAATATGTTTTTCTACAGAGCCAGACAGACAACCTGGTTCCTCTGAGAATGTTTAAACAAAAGCCCCAGTGTGACAGAAAGAGCACCTTGTGACTTTGGTGCACAGCTCCTGTCACCGAGGTTCCTGGTGAGTGCTTGGCTAGCTAATAAATCCCTAAGCATCAAAGCAGAGGCAATCAAAACCTAAACAGGTCGGAAGACACTGAGGCTGGGCTTGGCTCTGATGAAAGTGTGATGGAGTCAGACAAGAATCTGTCCTCACCACAGTGAGGTCATGCGATTGTCAGACTCAACTCACAGAATGAAGGAAGTGTACAGAGCTGGGGATCCAGGTGACTTCTCGACCTTGACTCTGTCCGTTAGTCTAAAACATATCAGTGTCTTTGCTCTTAGGTTGGGGACTAGAGAAAGCTATCAAGATTGTTTGGTTAAATTTATTCTTTTGGAGAATTCCAAAGTCAAGTACAGGATTCCAGAGTCTACAGGGACTGCTGGTTGTCTTAGGTTGCACAAGGTCTCAGTGTTGCAACAAAACTAGAATATACTAAGTCTCTAGGCTCTCTTCTCCTTTATGAGATTTCTGAAGACTCGGAGCCACAATGCAAGGTTCTCTGGGAGGGAGACAGGATGACTCTTGTTATACAGAAGGTTGCAAGAAAGCTAGCATGAACTGGAGATATTGCAAGACAAATACCCACTTAATACCGCTCACTTGGACATTGTAACTTAGCAACACTGAACAGTGTACAATACCCAGTGTTTACATCTGGTACACAAGGAGCTGCAGCTCACTGAAACTATCCAAGGTAAGGAGAGAGTGGAGTTCCATCTGTCACTAGCCTGGGGGGGGGGGGGGGCGCCAACATCTAAGTATAGTTCCTGGAATGGACACTGATCTTACACCAATTCCTGAACTCAATAGAAACTCTTATGTGAGACAGGCTATATTGTCCAGTTCCTATAGCCACGGTCATCCAGAACTATCCACCTAGAAACTCCAACAACTAGGCCACACATAAAAGGATGAGATGCAGGTGCCACATTTAAGATTAGCAAACGTAGAGAAACATATGCTGGAGTGTTTGTTTAAGGGCAGAGAGGGATCAGGCATGAGGATTAGCCAGGTTGAAGGGGGCTGGCAGAGACTGGGGATTTAGAGAGAATCTCGAATGCTAGTAGTCTGAGAGTACACTGCAGTGTGAAAGGACTGTTGGAAATGGAGAGCAGCAGTTCATACACTAATAAAGGGAGCAGGGGACAGACAGGAGGACACAGGCCTGGCCTAGATTAATTCTGGGCTAAATTGCTAAGGGACACAAAATTATTTATTACACCTAGAATGCAAAAAACAAAGCCTTTCAAACTAAAATGTCTACTCTATAATCAGCTATAAAGTCACTGGTGGCTATGGAGACCCCTCATAGTCTACGCTCTTGAACGTTGAGAGTTCTACTGATGGTTTCTTCTTCTACTATACAAAAGAGACACAGACATCATTTAATGTTGTAGGACCGATTCCCTGTTTTCATCAGGCCAAGAGCACACGAGAACAAGCAACAGTAGATCTGGGTTGGCTCTGCAGACCAACAGTGGAAACTGGCCCTGCCCAGCCCCTTGGCTGTCTACAGTGAGAAGACATGGATTCCAGATAAGAAGAGCCATGAGGTCTAACAGCAAAGATTACAAGATAGCTGTGGTCATGTGGCAATGATGGGACTCACCAGAGATAGTCACTGTAGGAAAACTATCAACTCTGAGCCTGAATTTACCAGCTTGCCAACAGGAATATTGATAATCGGTACATGTAAAACCCAGAACCTGACACAGAGCAAGTATTTCACATGAGCTTTTGATATTAGCAAAGAGATCCTGTTCATCAGGGCTTCTTCCTCTCTATGATTGGCAAAGCTTCAGGCTCTAGAAAGCAGGATGCGGTTAGGAATGCAACCTGTGCAGTGATTTTGAACCTGTGCAGGTCCTATGCATGCTGTCATAGTCTCTGTGAGTTCATATGTTATCATTCCTGTGGTGGCAGGACAAGACTAGGCAGGGCACCAGAGACAACAGAGAAGCCAGTAGAAGGCTGAGTCCAAAGCCAGCAAGCAAGCCCCACACTCTGGGCTGCTGCTGCCTCCCCCGCACAGAGCCCTGTATGTACCACTGGACTCAGCTTCCCACAGCTAATAGGGAAGTGGGCAGGCAATGGATGTTTGGCTCATACTCACTCATCCTCACCCTCCACCACCCCCCCAAAAAAACATGTTACAGGATTTCAGACCAAATTCACAGTAAAGAAGCAAACAGGGGAAAATAGACTCATCCCAAACCTCTATTCTCCAAAAGACATTGTGTTTTCCAGCCATATATGACGTTTGTAAGTGAATGTCAGAAACTCCCCTCAGAGTGTGCATTTGCTTGAGTCTATGCCCTCAGGAAAGCCTACAATTTGCTTAACGTGAAAAGTCTTGAGACGTTCCAAGGCTGTAAGCATTTTTTCTTAAAGGGACCTGTGTCTTTAACAGAAAAACTGCAAACGGTCCAGGCATATGCCTGGTGCTCCAACATCTCATGACTTCACTTTGGAATTGTCAGCTTGCTGTGTCAAGCCTTCAAGACAGACATCAGTATAATTACTTCTGGCATGAGGCTATTTCATCCCAAGACCATATACAGCTAAGAAGAAAGCGTGGAAATGGTTTAGGGCCCACGAAATGATTACAAAGACCACTCCCTTACACTTCCTATTTTTTTTTTACAATTCCCCAGAACAAACACATAGTGGTTTTCTGGCAGTTTAGTGAGAAACCTGGTGCCCCTTAAGCTATCCTGGCACGGCCTCTGAAAACTTTTAAGATGAGCTGAAGTCAAGGGAAAAAAAATGATCTGGGTAATTAAAAGACACATAAACTAAAGATCACTTACCAAAAGGACTGGAAAGCCTTTAGTAAGCCATTGTAAATCGTGCTCTGGGGAGAACAGAACAATAAAACATTGTAGCAAGCAAATGCTTTATTGCAGGAAAGTAATCTTGGAACTGTGTACTTTTCCAATTCGCCTTCTATAATTTCTTATAATCTGTATTATTTTTAGCTTGACAAAAGTCCTGAGATGTTAGTCTTTGAAACAGTGATCTGTTACATTGTGGGGGTGGCCACATCATATACAAGTTAAAATGCAACCCAGTGCAAAATCAGTGAAGGCCCTGTCTTTGTTATCCAACATGAACTGACTCTCCCTCCCTCCCCCCACCTCTTTCTCTCTTTTTCACACTGAGCTATTTTGCTGAGCAGTAAGGCGGGTTGCAGTCTCTGTAGAGCAGAGGACTAACTTACTATGTAGCAAGAGAGAAGAGCATAGGACAATAGCTTAAGAAATATCCAAACAAGGGAATATACACAAAGCACACCACCCTTGCCCACTGTGAGGGTCCCGTAGTCTACAGGCCTTGCAAAACTGACCTGCAGATCAACTTGGTCCAGGGTCACTACTGGCTTTCAATTCACCGCCACTGGTTAGACTAAGCCCACTTATAAGAGCAACACCAAGTTGGGTCTCACTTAAAATTAACACCTTCCCAAAACATAAACACACTCAGTGAAGCCAGGAAAGAAAAATCAACAGTAACAGAATCGCTAAGCTGGGACTCAGGCAACAGGTGAGGCAGAGGGCAGGATAACCAACAGGCATCCATGACTCTACATACAGTGCCCTTACCTTTCCAGGAACATCTTATTTATTGATTCCACTATTCCATGGTTCTGCTTTTAGCTAGGGAGAAGGCACCAGAACTCTGCAAGGCTTTAGAAACATCCCCCAAAGTACAGATTTCCTGAAGGGTAAGCCAACCCAAGCCCTGCTCAGGAAATGCCAACTTGACAGCTTTCAACACAATCCGATGGTGTGCCAAAAGTTCTCAACCAGTGAGTTAGACGCATTCTCCAATCCCCTATTGCCTGGCCAGGACTAAAGACAGGAAGTGAGAGCATTTGCACACTGCAAAGATCCCTAGTACCTTCATACTGCAGAACCAGACGTCCCGGATGAAATCATAACTATCTCTTGCTGTGTGGGATTTTCCTTATCCAAGAAATACTCACCAGACATCAGAATACAAAATGCACAGGACGTTCTCCCTGCCACCCATCACGCTTTCAGACTGAGCAGCTGATGTGGGATTTCTCTAACAAGCAACAAAAATGGGGAGGGCTCTGTGCTGGAGTTCAGGGAGGCTGAGAGAGAGAGTACCACATCTGGCCCACGCATCTTCCCAAGGGGCTCACCGTGAACTCCCCAAAACCTTTCTAACAGCCGGAGTCACTGTCAATTTTACAGACGAGGAAACCAAGAACTCTAGAGGCACAGTGTTTTGCCCCAGCCAAGTATGTGTGTTCAGAAAGGGGAATTTTGATCACATTACACCACTGAGCATCTAGGCATGACAGTTTTTATCCCTAGAGCAGTCATTTATTGAACAAGTCGTAAAAGACCAAAAGGGCCTGGGCCATTTTGAAATGTTCCCAGTTAATCTCAGGGACTAGTTTAGAACTGAAGGGATTTGATTCGATAATTTTCAGTCTCTATTGTAATGTTGCCTTTTAAATCACAAAATTATGAGCCCTGCTTCTCCCTTTGGAGAGATCATCAAGACAGCCCCCCCTCCCTTTATCCAAGGATATTTCCTGTTCATACAAACTGCATTTGACCTTCACATCTGAGAAACCATGAGTGCGCAGGCTCATGAAGGCCTCGGCAGCACATAATTTTCTCTATAAAAGGTATTCTTTCATTCACTCTTTCATTAAGAAACATTTTGTTGACAGCCTGCTGCATGAGCCAGGCAATAAAACATTACCTGTTTAAGTGATCCCATTGGAGCAGAAACCAAGATAACTGAATTGTCTAAGAAACCAAGTGGTCAGCAAGGCTTCTGCTCCAGGGGAGTGACTCATCTCAGGGTATCAACAACCCCCATAGAGGCATCAACCCTCTGCTTCAGCAAAATGATGGCCCCATGCCATAGGTTTTAAGTGATTGATGTATAATTGAAATCATGGGGTTAAATCTATAAATGTTAAATGTTCCTACCCTTGTAGCTAGACACTAGGATTTTAGTATGGCTTGCTGTGTGGTAGTATGTGGGTAGACTGACCTTTCTGTGCTCTATTTTACTCCTCAGGAAGACTGGTGTAAAGGTAGATGGTCTCTGGGTTCTCTCTGCTCACAACACTGTGGTTTAAGAATCACTGTGGAATTGTACATTCGAATCTTAGCGCACTTTCTTTGTTACAATGGAATTGCCACTTGATCAATTCATTTTCATAAAAAGTCTTCATTCTCTTCAGGAAATAAAAGTTCTACTTACTACAAGATCTAGAAGACAAATTCTTACGGTCATAAATAATGGAAAAATAACAGCTGCAGCAGCTGTTGCCAGTCAAGAAAAACACTTCACTGTTTCCACAAAGACAAGACGCCAAATATATATTATTTAAATATAACTGGAGTAGGGCTTCAAAGAGCATGAGCTAATCAATTCTTCAATCTACATAAATGTAAAAACTGTTTTAAAATAGTCTGGCCTTGGGGCTAGGGAGATGGCTCAGTGGATAAAATGCTTACCGCACAAGTATCAGGACCAAAGTTTGGCTGCTCAGATTCCATGCTAGATGATTATGGAGACTGACTTGTCACTCCAGCACCAGAAAAGCCAAGACTGAGGACCCCTGCATCAAATTGGCTGGTTAGACAAGCCAAATTGGTGAGCTCTGAGTTCAAGAGAGAACCCTGGCACTCGTGTGGGGTTCATGTGTACATCTGTGCATGTGTGTGAGGAAGCCTGGGGCTGGCATGGTTTCCCCATGATTGGACTCCACTTCATATACTTGCTTAGAAGTATGTATGAATTCTAATTCCAGATCACAGTTTCCCACATGGTCCCATAACGATGTTCGAAGGTTCACTATTCAACGTTCTCTGTTGCCTTCCTTGAGCTTGGTGCTGATAAACTGCTACTAGTGACTAATATTCATTGGCTGCCCATAATAGGTATGCAAAGCTATCTATGCCTTCAAGCCCTTCTGACATTCACCAATCGATTAAACATAACACGGCATTCAGGCAAAGATTCCACGGTTAGATTCAAGGGTTCCATTAAAGCATTAGTGGCATATTGGGCTTCCTGCAGACATTACATCTCCATCAAGAGTTTCATAGATTTCTGCTTCTGCTGTGTCTTCTTGTGTCTTGTCCCCACAGGACCCAAGTGTTTGAAGCTTGGTCCTCACTGTGCTGATGCTAGGATAGGGTGTGAAACGGTTAAGAGGTGAGTCATGGTACAAGGTGATCATATGGCCCTTGACCCTCAGGGGTGTGACTGCCATCAGAAAGGACAATGTGCTTCTCCTGGGATCTCAGTTCCTAGGGAATGAATTACAACTAAAGATTAACCCTGGCCATTCTGCATTCAGTGGCTTTCTGTCCCACCATGCAATCTCCCTCTCTAGTGAATCCCCCATGATGCCCAGTGTGCCAGGGGGCCCTCACCAGAACTGGCTGACCTTCGTTAGCCTCCAAGACTATAAGCAAGCAGAACTCTTGTTATAAGTGACCCAACCTCAGGAATGGAGGTTGTAGCTATGGAAACAGACACCAATACAACACAGGTGAAAACATCCAGACAGGGATAGACAATGTTACGAAAGTGTGGATCTCTCACCTCATTTGAATTAGAATATTTGAGGGCAATAGTGCCCATCTTTTCCCAAACTCACAAGTGATGCTCCTCACTGTACCCATTAACAACTTTGTTCTCATAATGATTTAAGGAGTCAACCCCTTTTGTTTTAATGTGACAAGACCATATAACCAGAGTGCTCCCTTTCATTGAGAGCTGAGGCACGCCATTCACTACTGACTACAGCTACACAGAACCCAGCAGACCCCAGCTCCTTCATCCTGACTGACTGACACTTCTTGCCCTTGGACCAGTGAGTCCCTTTCTTTCCCTTTTACCAACATAATTTCTCTCTTTCATTCTGTAAGCCTGACCATTTCTAAGCCCTGCATCTAACTGACATCATGCAACAGTTTACCTTCAGTCCTTGCCTTAGAGCCCTGGTCATAGTTTTTAAGATCCATCCATATTGCTGCATCTAGTAGAATTCACTGGGTTTAAAGGCTGAGTCATAGTCCACGCGTATAGATGTCGTGTTGTCTTTATGTGGCCACCTGTTGATAGACGTCAACATCGCCTCTATGTTGCTGTTCTTAAAGCCCTGCTGCACACGCTCATGCTAGCATCTCTTTGGCTAGCTCATTTCAGATTTGGAGGATGATTAGCAGTGGAATTTCTAGCCCATATGGCCATCCTACTTTTTGTTGGTTTGTTTGAGGATGCTTCATACTGATTTCCATGGCAGCAGCATTGTTACTTTTATGCCCATCAGCAATGTGGAATTATGTTTGAATGATCTTTTATAATGAAAGCGGAACACCAAGAGCTAAATGAACTCGAAGAGTCTTCCTTTCACAGGGGCTGGCAGCTCTTGCCTGGCCTTGAGGAAGACTGCAGATGTGTTTCTTGTATTAAATGGAACAGACTAGAACCCCCAGTTATGTGGGGGAAGGGCATAACTGTCCTGTCAGCCATCTAGGGTTCAACAATATAGCAGTGTAGGGTTCAAAGCATTCAGACCCTAACTGTGACTGAGTTCCTTGACCATTCCAGAATTGATAACAGTGGCCTGTCGAACTCAATATGCTGTATATGAATGGCCTGCGTACAACGTTCAGAACACTATATCCTCATTCGCTTTATAACCTCCATCAGCATCCAGAGATCTTTAGTCAACATGCGTTTTCGAGCCATGTTGGTGACAGTAGAGGCCAAAGGATTGGGGACCGTATTTATCATGAGTTACCACAACACCAGTACCAGGCATAAAATGGAAAACTAAGAAAAATATTCCAAGCACTGTCCCCCTCAGCAATGAGGTAGCCCACTGGATCCTCAGGTTCTAGAGATTTGTTGCGTTACTGTTCCCATACCCATAGCCGAGTGCAAGCAAGCACATGCATGCATGCACATGCTAGTACACACATATTCACACATGTTCAACTGTACACACCCAAGAATTATAAGAGATAACAGAGAAACGGGATGTTGACGCTCTTCTCAAGTCTTTCTAGATAAGAAGATTCAAGAAAAAGCAGTGGCATGTTAACTCCATACAGTTTAAACCAGAAAACCAGGGCTGGATAGACATCTCCATATTTGCAACAACATTCAGCTAAAATATATCTCTCTAAACCTCTAGTTCCTCATCAATTAAAGAAAGTCACCAGGGGTTCTCAAAAGCGTTAAGTGAGGGATTGGGGGGGGGGATGACAGAGTGTTCTTGCCCTAAAAAAAAAATCCCACTTAGAACCACTGTATATATAAAATGAAAGGTGACCTGTTTTTATTGTAAAGGCTGAGCCCCACTTCCTAGCTCTTTTCTGATCAGCCAGACTATGGGGACTCAGAAGCTCCTTGTACTGAATAAGCTCCAAAGCTCCTTCTGGTCGACCCCTCTCTGAATCTGTAAGCTATACTCATTCGTAATTCATAGTCCATGTTACAGAGACTGCAATACAGTGAACACTAGCTCCTGGGGGTCAGGTGGCTGCTGATAGAAGGTATTTATGTGTTCAGAGTCGTGCTGGATGAAGGAACTTTCAACTTAGTTATTCTTGTACCAAAAGCAGTGGGTCCCAAACTTCCCCAAGAGAGGCCAGGGGATAGCAGGACACCACAGAGCACAGGAGGTAGGTCAAGGGCACCCACTGCAGCGGACAGCATTCAGCATACATTATCCCTTCTCAAATCTTTGTCCACACCCACCATTTTCTGTGAAAGCTAAGCAAGAAGAGCCTATAGCAACAAATCCTATTTTAACCTGAATCTCTCACTCCAAAGCCCAGACCTCAATGCCAGGCGTCCATCTTCGCTGGTTATTTGCTTGTGCAGTCACGTGTGGAATCAAAGGTCAGCTAAGCATAACACATTAGCATAAATGGGCTCTACTGGTTTCTTCTACAAATGGAAACTTGCTCCTGGAATATCACTGAACGCTCCCTTCTGACAGCAGCTTGGACATGGAAACAATGGAGAGCTGACAATGGATAGTTCTCTTTGTGGGAACACATTTGAATAGAGAATTTTAAATATAAACCATCTTCAGGTTGAAAATGGGTTCTGCATAAAATATTCATTGCTCACTCTAAAATGTATTATAAATGCAAAGGGGAATGATTTTTAAGTAATTGCACCCCAAGTTATTCATTTATATACTTAGATACACCATTTTGAGACCCCATTTAATTTAAAAAGTAAGACATGAGTTTTTAAAGGTAGTATTGCTGCAATGAAGGTTTTTCTACCATTTAAAACATGTTCTGCTTGATTGCTAAGACTTTGGGGAAATGTAAATGATGTGTACATTGCACTGGACTAACAGTCAAATAGCTCAACCAGCAATATTGTCCCAGTCACAGGAGAGAAGCCCAGGCCAAGACTGGACCTCCTTCTTCCCATTGCTGCTCTGCTTGTCTCCAAAGTAAGAATTGCTAATTGCCTGCTTTGTGGAATGCAAGGCTTTGAAAGAATATCAAATGGAGGGTAGCATTAATGATTAAAAGAAAATAGGGAAATTTTGACGATGCTGCTTGCCTTTGAAGTGTAATTGCCAAGACCTCAAAAAGTAGTAACTCTTCCTCTAGGAAGGCTCCAAGGCAGTTGCTTGTTCTTCTCTTCCCCCCTAGCTGACTTCAGTTGCTTCTTTGCCACTTCTCCAAGGATTGTGACAGAAGTTTCAAAAGGTTGCCAAGAGAGTCTCTGGCCTGTGATTCCTAAGATTATAGATCTGCTGAGCTGCTGTAGGCACATGGCATCATGCTCATGGGTTGCTGGCACAATGAACAGACAGAGGCCTTGTGCCAGGTCTCCACCCTGCCTCCTGCTGTATCCTTCTGGCCAGCTCCAGCCACAAGTGACAACATTAAACTTCCCTACCAGCCACACTTGCTATTCCAGGAAGCTCTCAAACTTACAACCTTCCAATTATGAAACAAGTTCTATGCAAACAATTGTCGTCCTCACTCTGGTTCCCCCACATGGAAAATAGCCTGTGTCCTACAAACATGGCCACAGGTCTAGCTCGAGCCCAGGGACTGGGTGGGTTAATGGCATTTGGTTGAACTTAAGGTTGAGAGTTAATTCTCTCCAGCTGGCCATTTATCCTCAGGAAATGTCCTGATTCTCAATCATTATTTTCTAAATCTTAGAACAGATTATCTCTCTTGGAATCTTCTAGCTGTCAATACATGGAGGTCTTAATGTGATTGTTTAGGAGACAATGCCAAAAATCCACCAAATCTGGGAAATTCTCTGCTCTCTCCTCCAGCCTTGCTGGCACCGACTAGATTCACAGCAAATGCCATCAATCATATTTGATAACTACATGACCAACGTAAAAGTTATTTGTTTCTTGGGAGGGAGTTTATTTGATTGATTTTAGTTTGAGGAGATTGGGGTGGGGGTTGGGAGTATTTTGTTTTTGCCAAATGACTGAACACATGATAGGATTCTCAACAATGTATGTATATTCCTTATAAAGAAAATGCCGTATAATGAGGCCTTTCTTCACTTAGGACAATGTTAAAGAGTTTCTGAATATTTTCTACTTCTTACAAGACTTCAAGAATTCTTGAATGTTAGCGGAGAATTCATGAGTTCTAAAAAAATAAAAAGAAAGAAAGAAAGAAAAGAAAAAGAAAAACACTAAGAAAATCTTAGCAGCAAACAAGTTAAGACTTCCACAATGCCCCAAAACAAATTAAACCTTGTTTCATATCAAGAAAACTTGACAGCTGCGACTCTGTAATTTTTTAATATTTACTATAAACAGCATTAACTGTGGGAGTCTCTTCTTTGTCCTCTGAAGGCACCTTGAGCTGTGGATAAATGTCCTTAGCCTCAGCCTGCTGGTTTTTATGCTACTGTTGCTTTGGTGTTGTGGAATTAGGACTTGAGAACACAAGGAGGATGAATTTCTAGGAAACCAAGAATTAGGTCAGCAAAGTGTGCTATAGCCCTTCCCCGGGGCCCAGTGAAGAAGCTCCGGATTCAGCCTTCCTGCTATGACTTCATGAATCCTCACCAGCTTAGGTGAGTCTCTTTTGGTATAACTCTGTACTGCCTTGTTTTATAGAAATGCCTTTGCTTTTATTTCTTGTTTACATGTCAACTACACATTTCTACTTGCCTCGTTTGCCATTGGCATGTTCTTCATCATGGTTCCCAGCTATTCCCCAACGCACGGCAGCAGCAGTCTCGCTAACTCTCTCCTAAGCAAATTACAGAGGAGCCAGGCCATTTTCAGGAATACTAGAGAAACAATTTTTGGTCCTTCTGAAAAAATCCTCAGAAAAAGCCAGCATGAGGCATGTTCCTTCTCACTAAGAGGAACCTTGATTGGAATTCCCAAGACAACTGTCAAGTTAACCAGGACAGCCTGTAGGAGAGGAAGCAGAGAGAAATCAGTGAATGAGAAGGTATTGCCTCCCCACCCCACCCCCATCACCCTCCAACCCCAAAATAAACCCGGAGCTGATTAGCTGCTTTGGTCTTGGGCCAGTTGACTGCCAGAGAACATGCTCAGGCTGAGTGTTTCTGCACGCCCTGTAGGGAGTGGGAGACTATTCACTGGGATGGTTCTTTTTTAAGAGACAATGTAGCCAAGAGGTAAAGTGTCAAAATACCTACCTAAAAATAGATGCTTCTCCTGCCAAGGATAAGGGCACACACTCGAAGGCTCCAGACAGTTGTTGGAGCATCTGCTCCCGTCTCACAGAAGAATATCAGTCGTGACGGGCAAGTATTTGGTGAGTCAACCTGTGACAGGAGCATATGAGTTAATTATAGTTATCAGAGATTATTCTATATTAGTGCAGCAACAAACCTGTTAACCTGGTCTTCAGTTCTACTAATGGGGGAGGGGGTTACTCTCCCTCCTGTGTTATGGCTATTCCAGCATATTGAAGCTTGCCAGAGAATTTTTACAGAACAATAAAGCCAAAGCATAAAGCTGGTTGATTTTGATATCTGCTGTCTAAAACTTTAGCAAAGCCTTGGATAACAGTCAAAGATTATGTTCATGTTTACAGTTTAGAAGCCTGAAGAGAAGATGATGTCCTATAATTTAAAGACTTGGGGAAACTTTCCTAGCCAACTATCACAGGACAGAAATCATTTTGGAATGAAGTGCTGGACCGAGTTTGGGACAGAGATTGCCCTCATGGCTTTAAAATAAGAATAGAGTATACACATTTGAATGCTAAAATGTGTGTGTCTTGGGCTGCTGGCCTCTGAGAGACACACAGTGGGACAGTTGAACAAGTCAGGATTCGTTTTCATGGAAAAAATGGTGTACAGACATGTATGGGAGCAAAACACTCATGCACACAAAATAATCAAATACATTTTAAAAAGAAAGTGAGGTACAAGGGGCGAGAGATGATTTAGTGGTTAAGAATTCTTACTGCTCTTGAAAAGGACTGGGGAAGGGTGCAGTGGTCATCTGTCTTCCACTCTCATCCCCAGCCTACCTCATGCCTCGCTGAGGCATGAACTAAAAAGAGTTAAGGAGTTCAATGTTGTCACTTAGCCAGTTGGTGCCAAACCAGAAAACAGCCCAAGTCTGTGTGACACCTCAGAACACTGGAGATCTGCCTGCCAATGTATCCTGAACCCAGAACCTCATACATGTGTGCCGGAATGAGTGTCTGTCATGGAACTGTATTTTAGCTCCTACCAAATAAAACTGTTTCATAAAACAATCCATAAACCAAGTTTTAATAGGTTTTGATAGCGAACCCACTAACCATTGGATGTGTACATTATGGAGAGCTAATTATTACATACAAATACCCTGGAGAGAGTTGGAAGAAAACGGGTGATACCAATATACTTTTGCTCACAAATGTTCAAGAGTTAGGTAAAGCTAAAGCCACTCTTTAAATATTTAAAATCTCTTCTCTCACCGAACGTTTGAAAAGTCGCACAGACGTTGGGACTCTGACAATGTGGTGTGCATTGAAACCAATCACACGGATCTTGACATTCAAACTTGTCCAGTTGGGAATGAGCCCTGGTTTCTCCTCAAGCTCAATTCAGTTCAACCCCAAATCACAGAGGATAAAGTCATTTTCAACTAACCCCAAACTGCATCAACCCAGAGGCTAGAAGAAACAGTGCCAGGCCACCTCCCCACACGTAATCCGACCCCCACCACAGCAGGCCAAGCAGAAAGGGTCAGAAACTCTAAAATTGGTCGGTTGGCCAGAAATGGGTCAAGAAGGAGATTTTAACCAAAATTGTACATTGCATCAACAACGTGGGATTATGAGCCTGGTGTTCAGTGTCATCTGATTGATACCCTCATTGCTGTGACAGGGAATTACTGGTGCTGTAACTGTGGTGCCACGATGGGATCCACGTGAGCATGAACATGGAAAGGCCGCACAGGGTAAAAATGCCTTGGGTTCTCTACCCATCTTCTATTCCTGAGTTTCTCTCCTTCCTGGGACCTCCTTCCTTCTTGGAAACTGCATCCTGCGGATTCCAAGTCCTTACTGAGGCCACAGCATCTGAGACAGATAGGCATGGCAATATCTTTACCCTCACAATGTAGTTTCTTATACCCTGCTTGCAGCAAGCCCCCACCCGTGGAGAGATGGTGACAGGCAAACCCATATTGCCTTGTTAATGATTGGAAGTGGTTTCCTGCTGGGTTGACAGCATTCTAAAGAAAGAAAACATGGCAAATTATCCTAGGATGAGTCTAAGTACTTACCAGTAATTGTCAGAGTAGAGAAAGAAGGCACAACAATTTTGCAACAAGCATCCCTAAAATCAAGAAGAGAGGGTAACATGAATGGGGGGAGACAGACCCATGGCAGAAAGGAAGGACTCAAAAGTGTTGGTCCTTGGTGTATGTGTCTTAAGCCATTGCAACAATGAGCTGACTCTGTCAGGGAAGCAGGACAGAGTCTGGGATTCAGAATCAAACCTGTAAGTGTTCATGCCACTCACCAGCCAAATGACCTCAGAAGATGGTTAGCCTCTCTCAAACCCAATCTGCTCATCTGAATCTCCCTGGACCGATCGATGATCATGTGACACATATAAGCATAAGGTATGTTACAAGCAAAACCTGGTGCTCAACAGTATCAAGTGGTTGCTGTTACGCTTCCTGATGTTGGCTAGCCTGGACACATTCTGTCACCATGCTCCTTTTGCAGTCGGCAGCTGCCTCTGACACTAAAGAAGGGACCCACAAAAAGCCAAAGAGCATTTGGCCCTCTCATAAAGCACAGGTTAATTACTCACACTGCCTCCTACCACATGAGACCCTGAACTGCTCACTTCTTGATGTCTCCTCTGATTCCTCCTCCAAAGGTGAAGGTAAAACCCTTGATGTCTACCACAAAGACTGAATTCAACAGAGCCTGGAAAGTGCTTGACACATAGCCTGGTGCATAAGGAATGTTCACTGTGTCGTGGCCATCGTTGGTAGCATGTGATATCCCACTAGAGCAGATGCTTCCTCAGAGGATTCAACCATCTGGCCCAATTCCTGCCCCTACCCAAAGCCCATCCAGCAAGCCTTTGCTCAGATACCACCCTATGGATCAGCAGTGCTGAGAGCTCGTCCTGGGAAGGCAGTCTTTCTGTACAGTACCTACCATGTTTATTTTCTTCATTGCAATGACCGGAATCTATAATTAACTTAGGAGTACAGGTCTACCTGTTTATTTTCTTTTTAGTCCCTGCTGAAATGTCAACTATCTAAGCAGCAGGGGGTGTCCTTATCTGCCTTGTTTAGCATAGAGCAGGGTCTGGCAGACATAATATTCATAAAATAGCTGAGGAATAAAAAGAAAACTAAAGGGAAGACGCTGGTGAAGAGATGGACTAGGTTCCTTAAAAGATAGGATGAACCAGTAGGATGCACAGGACAAGGACCATCTCTAGTCATCCCTCCCACCACACCCATCCCCAACGGAGTCAACTGATAATTAAGATTGCACTGAATGCATGCCTGAAGTCTACTCTCAGGCCCATCACTGCTACCACCACTGTGGTCCTTGAGCATCTGTTCTGAAGGTACTTCCAGGAATCAGTGGGAGGCGGTTGAGACCAGTCATCAGGCATCTGCCTCAGGCCACAGGGCTGTGGTCCTCAGAGTGTGGTATGCATAGGAATGTCCTAGGGGGCATTGTTAAAGCTCAGATTCTTGGTTCTCACCAAACCCGACCCTGCAGTTTGAAATCCCCACGGCACTGAAGACTCAGTCTCTTCTCTAGAGGTGAATGAGGCAGTTTGGTAGCTAAGATCATCGTTTTTTAGAACAAAGATTAGGAAATCTTTTGTTTAGAAAAACAAAGTCCAACTCTTTCCATGGCATAGTAAATTTTGTGACTTTTCAGGAAAGAATGAATTCAAAGAAAAGTGAGTTTCCATGAAAAGGAGAAAGAAAAGAAATCCCCATTCTGGCTTCTAACATTTGAAGTCTTCTTGTTGTATGACCTACTCAAAAGCTAAGCTAAAAGAGTTTCAGTGAGATTTTTGATGGTATCCTTTAAGAAACATCATCGATAGAGCAAATAAACTTCAAAAGGCCCATCTCCATGTTTTCGGCTCGTTTTCAAGAGTACGGGAGATATAAACTTGGGGTGGCGACTTCAGAATTACATAATTACGTACATTTCAGGGCAGGGGCTAGCAAGCTCTTACTTTATTGTAAGCAAAGCTGTCAGCTCTTTCAGTCTCTGTTTCTGTGGGAGGTAGAACACTGCTCTGTGGATCCAAGAGGCAGAAGAGAAACTTTCTCTCATCCATTTAAATAGATTCAAGCTAATGAGCTGTCAGATTCACTTCCTTCCAAAAGTAGGTTGTGATCAGTACAACAAAGAATGCCATATTCCACAGGTGGAAAGACCCTTCCCAGCTCTAAGAATTATGTGGCCACTCTACCCAAGTATTTTCACTTACCAAAAAAAAAAAAAAAAAAAAAAGAATTAAAATTATGTTAATTTTTTTCCTCGGGTCATTTATACTTTATTTTACATACTTCCATAACACTGAGGCATCAGATCTTCCTTGCTCCACAGTTTTCTAGGACAGTGTTCAAAAGTCATTAAGTACAGGTTTTGTTTTTTGTTTTTTTTTAAAGGAAGTAGGTAATGTTGATGTTGAGTTTTCCTGGTCAGTGTGAAATGCTGGCAAGCTTCCACCCTCTGTTCTGCATGATGCTGAACCGATGAGCTCATGTGTTTGGGGTGGGATTTAACTCTCCCTTCTGTCCCCTGAAGGCTTCTTCCATTCATGGTGCTCCCTCTGAAACCAGACAGTGGATACATTGGGGCAGTAATGCTAAAGAATGTCTGAGGGAAAAGTTGGTGGTACTAGACAGGCACTGTGTGGTAGATCCTGGCTGCTTCTGGTTTGAGGAATTAGGGTAAAGCAGGTCAGTCAGATGTCTTCACATAGTTGTTCTATCATCCCTCCCTCAAAAAAAAAAATTATATATATATATATATAAAATCAGTTTCCTCCTTGGATGCCCTAAAGCAGTGGGAGAAGCAAATAAATGAAGTGTGACCTAGCCAACAAGACAGGCCTGGCTGCTGAGGCACAGGTGACGGAAACCTAGGCAGAAAGCTCCAAGGTAAAGGAAAACAAAGGATGAAAACAGACCCATGTACTCCTCTTCTGGATTCCAGACAGGATGTTTCAAAATCAGAGGAAAAGAGTCCATGAAAGGCAGAAACTATAAAAAGAAACACATCTCAAGAATCGCTAAAAATTACAGTCTCTGCTTTTACAAAACACTACGGAGAGATCTGGGTGAGAAGAAGGAAGGCGTGGGTTAGGAGCTGTGATTGCACAGGCTGCTTGCTGATGGGGATCCAATTTTAGATCCGAATGTGAACGCTGCTGCAGGCTCCAATGCCTAGTCCTCCTTGCCTGTGAGCTTGCCTCTGCCACCCGCATCTGCACCCTGTGCAAGGCCAAAGGCTGTGACCTACGAAGCTGTTACTATGTGCCAAGGCAGGAGCCTAGATCCTTTTGACACAGCCTTTACTCTTCCCTGTGACTCAGCCAACAAAGTATCATTGCCTAGTCTAGTGTTAGCAACTGAGGTTCAGAAAGGTTAAATAAATAAATCATGAAGCTAATGATAGGCAGGGCAGGATCCACTCCAATGAGTTCACATTGTGCTTACAACCCGAGAGGAGGGTATCAAGGGAAAATGAGCCTATAGTATGACGTCAGCAGAGATATGACGTCACCCAGAGGTATGGCGTTGCCCAGAGGACAGCAAGGAGGATGAAAGTAGATAGTGTATTGGAATTCTGTATCTCTTTCCTACACGTCTAGTCTACATTTTATAGATACATTATCTCACCTAACCCTCACAACCATATGCAGTAGGAATTCTTGTCTTTTGATACAGGCAGAGAGCTTCGAGCCAGTACTCTTCTACAATGAGCTACTACACCTTAGAAAAAGTAGTAGTGCTGGCCAATTGCTCCTTACTCCACAAAGAAGCACTAACCACTTCCCAGGTGCTCTGCTCTTGAGACATCGGGGAGCTAAACAAATGACACAGACAAAGTGAAAAAGCTCTGCTCTCACAGAGATAACTCTCCTGGAGTGGAGAGGTGGAAACAAGATACATAGAAACAATCCTGTAAATTAGAGGTGGTGCTAAGTAATCCTGGGGAAAGAAAGGAGACCAAGCAAGACCAGCTGCTCTATGGAAGGTGTCCTGGACACATTTGGATGTGGACTTTAATGAAGTACTGCATGAGCATCTGCAGTCTAGGAACAGCAAGGGCAGATGTCCTGGGACAGTCCAACGTGACGCAAGGTAGTAAAGAGGAAGCCAGAGAGTAACGTGGGGTAGAAATAAAAACAGTTAGTTATTCAGTCACTGGACTTTGGATGTGAGCCATTTTAGAGAGAATGGTCTTGGTGGTGTGTTAAGGCTGCCATTTGTAGGACCCTGAGGAATTCTACCTTACTCTCTTGATTTACACTGACAGAGGCCTCCATGCCAACGGAGCGGAGTGTGGTCCCTCTCCTTGGAAATCTAACACAAAACTAATAGGCCCCCCAAGGGCACTTACTTCAAGGATAGAGATGATCTCTACCTCATCCAACCAAAGATCAACTAGCACATGTCTGACCCCAACCACAAGTCAAACACTTTTGATCATTTTCCTATCACTATCATGAGACTTCTTACTTCTCCACCAAGAAAAATCATTTTCCATCGGGAAAGCATAGAATGAATCAAAGAGAACAGCTTAAAATCCCAAGGGAGCAAACACTTCTCCTTAAATAACAGAGGTCTACATTTCCTGTGAAAATGACTAGAGGTGATAATTAGAGAGTGGCTTGAGTTATCCTGGACCTTAAAGATGTTCTGGAAGAAATAGCAGAGGTGGTATCTGGGACCTCCTGGAGAAACTGCTCCAGATGCTGGCACTGGCTCCCTACAAAACATCAAAGGAACCTGTCCGAGGACCACTTTTCCACCACTTTGTAAATACTCTATGATATGGAGAAGACTCTGACTCTCCAGCAGTAAACATCTATCCCCCCCCAAACAATGGCCAAAGGACCCTCACAGAAGGTAAGCTGCAGCTGTGGGAAGATGTGTGTTTGGTTTGTACCACACAAGGGACCGAGGTGCATATTTTATCTATCAAAGCAGGCATGGCCTCCAGGTTCCCCCAGCATCCCTCAGTCTCTACCTGGCATATCCTGCCCCCAACCCTGAACTTTCCAGCCCTAGGGTTTGGCTGTCCTTTCTTCCGAGTCTCTTCCCTATATACCCCAGACACTGGTCTCGCTCTCTCTTTTTCTTCTTAGCTTCTTTCTCTGTTCGTGGGTCCTTTCTTTCTCCCCCACCACCCTTGACTCCCTCCCCATGGTGACTTCTTTGGCCTCCCTCCTTGTGGCTAGTGAAATCGCCCACTAGAGAGCAGCTTCCCAGTAAACCTGACTTTAATCTAATATAATCTGGTTTGAACTGTCTCATTTTCATCGGAAAAATAACCTATCAATGGGAGCAATACAGAGGTTTCTCTGACTGACTCAGTGAGCAAAGAAACGGAGGCACTCGCGGATTAGAAATCATTCAGCCTGGAACGCTAGAAGGAGAGCAGTCTCTGTCCCCATCACTGCATGTGTGGGATACGGGAGACATAAAGGAGAAAACTAAAACCACTTCTGCCAAAGGTTTCATTGAAAGAGATAAAGGCATTTATTTTCCCAGGTGGAATTTATTCCTGTCGCTGCAACAGCCCCTACAGTGCTTTCCTGGGAGGCTCCCACTGAGACACTAGAGTTAAAAGTTGTCCTTTAGCAAGTAAAAGCCACTTAGAGAAGGGGGAAGAGTGTGGAAATCTCCTACAGAAAAGTGGTGGAAAGACGCAGAGGTGATGCTCTACGACCTCCTGGCCCCAGGGAACCATGGCTCTAAAAATAGTTACTGCTTGCTCTCCAACATGGAGTCTCATCCTGAAACCCCTGCTGGCTGAGTTAACTCAGAGCATCACCACTGACCCAAGGCAGATACAGCTTAATGAGTGGGGGTGGGGGTGGGGGGGACCTTCAGGGGTGGAGTCCTATGGAACTTCTGTCTGCTTTTACTCCGTGGCAGTGTCTTGTGCAGGACATGTGCTCCAGGTCACAGGAGAAAGCCATGCAGCTAACAAGCTGGCCTCTTCAGAGACAGCAAGCAATGTTCTCTATGGGCATTTCCCTTGCAAAATTTTCTGTTAGTATAGTAAATATCTTGGCGAGCATTTCTTGAGTATTTCTTACAGATGAGGAACCAAAATAAGGAATTCAGGATTGCTTTTACTTCTAACTCTTGAGGTGCCTCGTATTCCTGACAACATTTAAACAAGGAAACTGAGGCTCAAGCCGAGGTTTCAGCTATGACCCCACTAAACATAGTAATTGGTCGTGGTGAGCTGGCCTCTTATTTGTGATACCACTGGACAAACAATGTTCAAGGAGGGGACAGGAGTCAAGCTCCCCAGTATGAGCTATGGCCCCCTTCACCAGCCTGACCATTCTATCAAGAAGTCTAATGAACAAGGTCTGTACCGCTCTCTACTTCTGCAAGCCACACACTTAGGAGAAAAAAAAAAAATGACTGACCCTCAGTTAGCCTCAATTCTGTGGAGTGTCTCTCACAACACAAAATAATGTTATTATCTGTATTTGATATCAGGATAATCCAACGTTACACAGAAAGTCTGCTCTAAACACCTCTCAAATTCATCTAAGATCAGTGCCAAACAAACAGAAGAATTGCAAAAGACTAAAGATAAGACAATATTGTAATTACAGCCATGAGGTTTTTTAGATCCATCTTTAATTGTCTTTGCAATATCTGGTAAAATGGAAACATAAATTACACATTAAATATATTTTCTAGATCCCCCGCTATTTGCTTGGAACCATGGTAAGCCTTTCAGACAGTCTAGCTGACGTAGTCAGCCTTCACTTCAGCTCCTGTAGTGATTTTTCTACTTTACAGATGGATACTGAGGTTCAAAGTGGTTCTGTGACTTATCAGTATCGCTACTGACAGGTGAGAGCTATGGACTGGGTGATTATGTTCCCCACAATGTATAATGTGACGTCTGAGTCTTCAGCGCTGTAACATTTGAAGATGAAGCCTTTGGAAGTTCAGTAGGTTATCAGGAAGGGAAGCCCGTTAGGAGATTAGTATATTAGACAGAAGAAAAGACAATGGAGAGAATCCCTACCATGCTGTGTGAGGAAACAGGGGACATCACCCACTAGCCAAGAAGAGGCTCGCCCAAGGAGTCAGAAGCAAATAGTAGTGACTATAGACTCTGGCTCTGTCTTAGTTTGCTTTTCGTTGCTGTGATAAAACACTATGGCCCAAAGGGATGAAAGCGTTTATTGCATCATACAGTTTTACAGTGCAGTGCATTATCCAAAAAAGTCGGGTCAAGAACCGGGATTCAGGAACTGATGCAGAGGCCATAGAGGAAGGATGCTTATTTGCTTGCTATCCATGGCTTGCTCAGACTGCTTTACTGTACATCCCAGAAACACCTGCTCAGAGGTTGCACCTCCCACAGTGATCTAGGCCCTCCCACATCAACGATCAAACAAGAAGATGCCCTGCAAATTGGTCTACAGGCCAATGCTATGGAAGTACTTTCTTAATTAAGATTCCTTTTTTCCAGATGACTGTACCTTGTGTCAAGGTGAC
The DNA here is from genome assembly GCA_019843965.1 of Rhynchomys soricoides. NCBI lineage: Eukaryota > Metazoa > Chordata > Mammalia > Rodentia > Muridae > Rhynchomys > Rhynchomys soricoides. Next base: position 10,210,721 of record JADRCH010000028.1, on the reverse strand, counting down.
ATAAAAGCTAGCCACCCCAGGCTCCTAGGAGAAGCTCAGCTGATTGAATAAAATGTACTGGTTGGCGGATGCATGGGTCTCTGCAGTGGCTACAGTGGGCTGTCTTTGCCATTTCTGATTGAATCTCATGCTTACCCATATGTCCAGGTCACAAGTACTTCTGAGTGGCAAGTTCACAATTTTATCAAAAAATGAGTAGATTAAGGTTATTAAAATTTCTGCATGTAGACTTACACAATGAGTTCTGTGGCTGATGTACACGAATAATGGCCCTTTTGGAAACTAAAACAACTTTAGACTCCATTCGCAAATAGAAAGCACGAAAAAGACTCATTCTTCATGTGGAGTGATGAAGCCAAGCTTTGCTACATTTTAAGGACATGACTCTGAGATTCCTTCCAAGCAAAGCAGTCAGAGTTGAAGAGTGTGTAAGCATAAAAGTGTTCAAGCATAAGACTGTTCGAGCATAAGAGTGTGCAAGCATAAGAGTGTGCAAGCATGCTGCAGAGGCCAAATGATCTCCATTTCTCTGTAACAACGGAGACTAAAATGGAGAAGCATCAGGAATCTCCTGTAAACCACTGGGGCATCTAAAAGAGATGTGGCATGGCTTGTGCAAAAGCCAGAACATTGGGTGAATTTACTGTATGGACCGGTGGGACACAAAAGTGACATTGTACAGGCCCAGTGAGCAACCAAATGGACAAGTGGGTAAAATGTCAGAGCAGCTAGCTAAGCAGTCTTCTTCCTGGGTGTGGTGCCCCAAGTCCTGACTTTAGGCTGTGTTTTCTTGAGAACTTGTATCTACATTCAGGATGGGTCACCTACTACCAGTTCTAAGGAACCCTGTACCCATGCCATCATTCATCCCCATAGGCTCTTCCCCAGCAACCCAGCAAGACCGATCAGAGGCAAAAGTGCTTGCTGCCAAGCCTGACGTTCCTAAGCTCGGAGTTCAATTCTTGGGACCAAATGATAAAAGGGAAGAACCAACTCTTGCTGATTGGCCTCTGACCTCTACACTTGTGCTAAGGAACACTCACATGCACACACAAAAAACCCAAAAAGATAAATAAATATTTAAATAATAATAATAAAGACTCTCCCCTGGCCCTGGGTATGTATGAGACCCTCAGAGACTAAGTCACAAGGAAAATACCTTGTGTTCTTGTCCCCTCTCTCCCACTGCACCCAGCCTGATGCTGCATTAACTCCTAACTGACTACAAGTTATCTAAGACCAAAGGCTATGTGCTCCAAGTATAAGGTCTAAGAATCACAAAAAGACGAAAGTTAAACATTCTCTGCAAAGGCCGGACATGTGCCAATAACAAGCAAGGAGCAAAGGCCCCAAATCTTCTGTCTTTATGCCTTTCCCAAAGACCAAAAGCAACAAAGCAACAAACAAAATGTACCACATCACTGGAAGTGTCCGAATCCACTCCATCTGTTAACCCTTCGTGCTCTCCATTCAAGCTGTTCCATCCTTTTTAAACTACAAAAGTGAAGCCAAGAAGATAACTTCACCAAGAGCAATGGTGAAGCCAGTGCTGTGAGCTCTTGACCAAGCTCCTCACTGCCCACAGAAATGTGAATCACTGCCTGCAGCATCTTCTCACAGTGAAGCCCTGTGGGGTAGCGTCACACACAGCATGATCCCAAATACTTGTTGGATTCAGTAAGTAAGCACTTTAAATCCTACAGTTTCCAGTATATGGGTTTCCAAGAACGGGTGCGGCAGATCCATCTTGAAGCTCTAGTTTGACCCCAGCAGAAAATCTGCTTGTCCTCCACATTCCACTCTGGTTCAGTGGGTTTGTTTTGTTTTGTTTTATGACCATGTTGCTTTTACTTAGCTTGGGACATGCAGTCATTGTTTGGGTTTATGCAAAACAAAGATAAACATTGAGACCTGAGTTTCTAGTTGTCTGTGGATGCCTGACTAAGGGTGTGGTGGGGAAGGGGGAAATAATTTAAGTTAGTCAGCTAGTACTTAGCAAAGCAACTTGACTTCCTTACCAAAAAGACAGAAGTCCCTTATCTACTGGGGTAGCCATGCCTCTCTTTATGACCTTACCTCTTGAAATGCAGTAGAGTTTAGCTGAAAATCCCAAATTAAGCTAGAGAGAAATGCTCAGTGGTAGAGTGCTTGCCTTGAATGCATACACACACACACACACACACACACACACACACACACACACATGCACACATTCAGGTAAGTAACTTAGTTTTTAAGGATTCAAAATTGGCAAGACTCCATCAGGAAGATCAAGGCCAGAAGTCAGGCCTGCAGCCTTCATCCAGCCAAGATGGTGCCTGGGCCCAGGATGATCCATCCTCTGTAGAGCAGCCGGTGAATGTCCTGGGGGAGCTAGAGTGGACTTCACCTGAATTCACACAGCTCTGGCCTTCACTCTCATTCAGCTGGATCCCAGTTTCAACAAGGCAAATTGCACAGGCTGAATCCAGCAGCTGTGGTAGCCTGGAGGCTCCATCCTGTACAAAGCAGTCAGCAGTCAGCCAGTTCTGGGCTGACTGCTCCCTGTGTGCTGATTCAGCTCTGACCTGGGAAGGGAGTCTCGTCAGCATGTATAAGGTCTCCCAGGCCCTATGTATCCCACAATGCAGCCTCTGCACCTCAAGTTTCTACAAGAATGCCACTGATACTGAGAGCCTCTCAGGACACTGAAAATTTAGCAAAACACAAAATAAATAAAACCCTGCTCGCATAGAAACTAATTTTTAATTTATCCTAACAAAACTGTTAATTTCCTTGTTGCTGTGACGGAATATCTGTCAAGAACAACTTAAGGAGGAAGGATTTATTCTGCTAACAGTTTCAGAGAGTTCAGTCCATGTTCACTTGACTGTTCATGTTTCTGGACCCAGGGTGAAGAAGAATATCATTATGGCAGAAGCATATGGAAGAAGGGGATGGTAGCATCACAGCAGACATTGAGAAGAATAAAGCCATAATGAGAAAGGGCCAGGGTAAAATGTAGCACTCAACATCTGTCTCCAGTGATGGACATTCCCCAACAAGGCTCTACCTCTCACAGTCCCACCACCTCCCCAAAGTCCATTCACATTTGAGTCTGTCATTATAGCCTTCATTCTGGAAGACCTTTCATGATTTAATGCTGCTGGAAACATCTCTTAAATATACCCAGAGATGTGCTGCACAGATCTTCTCTGTATTTCTCAATCCAGTTTCACTGACAGTTAAGAGCATCTAGCCTAGTAATGGACATCTTTAATCTCAGCCACTCAGGAGCTGGGACAGAAAGATTATAAAGTCAAGTCCTAAATGTGCTACAAAATTATGTCAAAGGCAGCTGGAGCAAAATAACAAATTAAAGAGAGCCTGAGGATACAGCAATTGCTTAGCCTGTGTGAGGCCCCGGGTTTAATCCTGAGTTCTACAAACAAATAAATATTAACTATTATAGTCTCAATCAGAAATATAGCCTCAAATATTGTAAATGACCTAATATTGCAAAATATGGGAAATGTTCTAAAGCCCAACTAGTACTAGGATGGTTAAATTTTAATATGTCCATGTGGAGTCACAGAAATTACCACTTTTTATAATAGTGGTAAATAAGAGTCCCTGGTTATTTCATTTCTTTCAATTTACTAAATGGAAAAAAAGAAAACTAACAAAGCAGAGCAATATACCCTCAACTTTTTAAATGGAAATAAAGGAAGTATGTATTTAAAAAGAAATTTGCACATGGAAACAATTTGAAGTAATATATACAAGATTTTAAACACAATTATCTTTGTGTAATGAGATTTGTAGTGACAATATATATTTTCTTTGTGTTTTCTACAAAATTTATTTTTGTCAAATTTCTACACTAGGTAAGTGTCTTGGTCAAACATCAGTTTAAAAAATAGCTCTCATCAAGTAATTCAATATTAGGGATTTAGTGTGGAGAACTACCCATAAAGGCATGAGAAAAAATAACAGAATGAGAAGCAGCTTGGACAAACAGACACACTCCCTAAGTCTGGATTAAAGATTTCACCTGTGTACAGAACTGTGATCGACTTGGTACCCTAGAAGATAGTAGCCCACTCTTGTAACAAGTATTGAAGTCTCAGCCAATCACAAGCTTACAACTATCCGCCTAAGATAGACAGGAGCTCTAACCAATCCAAGTAGTTCCATACCTCGGTTCCATTCTCTGTACGTCACTTCCTTTCCTCTGGCTGGTCTCGCGTATGGTAAGGGAGAGGATGCTTGAATCATTTTTCGTCTAAAATAGGGTCAAACATAAGATCAATTGTAGAAAAGTTGATTGGCATGTTTCTATTTTGTCTTTCAATGCAGAAGATAGGAGTGAGTCTAGCAACTAGGGGAATACAAAGCTAATACCAACTGGGCAGGAAAAGAGACACTCTGTGTCTATGGTGCCCAGCTAGGGGGCATGGGCACCCTGGAACAGTACTCGAAGAGGGGATGATACATCTTGATTCTTCTATACTTTGCTGCTTCTAGTCAGCAAGCACATCAAATAAGCTGCGTCTGAAGCCACTTGGCAAAGGATCCTGGGAAATGTCCTCTGAAGGGGCAGCCAGTGATACTGCAGAAAAGTCCTAGGCAAGGATGGGAACTGTTACTGGCCAGAACTATTGCTTCAATAATGGAAAACAAAATAAACAAACAAACAACAACAAATGTAGTTTTCATCTTATTAAAAATGTGGCATGTGTTTTCAAATCTTCTTCTTCCTGCAATTTAACAACTAACATTTAATGAGGCACTATTTGTATGCCATTCAGAGACATATATCGACACTATTAGAATAAACATGGTCAGAACACTGAAGATGTTAGAGGAAAAAAATTCAAAAGTCATGTCCTCATTTGCTTTTCTGTTGCTGTGATAAACACCATGACCCAAAACAACTTGGGTAGGAATGGGTTTATTTTATCATATAGCTCACAGTCCATCTAGAGAAGCCATAACTGGAACTTAAAGCAGAAATCACAGAATGGTGCTTACTGACTTGCTCCCTAGCCTCTGCTCCACTATGCTGGGTTCCCTGCAAAGGGATTGTACCACCCACAGTGGGCTGCATCCTCCTGCATCAATTAGCAATCATGAAAACACCCTACAGACATGTCATAGGCCAATGCAATGTAGACAGTTTTTCCATTGAGACTCCTCCCTTAGAAAACTCTGGGCTGTGTCAAGTTGGTCAGGCAGGTGGGGACTCTGGGGATTCTTCTTGACCCAGGATCCTCATTCCATGGGTATTCTTATTTTAATTCCACCACTTCACACGGCTGTTCTTCCCATCACTGACCTGTGCTCAGCTGTCACCATCTTACAGGAAAAGAAAAGTAAACCATGTTGCACAAGCATCATGCCTTCTGCAGCTACTGCAAGAGCCTCTTTCTGGGACACGAGCATTCTCGTCCACCTTGCACCCCTCATTTATTTTCGTCCCTCTGAAGCCTTCCATCTAGATCTGTGGCTAAACTTGCTCTCATCCTTCGCTAGCCAAGACCAGCAGCTCCCCATCCAGGACTCCTATCATCCTTCTCTTCCCCTAACGTCAGTTCCTTCCGATTCCCTCCCTCGATGACATACCTCATTCCCTTCAGCTCACACTTCACACATGGGTGCCTCACACACTTATATCCTTGGTCCTTGTCTACATGTTCTCACCTGACGATTTCATTATATAAAATCCGTATGACTTCCAACGTAATCCAAATCCTGATGAGACCTACGCCAACCTCCCAGATCCATGGCTGCCTTCATTGACAATCTGCATGAGTCTGCGTGAGTCAAAAGCATCCTATACTGCACATTCTACAAGCTCTTCTCCTTTCCCCCATACTGACCCTATAGCATCCAGCCCCGCAAAGGACCCTCTTCCTGGATTACATCATACACTACAGCTAGCTCTTGAGTCTTCCTCCTCTATCAGCTGCCAGTCACACCCAGTCTACCCTGTCTAACGCTTTCAAGTGTCACATACACATTGATATTGTCTTAAAACCAACTTCCTGGGCCCCAGATGCCTTATCCAGTGCTTAATCTGGGCTCTGAAGTGAGCCTGCCTGGGTGTGAACTGGGCTGGGTACACTTACCTGCAATGTTTCAATGGGGAAATTATGTTAGCACTCTGGGTCTCCGTTTCTTTATCTAAAACCTGGAGGTTAGAATAATGGTGTCTATACCATAGTTCTTTCGATTCGCAGACATAGAATCCTTCCTGACACATAATGACTCTCCTCTCAAGGGGTGATTGTGACGACTAGTGTTTATTTCCCACTAATTCTAGAAAGACTTTTCTGACTTCCTCTGTCTAGGAGAGGAGCTTTTAACTCAACCATGCATTCATCCGCCATGGAATGCCCCATACATTCATCTTCCGTAGAACATACTCTGCTACGTATGTGTCTGCCTCTTCCACAGACGACGAGCCCTGTGAGAACAGGAACTCCCTCACTAGTCCTGCCAGTATCCCCAGGACTAGTCAATGCTCAGTGAATAGTTGTCATAGAGTAAATGTCACCAGAATGCACAGGCAGAGGATGGCGTGGTGACAATACCCTGTGAACATTTGTGTAAGAATTCAGAGTGCCCTAATTGACACATTTTTCTCTAATTTTTTCTCACATCAACCCTACACAGTGGGGACACTCTGATTATTAATTATCTCCACTCTCTAAACGCATCGTGCACAAGGCTCTGAAGCCAGTAAATAAGCTTCTGCTTCAAACCCCAAAACTTCTCATGGCAGACAGAACAGTGGTACTGGGGGATCATGAGAGACAGGTCAGGCTTAGAGTGTAATATTATGAATGACAGGTAGAGTATGAATCCAAGACAAAGTACCAGCCAGTGACAACAGAACCAAGAAAGCGTTACCAGAGCCACAAAACAGCAGTCTTGGAAAATAGCTTACCCAGCTCTATCCCTGAATCAACCAGGAACTGTGTCCAGTTGCTTAATCAGAGGCTTAAACAATGTCTTCCTTAAGCTCTGTCTAAAGACTCAGTGTTCAGCCTCCCTCGGATGATGATGGGGCTGTAGAGCCACTGGGCACCAACTCTGTCTTCTGTTCCTTTTCTTACTATGCAGTGACCAAAACTCTAGGATGGCCCCTGTGAGTCATCCCTTGGTTTATACACCTATAGTGACACTCTTACCTCAATATAGACAGACCCATGGATAGGATGGGTCTCACCTTGTGATTTGATTGCATTGTTAGACAAAGGGGAACAGAATTGGAAGATAACTTAAAATCTGTTGGCTTTAACTGAATTAAAGAGTTTATCCTGGGTGGGCCTGGGCTCTTCAGAGAGTCTCCAGCCATATGTGACAGGGCTGTGTAGCCCAACTGAGTGTGAGGACAAGCTCCAGGGATTGAATGTGACAACTCCTACCCCTACCCCATCAAAGTCACCAAGAAAACAGCAGAAAGCATGGGTTCCAAAGGAGCCCGGGATGGAGTCCTGCCAACGTCTGTACACACCAGGAAGGGGAGCATAAGGTCAAGAGGAGAATACAGCCTGGCTGAGGCCCCATTTCAGCAGAACCTCAGCTAATCCCTACCCAGACACTGCATGCACACAGAGGAAGACCATAGATCTATGTTGCTTTAAGCCTCTAAATGTGTGATGATTTGTTCTGCAGCCAGAGAAAACTAATACATTATGTGTAATATACTAATGTTATATATGATAAAGGTTATTGTTTTAAATTCTCCACCACATTATAAAAAGCTGATGTTTGGGTATCTCGAGGGGTGGTGGAGTGAAGTGTGGGGTGAGCATTTCTGTTTGATACACCTCACACAGTTCAAGTAAACACCGAGACACCAGTCTCTGCACATTGAGCTACAGGGAAGAAAAGCAAAGAGGACAACCAGAGAGCTGGCACCCACCCAAGTATCTCTAATCTAAAGAAGACTTCCTAGAAGTCCCCCCACAGATATCCTAGATATCCTAAACCACATGTACACACCTTACCTCAACTGCCCAGTGAGCTGGGAAGGAGACTGTCACCCTCAACAATAGAAGGAGAAGTTCTCACACTACTTAGGCCACTCTGCTAGGAAAGAATGAAGCCCTGAGAGGTTGCCCTTGTGCCTGAGTCCTCTCGTTACAGGGTCTTAAAATACCCTAATCCCAGCATTCTGTGCCCCCAGCACCAGTCAGTAAGATGCTCTGAGAGGCTCGAGCAATGGCCTATTGCCTGTTGACCCCCCTCCCCCCACTGGGATCCATGACGATTGCCTTTCCTTCCCTTCCTCTCCTGTGACTCCCAAACACCAGTCCTGATCGTACCATAGCCATTGATACCTGCCCCAGAAGGAGAATTATACAAATCACAGCTTTGTAACAGAGCTTTGGTTTTAACAGAGGTTCCCATGAGCCACTGTAGAGAAAGAGTGAAATGGAGTGGTAGAGGAGAGGAGATACTGATTCTATAATGAGGCTGTGACTCAGAGCCATTGACTCTAAGAACCAAGCAAGGAAAGGATAGAAAGAGATTCTTAGAAGCAAAATAAGCAGACGGGACAACTAGAAGGCAAAAGCAGGTGAGAATGGAAGCATTCGGGGCACATAGGATTTCTTCCCGAAGAGACTAGAAAGCTGAGTGTCAGAAGAGCTCAGAGGAAACAGCCCTTCAGCCACACTCCGCAGATACTGAGAGCTCCTTAGTTCTCTAGATGTAACCGAAGATTATACAGTAGGGAAACTGGAGGAGACCAGGAAGTTTGGTAATTGTTCTTGTATAGAATCATTATTGCTATCTGGCTGTATTAAATGCTAATTGCCTCATTGTTCTGTGGGCTGAAACACTGAGTGTGGAAGACAGTTATTATGTCCCCATCAAAACAACGACAGACCAGCACTTCCCTGACTACCAATGAGAACTCCCGGTGAGTGTCTAGATTTCCTGGTCTTTAGTAATCTTATGATCCTAGTCTCTTTAGCTCCAGGTATTTCTTGTCAAGAAGTGAATATCTTACAAGTGGCCAAAGCCTGCTCTCATCTTACCTGGAAGAATTACACTGATGCTAGCCTTTCATGGGTCTGGTACAGTGTGCTGAGATTTTCAAAACATAAAGAGCCAGGAGATGCCTTCACGACTGTCTCTGTAAAAATGTTATTTCTGTGTACGACATCACTTGAAAGGCACCATTAATGATGGTCACACAAAACCCAGAGAGGAATTGCAGACTGGTAAAGTCAGGACCCTCCAATAACTTCATGGACAATTCCCCACAGCAAAAGCACAGCTAAGAAAAACATTCAGGAAGTGCTTGGGGATATAGGTTCTAGAAAGAAAGAGCCTGGGTTGGATAGCAGGTCCTGTACTTAGAAACCTATGTTGACAATATGGCTCATTATTAAAGGTGAGGGAGTTTACCTATAAACAGCAATAGCAACTCCATCCACTCAAGAGGGCTTGCTGAGGACCAAATGAAGTAGAGTGTTTAAGCCCTCAGCACACAGTCTGTTTAACAGGCGTTCACTAGTATGCTCAGAGTTGCCTCAATTCCTTTTTTGCTGTTATTCCCAAGTCCTAAGCTCACTTCCTTCCAGCCAAATCCACAGGATACAGCAATAGCCACCAACCCACATGGATCCCTGGGACCTGACGGCATCTTGTATACAGTGTTCCCAGCGAAGGATGTGCAACCAAGAATGTGCAAGACCCTCTGGGCAGCAGCAGCATGGAGAAACTTACTGAATTGAAAGCCAATGCCCTTATTCAAAACTTGCCATGAATTGAGAAGCAAATTAAGGCCAGAAATGTGAAGAACTTGTAAGGCCCAAGACCATTTTCCAAATCTGCTATGGACATACCGGAGTCTGGAAGCCAAGCACCTGACTCTGCATGCTTTTGGCACTACTTCAGGCTGCCTTATAGAATTTAACAAGAATTTCCTGAGAAACCACAGTAGGAGAAATGAAAGATGGTGGCCCTGCCAAGAATGGCATGGCAATCTCTTCAGGGAAACAGGAATCCATGGTGTTAAGAACCCTAAATGGAGCGCCAACAGTATGCTAAGGGACTGTCAGTATCACCTCTATTTCCTGAAGCTTCCATGGGAAAGTGGGATTGCTTCTAGACTCCAGAGAGTGGAGAGTGAAGAAAGATAGTCAGGATAGAAAAATCACATTGGCAAATGTCCACATGTTGAAAAGAAGATGAGGAGATGAGGAAGACAGAAGAAGGAGGGAAAGAAAGAAGGATGGAGAGATGGGGAGAGAAACCTTAAGAAAATGAGCATATGAACAATAGAGCTGAACTGTGGTACAGCAGGGCTCAGAAAAAGCCAATTGATGAGCATGCCATGTACCATTACAAAGCCACACAACACATACACAGACACACAGACACAGACACACAGAGAGACATACACACAGAGAGAGACACATACACAGAGAGAGACACATACACACACAGAGAGTCACACACAGAGACACACACGCAAAAGAGACACAGACAAATACACGTATACACACAGACACATACAGAGAGAGACAAATACACACAGAGAGAGATACAGAGCGCGCGCGCGTGCGCGCGCACACACACACACACACACATGTGCACACACTGTCTCCACCCAAGTCTCAGACCATTTGCCTTGCACCTACTATGGCCTCTCAAAGACAGAACAGCAGGAAGAGAAACAGGAAGAGCAATCCTTATGGCTAAGACACTCTGACTCCTGGGAGAGTAGACTCAAGCAGGAATGCAATGGGCTCTACTCCAAGTTGACAGGTGGTTATGGTGACTGACTTCATTATATCGGAGCCTACTGGAAAAGAAAAGCAAGCATCCATGTTCCTAAGTCTCTGTACGGCTCTGATTTTCTAGTCAGCACTAACCACAACTTTTATATCAAGGCTGAAACAGTGCAGAAGCAGTAGAAACAGCACTGCTTCAATTCCCTTTGCAGCCTTAATAGGTTCGGAGTAAATGTATCATCCTGTCTTGTTCTGGTCGGCCGTGTAATAAATCACACTGAATGTGATGGCATGGAGCGAATATTTTACTACGTACATAGGTTTTGGTGAGTTAGAAATTTGGAGTGAATATATCATACATTGTACCCCTCTACCCCACGCTCCCTGGGGCCTGACCTAGACACACACATGGCTAGAAGATGGAATCATGGGAAGGCCCCTTCACTCCGGGTTCATGTTGGCTGTCAGGTGAGATGTTAGCGTGTGGTTGTCATGGCGAGGGTGGGGCAGTAGAGAGACCTGTAACTGTTGCCTGCTTCTCATAGGCTGAGGCAGAAGTCCTTAGGCCTTTAAGACTGTGCTCTAAGTATGACAGAGAGCAAGCCAGAAGACAGTACCACCAGTCAACAAAGTACCATGGGGAGAAACAAATCCCAGAGGGACCAGGTCAAGGTCACACTGCAGGAACATTTGTGAGCTAAGAGAGATCTCATCAACTATCCACGGCAAAGAGTATCACATCCTGTATCCTCTGACTGCTTGCTTTAAACTTCCACCACAGAAGAAGTAGGAGTTCCCATTGAAACATTAAATAAAGCAAAATGGCATCCAGATAACACTTTACATTTTCCAGATCTTTAAGACATCTAAAATAACCCTTTGCGGTAATTTTTTTCACGTCATTCTACAAGTGAAAAACACAAAATGCAAAGTCGTTATAGGAGCTCAGGAAAAGCACCTGGGAGATTAAATGTAGACTCAGAATTTAAGCTCAGGATTTCAGGTCCCTAAGCCTAATATTATTTTCATGACACCCTCCCCCCTTCAAGTAAGTGAAGAAAGGTTTATCCAAGGGTTGGTGACATATGCACATGTGGCGATTGATTTTTTAAAAAAGAATGTGTGAATTATTCAAAAGTCATTTTTAAAGTAATAATTCCAAAAACCACTCCAAGAATCATTCCAGTGTTTGATTGAAGTCTAAGAAGATGGGATAGTGATGATGTCACAGCTAATAATCAAGAAAATCTCCTTACACAACTGAGCCCAAAGGATTTCAAGATCAGAGACCCTAAGGGCTGATGGTGGCCACCAGCATGGAGCTACTCAACAAGAGCAAAGAAATCTGTGAGGTTCACCAGGCCCCAGGGTCAGCACCAATACTGCAAAAAGATAAGCATGTAAATTGTTCTCAAGTGTGGCTGCACCCAGACTTTGGTATTTGGTGCTTATGCTGGCCATTCTGCTTCATCTTTACTAGTTAACTTTATATTAATTTACTAATTGACATAAAGGTGACTCACACATTCCAAAATGCAGTGCAGATAGCTGGATGGATACCTTTTTAGCACCATGAACTAAGGAGCTGGAGTTTACCTTTAATTCTTGTCTGTTTTTCTTCAGCTACAGAATACTGAAGACCTGGAATGTGCACACTTTCTTCTCTGCCTTTTCCCTTCACTGCTTCCCAGTATCACCCCGGGAGACACCAGATCAAACACGTGAGGAAAACCAATTTGCGATCTTGCATCGTTTTTAGAACTAATTAAATCTTTTTTGGAAATTAAGTCTCTGAGTATTCTTTCCAACTCAACAATACTACATAATGAAAAATGATACAGCCATCTAAGGTGATGGTTTTCAGCCTTCACTGTATTAAAGGGATGCTGAGACCCTTTAATACAGTTCCCCATGTTGCAGTAACCCACACAAATACACACACACCATAAAATTGTTTTGTTGCTACTTCATAATTATAATTTTGTTACTGTTATGAGTTGCAGTTTGGATATCTGATATGCAACCCTAAGGGGTCCCAACCCACAGGTTGAGAACCACTGCTTGAAGCCTTCATTGTTGCCTTTAGTAAGGGATTAACAAGCAAAGGACGTTCTTCTTCACTCAACTCTCTATGAAATGGCACCGCTAGATGCAAACTAAAAATCTTCTGTCTGAATTAGGCATAAATCAATATATATGAAAGGCGTTTAAATTTAGACTGCTTCTACTTTTCACTAAAACTCTGTCTTTCACTAACCTTTCCTTTCCACTAAAAACCTATCATGTTAAGGGGGCTGACTGATGGTCATTTATATCATTTCAGTATTTATAAATCTGTCCTACATAGGTGCCAGAGAACAGAGACCGATTCAGTTAGCATAATTCAATACAATTCTCTTTACTTCTCAGATGACTAGAGAAATAGTCACTCCGGAGACTGCAATCTCCTGCTTAAAGTAGGCCATTAATGATTTACAAGGGTGACTTTTTTTCCTGAAAGAAAAGAGATACAGTTTTACACGACTTCTCTTCAGGGCTGGCTTTTAGAGCATTGATTAAAAAGTTGTAAAATATTGTTCTTACACAGACCAGGGTCTGACCTCTCCTTGGGCATGCTGACCTCTTTGCAACCTGCTCTCTCCTTCCTCTTCGAGTCAGTTCTTTAATGGCAGCCCCCCCACACACACACACTTCCTAAGTCTTCCCAACCCGCTCTGGGCTCGAGTCTGACTCTGCAGTCCATTTCTTTTTGTGTCTGCCTGTGATTTATGAGATCGACAACACAGATAACCAAATGCCGCCTCTTACTGGCTGGCTCCCTGATTACTCGTGTCACATTCTTTCTACCTGGCTTCTCTTACTTTGGGGGAGTTCAGTAAACGTTTCATAAATGAATGAGTCACAGATTAAACCAGAGGCAGATACATCTCCTTGTCTAGATGTAGACTCTAAAGGCTGCATTGAAACAATCCCCAGTGTCTGCAGTCTGAGAATCCCATACCAGCACATGGCCTATACATCTTTTCTTGTATATAAACTAATGTCAGTCGCTATGCACTTAGCGTGTATCGTTCTACGAAAGGACAAGTACACTAGACTACTCCCTTTCCAAAGACTTACAAACTCTAGAGTCCCAACACCTAAGAGATATTGCTGGACTCAATAAACTGGTGTTGCCCTTGGCTTTCCATAGATTGTTTGCTTCCCTAACAGATGTGATGATACCTGTCTATAAACCCAATGCTGGGAAAGTGGAGACAGAAGGATCAGGAGTTCAAAGTCATCCTCAGCTAAGTAAAATGTTCAAAGCTAACCTGAGCTAAATGAGACCTTTCCAGTAGATTAAGAAAATTAATCATTCAAAGACATGAATAAGTAAATTATGCAAAAAAAGTTGTATACCTAATGTCCTTCAAGAGGGAGGACGGGGGGGGAGGGGAAGGTATATGATCATAATAGAAAGGTATCAGTAGACCGAGATTAATAAATACAGGAAATTAGAAATGCCCTTGGACCACACATGTCTCCAACAGAGGTCCCTCAGAGAACGTGAGAGAGAATGAACAATGGGAAGAGAAGCACATCCACTAGTACCTCAGGGATACTTGTGACATAAAACATGAACTGAGCAGACATGTGTGATTTCTTCCCAAAGTCAGTCTCAAAGTGCCAGTGCAGCACCATCTTCCCAGTACGGCTTCAGGATGATGGCTAACGTCCACGCCTGGAGGATGACTTACAGCATGTGAGGACAAGATTCCCTCAAGGGAGAGAATCCCCGTTCAAATTGCCCATGTCACATCCTGAACCCAGTGCAGTCATGCAACCTCTTCCTGATGGAGGAGAGAGGAAGAGAAAGAGAGGAGAGGGAAGAAAGAGGCAAATGGGGAGAGGCAAGGGAGAGAATCTGAGAATTGCAAAGATACTTCGTAAGTATTACAATGTTCCAAACTGCTCTGGAAAAGCAAAAATATTCACTGAGGTTGAAATACTAGTTTGATCATTTCCAGCCTCTACCTCTCCTCTTCCTCCTTTTCCTCCTCCTCCTCCTCCTCCTCCTCCTCCTCCTCCTCCTCCTCTTCCTCTTCTCCTTCTCTCTCTCTCTCTCTCTCTCTCTTTCTCTCTCTCTCTCTCCTACTTCCATCCCTCCCCACAGCCCTCTGCCCATCTGAAGCTGGTCCCCGTATGCCCCAATGGAATCTAAAGCATAAAGACCTGGGTGAGCATCCTCCTGCTATGTCCCAGAACCTGGGTTTTTAGCATGTCTGTGGTCTTACCATAAAACTACAACTTTGAACCACCTTTGGCTCTATATGTTTGTGTGTATAGGTCTAGCCTTTTGTTTTATTTCATGAGTCTTGAACTTGATAAGCCATATGTAATACACACCTAAAAATTGTAGGTCTACACAGAGGGTGAGGCAAAAGCCTGACTGGAGTGTCAAAGCTCAACAACCTTCACTCCTGGGATAGCACACAGTACTGCACCAAGCTCTTTAGCAGCCGGTCCTTCTCAGAGGAGGCTCTGAAGTGAGAGGCAATGACTCAGTTCTGGAGGGCGGGGCTTACAAAACCCTCTAAAGCAGCTGTCTCAGCCTGTGTGTGGCAGCCCCTTTGAGGGTCAAGTGACCCTTTCACACCGGTGGTATATCAGATATCCTGCAAATCAGATATTTATATTATGATTCATAATAGTAGTAAAATGACAGTTATGAAGTAGCAACGATAATAATGTTATGGTTGGGGTCACCACAGCATGAGGAACTGTATTAAATGGTTGTAGCATTGGGAAGAGTGAACCACTGCTCTAAGGAAAATGCCCAGTGCCTTCCACACAGCTGACTACCTAACTCTTGGGCCTCAGGTTGTCTGGCATTTCCCCTTGGAGAGAACATTCCTAAACACCCTCTATGTTCTGGAGAAAGCATCCCTCCCTCGTCTTCCTTCAGGGAACTCCTCCTATCTTTCCTCCACAGACATCAAATGTATAATAGCCTGCTGTTTGTTTTGACTTTCCCAGTTGGTCACGCAGGAATCATGAAGTTTCCAAACTGTGGCCCCATTGCCTAGCACAGTGCCTGGCATGAATGTGATTCACAACTTGAAAAGAGTGAGATGAGCTCTCATAAATGGCTGGGGGTGGGGTTCGAATTAGACATCACCCCGCCCACTTGATGACTTTCGGTAAGTGAGTTACTCTGTTTAGTTTTCTTTCCCTAAAACAGATGATCATGAATCTAGTAAGTTGCTTATCAGATGTCTGGTATGATTTAAATAAATAAAATAGCATCCATTCTCTCACGTGGAGGCAGAAGAAGGATGTAGTGGTCTTAATTAACATGGCTAGTGTCCCGGTTCTCTGTGCTTCTGTAACAAATCACAATGTTTCCCTATTGTTCACAGTTTCCAGGAGCTAAGAATCTAGGAAAGCTCAGCTGGGTGACTCTGGCTTGTGACCTTCATTTAATCAGACATGGTTGGTACAGCCAGAACAGAAGGTTCAGAGAAGCTGAATTTGGCCAAGTTCTCTACTACGTGCACACACCTACACACTCACACAGGCATACAAATACTCACATAAATTATACAGCCACAAAAACACACACATACACCATACACACACATACACACTAAC
>JADRCH010000028.1:10177184-10194341 GCA_019843965.1 Rhynchomys soricoides | reverse complement strand
ACACACTAACACATAAACATGCATACATGTACACAATACACACACAAACACACATATACATATAGCATATGCATGCACATACATAAACACACACACTAACACATAAACACACACATATACCATTCACACACACACATACACTGGCGGCAGCAGGGCAGTCACTTTTGGTCTGGCCAGAGCAGGCTCCACTGTAGCAAACTCCAATGTCCCACCCAGCGTCATTGGTATCTATAATCAAACACTGGGAATCATATGATATCTTTTATACCCTATGGTCAAAACAGTTTCAAAAGCCAGCCTAGTCTTAAGGTATATAGACATAAACATAGACATAGACATGCCACCTCTTGAACAGAAAGTGTCGTAGTATTTTCAAATGTGTTTGAATATCACTGCAGCTCAGTGTCCACAAATTATACAGACCCCTAATACATGCAGAAAATATGCACTGCCTTTCCGAGGCTTGTATAGTTTTATTCCATCAAGATATCAGACTTGAAGCTTAAAATGTAATCATTTGAATCAATTCTAACTGTGGGTGGTAGACACTGGGCATGATTTGGGGGTCATGGTTCCTTGAGTGTCTAATCCCTCAATCTAAAGACTAATGCAATGTGACAGTTTCTGTTCCATACACCAACCACATGACAGGCCAGAAGAGGATGCACCCAGAGCCTCACTTTCAGCTATGGAAATGCAAGACACACACGGCAGTCACCACAGGCACCCGCATGTAGCCAGCTCTTCCCATAAACATCACTGGCTCTTCATTCAAGAGCTGAATCTGGGCTCTTCGATTCTCTGCGTAGTCTGTTGATGTCGCTGGCCCTGTCTGTATTGTTTCTCTATACAAGCCAGACTGTTTACACCTGAATATAGTTCTGTCTCCTTCCTGCCCACTTAAGTTCAAGAGAAAGGAGACATCTTTTTGTTTTATTCTGTTTCCGTTCTTCTTAGTTCAAAATTATTATCCAGTTCCTTTAAGACTTTCAGGAGACTTTTCAAAATGTAAAGAAAGGTTTTGAAGAAGTCTTGAAGGTGAGCCTGTTCTGCCACAGGCTTCGATGAGATCTCAGCGGTACAAATCTCCCAAAGAGTCATCAGAGTCTGTTGATAGTCCTTGAGGGTTTCTAGGAAAGCGTCCTCTATTAAAGGCCTATGAGGACCCCCCTGACATCTTTCTGAAGTCCTAACTTTGATCTTCCAGGGCAGCCCTTGATGGCTTTTCTCGGTCACAAAATACTCGAGAGGTTTGCTAGCTGGTGAAATGAGGAATAAGAAAGTTTCAACTAGACCTAGCATCTAAATCGTTTGTACTGAGAACTGAAGTGCGTTTGTGGTTTCTCACTCCGTCCTTACCTTAACACACACATCTAAGAGAAAGCAGGGAAGCGTCTTGCTCTGCATGCAGCGTTCTCATTGGGTGCAATCCCTTTGCCACATCGTAGCAGTTGACAGATTGGAGAAACAATTTACCACTGCCCAGCAAAGGCTCCCCCTTCCTCCTGTTTTCAATCAAGTTTTCCTCCTGTTCCTTTAAACCTTTACAACAGCTTCTTCAAGGCCCTGCTAACAATCTCTTCAAGGCATATCTGCCTGCGGCCCAGATGTGAGGTTCCATTAGGGCTGCAGCTGCAAGCTGCTACATAGTAACAAAACCTCTTCCATCTTCCTACTGAGTAGTAGCAAATCTACCCAAGACACAGTATTGCAAAACAACCGGAAGCTTCGGTCCATTCCCCCTCTGTTCCTGCACTCAGAGCTTCACAAGGTGTCTCTGACTTAGGGTCCCCTGTGTGTGAGCGGTCACAGCACTACAGCTGGAAGAACGGGTAGTTTCCAGCAACCAAGGGACTGCTGGCTTCTTACTATCTGTGGAGTCTCTTGCACAGGCCTTAGCTTGGGATGATGTGTGGCGTCTCTATTGGGTAAAACAGCCAAACTCCTGCCAAATTCAAAAAACAAACAAACAAAAACCCACAGACCCAAAGCCGGCATCTTGATGAAAGGAGAGCAGCATCCCTGGTAAGTACCAATGGACTGTTTGCTGCCGATCGTCTTTTCATCTCCATTGTTTGGTGTAAACATCTTATAAAAGATGCTCCAATAAAATATGTGGATTAAATGGATGGGCAAATGAGTATACTGCACTTTTTCATTATTTTCCCATTTTATCTTATTTACAAATGTTGAAATTTAATATTCTCTGTTAAGTCATGAATCACCCAAACTAAATTTATAAATGATTCTATTCCCTGTGGCAAAAAAAAAAAAGTTCCTATTCAGAAAAGAGAGCCAGAACTTGTAGCACAGGCCTGTGATCCTAGCTACTTGAATGGCTGAGGCAGGCAGAAGGATTACAAATTCCAGGCTAGCCCAGCAACTTACCAAGACCCTGGTTCAAGTGCAGAATAGATCTGGTGATGCACTTCTGTGGTGTAGCACTTGCCCAGAACATGCAAGGTTCTGAATCCAGCTCCCAGCAGAGAAAGCAAGGGAATAATTAATTAATTAAGGTTAATTAATTAATAACTACAAAGAAAAAGTTGACATCATAATCCATATTGTCCCTACTTTTACTTCATTTATTGGACTATGGTTTATGCAGTCATTTAATATTCACAGACCAATGTGAGGTACACAGTGCCTCAGAAGCCAAACAACCACAGAGATTATGGACAATAATTCCACAGAAAGGCCTGACTGACCAGAGCACAGCTCAGTATTTAGAATCGGTGTGTAACCAGAAAGCACCCAGCAAATGCCAACCTGCAGTGCCAGCAATGCTCGGGGCACTGGTACAGCCAGAAAGAGGGAGAATGGCAGAAAACACCCAGCAAATGGCAGCTGACAGTAGCATTACACAGCTATTTGGGAACAGTACTCAGAAGCATCACATATCCCATACATACTCTAAGACCGTCTCACTAGTGGGTGGAGGACTCTTATGCCTTGCTAAGCAAAGTACCCAGCCTGGGATGGCTGGAGGACATGAAGGGTGAGCAGGTAGATTAACAGTGGTTTGAGGCAGCTAAGAAGGAACTACGATTGAACAGGGACAACCCTATAAAGTTAAAGAGCACTTTTCCACAACCATTTTTTTGTTTGTTGAGGGTTATTTTCCACCCTACCCTTGAAAAGAGCATTTATATTCTCATTATTCAGAAACTAAATTGGCTGGTGAGATGCCTTAGCGTATGCTTTACTTAGGGTTTCATTGCTGTGAAGAGACGCCATGACGCAATCATTTATTTAGGGAATTCTCCCTCTCTCTCTCTCTCTCTCTCTCTCTCTCTCTCTCTCTCTCTGTGTGTGTGTGTGGTGTTATGTGATGCAGGTACACACATACCAGCAGAGTGTCTGTTGAACTTCAGTTGAGCCCACACAAGCATGGCAGTGCACACTCGTAATCCTTGCCCTGGAGATGGAAAGATCAGGGCAATCCAAGTTCAAGCCCAGCTTAGCCAACAGAGAGTAGTTGGAGTCACTAGAAGACATCTGTGTGATCCAAGGACTCACATCATTTCCTTCGGCTTCTGATCAAAATGGCATCTCCATCAAGTCCCCTATTTTTCCACCCTGCTGCACAGCAATCCATTATGGCCGTCGGATCAACCAGACCAGCCATCCATGCAGCCCTTAGTTCCTGAGATCAATCCATTGATTTGCCCCAGTGAAAAAAATCACATGAAACAATGACTTAGAGACAAAATTTACAGTGTCCTTATGCATGTTGGCACCATGTCACATCAAAAGCCAGAGGGGCAGTGTAGAGTTTCTGCTTTACCACACTATAAATCTTTCCCAGTGCACAAGAGAAGAAAGAAAAACACGAAGTCTTTATTTGCATCTAAATGAGGGCCTTTACCATACACACACACACACACACACACACACACACACACACACTTCCAACAGAGAGCCCAAGAGCTCTAAGACAAGTGAATCACCTTATGCTCACATGTGCACACAAATCATAGGCTTTTCTTGAACTTTGAAACTGAAGAGATAGCTGTTTTCTTGGCCAACACAGGATGGCAAGCAATTCACTGTACTTTCTCCTGCCGCAGCAAACTGCAAGAAAAGAGATGATAAAGAGTCAATCAGTGTACAAGGAGCAATGCTGGGTACCAGGCCAGCGCTCTCCCCATGAGCAGCATCCACAGGAGGAGCAATGCTGGGTACCAGTCCAGAGCTCTCCCCATTGAGCAGCATCCACAGCAGTAAGTAAGAACCAAGACTGAAAATTCCACGTAGTCCACTAGAAGTTTAAAAGACTCAAGTTTGTGCTTGGTTTGGTTTGCTGTTGTTTAATTTATTCTTCCCTAGCATATTGCATCCCAACCATAGTTTCCCTCATTCCACTCCTCCCACCTCCCTCGTCTTACCTTTCCTCTCCACCAGATCGACTCCCCCTCTATTTCCCTTCAGAAAAAAAAAAAAAAAAATCAGGCCTCCCAGGGATATCAACCAAACACAGCATAAGAGGTTACATTAAGACTAGGCACATAGCCTGGCAGTGGTGGCGCATGCCTTTAATCCCAGCACTCGGGAGGCAGAGGCAGGTGGATTTCTGAGTTCGAGGCCAGCCTGGTCTACAGAGTGAGCTCCAGGACAGCCAGGGTTACACAGAGAAACTCTGTCTCAAAAAACAAACAAACAAACAAAAGACTAGGCACAAACCCTCATATCAAGACTGGGTGGGGCAACCCATTAGAAGAACAGGCAAAGGTATCAGAGACACCCCCACTATTAGGAGTCTTGCAAGACCTTCAAGCTACACAACCATAACATGAATGCAGAGAACCTAGCTCAGAGCGGTATAGGGTCCATTGTAACTTTAATTTTTTTCAAGTCTTATTTTTAGTGATGGTTCTTAAACGCTTTAACCTCCCTTGTAGCTCACCACCCACCAAAGATAGTGGGAAAGAAAGGATACAGGGGAAGTGGACCTGTTTAGAAAGGTTCTTTGGAGCAGCTCCTGTCTGTCTGTGTAGTCTGGAAATCAGCAGTTCAGTTCACAGGTCAGCAGCAGCAGCAGCTCGATCCTCTCTCAAACACTCCACAGATACACCAGCAATCTGGTTCGGTAGAGTCTGGATAGCAAACACGAATCAGCAGCGGTGGCACTACTTAGCGGAGACAGCCAGGCCTCAGCCTCGGCACGAGTGAGCAGGACAGATGTCAGGAAAAGTTCTCAGCTGTGCCTCTCTCAGGGAAGTGAAGATCAGTGAAGACACAAGACTCACAAGTGATGTACAGCTAGCTGTGCCAGCAAGCCAAGCTCTGTCTCTGTCACTCCATGGAGGCCTATTTATACCCTCTAAAACATCACGTGTCCTTTTACAAGCTTGCTTTAGCAGAACGTCCTCTCTCCTGTGTCTGCTTCAGTGAAACGTTCCTTCATGAGACAACCTTAGCCTTTCACCTGTGTCCACTTTAATGCAACACCCCTTCAGGTGTTTGCCCCAGCAAAACACCATCCAAAGAACCCTTAAGCTGCCACTTCAGTCCGTGACTGTCCCTTCAGTCTCTGTAAGCCCCTGTGAACTCTAGATAGTTGGTTCTGTGGACCATACTTTAAAATATGTCTACAGTTGAAAGGAAGGCTCAACTGTGAGGAATGCATACCGCCCTTGCAGAGGGCCTGAATTCAGTTTGGTTCCCCGCATCCACAACACATTGGGTAGCTTATAACTGTCTATATTTTCAGCTTCAGAGGATCCCCCTGGCCTACACAGGCACTTGCACTTAAAAGCACATACCAAACACACACAGAAATGCACACACAGACACCTAATTAAATCTTTTTAAAAATCTTTTTAAAAGTATCTTAAATTTTATGTCTTGGGAAGGTTCCTGTCAATAACAATACTGAAACAATAAATTTCTGTGTAATAAAAAAAGGCTTAGGTTTCAAATCAACAAAGAGATATTACTTAGAATCAAAGCACATGGGTAAGAAGTAGGTAAGAGCCGGGCAGTGGCGGCGCACACCTTTAATCCCAGCACTCGGGAGGCAGAGGCAGGTGGATTTCTGAGTTCGAGGCCAGTCTGGTCTACAGAGTGAGTTCCAGGACAGCCAGGGCTACACAGAGAAACCCTGTCTCGAAAAACAAAAAAGAAGAAGAAGAAGAAGAAGAAGAAGAAGGAGGAGGAGGAGGAGGAGGAGGAGGAGGAGGAGGAGGAGGAGGTAAGAAAGGAATGCTCATAGGCTCATTTGTTTCTCTTGTTAACACATCCTGGCAAAATTATTTTTGAAGATGGTTTGATAACCAGTATCCTTATCCATTAAAAAAAAAAGTTGTTTATATTTTTGGGCCCAGATCTCTTAATTTGGATAACCAATTTGAAGCAAACAACTTTTCTGTGTATGGAGAATGATGTTTTCTACGTTATTTATAGTTACATAAATTGGGAATCATTTCAATATCCCAAACTTGAAGGAATGATTACATAACTCGATGTTCAGCTGGCAATATGGTAATGGTGAAATTGAGACAAAAATTTTCCCTTTTGGTATATTCCAAAGTGGTTATGATATAGTTGCATGGTTAAGTAATGTTTTCAAACTACGAAGCCCTACAGGGCACTGGAGAGTCTCAATGGTTTTCACTTTGAGGCAGTTGTGTGAACATCTCTTAGGATGTTCATTCCCTAGGAGGGAATGATCTGACTCTCCATGTCACTGTGTCTGTGTGTTTAGACCAGTGGTTCTCAACCTGTGGGTCTTGACCCTTCTGAGGTTAGCAGATCAGATATCCTGCATATCAGATAATTACATTATGATTCATAACAATAGAAAAGTTACAGTTACAAAGTAGCATGGAAATAATTTTGTGGTTGGGGTCACCCCAACATGAGGAACTGTATTAAAAGGTCGCAGCATCAAGAAGGTTAAGAACCACTGGCTTAGACCATCCAGCAAAATCCTGGGAACTTGGTGAAGATGTCAGTCACTTCTATGAGTCCTGATGTCAGATGACCACAGCAAAAGAAGATGTCACTGGACTGTAACCCCAAAAATTCACTGGGCTATAACCCCAAGGTCAAGTCTAGAGATCAGAATTACAAAAAAAAAAAAAAACCAACCAAACAAACAAAAAACAAAACTGAGAAAAACCTTTCTTTAGACTCAGAATGCTGCAACAATTATCCTTGACTTTGGGTTGCCCGAAATAATATGTAACATTCTTCCCCTTTGCTGTCTAATCTAAGCTTTCACTGCTAGAAATAAAATAATAATAATTAATAAAAAATAATAAACACCAGGCTCAGAGGAAGTGAGCATGACAACAA
Source organism: Rhynchomys soricoides (assembly GCA_019843965.1). Classification (NCBI taxonomy): domain Eukaryota; kingdom Metazoa; phylum Chordata; class Mammalia; order Rodentia; family Muridae; genus Rhynchomys; species Rhynchomys soricoides. The sequence continues at coordinate 10,187,042 of JADRCH010000028.1, read as the reverse complement.
GACATCATAAACAAAAAATATCACACTCAAAATCTACAATAAAATGCCATCAGAGTCTGCAGCTGCCAGGAGGCAGGTAATTCAGCACAGGATCCTTACGGAGCTAGATTCCATCAGCTCTGTCTTCCTCATGGACTTGTATTGCCTTGTTTTTGAAGGTGTGTATCTGTCCTCAAGGTGTTCACACCCAGCCCCTGCCACCATCCCTCAGCCAACACAAGAATACATGGTAGGTGTGGCTTCCCAAGACCCTTTCAGTCCTCTTGGATCACCCCTCTACAAAGAAAGAAGGGGTTGTGTTACCTATCCCAAAATGTCTGTCCCACCAGGCTGCTCACTGAATCGGCAACCCGAACCCACTGACAGAGGAGAAGCAAAGATTGTCCATTCCTCTGCATGTTATGAAGCTCACGGTCTTCGTTGTGATTACTGCAGCCCTATGAGCTCAGGCATAGCCCTGTTTCTACTTTGTGTAAAGAGAAGACCACTCAGAAAGATACCACCACTCACTAAGGTTACACAGCAGGCTAAGGACAAACCCAAGTTTAACCCCAAGTGTGAAGACCCCGATAGTTTCAATTACATATTTCAGACAGTTCCTGCGTGGTCCTGCCAGGCCCTGTGTCCTTCCATTCTTTCACTTTTACTGAAGGGTAAGGGGTGAAAGGAACACTAGAAAGAAGAGATGTGTGAAGTTTAAGAAGCCTTTGCTTCCAGTGAAACCCAGGACTGATATATTCGCCTCAACACTTAAGAGTGATACATCTTAACAGTTGCCTAACTGCACCTTTTAAAGACTAACTGACTTCAGGGCTCTAACGAGTGTATGAAGACAGGCGTCTCCCTGAAAATCTGCTAGGGGAAGCATCTGAGTCACATTATAGCAGAGCATGTGCCGGGCTATTTTTAGAAGAGACCATACATAGGACATAGCTTTGTGATTATGTCACAGCCTTGCAGGTGGGGCCTCTCTTCACATTCTGAATAAAAATAGATGCATACCTTAGTGATACAGAGACAAATCTACTCAGTTCTGCCCTTGAAGGGTTCTAAGACTAGTTACAGGATCACCAAAAACAGTAGAAGTCAGAGTTGGGGTTGGGGCGCGCAGGGAGCACAAAGAAAGCACCTTGCTTGCAGCCGACTTAACTTTGCAAGAATCTAACCAACAACCAGGCAGCAAAGTCAATTACATTCCAAAACTGGTATGGTCTCTATGCCAGGGAGCCTCCAGCCTTGTGAAGAGACTCAAGCTGGTCCAATACAGGCATTGACATCAAGCTGCGGTCAGCCATGCACTCTGAATCACAGCAGTGCTGCTTGGGAAAGACTTGACTTGAACAAGAGCTGGGATGAGTAGATTCAAGGAAATGTTCGCCTACAAGGTTACTCTTGAGCAGGTGGTGGTGGGGACAGGGGAGGTGGCAGCTAAGCCAGGAAGGTAGAGAACATCCTAGGCACAGGCAGTCACATATGCCAAGGATGGGAGAAAGTGGGGTCATAAAGTGCTTCAAGAACATTTTACGTTAACGCTTCGGAGAGCAGGAGTTGGGGATGAGAAGAGATGCTACAGATGATGCTGATGCTGCAAAGCTGGTAATGGTGATGAAGAAGGCAGGTGGCAGAACTGTAACCCACCCACAAAGTTCTTCCCCCTCCTCCCTTACCCACTGGGTACCACACCATTAGGCAACTTGCTCTCTTCTCCTAGCTATTTGTAGTAACAACAAAGGCATAGAACTGTGACCAAAAAAAAAAAAAAAAATCAAGACAAACAATGTCGATTCATATTTGCTTCACTCAATACAAATCAGCCTTCCTTCCTCCCCCCTCCCCATTCAGTTCATGGAAATGTTAAGTTGTTTTCCTGTTACATGAAATGAGTTTCTAGAACTTTTCATCCCTTTTCTCTTCTAAAGGCATTGACAGTCAGTATTTGCAGTCAATAGCTTAAGAAACGGCTCTGTGCTCTGGGATCACACTTCAGCATCTATGTCTGTTTGAAAGATAAGCCGTACCCTTCTTCCATTAGCAAGACAAAGTTGGTGTCAGCTATGTAGAAATGGCTTGGCCTGCAGTTTGGAAGCTACCAGTTTACGGGTGGTAAACTTTGCAGCTCTGACTATTTCATAATTTGCAGTAAGAATGGGTTCGATCCTTCTCTTTGATGGAAGCAATGCAGGGGTAGCCTCTCTTAGGCAGATACTACACACTGCATACACACACACACACACACACACACACACACACACACACACCCTTCTCTGGGCATGTAAAGCCAGTGGGAACTTGGCCTGCATGGCCTGTGGTGCAGTGAGATTCTAACCATCTGTCCCCTGCAGCTGATTAGCAATTCCCCTTAGTGCGTTCTCCAGGCTTCCAGACCCTCTTTCCCTCAGCTGTTCTGAATCTTGATGTCATCAGCCTTGATCTTTCTACGGTCCAATCTCAGTGAGTTTTCTTCTCCTGACTCAACAATTAGCCCACAGCTGGAGGCCAATGTCTCCCAGCACCGGAATTTCAGGATGTAGAGAACTGGCTTTGCCTTTGCAATAACCAATCGCCCCTACCAACACTGCAGAAGTGAGTTAAGACCAAGATGATCCTGCTGCCCAGCCCTGAACCAATTACCACAGATGGGGTAGAAGGCCATGAGTCACCATCCATGCACCTGAGAGTGGAAAGGCAAGGACAATAACAATAAGGGAAACAGGTGCTCCATAGACCAAGGCAACCCCTGAGTGTGCTCTGAGCTTACTCTCTTTTGAAAAGTGGAGAAACAAAATTTATTCATTTTTGGCCTGAAGAAGTTTTAATAAGTTCATGTAACTGAAAACGCCAACACGTGGTTGGGTCTCTTTTTGGCCTGAAGAAGTCTTAATTGGCTCATATAACTGTTGGTTTTGTCACTGGCTCAGCTAGATTCAGGGGCTAAAATGATGGCTAATTCTGCCCTCCTGGTCTCTCGTCCATTTCTTTCTTCAGTATTGGCTCCATTCTCAAGCAAACTTTCTTCACAAGGAAGCCTGTGGGATCTCTGGAACTCTTCATGTAGGTGAGTGTGCTGCCTAGCTTTATGCCAACCTCACAAACTAGAGTCATCTGAGAGAAGGGAAACCTGACTGAGAAAAATACCTGTGTAAGATCAGACTGTAAGCAGGCTGAGCAAGCCATTAGGAGCAAGCCAGTAAGCAGCATCCCTCCATGGTCTCTGCATCAATGTCTGCCTCCAGGTTCCTGCCCTGTTTGAGTTCCTGTCCTAACTTCCTAATGATAGGGTCCAAGAATTGCTGAAGAATGAGAACCCAGACTCAAATAGTATGTAAATGCAAAGAGTGTTTATTTAGCTGGATTTCCTGCATGTAGGGCTCTTCCCATTTGAAATGGAGACCTTTGGTGGATTCACAGGCCCAGCATTTATTGTCAGTTAGGGGAATTTTAGGAAGGTGTCCTAGAATTGACTGTCTACAACAATAGTTGGCTGACCACAGGTTCGTGGATCCAGGTTCTCATTTCTTAAACAGAAACTTAGACCTAGTCTCCCAAACTGCCAGTGTGTAGCCGTCATGGAGTCAGCCTGGCTCAAGCTAACTCAGTCCTCTCACCTTGATGAAGAGCTGTGATGCAGAGATGTAAGCCAAATAAACCCTTTCCTCCCCTAGTTTCTTTGGTCATGATGTTTCATCACAGCAATAGTAACCCTAACTAAGATGGTGATCCTAGTTCCTGAAAAGAGAGCTTGCTTGTCTTCCCTCCATATCAGTCTCCATGAATGGCCTCAGAATAGCCCAGCTGGGGCTCAATGCCTACTCAGCTTCTCTGCCACCCTAACTAGACTGTGAGGCTATCCCAAGCTCACACCCAGGGATAGGAAGAAGGGTGTTCAAATCACCAGTACTACAGAGCATAAAAGTTGCTTAAAGCAAGCGATGGATATGAACCAAAAACTAAGAGGAGTGTTAGGAGGGTGAATCCCATAGCTTAAACCTTAATCTCTATCTGACACTTATGGGGAACACACTGGAGGTTCAACTAGGAATGGTCCCATAGACTCATGTATTTGAATGCTTGGCCCAGAGTGGGTGGCACTATTAGGAGGTGTGGCTTTGTTGGAGGAAGTGTGTCACTGTGGGGGCGGGCTTTGAGGTCTTAGAAGCTTAACACAATTGTTCCTTGCTACCTGCAGATCAGGATGTAGAGCTCCCAGCTCCCTCTCCAGCTCCATGTCTGCCTGCATGCCACCATGCTTCTCCCCATTATGATAATGGACCAGGTCTCTGAAACGGTAAGCCAGTTCCTGTTAAATGTTTTCCTTTATAAGAATTGCTGTGGCCATGGTGTCTCTTCACAGCAATAGAAACCCTAACATGCACCAAAATGGTGGCGCCCATCTTTTCCAGCCACCGATGCTGGCCTTCCTTCCTCTTTTCTGGTTCACCACATTCCTGGGAAACTCTCATGGTAACTCTCGCATTAATCCAACCTGAAGACCCCAATTTTAATTTTTATCTAGGGGATAGTCTCGCTTCCAGTGTATATAGCAGGGAAAAAGAAAAATAAAGAACAGTGGGTGGTTTGTCTTAGCCATCTACTTGACACAACCTGGATACACCTTGGAAGAAAGTCTTAATGAGTCCATGTCTGTGAGGATTTTCTTGGTTATTTATTGACCCAGCTTACTGTGAGTGGCACCATTCTCTAGGTGTAGGGTCCTGTAAGAGAAGAGAAAGCTGGCTGAGTACAAGCAGTAAGTAGACAGGTAGCAAAAACAAATCCATCTTTCTGTGTTCTCTGGTGTAGGTAGCTAAGAAGGACAGAGACCTAAGGTAAGATGCTGTGGTCTGCACGTGACCCCCAAATTCATATTGACATTTAATTGCTAGTGGGATGGAATTATGAACTGAACCTTTTTTTGTTTTTGTTTTTCGAGACAGGGTTTCTCTGTGTAGCCCTGGCTGTCCTGGAACTCACTCTGTAGACCAGGCTGGCCTCGAACTCAGAAATCAGCCTGCCTCTGCCTCCCGAGTGCTGGGATTAAAGGCGTGCGCCACCACTGCCCAGCCGAACTAAACTTTTAAATTGGTGATTAGTGGTAGGGACAGAGCCTTGGCTGGGATTAAGGCTCGTCCTACTGTCTTGAGGACATGGATTCGTTCTCACCTGTGATTTATCATGTGAGAGACCAGCTGTCTTCTCTCATAGCCTCCGCTCCCAAAATGCAGCAGTGAGAGGCCATTTTGAAAGAGAACAGCCCTCAACAGACACCAATACTGCCAGTTTGTGGGCTTTGGACTTTTGGCCTATGAAAAACAACTAAATCATCCAGCTTGGCTCCATTACATCAGCACAAACCAAAAGGACAGAGGCCGAGAAGGAGCCAATCCTAGGAGGCAGAGCCAATAGGAAATGAGATTTAAAAAGAGGCAGGGTCAAGAGAGGCAAAGGAGCCAATCCTAGGAGGCAAAGCCAATAGGAAATGAGTTTTAAAAAGAGACTGGGTCAAGAGAGGCAAATTTGAAGAGAAGTGAAAGTAAGGAGTGTGAAACAGACCAGCTCTTCGGGAGGGTGTCCCAAGTGCCATTGAGACCTACATCTTCTGCTAGCATAAAATTCAGAAGGCATTTTAATGGGGTGTGGTACTGATTTCAGGACACGGACACCAAAGCACGGATCAGAAACATAAAATGATCCAGCTCAGATACCAGTGTCCTGACCATGTCTATGAGTCCCCAACAGCTTATGAGCTTTCGTTTCTCATATAATGGAAACAGAAGAGACCAAGCCAGATTGGCATTCCCAGTCTGGCCCTGTCAATGGAGCAACCCCCAAAAGGAACTAACTGCTTCATTTGCCCCTGGAGGGAAAAAGAGCATTTTAATACAGCAGATGCCAGCTGAGTATAGGCTACAGCATAACAGCTAGTCAATGAGGAGACCCCTGAGCTCTGCAATGTCCATATCTGGGGGATGCTTGAGCCCCTAAATATTGGGGGGAGTGGGGAATGTGACTAAAGAGCCAAAGGGGTATTTAAGTACATTCTTGCTTCTCATCCAGAGAGGTGGGAATAATTCTCTGCAAGAAACTACTCAAGGAAGGCCAAACACAAGGCCCTCCTTCCAGTTTAATTTGTCACAGAACTTCCAAGCTTACCTGGTGTTAGAAATTGCTTTAAGTTTCCCCACCCATCCAATGCTTGCCAGAATCTATGCCTGGAGATCCTAAGTCAGGAGATCTATTTGAGGCCCAGGAACCCTTCATTTTCTGTACATGCCCCTGGCCATGAGTCATCCTTTTGGTGTGATGGGCTTGAGAGGTTTGAGAGGAGACAGTTGTTCTGCTCTGCCCTTCCTCTCTTCGTTCTTACTCACCAATGCTGACTTCTAGGCTCCCCAACTTCTGACCACCACATACTCTAGCCATTGTGCAGAATGGGTCTCTAAACCAGCCCAGTATTGAGTCAGGTCTCCCTCCCACTCTCATCAATTTCAGTTTGTGCTAACCCTTTGCCAATCGTTGCATCCCCCTTGGATGATGGGTAGAGCATCCGTCCAATTCACTTACTAGATTCCAAATGTATTGGAGATGCCAACTGCACCTTCGGATGACCCTAGGGGCTTAGAGTGTTTAGCACTCGTTTAAGACATGAAATCTCTGCAGAGATCTTATCCCTCGCTTCCCTTTCTCCTTTTCTCTCTGTTTTTGTTTTTTTTTTAACTTTTTATTGACTCTTTGTGAATTTCACATCATTCACCTCAATCCCACTCATCTCCCCATCCCTCCATATATCCCATCTGCCTTGCAACCCCCCCCCCCCCAAAAATAAATAAAAACCAAAAAAATGCCCGTCCAGCATGGCTTCACAAGGGGTGTGGTGACATAGTCCCTGCCCTTGGAACATCACCAGACAACGGAGGCTGTGATCCCCATGTGTGCTGATGGTTTCTGTTGCCCTGAAGCTGATCTGCTGTCTCTTGTACTTTACTTTCCATCTCTCTTTTAGGGGAATGTACTTCCCCCATTACTCAGAGCTAATCGCTGCATAATAAATGAAACAGATGCAGTTCTCAGGAATGAGGGATGGAAGTGGTCATGAGGCTGTGGAGGATGATGAACAGGCCTTCTGCTTGGCCTTTAGGGCCATGGGAAAGGATCTAAACAACATAACCATGGAGACCATAAAAGCCTACATGGTCCTTTGTAGAAACTGCTCATTGTAAGACATGGTCCAACTTGGAATTATGAGGAGATACATGTACCCTGTGGTCCAATGACTGCTGCGTTAATTAGCCAGGGTGAACTTGGAGACATCAAGGATAGAGAGTTAAAGTGGTCTTCAGAAGAGAAGACATGACTAGGAAAAGAAGAAAGAATCTGTAGAAAGCAGGCAGATGATAGATGGGTTTGTAGCCGGAAGGCTTGTGTAAGAATACAAACAGTAGCAGAAGGAGAGGGCGTGAGACCATGGAATTGCTAGGATGAAGGAACAAAGACTTGCTTCTGCTTTTCTTTCTAACGCGGTTTTGCTTAAACATAAAGAAATAAAATTTCAAGTATCCTCTGATACAATTCTCATTTCCCCAAACTGCTTCAAGCCTCTACTCGGTTCATAATTACCACAGAGATTAATACTTTATAATCAAATTTCTAGTTAATATTAGATTTACTTATACAAATATACAAATCCAAAATTACACTATAAGGGTAGTACCTGTATCTAATATAGTTACTATTTCTATAACCTCTATTATTAGAATATTTTTATATTACTAATTTTGTAGCAGTTTAACCTGATATTACAGCTGTTATCATCTGTCCCAAGTGTTGGACAAAGCATGGCTTTGCTTGACCAGGGTCAACATTTTGAATCAGCCTCCAGTTCTATCTTGAAATAGAGTCCCGGGTCAGCACTGTGTAGCCCCTGGAACATCAGCTTAATGAGACAGCAGTCATGTACCCAGGTATTAGACTCACAAACATCCCTTGCACAACTGGACGCAATTTCCCCCAAAATCAAGAACTCTACCGGAAGGGAGTTATTACCCAGCAGTCACCTCTGAGATTATGCTTATAATATAAGCATTAAAATATAAATGCAGAATGGTCATGTTCTGGTGGAGAGAAAACGGTGGCAAATGTAAGCTTCCGTTTAAAACAAAGATGAAATACAACCAATTTTCCACATGTCTCTTGACATCTAGATGTTTGGCAATACAAAAACAAAACATCTGAATAATAATTGCATCATTTTTTTTTGTTGTTGTCACCAAGATGTTTTGCTTTCTTATAAATCTGTATAGGTCTAAGGTGCTATGAACTCTTCCTTAGCAACACCTCCCTGCTTGAGGTGATACGGGTCATGGAATCTGAGATGTGAGTTGTTTCCTGCGCTGTTGGCTCTGACCTGGTATGAATGCATAGCTTGTAAATTTCTTCTGAATGCCCTGCATTCCAATCTCACAAGTGGGGACTTTAAATAGCAGCTTATCTTTGTGTCGAAATTCCTTAATGCTTTTACACCAGAGGGAGAAAAAAAGTATATATGGGAAAATCAGAAATCAAGCTGTTCCAGCCCATCACACTGCCGCGTATGTCGTAAATGGGACACTGGTACATTTAAAAGATGAGCTCTTTGCTAGTTGGTTAAACAAAGATTCACTTGGAAGAGTTCTAATGCTTTTCTTTTTTTCCTGTTACATAACGTCAGATATGAAAAGCTTCCAGGCCTGTGCCCTGTGGTGTGATATAAAAATAGTGTCTCTGGCTGCAATCTGATGGGGCAAGGGTACCAAAGACGAAAGTAGCAATAACTCGTGACTGCGCAGCTGTAAGGACGACACGGAGAAGGGAGCCCTGGGAACTCCTTCCAGCTAGCAATCAGACCCCTTTCGTTCATTTTAATTATAAATAAAGAGAGAGGAAAAGCGGGGAAAGACCGGCAAATGTTTTACCTCGATTAATTCCAGCAAGATGTCGGAATGTATGTGTCAGACTCGACCATCCTTTAACCTGGCGGGTAATTATAGCACCATGTCTTGCAGGATCTTGAGGCAGTCATTTTCATTTTTCCATTCCTACGTGGTGACTAAAAATTACCATTTCAAATCTCACTGAGTAATCCACATCAGTGTTGGATATTTAAGAAGTCATCCAGATCCGATCGTACAAACACGACGGCGTTCAGGTGAAGCTGTCTGCAGTTCTTGGATATGAGACAGTGCTTGCCTGCTTTGTGTAGAAGGGTGCACAGAGGCAGTTAGAAATTACCTCAGGCCCTTTCCCATTCCTCAGATGCATCCCCTGCAACAGCATCTGGGACAGAGCTGCTATATCACCAAAACATAGCTCAAGAGACAGATCCTTTTCTGCCTAGATCCTCTGCATCTATGCTACAGTTGTGTAGCTTGATCTTCTTGTGGGACTCCTACCAGTGGGAGCCTCTCTCTGGCTCTTCTGCTGCTGTTGGGACCCTTCTCCTCCTACTGGGTTGTCTTGTCCAGCTTTGATATGAGGGGAGGCGCCTCGCCTTTACTGCAACTTGACGTGCCATGTTTGGTTGATATCCATGGGAGGCCGGCCATTTTCTGAGAGAAACAGGAGAGGAGTGGGTGGGCAGGGTGGGGGGGGGACAAGGCAGAGGGGAGATGGGAGGGCACTGGAAGTAGTAGAAGGAGGGGGAAGGAGGGGGAAATCCCTCAGAAAGGCAGGGAGTGGAATGGAATAGGGGGTTTCCCAAGGGGAAAACATTTGAAATATATATAAACATCCAAAAAAAAATTTTTTTTAATTTTTAAAATGGAGAAAATATAGTCTAGATGTGAAGGAGGAGGAGGAGGAGGAGGAGGAGGAGGAGGAGGAGGA
>JADRCH010000028.1:10143403-10177084 GCA_019843965.1 Rhynchomys soricoides | reverse complement strand
AGCTCTCCTTCCAGATAGTCTTATCGACATATTTCACGTTGGCCTTTGTACCTAGAATAGTACCTGGCACATAGTAGGGCATCACTACTTTTGGATGAATGACTAAATTTCATCTTTCTTATGAAACTTCTCCTTATAAAAGAGAAATATATTGATGGGTTTTTTTTTCTAAGTGATCATGTGGTCAAACTGTCCTCTGACCATTTGTGCTTTTAGCCACAGATCTGTGCTATGCCCAGCCTTGGCCAAGAATGCTTCTTAGTGCAATGGGTAGAGGTTAATAGAGTCATCATAGTTCAAACTCCTGACACTAAATGACTGAGTGTTGAGCCATAGTTGGAACATCTACATCAGCCCCTGATCACCTCTTGACATCCAACTCAAGGCTCAGACAACATCTCAGAATAGATGGAAGAAAAAATACTGTAAAAGCCAGAGGATGAAATAGAGAGTTATGAAATCACATCCTCTGACAACGGCATGACTGTTACACACATGACCACACAGTAGCCGTGGTTACTTACACAAGACCTATACAAGAACAAGCCAACTAAAACTTCTAGCATGGAGCTGGGTGGTGGTAGTGCATACCTTTAATCCCAGCATTCAGGAGGCAGAAGTAGGCAGATCTCTGAGTTCTGGTCTACAGGGGGAGTTCCAGGACAGCCAGGGCTACACAGAGAGAACCCTGTCTTGAGCATCAGGGGGAATGGGGGACCATCTAGCATGGAACAGAGAGGGGTTCCCTAAGCCTCAGCCCAAGCTGATGACTGTTGGTTACCTTGCCTCCTGGGTGGCTGGAGGAGACACTTTTCTTTGTGGGTGTGGTTGGTTGCTATAAGGGATTCCCATGCCGCAGTAATTCACTCCACAGGCATGTGACTATGGGCAGCAGTAACTGATTCATTGAGTTAAATTGATATATAATTAATGAATTGATTAACTTTTGGAGGAAGATGTGATAGGGCAGTCCTGTGGAGAGTTGGAATGGGAAGTGAGGGGTAGATATGATCAAAATACATTGGGTACATGTTAAATTTTCACAACTCAAAAAAAGAGAGATGGTGAGACATCAAAGAAGCTGTAAGAACAATCCAGGCATGTCCAAGACCACGAAGAATACTAGAAGAAATAAAAAGAGCCACGGACAACCTAGTGAAAATACAAATCAGAGATGGTTACCCATCAGGAGTGATATCCAAACTGCGTCTTAGACAATTAGGAAGATGGCAAAGACCTAGAGAGATTTCTCCCAACACCGTGAATGGCCGTTGCTTTTATCTGCTTGGATCTCCATGCTTCCTGTCACTAACAGAGGCAATAGCTGAAGGACTAATTACCCTATGGGATGCTGTTCTGTCAATACCCAAGAGTCACAAAGGAGTCCTTGTTCTCCAAAGACTCCACATTTTCCCGTGTCTCAGAAATGAAGCTTTGGGTGGCCATTGACACAAGCCAGAATCCCAGGCTCTCTGTGGGCAGCTTATCTTCTGCCTCCATTCTCATAATTATGGGTTTGTCTGATATGAACCGTCAACCATTATGTTCTTTGCACATATATCAGTTCTTGTACTCAGTAGTTGTGTCAGAAGAGATTTAAAGCTGGGCTATCAGAGAATTTAAACAAGACAAAGTAGACTTTTTAAAACGTTACTGGAGTTACCTGAAATGTGCGCATATCCCTTACAACACTGGGTTTAACGCAGTGGGTTGTGCTAAAATACCAACAAAATGTGCTTTTCTCTGTGATTAGGAAAAGGCTTGTGAAATTTATTTAACCTCTTGCTGTGCGCAACTGCTGGTGGATTGCATTGAAAGGCCTATTTGATGCCAGCAGAATTCCAAGCAGCTCTAAAGGAAGGAATTGTTTCAGGCACTCAGCTCCCTCAGAGAGAAAGGCAGACAAGAGAAATGCTGGGAGATGGTCACTTTCCTCTTCAGGGTGCCTTTCAGAAGCAGCAGTCTGGGCAATGCTTCTGTTGAATGCTTAGTATACCCATATCCAACATCATACTGTCTATGTCTAGCATCCTGTGGTCTGATGCATGCTTAGCATGCCAGTGTCCAATGACATGTTGACTTCTGAATGCTCCGGATGCTGAGTGTCCAGCCCTGTGTTGGCTGTAGAACCACAGGCATATGTTCTTCCTCTGATCACAGGCAGGAAGTCCCCCTTTGCTCCTCAGTAGCCCATCAGCTTTGCTTGGTTCTTTAGTCACGGTTTAGACACACCTCCACATCCCCAGCACATACCCCAAGCTCAGCACTAAGTCAGTCACTTATGCAGGGCTTGCATTCTCCAGGATAGGTTCAGCAGGAATAGAATACCCACTCCTTCTTGAAAAAAACTTGGCCTTTTATTAAAGGTCAATGAGCTTGGAGGGTCTAGAAAGTCCAATTCCATAGCACTGTCTGTTCTAGAGCAATAGAGAATGACTTGACAGTCTCTTGTAATTGTTTTTTGTTATTTGTTTGTTTGTTTGTTTTGCTCTTTACTACTGGGTATACTAAGCAATTGGCAACCAGCAGCCATGTTGGGTACTGGTCTAGCCATCTCACTAAAAATAAATGGAAAATTTAAGCTTATATTTTAAAAAAAAATGTACACACCTCTTTTTATAATCACCAAAGCACACAATTCAAATGTTCAGTGGGGAAGACAAATACCTGGTGTATAAAAAACTATTTAGCAATAAAAAAGGAAAAAAATCACTGACATACTATGGCTGTATCTCAAAGGTATCATGCTGGACATAAGGAGCCAGGATAAGAAAATAGCACAGTGTGATTACATTTATATGGCATTATATATGAGATCTGACCCAGAGAACAGTAGACCAGCCATGTATCCTGACACGGTAATCACCCAAATCTATGTAAATGTTAAAATTCTTAGGACATCTTCATGACTGCCTTGTCCCTTCTTGGGGAATGACTTCACCTGAGGTCATGGCTGCTCTGATTTCTGCTGATCACCACAGTCTCCCTCCCTTGGCATTGTTCCTTGTTTAGCTATTCATGCCAGATGTTGATGGCACTGAATATTGGTAGAAAAAAACATACTAGCTGGAAAGTTGCTGACATTTGAAGCACCAAGAGTGAAACTTTTCCAGGACTCCCCCTCAGTTCTACATGCAGCAGCCAGGGAGGGAGCTTGGATGTTGGCGTCAGTGAGCCTCCTGCCCCTCCCAGGCTCTGAATCATACCATCCGGGAAGTCCTTTAATACTCTTATATGTGAGGTTGGGGGGATGAATATGCAGGGCTTTGGTTCAGAAGTTCAGATACTTCCCAGTTCCCCCTTCCTATTCTACAGCCCCAACCTCCCCAGCCAATGAAGCAAACCCATATCCCTTGTCAGAGCACAAGGTCACCTTCGTGCCCTGTGAACGCTGCCTTCTGAGTTTACCGGGCAGGTCACAGGAGCAGGGGAGCACCATAGATTTCTCTATTTAGCTGAGATAACTCTTACTGCACCACATCTCACTCCTGTAATGATCTCTCAACCTGCCCTCTCCCATCTCTTCCCTCCACCTTGTTGAAAAATCCACCATGTTTTTCACAGGTAGTCTCTCTCTCTCTCTCTCTCTCTCTCTCTCTCTCTCTCTCTCTGTCTCACTCTCTGTGTGTCTCTCTGTCTCTGTCTCTGTGTCTCTGTGTCTGTCTCTCTCTCTCTCTGTCTCTCTCTGTCTCTCTCTGTCTCTCTCTGTCTCTCTCTGTCTCTCTCTCTCAGGCTGGAAAAAAATAATGCTCAGAGCCTACACTTCTGAAAAACAACTCGGATGCTGTCTTAAGTCTCCGGCTATTTGAGGTCATTGGATGAAGGCTTCATTCCTATGTTCCAGAGTTAGTATCGTTTTCTAAACTTTATAACCTTATGCGTTTGTCTTTTTTTTTTTTTCAACAGTGACATCAAAACATCCCATTAGTTTTTACACAGATGTACAAATACATGTCACAGACTCCTTTTCCTCTTACGCAATTTATTACAGGAAGCCGTTGTCCAGACAGAACAGCCAGTAAGTGAGTAGAAAGAATTGAACCTCAATAAAGTATTAATCTGCTTGCCTCTTACTGCCAGTCTTTGCTGAAATTACATTTTTCATACATGCATGAATATACACAGAAGAATTCATAGTGCTAAGACTTCTATACTACCCAGAAGCATGGTAATGCTAAGCAGGCGTTGGCAGGGCTGCTGCGGCCACAGAGTGTCTCTTTTCATTAAGACAGAACTTTTTTCAGCAGCAGGAGCGTGGCAAGACCCGAAGGAGGTCCAGCTCTGGCACACAGCTCTACTGTTTAACACCGAGATGCTATTTATTAGATAAACATTACATTGAAATAGCCCAGGAACGTACAAGGCCATTGCCAGAGTGAACCCCTTCCCCCCCCCCACTTACTTCTTTTTATGTTATCTCCTTAAAGAAGGACTTTCATACCAGAGCAACCTTGGGGAAAATGAGACCACAAAAAGAACATTCATGGCGGTGATGTTCGAGCCCCCTATTCTATTCTGTGGGATATTTCCTCTAGAACACAGGATTGCTTTCCCGCCGCTCTCCCTGGCCTGGCTTGCAATGACGTGATGTCTGTGTAGGTGACTTCCCAAACTGCCACTGGGAAAATTAATGCCACAAGGTTAGAATAAAGAGACAAATCTCAGTCTCCAATTCTGTGACTGTATTCGGGACTCTTTGGCCAAAGGTTTACTCTTGCTGTGCTCGGCCACTGGTCTCCACTGTTTGTGGGAGTAGACAAACTCAAAGTAGAAATAAAACCAACATTCAGATCAGTGGAATGGCGTCCAGTCCCCTCCCATTGATCAGCAGTGTGTATTGGGTGAGTGCTATTTGAAAGATTATGAAGTAAACTCTAGATAAATAGAAATGACGGTTCTTTCAAAGAGCTTACCATGTCATGAGAGAACAGCGCACTTCCAAACGGGTACCAAAGGAAAAGCACAAATAAATGGGAACAGGAGAAATGGCTTCTAGAAGGGAATAAAGAAGACACAGCAAGGGCTCTTTAACGGGAAAAAAAATGATTTTGGTGTTCATCACTGGTTGTGCAAACATCACAAAACAACAGAATGAGAAGCTGCCATGTGCAATTGCAGGGCAGAGAGGCTGGCGACACACAGTACAGAGAGAGAGAGAGAGAGAGAGAGAGAGAGAGAGAGAGAGAGAGAGAGAGAAACCAGATTTGGATGATTTTTAACCAGAAAGAAATAATAAGTATTTAAGAGGTTGATATGTTTGACCTGAGTTAAATGTTATCCCTATGTAGATGTGTCAAATCATCACATGGCACCTCGCTAGCATATACAGTTCCTGGATACGAGTTACAAAAGCTAATTTTCATTTAAATTTCCGGGGGGGGGGGGGGGAAGAGGTGTATTCTGGGGAAAAAAAACCGGTCCATTTGAGCAACATGGGTAGCAGCAGGTGGTGACCTGATGTGTTGTCTTGGGCGTGGCTCCACCGCTCCGGTGTCCCCAACGTCCTGGGCGTGAAGGAGATGGTTCCTTTCACCGTCCCTGAGATCTAAGACCAGAAAGAGATCCTAATTCTAATCAAGAAGATCAGAAGGTAGAAAGCAATGGCGTCTACATATTGGACCTGTATCCCTGGTGAACACGAAGCTTCCGGTTCCCAGAACTCCACGCTCACTGTGGATCAAGCAGTCTGTTGAAGTTAAGGAATGGAAGTTGGAAAGAGAAAATTAAGTGTTGAAACTGTCGAAACTACTAGATTTGAGTTGATCTATTTAAAAACAATGCTATTTCAAACTTGCCATGCTTTTGCCAATATAAACATACTGAGAGACGGTGCACTCATTCAGAGATTTGCATATGCAAATATCTGGGGCTTTACTCCTGTGCTCTCACTCGCTCTGGCCATGCTTTCATCAATGGGGGAACCATTTTCTTTCTCCTTAACTTCTTAACTTTCTTCTCAGGCGTTCCCTTTTCAAACTAAAATGCTACGACAGTCCTTGTGCCTATAATTTTCTGATATAACCAAGCAAGGCAGAAAATCCTGATTCCTACTGAAGACACAGCTCATCACCATTTATTTTGAAAACCCAGGACTGATGAAAATGGTAAAATCTATTTGTTTCTAAGGTAAAGCTTTCTTCGCTTCCACTTTAAGAGATGATTAATGGGAGCGATTTTTCTCGTGTGTTCGGTGGATCCTGCTGAATTGCCTTTGCTGAATTCAAGTTGCATTCGGGACTAAATAGCATTATATCTTCTGGCTTCACATGTCCCGCCTCAAAGTAATTACAAGCTTTGAGAGTCTGAGTATAAAGAACTCATTTAGAACAGCCGTTCAGGTTATTTACTGTGGACCATACATGCAGTTACTCAGAACTATAAACTCATTCAGTCACTAATAGGCCTTTTTAAAAAAATGAATAAACCTCTTGAAACAGGGTGGTTTTACTTTAATCAATATCTCCATGTTAAATTTTGCCGTTAGACCCCAGTCGGAAACTGGGGTTTGAGTCTATGCCATAACAGTGGAGGGGCTTATGGACTGCATGTTCACACAGACCTGTTTCTCTGGGGCTCACTAAACGGCCTCGGCTGCTGACAGCCAAAAATAGGAAGAACCTTGTTTCCTGCTGAGGAAGAATGACAGCTGTCAAGCTGAAGCTGCAGTCACAGAGATGAACGCCAGGGCTTGTTTGATGGGCTTAAAGTGCCCACGATCCTGATGCCAGGAAGCTTACAGCAAGCCGATGCCTTCTGTGTGCTTTGACCTTGGGGTGTGTCCTATTCTGTGCCACCATTAGTACAGTCAACACTCTGTCCCCTACTTTTCCTCCCGTTCCCTTTAAATGGCAACAAAAATAAATTGCAGACTTTTATATTTCCTGCATTTTAGGATCTGAAAGAGCTGGTGACAGAAACAAATGTGAAAGTGGCCAGTCACGTAGAGCACCTGGGATTCTGCCAGGCGGCAATGAAATTACCTGAAGCAAATACCACTGGGATGTTTATGAAACTGTATTAGTTTCTAATAAGATCTTCCTTGAGACATTATCAAGCTATTTTATTCTCTTTCCATCCACTGCACTTTTGCTCTGAGGAATAAAAACAGATTCCCACTGCCTATATCTCACCCGCAGCCCTCAGAGCACAGCTCACTCACATTGGGACCAAGATTATGAAGGGGTGTGTATCCACATTATTTTTATGAGAAACTGTGAGACCGGCTAGTCTGGCAGATAGATAACAAAATGTTTCATTGCATAACAAAGGCATATGACATTTCTAATATGCTACTGTTCATGTGTAGTTACGTGTCCCTCACCACATGGATAAAATATTTTCTAATAACAATATCCCTGAAGGACGGCCTCCAGGGTGCTCCTATTGCAATGGGATGCACAAGATATTTCACACATCTGTACATCTGCCCAGTGGGAAAAATCTATTTTCATTTCTGACTTCAAGCTGAGAATATCTTTTCCTGCCAGACAATGTCTAATATTCCACTCACAATGCTTTGGTCCAACACTGCTTCCTTAAAGACAACACACAAACCAAGGGACAGAACTAACTCCCACCACTGCTGGCCATAAGGAAAACAACAGTCAATGTTTTGTCCAGCATGTTAAAGAGCCCAGCTTCTGACAATCAACCCTGAACTAAGAGCCAGTAAATACTAGGGTATTTAGAAAGATTTGAGAATAATCTGTGGTGGTCCTTGGCAGATAACAAAATCTCATGAACCTTCCCACAATGGCTGCAGAGACCAGAGCCACTCCCTTTGTCAAGGGTTATTTAATGAAAAGAAACTAGAAACTATTTTCTGAAACAAAAATCAATGTACAGAAAATAAATGCATACACAGGTAAATAATGCCAGGTGCTAATGGAGAAAACAGATCAGAGTATTGATTTTGTCTGACTCTGAAGGGTGTATATCAGCTAACTAGTGAAAAGGGGCTTGTTTGGCTCACGGTTTTAGAGACTCCAGTCCATGGTTCCTTAGCCTTATTGCTTTGGGGCCTTTGTTGAGGCAACACATCATACAGGGGTCATGGAGACAAATTCACTTAATCCATGATCAGAAAGCAAACAGAAAAGAGGAAGAGCTCAGGGTTCCATAAAGCCCTTTGACAGCCCTACACCAATGACCTAAAGACCTCCAACGGATGCCACTCTGGAAACCAAGCCTTTAGCCTGTGGGGGATGGGGAGTCTCTCCATTTCCAGCCTATAGCAGAACAAGAGTACTGATTGCAACTAACCCCAGTGGAAATGGCTCAGTGAAAGTGGGGTACTGGTGTTGAACTTAATAAAGGAATGGGCACAGGGCTGCCATGTAGGAATCAAAGCAAGAGGATTGGAAAACAAACACAAGGTAAGGTTCTTACTGACTCGAGTGTGTTTAGTAGTATGTTATCTCAATAATGTTTAGTGACATACATAACTATATTAACTTAGCATGTAGCTTTACACATTTTTTAAGTTTATTAGACTTTAGTTTTTAAAAACTTGCAAAACAATCACACAATATAATTAACCAGACTCAAATGAACTTCTATACAGTTAGAATAACCATCTCAGTATTGTTTTTAAATTGTTGGCAGTTAATTATGATTGGACGGTTCTTATCTCCTTGGATAGCACAAAAGCATCTAGCCTGTGTCTCAACTGTGATAAATACTCAAAACTGGCAGCTGCTTATATCACTTTCATAGGAGGTAAGTACCACATCCCAGGCAGGTACAATGTATCCCTTAACTACCAAAAGAAGGGCAACTGGAGGCTTGTCTCTGATCAGGCACTTCTTTGATTGACCACACAGCAAGCTCAGAACCTGAACAAACAAGATGTGCACTGTGCCTTGGACATTGCCCTACTTAAGCTTGCTCTGTAGTTGGAATCATGCATGTGTTAGTTAGGGTTTCCTTTGCTATGAAGAGACACCATGACCAAGGCAACTCTTATAAGGACAACATTTAATTACGGCTGACTTACAGGTTCTGAGGTTGAGTCCATAATCATCATGGCAGGAAGTACAGTGCTTGAGGAGCTCAGAGTTCTTTATTTTCATCCAAAAGAAGCCAGGATCAGACTGTTTCCAGGAAGCTAGGAGGAGGATCTCCAAGCCCACCCCCACAATGACACACTTCCTCCAACAAGGCCACACCTCCTAATAGTGTCACTCCCTGAACCAAGCATATTCAAACTAGCACAGTGACTAAGGTTTGTGAATGCTGCTGCTCTACCTTCTCTCTCAGATGCTACCTGGATACATCCCCCTTTTCCTGCTTGATGTTGCTTTCTTTACATTGTATCTTTACTTATGTCTGGGTAATCCATACATAACACAAGGCAGAAGATGAGCACGCAATGAAAGGGATGTGACTTTCTCTGCTTCTTTTTTATTTTTTTTTCTTTCTCCCCTAGTTGCTAGAAATCAATGGCCTCAGAAAACCCTGGAGGAGTTTTCGCCTCTTACGGTGAGCAAGTAAAGCTTGCAGCCTGCATGGACCCTGTTGAGAGCAGCTAATGACAAATGAATCACTATATGGACCCCAGGAAAAACTCTAAGCAAACCTGGAGCCTCCCAGGGGTTGAACCAAGAACAGGCTCACAGTTCCTTATCTCAGTGCTCAGCTGTTCCTTAGTCCTGGCCTTCTTCCTACTTGAAGAAACTACCCATGAAATAGCAACTGAGTCTCCACTCACTGTTCCCAAACATGAAGAGTCAGAAGAGACAATAATAACAGTTGGGATTGAGTAATGGGAAGAAACAGGTAAAGAGACAAGAAGGTTTGTGTTCCTGGCATCTACTTAGAAACTCTGACCACGGTTGGCCACAGCAGGGTTTTCCTGGCATTGTATCAGATAGACTCATGGGTGTGCTCACACAATAGGGTCTGAAAGAGCAAAGACCCTTCCACTGCAGGTCATCTAGCCTCTGGTAATAGGACTGGAAGCGTGGCCTCATAGATGACACTGTGTCTATTGGAAAAGACATTATGATTTCCCTAACAATTTGGTGAATATTTACGAAGTGTTTTCTTTTCCTGCGCCACAGAATTCTGCCCCATGAACACAGCCATGTTCCCGGAGTCAGTGTGTGTTATTTCACCTGGCAAAGGGACCTGGGCAGATACAGTGAAAGGATGGAAAGATTATCTGGAACTATTTAGGTAAATCCAGCCTAATCATGGGAAAGTTTCATTTCTAACTGAAGCAGGCCAGTAGGAGGTAAGACAAAGTGGGCAGAGTTGTGATATCACTGTTTTTAAAAAAGGCCACAAGCTAAAACTGAAACCAGTGAGGAAATGCATTCTCTTCCCTGAAAGCTTCCAGCACAGCCCTCCTGACACCTTGATTTTACTCATAAGGGACTCCTACAGTATCATAAGACAGTAAAATTTGTGCTCTTATTAAGTCTGGTTTAATTTGTTATGGTAGCAATAGAAAGCTAGTACAGCTCACTGTTAGACTTTTCACTGTGATAAATACCTGAGAAAAACTAAAGAAGGAAGTGCATTTTGCCTCATGGTCTCAGAGGTCTCAGTCTGGGGTCACTGGCTCCATCATGTCTGGGCAGATGCTTAAGCAACTCCTCACAGAGGAAGCATGTACTGGGGCAGAGCTACTCATACGGCAGTCGTGAAGCAGAAGGGAAGATGGGAAGAAATCAGGGCAAAACAGAGGCTCCAAGGCCATGCTGCCTAGCTTCCTACTTCCATCAGCTAGGCCTCACCTCCCAACATGTCCATCAGCTGAAGACAAATGAACACTGGGGTTGGAGAGAAGCATTTTGTGTTCAAACTGAATCCTCACTGCAGTGATTATTTAAGGAACTTGGGAAATCTGGGGGAGGGGGGGGCACTTTAAATGGAATAAAAAGACATCCACAGTTCTGACCCACAAAAATCAATCTTTAACTTTTTTTAAACACATCCTTCTTTCTTGCAAAATTCAAACACGCTGTTAAGCGTTGTTTTGTTTTGTTTTGTTTTATGCTGGAATGGAGACTTTGGCTCTGTTTTCGCCCTTTATTTGGAATACAAGGCAAATATTTAGATTTTTTTTAAATGAATATGCATGGTGATTAAAGTATTGAAAATAAATATGGCCTGAATTCAGAGAGTAAGTGGCTTCCAGTTTGGGGGAGGAGAGAGAAAAGGTGCAAGGTCATCTGGATACCAGGGATATCATCATCTGAACTATCTCTTATCAACAGGAGAAGAGAAAGTCGGCAGTGGTGGTGCACGCCTTTAATCCCAGCACTTGGGAGGCAGAGACTGGCAGATTTCTGAGTTCAAGGCTAGCCTGGTCTACAGAGTGAGTTCCAGGACAGCCAGGGCTACAGAAAAACCCTGTCTCCAAAAACAAAAACAAAAGGAGAAAAGAAGACACACCCAGTGAGCCACCAGAGGGTTTGGCTTCCACTCTCGAAGGGCAAGCAGAGATGCAGAGGGTAACCATCCAAAAGCTTCATCACCACAAACTGAAGTCTCCAACTGTTCCAAGTAATTGGAGGTACAAGAGAAAAAGTAACTCCAGATAGACTTATTAGTTGATCTGGATTACTACAAGATAACCTTAACTCCCGGGGAGGCAAAATCTTCAGAGCGACAGATGGAGCAGACAGCCTTTCACGTGCCCCCAGTTGTTATGTGGAGCATAAATACTGATGTCAGTCCTGACAGACCACCACATGCTCCTCTTTGAAGATCACCTATAGGTTTGTACAATGTGTTACGGTGTTGAAGTGATCTCCTGAACCTGGTGTTTTCTCAGTGATAACATCAAAAGGCCTTGTATTTTTAGACACAGAAATACACACTTTTCCTCCTCAGAAATGGAATGGTCCTTCACACAGTCTCCCTTGCATTGTGTGGCTATTGTCCATCACAAAACTATTTTCTCTATAACAGATTAGATAATGTATACATTAGTATTATACATTAGCAAATGTATAATGTTCCAGTCTTATAAGATCAAAATTATATTAAGTTTTAATTGACTGTTGTAGTCACCTGTAAGCTAATAATTATAGTTCATGTGCATTTTTCTTATTTTTGAGACTACAGCTTAACTACAACATTTTCCCCTTCCCTTTCCTCCCTCTTCCCTTTCCATACGCCCATCCCCACTCGCCTTCAAATTTTTTTAACTACTTATTAGTACATGCCTGTATGTATATGTAGATACATATATATTCCTAAATAGGTGTGCATTTTGCGATTACATAGCATAATGCAATCATTTTGTATTCACTTGAAGACCCGTTATGGATATTATCACATTTCTTTACCCATCGTTTTATCTTTTTTTTCTTACCCCCAAACCACGGGACTTGGTGTGTTAATCAAGAGCTACATCCCTGCTTGCCTGTCATTTCCATTCCCACTCGATGACCTTTTCATTTAGTAGACATAGAGGCATCATCAGGATCCATTAGCAGGCAAGCCTCAGCTCAGGAATAACTAGAAGTTACCTCTACCCTCCTGAAAATATTCTTGTTATACTAAAACCTTTCTACAACATGAAGGAGCCTCCCTCGGGAAGAGAGATTTAATTACATATCTTATCTAAAATAGAAATCCATTAAACTCTGTCTCTGACAGACAGCAGCAATACAGTCTCTGCCTAAGCATTACCAGTGAACAGGAGTGCTCTAAGCAGCTTGCTGCTCATAGGAGACCTCTGATTGTAGCGAGTACAACCTTCTTGAAATCCAAGGATGGCTTGCCTCTGACTCTGCCCACTGCTCTAGGTGGTCCCTTGTCAGTTACACAACAACCCTATGGTCTTCTTCATACTGCTCCTCAAATACTCCAAAACATTTCCGATCTTGGAATGTGTAAACCTCCTGAAGGAATTTGGGAAATCTGAGATCGTAATGGATATGTAACTCAGTGTGTTCTCTCTCAGAGATGTATTGTGTGGACATTTCATGGTCCCCAGAGAAGATTCTCTGATAATTCAAGAGGCACATTTAGAGAGCTCTCTCTCTCTCTCTTTCTCTCTCTCTCTCTCTCTCTCTCTCTCTCTCTCTCTCTCTCCTGTGTTCCTCTGTCTGTGTATTCCTCTCTGCCTCTCTGTCCCATCTCTGTGTGTCTCTGTGTCTGTGTGTGTGTGTGTGTGTGTGTGTGTGTTCCTCTCTCAGTGTTCCTCTCTATGTCCCTCTGTCCCCTCTCTGTCCCTATCTCTGTCTCTGTTTCTGTCTCTCTCTGCATGTGTCTCTCTTTTTCTGTCTGTCTATCTCTTGTTCCCTCTCTCTCTGCCTCTCTCCCTCTCTGTCTCCCTCCCTCCCTCCCTCTCCACCTCCCTCCCTTCATAACTCCCTTTTCCAACACCCACAACCTGGTTCCATTTGCTTGGATATGAGTCTCAAGATCCTGGGGCCACCGAGGATATCCAAGGGTGTAGAGGTTAGAACTGGTTTCTTCCCTGTGGAGGAAACCCAAGAGAGCTAGGGATCTCAGGCCTAGGATGGGTCAGGAAGCAAAGGGCAGGTTTGTCTGGTTTTCTGTTACTTTATTTCCACTTTCTTATTTGCTTATCTTTATGCAGTTTTAATAACCTAATCTTGTCTCAACATTTCCTGGGAATTATACGAGAGTTATTCATATACAGATTATAGAGTCCTTTAATGGTAAAGGGAAGAATCACTTTTTATTAGGATAAGACCCTTAAGGCAGGCAATACAGACAGGTGTGGTCTTTAGCACCAATGTAATCAATTAGAAGTAGCTGCCTGGAGCACACATTGAGAAAAACTCTGAGACCACATTCAGATTCATCAGGAAAGAATGCTTTGATCATTGCTTCTGCCATCAGTCATGATGATGACACAGGACAAGGCAAGTAGGGGAAAGGTGAAGATAGTCTCTGCCATCAGGAGCTGGGCTGGACCCCTGCAGGATGTGAGTTTTCTTTTGACAACAGAAACTCCCGCTATTAAGAAAAAAGTTACCTTAGGAAATCAACTGTTGATCTTGTAACTTCACACTGTAATTTCTTCAGGCAAATTGCATTCAATTTTTCAATGTTACCCATCAGTATAGTTTCCAGATCTTTGGGCAAGCAGGTTTTGCTCCATAAGACATGTTCTCACTATGCCCGTTCTTCCTAAAATGTGGTACTCCCTGGATAGTGGCAGAATAGACAACTGTGTGGACCTAATACAGGGAGCAAAGTAACATAAGAAATACAAACATGTGAGTTGGTACTCAGCTGTTCTTATTAAACCCAAGGAAACAACAGCCACTCACTTGACAAGGGAGGTTCACCAGGAAGAAGAGGCAGGCAACCTCCTGCACAAGGTCTCCCCAGTGACCAACACTCCAATGCCAGCCAAAAGTGGATGGGGACAAGCAAGCAAGTTCTTATTCTGTATTTGAAAACCAAAGGTTGATAATTTAATAAATATTTCAGAAATAAAATATGAATACTTCAGAGAATAACATTTAAGAAGGCTTTATTACAGAGGAATATCTCAGATATATATGTATATATATATACATATTATAAAAAATTATTGTAGATACTACATATAAGTATACATTTACCATATGCATATATGGGTATATTACATATGCATATATGTGTTTGTATATATGTGTATTATAACATGTATATAGTAAATATGCAGGCCTAAGACAATAATTATTGCTCAACATATTATTGGATTTTCTGACCTATGAAACATCTCTAATTACTTTCCAAATGAATGTGAAAAAACAGGACAAAAAAGCTGACATCATTTTCTTCAGAAAACTGCCAGTGTCTAATTAGACACCAATGGCCTCCAGGGACCAGCATGGACCCAGAACTGCCTCTCTTATCTACACATTAGAAATGTCTAGAGACTTATAGCATTTTGTTCTTGAGATTTTTTTTTTTATTAGTTCCAAAGTTGGCCCATTAAATCAATCTTTCTGAGGAAGCAGTAAAACAAGCCAATGACTCTTCCAGGGTCCCTTCTGAGGAGCCGGAGTGAGCCACAGCTAAGTCCTAACACAGGCTTACCACCTGCAATTCTTGAACAACCACTCACCCAGAAAACCAGCTGATAGAATAAAAACTGTCCATGAGCTAGGAAAATCAAATTCTTCCTTCTCTGCTTTAACCAGATAACTCCTGTTTGCCACTGACTCATGAGCCAATACTTTCTCATCTATGCAAATTATAGATGATGCTTCAGGGCTGGGAAGATGTAAAAGAAGCCAGGTGCCAGAGAAGAGCTGGGAGGTGAGACCTAGACAACATAAAAAGTTTTCCCTCAGTGCTGTCCAGTCTACAGACTTGGTTCCAAACGTTCATGTGTTTTCCTACTACGGAAGAACATTTGATACATTTTTAGGTATATGGCAAGATAAAGTCCATTTGCTTAAGAAGTCATTCCTTCTTTGATGTGGTTAATTATGGTCTCTCGGGGGAACATACCAACCTTATCAAAACCTATCTGCAGGGTGCTCTCTCGGAAGCAACCTCCAGTTACTTCACCATGAGTATGGCTTTCACACCAATGACCTTCTCAGTGCTCCACAATCCCAGTAAGACAGGTTCTAGGTCAGTGATTTGAAGACTAAATGACACCCCACGATTGACACACAGCTCCAGTGTGAACGTGAGAGAGTCTCAAATCTAGACACTTCACTCCCATTTGTCTTCATCTTGCCCTTTACTGTCCACACATACACGGGTTTCAACTTTTTTCTCCCGGTTCTTTTCCGTCTTATATGCTAGAATTTATTGTTTTGAGGCTGAGATTTTTCTTCTCGAAAGTCTAAATATGTAACGAAGAAAAGTGAAAGTTCCTTCTGACCACTTTCAAGATTAGCACCGTGTCTTATGCCAGCACTTTCTCTCCTACCCATATGCTGTGTGTAACTCTCCGTGCTGACTTTTGTTAAGAATCAAATGGCTTTGTGTGAAATTAGTTATGTCAAGATCTTTAGGAAAGGAAAGCCAAGTGAATCTGTTAGATCCAAAAGGGAAGAATGAGCAGCAAAAAAGAGAAGGAAATTAAAACTAGGAAAAATATAAAGGGAAAACAAACAAACAAACGTCAAAAGATGCCGATGTGTGACTCATTGGAGGAAGTGCAATGAGTTAAGCAACTGACAAAAATGGAGAAAAACTCAGGCATTATTGTATTCTAAGATGTAGCAAAGTGGTAGGAGTTGAATAAATATTTAGTAAATGATTAACACACAGTGCTATTGCTCTGTCAGAAATAAGGACAGTAGTAACATTAGCCTTAATAACACTAATCATTAATTACATGCTTCCCATTTTATATTAATGAAAATGGTATCAAACACTTGCTTATACGTATCAAAGAGAGCATATGGGAAATATATATATATATATAAAAATATATATATATTTATATATTATATATATATACACACACACAAAGGTCAACAAAATAATATAGCTACTCATTATTATAGATGTAGGGGGAAACTATAAAGTATTGTTTGAAAAAGTAGCCAGACAGGAGGCACAGGGGAACAAATAAAGTTTTGAGTTCTAGCATGTTCTAGATTCATCTGATGTAGTGCTCCATCTATCTGCCTAACAAACTCTGCCAGAAGACTTAAGATCTCCACTTTAAAGTGTGGAGAGTTGAACATGGTGGTGCCTGCCAGTAATTCCAACTACTCAGGAAGCTGAGGCATAGAATTTCAAGATCAAGACTATAACGACGACAACTCCACTACTGTACGCAGGGTTGTCTTTGATCCCTAGCACCACACACACAAACAAACCACAAACAAATAAGTAAAGCCACAACTCAGAGAGGATTTGTATCATCAACCTCTTACTAAACCAAGACCACGGTCCACCAGCCAGTTCTTCCTCCATTTCTCCAGCATTTCCTCCAGAGCAACCTGCTGTTGGAATGTTCTCCCCCAGTGGTGATCAATGACAGAGAGTCTTGCTGCTCAGAGGATGCTAGAGGGATACATGATCTCAGTTCCACTCAGGAATTACAGAGCCACTTCTGCAGGTTAACAGACTCTCTAAGTGACTGACATACCACACCGGATTTGAGAAAATCTACAAAGATGGCATTTTCCCTAGAATTCAGCACAACCTTCTTCTCCAAATAAAAAAGGATGGAAAACTTCCCACTAGCCTCTACCAGTTGCATACTGGACATCATTAACCATGCCATCTTTGTTATGCACGTGGAGAAGGTCAGATGGTGTGCTAGGATTTGAACACAATTTGTTCCCAAGATGTTGGAGCACTAGAAGCTTAGGCCTCAGCAGGGCAACACTGAGCAGTGACAGAGTGGCTGGGTAGTGAGCCTTAAGAGCAGTAATTAGGTCATTGGGGGGTATTTCCTGGGAAGTAATTGATGCTGGCCTCACAGAGTGAGCAGTTCCTGTAAGTGTGTTCTGAAGAAATCATGTCTGGCCCAACCCCAGTGTCTGGCTCAGCCTCACCATGTCCTCTCTCCCACTCATGCCTACTCCGGCCATGATACTATCAGCCACACGGCCCTCACCAGAGCTACAGAAGCCAGGTGATCTGCAACGCTGTGAGCTAACTAAATCTCCCTTCTTTGTCTGTCACCCAGTCTTGAGCATCTATCTCCCTGTAGCCGTACACAGTAGAACAGAATGGGATAAGTCAAAAGACAGGGTTTTTCTCGATGTACGTGGAGAAGACAGTGGTTTTCTGCAGCTTGCATTAAAAAGACAATTCTCCACCAAGGGCTTTCTTCCCTTGCCTATCCAAAGACACCACACAGATGCTTCTAGCTCATTTCTGTGACTCAGGCCACAAAAAACAATGGGTCGAGTTACACAGGGCTGGAAAGTATTTTCTGGAAGTGCACTTGAGTTTCTTGAAGGACTAGAGTGGAGGTTAAAACAGGAAGAATGAGACACTCTTCCTGGTAGGCCCCTTCTACTCAGCCCCAAGATCAAGATGCATCTGCATAGCTATGGGCATGCCACTCTCCAGGCTTCTAGCTCTACCCACCAGCTACCCAGTGGCCTTGAGAAAGTCACAGTCCTTTCTTTGCTCCCCCCTTCATAAATTGGGCTTTAGCTACTTCACAGAGAACCCAGAAGGATTAATTAGTGTGTGTAAAGCTTTGAGATTCCCTAGATGAAAGTGCTTATATGAGCATAGATGATTATTATTATCATCTGCATTATTATTACATGATGTATGGATGGTAGGTTAAGCATGGGGTTACATGTCACCCTGCCGGGACTGATGGATTTCTGGATAAACAAAGAGAGCTGTAGGCTGTTATTACCCACCTGCCTTTCCCAGGTTACTCAGAAATGTATCATCAACTTTGTCAGGCTGGTAATACAAAAAAAAAGCCTCCTTGGTTCACTAGGGATGAATTCAGATGTCATGGTAATGACCTAAGACTGTAAATGTCTTCTGCTGTACGTCTCCATGATCAAGCCATCCTGCCATGCACCTGAACTCTGATGGCACGGTTCTGAACCTAGCCTGCCACTTAACTCAATTACCAAGGCAATTCAATTAGAAGCTTGCGTTTTCTTTCCAGGCACATTGCAAATGAAATTATAAATAAATGCTAAGAGAATTTTCTTTTTAATTTCCCCCAGGTGACCCCACTACACAACAACATCAAAGACGTCGAGAGTGGGGGGAGTTAAAGCCCCTTAATTCTATCCACACCGAGTAAGCTGGAAGTGGCCTCACAGCACAAGGTTAAGCCTTCCATTCCAATGATGCCTGGTTCTATAGTGTGTGTGCGCTCTGGGAGAAGTCCCCAGGAGCCAATATGGCAGAGTTGCCGTAATCGTCAGGGTTCTCTAGAGTCACAGAACTTATAGGTAGTCTCTATATAGTAAGGGAATTTGTTAATGACTTACAGTCTGTGGTCAAACTCCACAACAATGATGACAAAACCAGGAATTATGAAAATAGCCAATTAAAGGACACCCTGTGGCTTCCAGGGTCTGAACGTCTTAGAAGGGTCCTCAAAGCTTTACAGGTTCATGAATTTCTCAAGGTCCATGGCTTTCAGACTTCCTGTGACTCCCAAGGATTAAGGTCCAAATGTGTTCCTGGCCTTGAGTTTACTCTTTTGGACCTATGAAGGTCAGAGGCTCCAAAACCCTAACTCACACTAGTCTCTTCATGGAATTGCTAACTGCATCTGATCGTGCCTTGCCCCATAATTCCTCGCCTCTGACATGCTGTCATCCTTAGGAATGTTCAAGCCAGTACGAGCCACATAACCCAAGCCTGTTTGTCATTAGGGACACTCCATTGCTACAAATCTTTTTTCCATTTGGAATGTGTGCTTTGCTCCAACTTCTTGGCTGCCCTATGTCTCACACTGCTGGTGGAAGCGTCCTTTTGGGGTGTTAAGAAGACTCGGCTGTGGTTGAAATTTGGTAGAGGGAGCTCAGTCTGAGAAAGTATGAATCTTAATTTTATTTCGGATAAGATCTTGGAAGGTGTCCATGTTCTCCAAAGCCATCGGTCGGAATTCACTTGGCAACCAAGCACTCCCACAGGCTCCCCTACTCCTTTCCTGTGTGATTTATGAGAACCCCTCTTTCCAATAAACTTGCAAGAACCTGGGAAGCAGCTTCTCACCCAACATTTTGCATCTTAAGCTTCCAAGCTGAGCCAAGCTTTAGGAAAACATACTATGACAGAGAATGGGGGTGGGGGGGAGAGGCCATAGAACAAATTCTACTTAAAGTGCCTTCTTTCGATCACTTTCTGAATTAACAACTGCACTTTTCACTGATGCTAATATGGGTTCCAACATTGGCTTTTAGAAATGTCATGGCAGCATGGAGTAACATGGAATTGTTTTATCATTATAAAACCACATTTAAAAAAAAAAAACCTTAAAAACACCACATTGGGATCCCAGAGGCCTGAGTCCTAAACTACCACTTACATAATCTATCAATTTCTTACCGCGCCCCTTCTCCATGGTGGTTCCAAGAGCCCCAGCAAGTGCCTGAAACGGTGTCTAGCACCCAACCTTATATATATACTGCAGCTTATTATGCACACTTATCTGTGATAAAGCTTGATCTGTTCACTCGTCATAGTAAAGGATTAGCATAATGAAACAGGCTTTATACATTTATAAACTTCTCTGGAGATGCTCCCTTCCCTCTCTCAAAATACTCACTCTTCCTCCTGTGAGGATAGGAGAACAAACCATGAGCATTTGAAGAGAGGCAGTGAAGCAGATGAAGCAGGCATGAGGTGATATGTTAGACTTCTGCATAAAGGTTACTGGAACATGCGCCTGCAAGACCAGGGTAGTCCAGTAAAGGATCAGCTACTAAGTGACTATGGATAATAGCAGTTACAACATGGACACACTGGACAAGGGCATGGTCCGCATCCCCCACACCCCTGTATCCTCACTGCTCCGCATCCCCACACTCCCGCACACACACACCCGCACCCTCACACACATCCCTGCACCCCCAAACCCCTGCATCTCTGCATCTCCGCATCCCCGATGGGGTGGAGTGAATTGGCACAAGATTTAAAATCTGTGTTTTGTCCGTTTCTGGAGAGTTCCCTGTTGGTGTATTTCAGGCCGTGGTTGAGTACATGGAACTGAAACTGGAAAACAAAAGCACTGATACAGGACAGTTCCACATTTGTAAATGAAGAGGGCAGAGGGCAGAACCGATGGACAGCTCTGGAAGTTTCTACACGCATTGAGTGCCCCAAAGACGATTAGGGGACACTCTGCTGAGGCTATCGACCTCCCAGGCTTTCCCAGACAGACATTTCTTGAAAAGCTGTTTTAGGATAGGAACTGATATTCGAGACAAGTAGTCAATGTCTTTGCCCCCCAAGGATCTCCCACCTCACCACATAGTAGTAAAGTACTCTTACTGGCTAACCCAGGAGAATTAGCAAAGCTTGGCAAGTACAAGGTGAGGAAAAGGTGGTAGGGAAGGGGTGAATCCACATAAGCAAGGCTTCAGGGACATGAACTGCCTACGGTAGCTGGAAAGGAGCCAGGGCTGCCTCCACTGAACTAACTCAGCCCTAAGAGCCGGAAGGAAACGCTAAAGTCGCCCACCTTGTTCCTTCCCACTAATCTGAGCCCATTTCCTTCATCCAGACCATCTTTGCCCCTCTGTGCTTCAGCTCCAGAGCCAAACTAAAGACTCAAAGAGGGGACTGCTGAAGACCCCAAGGTCCAAGTCCTCACTTATAGGTCCCTGACTGTGTCCTGTGTGCCTAAAAGGAGGGGGGGAGGGGGTATGAGGAGATTAAAAATCAGGACGGAGCTGCCCTTAACTCTCTCTTCTGCAGTGAAGAAATATTTCACCCCACCCAAGTTCCTGTGCAAATGTACTGGCTTCCTTTCCTATTGTTCGACTTGAAGAGACCTCTGCCCCAGTAAGATGGGGTCTGAGGAAGTGAGGAGGCCAACTGAGCAAATTGCTATGTCATAAGTATCAATATCTTGCTCTCCCTGAAGGATGAATGTCTAAAACATCTGTTGCTGTGGTGACTTCCTGGCAATAGCTCTGGGTTGTTCTTAACGCCCTTTCCCTTCTCCTTTGAGATTTAAGGTTTCCCATGTGGCCACGAGGATCTGAAGGAACATAACCCAGGTCTTTGGCAGGTTCTCCTCCTGTTCGTACCATGAAACTGCCCTGCCTGCAACTAGCAAGCAACACTCTGCAGTTCCTTCAGTGCCAGAAAGCAAACCCAGTGGGGTTTGAGTCTTTAGAATCCACAGCAAGCAAAATGAGTCACAGGTTAGCAAACAGCAGTAAGTACAGACTTGAGCAGTGTCCGATTGGAGTACACTGCAAATGTCTCCGTTGGACCGGTTCTGGGTCCACTCACTAGTTGAAAACAGCACCTCGGGGTGCCCATGGCAGAGTTTGCTGGGAAATGAAATTACTATTTCAAGAGCATGGGTATGGTTTTCTTGGCAAGCAAAGCAACTGTGTGTGTGTGTGTGTGTGTGTGTGTGTGTGTGTGTGTGTGTAATGGAATGCCTCTGTGTATGTGTTTTACCTGGGGGGAGACTGTTCTGGGTGCAGGGAACACATGACATGCTATGCTCCTGTGTGTGAACTGTGTGCCCATATGAACTCCATAGGTTGGCATCTGGTGTCTTCTTCCATCATTCTCCACATATTTTAAGGCAAGATTTCTCACTGGCTTTGAAGCATTTGCAGTTTCTGAAGGAATGGGGCAAGCTCATTGGCCAGCAAGCGTCCAGGATCTGCCTGTCTTCAACCCTTGGATTACATCCCCACCCTTACCTTTTATGTGGCTGCTGCGGATTTGAATTCATGTCCTAATGGGTGCACAACAATAATCTACTTATGAACAATCAGTATCATAACAGCTTCTGGATGCTGCACTATAGCTGTTTGCTCAGATTACGTCCCTGAGCATAATCAAAAGGAGGTTGGTTGTTTAAAGTGGCTTTTTAAAAATTCTTTATAAAATCAACTTAAATACAAGGTGAGGTGAGAACAGGACCCAGGATGGGGGTGGGGGTGGGGTTTGAGAGGTGATGGAGTCACATGATGAATCCCGGGAATCAGATTCCAGAGACCAGCATCAGGGTACAGATCTAAGTTTATTGCACAGTGCTTTGAGCCAATCCCAAGCTCCTAAATCCTCAGCCAATCAATCCCAAGCCCCTAAATCCTCAGCCAATCATATCTCACCACACCATCATGGTACTCGATGAAAGCCCTGCTTGATGAGGTTACTCAGAAGGATCAGTAAGGGGGGTGGAGCAACCTCACCTGTAAGGACTTCTTTAAAGATGGAGGAAGCAGCCATCGCCCTGGCCTCCGTTCAGTTTTTTGATGTCTTACCAGTGTTCCAGGAGCCATCTTAGATCTAATACTGTGTGCGGCAGATCAGGCGTCTTCCAGGAGTCGAAGGAGCCTGTGTTGCCTTGTTCCCCGTCCCACTTTTTCCTTCACAAGGTTACCTCTGCATCCCCACATGGTGACATTTAAGGAAGAAGAAAGGTCTTATAAAACAGAATCTGAATTATAAACGAGCGTATTTCACCTGTCTTACTGTACGGTGAAATTGTAAGAGCTTTAGTGCTTAAGTTATACATACGTGAACGCTAGAGGAGCAATCAATTAAATGTGGTCATTCCTGGCCCTGGAGGTCTCACTTGATGCTGTCTAGTTGGGGCATTGTCTCACTCGGTTGTTTGGTGACTCCATTTAGATTCCTTTCATATGCATAATATTAGGAAGCTTCTGCAGTAGTGGGTTTCCTATGACCCCTCCAATGGCCTTTACTGTTAGCTGTCCCTCCCCAAGCTCCCTCCCTCACACTCTCCTGTGTCCTCCTCCCCATTTTATCTTCCCTCTCAGATAGAGCTCCCCTGTATATCCACGTCTATATATTCTATTTCCTCTTTCATAGATCCTCAGTGCTGCCCGAGTCCCTTCATAACTAACCTCTGTGGGTATATGACTTGTAGCATGCTTACCAAAGGCTTGAAAGCTGACCTCCACATAAAGAGAACACATACAATATTTGTCTTTTGGGGTCTGGGTTACCTCAGTTAAGATGAATTTTTTCTAGCTCTATCGATTTACCTGAAATTTTCATACTTTTGGTTTTTAACAGCTGAGTAATATTGCTCTGTGCAAATGTACCGTGACCCATTTCATGGGTGATGGACATGTAGGCTGTTTCCATTTTCTGGTGATTTTGAATAGAGTAACAATGAACGCAGATGGGCAAGCATCTCTGTAGTAGGATGTAGAATCCTTCGGGCATATGCTCAAGAGTGATGTAGCTGGATCTTGAGGTAGATTGGTTTTCAGCATTTTGAGGAACCTCCAGCAATGACTAAGTGTTCCCCTTTTCCCTGTCCTAGACAGTTGTGGTTCATTTTATTGATCTTGGCCATTCCAACTGGGGGTAAGACAAAACCTCAAAGTAATTTTAATTTGTATTTTCCTGATGTCTAAGGATGTTGAATATTTCCTTAAGTGTTTCTCAGCTGTGATTGTGTTTCATCTTTTGAAAACTCTGTTTAGTTCTATGCCCCATTTTTTAATAGGGCTATTTGTTTTCTTGATGTTCAATTTTGAGGAGATTTTTCCTGGTTCTTTATATAGTTCAAATGATATAACCCTCTATCAAATGTGTACTTCTCAGTTTCATGAGGTCCCATTTATTAATTGTGGAGTCCCTGTGTTCTGTTCAGAAAGTCTTTGCCCATGCCAATGAGTTCTAGACTATTCCCCACTCTCTCTTCTATCAGATTCAAGTATGTGGTCTTAGGTTGTAGTCCTTGATCCATTTGGAGTTGAGCTGTGTGCAATGTGATAAATATGGATGTATTTGCATTCGTCGGCATGCAGTCACTGTTTGACCAGCACCATTTGTTGAGGGTGATTTTGTTTCTCCCATGTGTATGTTTGTTTGTTTGTTTTGTAAAAATCATGTTTTGATAGAAGTAGAGACTTATGTCTGATCTTTAACTATGTTCCATTGGTCAACATGTCTGTTTTTATGTCAACACCATGCTTTATTAATTATAGCTTTATAGTACAAATTGAAGTCTGGAATGATACCTCCAGCACTTCTCTTTCATTCAGGATTGTTTTAGCTATTCTGGATCTCTCTCTCTCTCTCTCTCTGTGTATCCTTATAAGGCTGGAAAACGTTTTTTTCATTTTCTGTGAAGAATTATGTTGGATATTTGATGGGTATTTTATTGAATCTGTAGATTATTTTGCTAGGATGGCCATTTTTGCAATATTAATCCTACTGATCTATAAGCATGGGAGACCTTTCTATCTTCTTGTGTCTTTGACAACTTTATTTTACAATATATTATATTGCATATTTAAGATAATATATTTATATTATTAATATAGTAACAATATTAACTATTATTAATTAATTATTTTAATACACAAGTCTTCCTTTTGCTTTTGTTTCTTATCCCAAGATATTTGAGGGGTTTTTTTGTTTTGTTTTGTTGTTTGAGACTATTGTGGAAAGTATTGTTTCCCTGGTTTCTTTCTCAGTCTGTTTTATTATTTGTACATAGAAAGGCTACTGAATTTTGCATGCTAATTCTTTATTCTTCTACTTTGCTGAAAGTGTTTATCAACTGTAGAAATTCCCTGTCTTCTAAAATTTCAGTCTTTTATGTATAAAATCTTACCATTGGCAAGTAAAGATACTTTGACTTCTTCCATTCTTTTTTTTTTTTTTTTTTTTTTTTTTTTTTTTTTTTTTTGGTTTTTGGTTTTTGGTTTTTGGTTTTTTCAAGACAGGGTTTCTCTGTGTAGCTCTGGCTGTCCTGGAACTCACTCTGTAGACCAGGCTGGCCTCGAACTCAGAAATCCGCCTGCCTCTGCCTCCCGAGTGCTGGGATTAAAGGCGTGCACCACCACTGCCTGGCTCTTCCATTCTTTTTTGCTGTCCCTTGATCCCCTTGTCTTATTGTTCTAGCCAAGACTCCAAGCACTGTATCAAATGAGTATGGAGAGAGTAGACATCCTTGACTCCTTCTTGATTTGAGCAGAAATACTTTGGGTTTCTCTCCAGATTAATGGTGGTTGTAGATTCGCTATAAAAATAAACTTGTCTTTATTGTATGGAGGTATGTCTCCTATAATCATAGTTTCTCCAGGACATTTCTCATGACGGATGTTGGATTTTTATCAGAGACATTTCTATATCTAATGACATGGTCATGTGGTCATGGTCATGTGGTTTTGGTTCTTCAGTCTGTTTATGTGGTGGACTACATTTATCTGTTTACGAATATTGAACCATCCATGTTTCCCTGGAATGAAACCTACTTGATTATGGTGGATAACCTTTTTAATGTGTTGTTAGATTCTGTTTATAAGTATTTTACTGAGATTCTTTACATCTATGTTCATAAGGAATATTCAGTGGTGGTTTTCTTTCTTTCTTTGATCTTCATGTGGTTTAGGTATCAGGGTAATTGGGGACACATTTAAAAAGGTTGAAAATCTTTCTTCAATTTCTGTTTTGTGGAATAATTTGATAAATATTGGCATTAAATGTTTTTCTTGAGTGTCTGGTAGAATTCTGCAGTGAATCCATCTGGCCCTGAGCTTTTGGAGGTTGGAGACTTAATTTTTGCCTCTATTTCCTTGGAGGTCATAGGTCAGCTTAAATTTCACATCTGATCTTGATTTAACTTTAGTAGGTCATATATATCAAGCAATTTATCCATTTCTTTTAGGTTTTCTAGTTTGGTGGAGTACAGACTTTAAAAGTATATCCTCAAGAGTCTCTGAATTTCCTTGGTTCCTGCTGTAATGTTTCTCTTTTTGTCTCTAATTTTATTAATTTAGATCATCTCTCTGTATCTATTAGTTAATGTTGCTGATGGTTTTGTAATCATGTTGATTTTCCCAAAGAACCGATTTTCCATCTCACTTATTCTTTTTATTTTTTGTTGTTGTTTGTTTGTTTGTTTCTATCTTACTGATTGCAGCCCTGAGTTTAATTATCTCTTGCCATCTACACTTTTAGGATGTTATTTCTTCTTATTATTCTAGAGCTTTCAGGTGTGTTACTGAGTCACTAATATGAGCTCTCTCCAATTTTTTAAAGACTTATTTATTTTTATTTGATGTGCACTGGTGTTTTGCCTGCATGCATGTCTGTAAAGGTGTCAGGACCCCTGGAACTGGAGCTACAGACAATTGTGAGCTTCCATGTGGGTACTGGGAATTGAACCTGAGTCCTCTGGAAGAATAGCCCATGCTCTTAACCACTGAGCCATCTCTCCAGCCACCCTCTCCAATTTTTTAATGTGGGCCCTTAGTGCTATGAATTTGTCTCTTAGGACTGCCTTCATTGTGTCCCAAAGGTTTGAGAATGTGCATTTTTCTCTTAATTCAATTATAAAAAGTTTTAATTTCCTTCTTGATGTCTGTATTGACCCATTTTCTTACTCAGTATGGAGTTGTTCAGTTTCCATGAGTTTATATAGTTTCTCGTGTTTATATCCAGCTGTAATCTATGATGGTCAGATAGGATGCAAGGTGTTACTTCAATATTCTTATATCTGTTGAAACTTGCTTGTGTCCAAATATGTGGTCAATTTGGAGAAAGTTTCATGAGCTGCTGAGAAGAATGTATGTCCTCTTTTCAAAAAAAAAAAACAAAAAAAACCAAAAAACAAAACAAAACAACAACAAAAAAACCTGTTCTACATTCTACTCTCATTTATTATATCTATACCACAGTTTCTCCTCCCTCCTCTCCTCCCAGCCACTCTTCCCACCTCTCCTTCTCCCATATTCACTCCCCCTCCATTTCCCTTCAGAAAAAAAGCAGACCTCCAAAGAATATCAACCTAATACAGCATTACAAGTTACAATAATACTAGGCATGAAACTTCACATCAATACTGGTTAAGGCAACCCAGCTGGAGGAATAGGGTACCAAGAGCAGGTAAAAGTGTCAGAGAAGTCGCCCACTCCCACTGTTAGGAGTTTTACAAGAATACCAAGCTACACAACCATACCATACATGCAGAGGACCTAGGTCAGACCATACAGGGTCAGTGATTGTCACTTTAGTCTCTGTGAGCCCTGCTTAGGTGGTTCTGTGGGTCATGTTCTTGTGGTGCCCTTGACCTCTCTGTCTTTTAAAATCCTTCCTCCCCCCTTCTGAGGAGTTCCTCAAGCTCTACCTAATGTTTTTCTGTGGTTTTCTGCATCTACTCCCATCAGTTGCTGGATGAAATTTCTTAAAGCTTGGGAGAAATGTTCTGTAGATGTATGTAGGTCCATTTGATTTGTAACAACATTTAACTCCAACACTTCTGTTGAGTTTTTGTATGCATAACCTATCAATTAATAAGAGTAAGGTATTGAAGTCACATATCACTAGGTGAGGATATAGTCGTAGTAATGTCTCATTTATGGACTTGGGTACCCTTGTGTTAAATGTATAACTGTTTAGAATTATGAATTCCTCTTTGATTTTTTTTCCTTGAATGAATATGTAGTGTCCTAACCTAACCTATCTCTTCTGGTTAGTTTTGGTTTGAAGTCTATCTTGTCAGATATCTACTTTCTTCTTGGGTCCTTTGCTTAGAATATCTTTTTCCATCCTTTTACCCTCATACGATGTCTAGCCTTGGTGGTGAGGTGTGTTTCTTAGATGCAGCAGAAACAAATGGATCCTGGTCTCTAGTCCAATCTGTCAGTTTGTGCCTTTTGATTGGAAAATTGAAACCATTAGTATTGAGAATTATCAATGAAAAGTGTTTGTTGGTTCCTGTTTATTTTTCTTATTATGGTATGAGTTTTCCCCCTCTTTTGATTCAATGTTCTGAAATTATTTATTCTTTGTGTCTTCTTGTGTTTGCTTAAGTACTTCAGACTGAACCTTCTAGCATCTTCTGTAGACCTCAGTTGGTAGATGGATGATTGCTTAAATTTCTTTTCTTTCTTCATCAGTTGTTATTGATAATTTTGCTGGGTATAATAGTAACCTGGGTTGGCAACTGTGGTATCTCAGAGCTTGTGAAACATTTGTCCAGGACCTTCTGGCTTTCAGAGTCTGTATGGATATGTCAGGTGGTATTTTAATGTGTCTGCCTTTATATATGACTTGGTCTTATCTCCTTTACAGCTTTTAATACCCTTTCTCTGTTCTGTATATGTATTGTTAATATTATTATTATCATCATCATTATTATTAGTCATGGGAAATTTCTTTTCTAGTACAGCCTATTTGGTATTCTGTTTGCATCTTGTACCTTTATGGACACCTCCTTTTTCAAGTTGTGGAAGTTTTCTTTTATGATTTTGTTGAAAATCTTTTCTGTGCCTTTTGACCTGAGTTTCTTCTTTCTTCTATCCCTATTCTTCATAGATTTAGTCTTTTCATAGAGTTCCAGATTTTCTGGAGGTTTTTTTAGATTTAACATTTTCTTTAACTGATATATTAATTTCTTCTACCTTGTCTTCAACCCTGAGATTCTCTCTCCCATGGCTTGCCATATGTTGATGAGGCTTACCCCTGAGGGTTTGACATCTTAAGTTCTTCACTTCCAGTTTTGGTTTTCTTTAGTGAGACAATTTCTTTGTTAAATTCTTTCACATCTTGAACTGCTTTCTTTTTTTAATTTTATTTTATTGTTTGTGTTTTCATGGGCTCCATTAAAGGCCTTATTTATATCCTTTTTAGGGTGCTTGAACATATTCATAATTGCCATTTTGAAGTCCTTGACATATGCTTCAGCTATATTGCATTTCTCGTGGCCTGCTGCAATAGGGTTGCTAACTTCTGGTGGAGACATGTTATCTTAGCTGTTCATACATGTGTTTTTGCACCTGGATCTAGGTATCTGCAGTTATATGATTGAGGGTGTAGGTGTTTCTTGGTGTCAATATTTGAATTGGCTTTCTTGGGATAGATGCTCCATTCTCTGGTTTTATTGCCCTCTCGGAATCCTAGGCAAGTGTGGTGGCTATGGGGTCCCTGGTAGAGATTGTTTCTGAGTCTTGGTTGGACCAGTGTGGCCACTGGGGGTCCTTGGCTGATGAAAAGAAATGGAAATGGGCTAGAAGAGAAGGTTGAGAATGTCAGTGGGAAAGCACTAGGTAGGGGCCTCACCAAGATGTAGAGTTCCCCAGGAATCCACTATAAAATACTTTTATTTGATGTCTCTTCAAACATATCAACTATGGGCACTTAGAAATTTAGCTGAGGCTTCCCTTATTTTTTATATAGTTTTGTAATCCTATATTATTAGAGCTATAACAGGATCTTTCTGATCATAGGACCCTTATTATAATAGCTTTCATCCGTGGCTCATAGAAATCTATTGTGAGTTAAGCCAGTTTCTCATCCAGCTAAATACCCAGTGCTCACCTGACATTAAGAATCTAATTTCTGAGCTAATAATGTAGAGTGCTTTCTTAGAATGTGGGAGGCTCTTTGTTCAGTTCCCAGCACCAAACTAAAATAATATTAAAAGAATTGGATGTAGTTTTGTCAGTTGTGCCTTGATAAAACTGTGTAGAGGGGGAGTCCAGAAAAATGTCCCCAAAAGTTGAGAAGGGAAAGGGGGTTTTCCTTTGCGCCCCTGTCTCTGCTGTCTTTCAGGAGCATTGTTCTTATAGCCCTCTCCCCAGATGACCAGAATGGTCCAGCAGCTACTGCAAGATTGTTCTGTACTTACTAGCAGAGAGAGAGAGAGAGAAAAAAAAAAAAAAAAAAAACCTCTGTACTAAGAAAGAGAAAACAAATCCCCCCCTTCAACCATTCCAGCAGCCACCATGACCAAAATGGCTTCCAGGCAAAGAAAAGAGTCTGGATAGTAGCGTTTGCAATTCCCAAGGTCAATTCCAACCTCCCAAGATGAGACCATTAATGTGGTATTGAGAAGAATTACACCAGAGTCTATCTCACAACTTTCCCACCATGGAGATGTGAGAGTCTCAAGAACATAGTTGTCATATAAAATACAGCACAATAACTAGAAACGATGAGTTTTGAATTTTCATATTCCTTACCTTTATGTAATTTAATTGTGAGTCTGTATAATTAGTAATAGCTACATGTAACAATTTATTTACAAAATTAGAAAGTCAACAACTTTCTCTTGAAGACCATTATGAACCAGCACACCTCCTAGTCCCAGAAAAAAATAATCCAGAAGCATGGTTTTACAAGAGTCTGAGACAACAAGCCCAATTTCAGTTCTATGTCTGTATCCAAAGGGATTTAAGGTTCTGACTGGTCCTGTGCCTTGGGAAGGAATCAGGTAGCCTATGAACAGTCTGACACTGGGGAAGCTAATGAGTGGTTCTCAGATAGAAAATGAGAGAGGGATGGGGGCCAGGGACGTTCTAACTCTTGACCCTATCAAGGAGAGATAAGTAACACGGACATAGAATTTATTGTACACTTGGAGAAGATAGTGCTTAATTATTTCCCTAGTGTCACAGACATACAGAACTCTATCTATGAGAAATCAAAGGCCCGGGCATGGTAATTGGCTGGCTCAGAGTCCCACACATGTAGTGAGCCTCAGAGCCAGGAAACAGAGCAGATCTTTGCAATGGACTAGTCAGCCATATCTAATTAGGAGAAATACAGAATTTGGAGCATAATTTGAGAAGACCAACAAACACCTTATGTTGTTGTGTATCCAAAGAATTTAACATTTGTGAGCTTGTTTCAGGAAATAATCACATACGTTCTCAATAGTCTCCCATTAGGAGTATTCATTCCAGAGTCATCAACAGAAGATTGGGGATAATTTAAAGGGACACTGGTAGGCAAATAGTTAAATAGTGTCTTTCATTTGTGTCATGATATATAATTTGCCCTAATATGCCTCCTGAAGAGAAAACAAATTAAGTCTGAAATGTAGGATTTTTTTTAAAATGTTCTTCAACTTGTATTTATTGGTGTATTTTCATTGTACATAGTGATGGGTTTCATAAAGACAATCTCTTTTAAACATACCAAGTACTTTGATTATATTCATTCTCTCTACCCTCCACCCCTCCTCCCTTAAGCCGTCCCCTAGTCTCCTCCTCCTGTCTTCCTTCTACCGTCATACAATAAATAGAAATGATTTTATGTGTCTATATAAAATCTATTTATAGGGAAAAAGAAACATGTCTGAAAAGACAGAGCATATTAAAACATTAATTCATCTCTACAATGAACAAAAACTGACTTTGCATCTTTTCACAATTATTACTTTTGTGTATTTTTAAGATTATTTAAATGTCCAGTCAATTAACTACAAGAACTAAGCTCTGCCTGTGGTCGGTGTTAGCATTCTTCTTGTCACAAGGGCAGTGCTCACCCTGTTTTAATCCTGTGGAAAGTGTTTAGCTGGGGATTGGCCCACCCTGTGGCAAATAGAAAGGGGGAGGTACTAAACAGGGAGAGGGGCATGTCATGGCCTCCAGTACATTCAGTTATTAACTCTGTGTGTTAACTCTTTCAAACTCGTTCTGTGCTCTTGAAAAGCTATCTGCTTTAGAAACCTGCTGTAAGATAGCAGAATGGTTGTCAACTCGGGAATCCTTCGCTTTCACTCATCTAGAACAAGTTCAGAGTCAGAGGCTTTGGAGTCTCAGTCCAAATGTGGTGCCAATGCCAGAAGACCCGGGTTTAAAATGTTTAAGTCTAGAGGAAACTGAGGAAACAAAATGATGGGAGGGCTGTGAAACAGGCAGGGGAACAGTTTAGGAAATTAATTTCTTTCGCTTAAAGGAAAGTTCATAGATGTTTCTCTTTTTAAATATACGTCTTTTGCAAATCACAATGGGCTTAGACTGCCCAGATTCACCAAATTGAAGACAAACAATTGCCAAATCAATGCACATGTCCAGGAGCACCCCCAGCCTCCCAACCAGGCAGAAATCTCCAACTCTAAACATGTTTTTTATGTTTAAAAAACATGGAAAAGAGAAATGAGACATAACCTTTGCCCTTCCCAAGCATTGGCTCCAAAGCCCAAGTGTCAATGCTACAAGTACTGCTTTAGAAAGAAAGCTTTGCTTAGAATTGGAAGGTGTAAGCCTTGGCCCTGGCTCTGCCATCTATGGGCTCTGGGATGTGATGGGGGTATGAGTTAATGCCACTAAAGCCAGTATTTTGTTTTATAAATACAAATAGCATGGCAGCACACAACTATGTGCACACTTTCAGGTACAGACAGGATGATCAGTAGCTATGTGGTGAGTCAAACTTGCTTTGCAAACTGCAAAATAATCCCTCTACTGAATTTATCACCACCTAAGACTTTTACTTTTTCCTAGCTCAAATAAATGCAAGCTTCCTGAGGGAAGAAACATCTTTTTGCTGTTCATTGCTATGTCTCCAGAGTCCAGAACAGTGCCTTGTTGGTAGTAGGCCATTGCTCAATATTTGCTAAATGAGTCTGTGAAAGCACCTCTCACAGGTTAATCCCTTAATGAGAAGCA
Source organism: Rhynchomys soricoides (assembly GCA_019843965.1). Classification (NCBI taxonomy): domain Eukaryota; kingdom Metazoa; phylum Chordata; class Mammalia; order Rodentia; family Muridae; genus Rhynchomys; species Rhynchomys soricoides. The sequence goes on along the minus strand of JADRCH010000028.1, from coordinate 10,144,124 downwards.
ATGTTGCTACCTGCTTGTAAAACATGGGTGAGTATTAAAGATGGTGTGTTCCCGGGAGTCCTTAACCGGCTTTTCTATCCGACTTGTTCTGGCTTTAACCATAGGCTAACCCTTACTCATGATCTACATAGATCACAAGAAATAACTTTGTTGGGAACCTCCTGAAGTCAACTTACATGAAGAGATCATCTCAGAAATGAGTTGCTTCCCATAAGTCACTCTTGTTACCAGACTGTTTGCTCCTTCTTGAATGGAATGCAAGGACTTAGGGTAGAGAATTGCAAACAGTGTCTCTTCTCATATAATTCCTGATCTTCAGACAGCAATATCTACAGTACAAGAGGGTCTTAGCACTGAGTTGCCATTGGCTTATCATAAGGACCACATTCCTTGGTAAGGATCCTGCCCATTTACTGCTTCGGTACCTAACCCTGGGTTTTACAGAAAGAACCAGACTCCCTGTCTCAAAAGCAGCTACTCCAGGACAGCAGGGGATTGCCTTTGTCTGGGTCACCCAAAGCCTGTAACATACTGTCCTTCAGAAGTCATGTGAAAAGAAATGTTTAGGAAAGACTTTATTTTCTTTAATTAAATATGTTTTTTAATGTTCAAGCATTTATCTAATGTGTTTGGAGTCAACCCCCTCCCAAATTTCTCCTCTACCCACATAACTTCTCTCTCTCTCTCTCTCTCTCTCTCTCTCTCTCTCTCTCTCTCTCTC
>JADRCH010000028.1:10089522-10142202 GCA_019843965.1 Rhynchomys soricoides | reverse complement strand
TCTCTCTCTCTCTCTCTCTCTCTCTCTCTCTCTCTCTCTCTCTCTCTCTGATGTGAGCTCCCAGCTCCTGCTCCAGCACCAGTCCTGCCCCCTTCCATAATGGTCATGAACGCTAACACTCTTAAACCAATAACCCTAAAATAAAATCATTCTTCCATAAGTTGCCTTAGTCTTGGTGTCCAATCATAGCAATAGAAAAGTAACTAAGGCAGAGTCTTACCATCAAGTCCCGGAGGGTAAGCAAGAGCAAAGGTAGGAGCCTACAATGGTTAGAGGTCTGTAGGGTATCACCAACCAACACCTCAGAAATATATCATTTATACCTAACTGTTGGCTTTTCACTTAATAGCTAACAGTGTCTAAGGAAGGTGTTGTCTCCCTCCACCTTTATAAGGTAACACAATTTAAATATTTTTATAAGTGTATAGATGTGTGTGTATGTTAGGAAACCCCTACAGTAGCAGAATGTTCAAAGGTGTTTCTTCAGTGTTGGTTATCTTTCAAAGAAACGCTCCCTGTCTGGTTAGCATTCGGATCACAAAGCTGCCTTTGACAGTGGGAAAGCAGATCTGTGCACAGAGATGACAGTCCCAGAAATGGTCATCACAACCCCCAGAAGGTAGTGATGGACTGGTTGCAGGAAAATGTCAGTGTGTAACTAAAGAAGAATAAACATATTTGACAGCCGACCATCCCTCAGAAACAGAGGCACAGTGTAAAGAGAGATCAGTGCCGAAAAGGGTTGCAGGCAGGACACCATCGTTCGTTCGTTCGTTTGTTCGTTCGTTCATTTGTTCGTTCGTTCGTTTGTTCGTTCGTTCGTCGTTTGTTCGTTCGTCGTTTGTTTTTCTTTCTTAGTTTTTCCACAGGGCCCAAAGAAACCAAACCAAAATACAGTAAAGTCCCCTCTCATTTGACCCCTACAAGGAAAGTACATTGATACAGCCCAAAGCAAAACTACCTGTTTGTGTGTTTCTCTTTCCAATCCTTTCCTTTCTTTCTGGAGAGCCAACCAGCTCTGTCCAGGTCCTTGTTCTACTTGAGAGAGATAGATGTTGCCTGATTCTACGATTGCTAATTTTAAAAAAAACTATATTTTTACATAAGTGAAAGAAGGAGGGAGGGAAGAATGGAGAGAGAGAGAGAGAGAGAGAGAGAGAGAGAGAGAGAGAGAGAAGACAATGGAGGAATTCTAAACCAAAGTGAACAATCATAATAATGTCAGACAATAGGAGTTTTTGACTTCTATGTTTTGAAAGGCAGTTACTAAAAATTGTCAAGCTCTCTTCAAATAATTGGGTCTTTGTCACACACAATAATTACAGCAGAGAAAGGGGAAAATATTAAAATCAAATTCTGCCATTCTGCGTCCTAAAGAAACTTCATTTTTAACTGTTTCAGAAGCATTCAGCAAGAAAAAAAAAGGCATTTTTTTCCTTCTCTCAGACACGTACAACTGTCTTGTGCATCTTTCACATGTACTCTGACTTTGACAGATAATTAAACAGGAGTAAGGAAAGATCTCACCCAAGTGTCAATCTGCTTTTAAAATACCTGAAAAGCTTCTCTCGTCTCAGAAGTCTCCTTCCTCAGTTTCCCTCCTTGTTGACACCTTAAGGTGCTAACTGGAGTTTCTGCCCAGTGCACAGCTTTTAAGAGCCATGGTCTCAGATTTCCAAGCAGGAAAAAAACAAGTTGCATTCCCCTCTAAACCCAGTGCAGCAGGCGCCCAATAAAACCTCCTATAAAGTGGAGAGCCAGGAAAGGCTGGGAGCCCACAGCTGTGTGACAGCTAGGAAGTAAAAGAAGGTCTTAAATGACCCGCCTTACTGGCATGCTGTAATCCTTTATCAGCACAATGGAAGGAAGCATGTTTCATTTATTCTTAACTTTCTGGAGATGACAACCCAGATTTACTCAATATAAACGGAATGCATTTGGCAAGCTTTCTAGAGAAAAAGAAGAGAGGCCAGCTTCGGAATGAATTGACATTATTTAATAGGAGCATTTGACGGAGAAAATGGAAGCCCATTGGCTAAACTTCAGGCTGCCTTACTGCAATGGAGACCTGGATTCCACAGGGGAATGTCATTTCTAACCATCATTGGCAGGAGGAAACAGCCAAGCAAGATATGAAAATAACAAGTACTTACACTGATAGCTACAAGAAGAGAGCTGGAGAATGAGCCAGGATCTCACCCAAAGCGATCTCCACTGAGGCGCTATGAGGCCAGCTACACATTCCAAACTGAGCCTGATCCCCAAGGTGCGGGATGATTTTTGAGACTCAGCAAACCTTAGACATCAGACATAGATCTTGATAGGCTTGAGGGGGAAAAAATCATACTATAAAACACAGAGCCTCATCTATCTTAACCAAGATATAAATTAAATTTTCTCCCAGAAATGTCCTATAAATAAGGAGTCTATCTATAGTGAATCATTCTACCTACATGGACTGTGCATAGCCCTAAGACCATAATGTCTGAGACATGATTTTGACTTTGACAAGAGTCAAAGCTGCAGAAGAGACCACAGGCAACAGTGCTTGCTGCCACATGAGTTCTACTGTGTCTACATGTAATAAATAACACATGTGTTACAGTGACTGAGGGCAGCAGGTACTTGCTGCCACTACCTTAGGCATGAGCTCTACAGGTCATGACATATGTGTTACAGTGACTGAGGGCGACGATCAGTCTGTCCACACGTTCACTTCAGTGTGACTTGTTTTAAATAACTATAATTTGAGAAGGAATGATATGGCTGAAATCCACCAATCTTTACCTTTGGTTTTACTTCAGTCTCTATTGACCATTCTCTACCAGGTAGAAGGCTGAGGTGCTGTTTTCCTGGTCTACAAAAACTGTTGGATGAAAAACCAGACATAGATTTAGTGGGGTTTTATTTTCAATTTATATTTAAGTAAAAAGTGGTGGGAGTATTTTCCCCAAGAAGTTAAATAAATGAGCCTTAGATCAATGATGGGTAATGAAACACAAAAAAACTATAAACTAATTCCAAACTATGCCTCGACTTTATTTTCATGGATGTGTGGAGACTTTAAGCAATGACTAAGCAAAGGTAATGACAGGGAAATGATTTAGAAACTTAAAAAATAAGAATTCAATTAGATGGAGGATTCCTATATTGGACCTAGCTAGTCCATGCCCAATTCCGACCTTTTGGTTTATTCAAAGATTTGCTCAGAGCCAGCACGACCCTGTCCTCAGAAAGTCTGAATCTAGCCATTGATTACATGAGATTGAGTCACAGCCCCTATAAACTCTACAATACTATGGTGAGATTTCTGTTAAAATCAAGCTTGTGAAAATACCATGCAAAATACAAATGATCTGAGAGAGGATGCTAACTTTTAACTGAAGGTCCCAAATAGTGTCTGAGAGACACCTAGGCTATACCAGCCAGTGCCTCAGAATCACAACATAGTCTGAGTGAGCTCAGCTGCTCAGAGAAGCATGGAGCTCCATGAGCTGTGAGGCAGCAATGCTGAGCAGGAGCCAGTGTCCCAGGGTTGTCTTACGAAGCAAAAATCCAATTAATATTTACTATGCATCTTAAGAAGCATTTTGCATATATTAACTTATAGGCATGGGCACTGTCAGGATCATTCTCCTTTTGTGTAGTTGAGAAAGTTAAAGAGAAAAACCACCACCACCACAACAACAAAGAAACCAGACCACATAAGGTCAATGGATTCGGTAGACACAGAATCAAACCCATGCTCCGAAGCTCAAAGCCCGGCTTTAACAGTCTTTCATTCTCTCATCACTGCAGAACAAAGCCTCAAGACCTCTGAGCCTATGAAGACCTGGGCAGTCCTATGACCTGGCAGGGGAGGTGGAGGAGTGGTCAGAACACAGTGCCCCTGTCTGGGTCTTGGGGCCAGAGCTGGGAGGCGGGGGGAGGGGGTTAGGGGGTGGGGGGGAAATGATAAAGACTTTAAATATCGGTGATGTAGCTGAAGCCAACCTTAGTGCAGAAGAGGAAGGCAGAGTCTGGTACACAGGACTGGCAAGGTAAGACCTTTCACTGGGACCAGGCGCTCCTCTGTTGCTCCCCCCACTTGTGTTGGGAAAGGGAGGAGGGCAAGGAGAACCTCTAGAACAGGATACCAAAGAAATGAGAGAGACACCCCTTCCTGAAACTGACAAAATCAAGTATTCCCTATAAGCCAGGCATGGTGGCTCATGCTTATAACCCCAGCTTATTTGATTCTGAAACAGAAGGATCTGAAGTTGAAGGCAAGACGTCATCCTACTTCAATCCTGGGGCTAGCCTTGGCTAGATGAGACCATCTCAAAAAACAAAACAAGTGATTTTCTCCCTTAAAATAATCCAAAGCCAGGAAATCTGTGCCCAGGCAGGAAAACGAATAGGTCACTGGCATTTGCCCACCTGCTGTTATGCTACCTTGAAGCTTTCCCAGAGCCTAAGAGACTTTACCCGGCATCACCCAGACGTCCATTCAAGACTCGAGCCTCAGTGTGATCACTACTGTTTCGGTGCTCTTGTCTGTAGTAATATGCCAATCACTCTGAGCATTCCGATCACACCCTTTAGCATTGTGCTGGCTAGTTTTATGTCAACTTGCCACAAGCTAGAGACATTTGAAAGGAAAGAACGTCACTTGAAAAAGAAAATGCCCGCATAAGATACAGCTGTAGTGAATTTTCTCAATTAGTGATCAATGAGGGAGGGCCCAGCCCATTGTGGGTGGTGCCATCCCTGGGCTGGTGGTTATGAGTTCTGTAAGAAAGCAGGCTGAGCAAGCCATGGGGAGCAAGCCAGTAAGCATCACTCCTCCATGACCTCTGCATCAGCTCCTGCCTCCAGGATCCTGCTCTGATTAAATTCCTGGATTGTTACTCTGAAGTGTAAGTAAAATAAACCCTTTCCTCTCCAAGTTGCTTTTGTTCATGGAGTTTCATCAGAGCAATATAAACCCAAATTATGACAGGCTTCTAGCCCTCAACTAGCCTGACTCTCTGTGGGAAGGGCTTTGTCTCCCAATGCCTCATTCTATACACGTATGAGTAGGCCCAATATACAGTAGATGCTCAGTAAGCATTTGACTGACTACACAGTGTGTTTGTGTTAATCCCAATGTACACATGTCGCATATAATAGAACCAATGGGGAATTTAAGAGTGCAGTTTAGTAACTGCAACAATGTTCTTTCCCCTTTAGCAGAATGCAGACATATGTACAGAGTGGAGTAAGCAGGGAGAGTCTGACCAGCTCTACTCAGACACTGGGAGTACACGGGGGCACTTTCTAGGAAGAATGTTTAGACAATCGTTTGGAGACCACATCTCTAACCGCTTCATTTTTCAATCGAGGAAATTGAAGCCTAGAGGGGTTACATTATTTCTCTGAACTCACGGTCCAAAAATGTTTTCCCATGAATGCCACTCCGTGTGAATGCTATGTCTGCACATTACCTGTCTGGTACCGGTCAGAATGAAGCTTCTGCTTCTAGAAGTAAGAGCGTTGTTTACGTTGCCCTGTCTCCAGACTCTGGGAGAATGGAGTGTCTTGCATATTACAAATCATATCTTTTGATGAGAAATTCCATTTCTTACTGTTTAGTTCTAATAAATAAACCTTGGCACAGTACGAGTTTCCTGCCTTCTCTACCCATACCCGCCCCAAGCTCTTCAATGTTAGCCTCCTCCTCTCTTCCTGAAGTTCAGTGCTTTCTTCCCCTCCCCCATCCCCACTCGGTCTCCACTCCTCCCTCCTCTACCCCAGTTGTACTCCACATGCTCCACGTCTGTCAAAATACCCTGCAGCCACAGGCTCCAAGTACTTACACAGCTCTGAGTGTGTGTGGAGCTCTCCCACCACCAGCACCACAGAACACACACACACACACACACACACACACACACGAAATCACCCAGGCCTCGCTGAAATAGGATTTTCCATGAAGTCTTGGCAATCGAAGCCATTTACTTGGCATTCCTCCACCTTATCCTCCTCTTCCTCCTTTTCATCCTCCTCCTCTCCCTCCTCCTCTCCCTCCTCCTCCTCTTCCTTTTCTAAGCTCTGCTGCCAGGCGTGATTCATTTGACACTTCGCTCTTTTCCCTGGTTCCTGCAGATGACAGAGGAGGTGGGATCATAGAAAACAAGTGATAGGTTATTATGGAAAGTTCTCCACATGAAACCTAGCCATCTGGCAAAATGTGTAACGAGGGGAAACCAATGCAGGAAAGGAAAGCCCGTGAGACCTTCACTAGTTTCAGGTAGAGAAAGATGAAAACCAGGAAAGGATCTGTTTATGCCCGTGGCCAGTTAACACAGAACGTACATGAAATGAAGCAGTTGAGATTGGCGAAAGAAACCTGTATCCAGGCTGTGTGAAGAACTCTGAGAATCCAGATCTCCAGAAAAAAAAATGGCACACTTGTAGGAAAACTTTTTTATAGTATTCACTGAGGTTACAATGTGTACCTCTGTCTGATAAGTAGGTATCAATAACATGTAACTACCTTGTTCTTCCTTGTTCTACCTTGTTGCCACATGAATGATGCTCAAGTTGGGAATAAGGATACAGTTCACTTGCACAGCACTTGCCTCACACGTGCACAAAGACAAGGACTGGGGAGATGGCTCAGAGGTTAACAGCACTGGCTGCTCTTCCAGAGGACCTTGGTTCAATACCCAGTACCCACATGGCAGCTCACAACTGTCTGCAACTCCAGTTCCAGGGCATCCAACACCTTCACACAGACATACATGCAAGCAAAACACCAATGCACATAAAAATAAAACAAATAAATAAAAAGGAATCATCACAAAAGCCCCTTACAATAAAAGTAAATCCTAGAATCATCTCCTATTACACTTGTGTGCTCAAGAGGTATTCTCCCCGTGCAGCCTGGTATCCAACATGGAGTCAAGGATGGAGCTACATTCATCTCAGATCCCTCCTCATAAAAAGCTATACGTCAACCACAATGAAGATTCTCCAAGTTCATTTCAACTGAGACAGAATGTTGGCACAAGGCAGAGAGGAACTGTGCTTTATGAGAGGCAGACAGGGCTGGCTTCCCCCAAACTTGGCTCGGACGAGCGGCAAGTTATTTTGTAATAATGAATATAGAAGAATATTTGTGTTTGAAACATAATGGTGTCTGAGTAAATCACACCATAAGTGGCATATAAATTGTCTGTGTCAGAAGAGGGAAGGGAAATGCTGATTTTTGAAGCAACTTTCAAAGTCCTCCCTTCTGTCTTTGGTATGCAAAACAATGGTGATATACACACTTCAAAACACCCCAAGTCGTATTTCAGAGATAAATGATCTCTGGCTCCCACCAAGAGTCGGTGTCCTGGGAAAGGATCTGATTCCAGGTTTCATCTGCCCAAGAGGACTAGTCTCTATGTGAAACTTTCTAGTATGACTCATCATCTCTTAAAAGCTGTTCTTAGGGCACAGTGACAGCACCTGTGGTCACAGCGGTCAGCATCAGCAAGCAAGAGGATCAGAAACAGAAGGTCATCCTCAGCTGCATAGCAAGTCCAAGGCTAGACCCAGACTGCAAGAGACCCCCGTCTCAAAACACTCACATAGAAGGGTCCGTGGCTTTTCCGGCTGTGGCCACCACATGTTCATCATCCGTCAGTCTCAGCTGAAGACTCTGCTTGTCTCGTATACCGTAAACTTCCCAGAAATGAGCAAAGGAAAGCTCCACTTTCCCAACATGATGAACTGTTTGTATACACCTCTGTCCCTTCGTCTGTATGTTTTGCCCTTCCTCTTGCAGCCGCGTCTGGAGACACGGATGCTGGAAGTGGTCATTCTATTAAAAGCCACCGACTTGCTCTGGTTATAAAAGGGAGGATGAACGACTTTATCACAAAGCCCAAGTGCAGGAGCAGAAGACTAAAAGGGGAGCAGGGAACTCAAGGGTCTGTCCACGCTCATTACAACTCCCCCACCTCCTTCTTAGCATGGTGCCGCTTTGTCCATTCATGAGTATAAAACGGCTGCCCAGGACTCCCAAGTTCAAATATTACATTTTTTTTTAAAGAGATACAGAATCCCCTGTCCAAACTCAAGGAGAGAATTCTAATGGGCCCAGATACACATCCTTAACATACAAAAAGTGTAGGGTCCTGTTCCTTCTGAGCTGCTGGGAGCCAATCATGATGAGCAAAGCATTCTGGGTGATGAGTAGCTGGTGACCCACTGGGAAGACAGGATAGTAGTGACTCCTCTGCGACTGAACCAGAAACTCTAAGTGGGAGTAGGTGGGATCACAAGCAAAATGCCAACATCATGTTAGCCATGAGAGAGGAGAGAGAGCGAGAGCGAAAGGAGAGAGAGAGAGAGAGACAGAGAACAATATGGATGTTTAAAGGGGAACTATGAACATCAGGTAGGGGTCTGAAAAGAGAGAGAATCTGAACAAGAGAAGACTAGTAGTGGAATACATTTGACACAAAAGAAGAAAAAGCGTTGGGGGGGGACCATTAAGGGGGGGCAGCAAGGGTGGGAGGGGAATGAGGTGAAAAATATAGGAGATAAGAAAATACTTAAAGAATAATAAAATCTTTAATTTGTTATAGTAATAAATAACAAAAAAATTTAAAGGTATTTTGTGAGAGACAAAGACTGAATAATTGAACTGATTTAAAAAAAAAAAAAAGCACAGAGCGGTCGGAGTGGCCTTGGAAACTGCTCCTCTTTCTACCTGTTTTGGAAGCTGTCCCTGCTGGATTACAGCTCTTAAAGTAAGGCCCCTTCAGCTCTCGCTCTCTGATCATTTCCTTCACAAACTTTCTAGGGGTTTGGGTCGGGCAGTGGGAAGAGGAGGCTTGGCTGACCAGGCTGCAGGAAAGCCTGTGTCATCGGGCGGAATCAGCATCACCGCAATCTGCTTCTTTGGCTGTTGTTCCTTCTGCCTAAAGCAAGGAACGGTTTAAACCCAGGCTCTCAGGGGAAGACAGATCCTCTCTTTAACATCTCCCAGACTCGGAGTCCAGCGCCCTGGGTGTTGTAAAGTTCCTGTGTGTCTGTTACATATCACCACAGCCACCGTGTCTTCTAAATATAAACGGTATGTTGAGAAACTGAAGCGTCGTTGCAGAGGTGAACTGAGCATGATGAACCGCTCAAAGCAGGAAACCAGTATTAGCAGGGCTGGGAGAGCATCCCAGGCTTGGGCCCAAGGGCCAGAGCTCAGCTGGAAAGCAGTGAAACCGGAGTCGAATGCCGTTTTGAAGAATGAGAGGCCTCGTGATGTCTCTAGGCACCAACACAGAGGCTCTGAGCATGCATTTAACATACATGAAACATAGTTCCATCCTAGAATATTCATGTCTAAAATTAGAGCCCCGAACAAAAAGTCAGCAGCCAGCAAGCAATGTTGGATTTAGCTCTGAACAAGTTTGCCAGGTCTCCCACATAAACCACAGCCCACTCCCGGGACTCTGGAACACGGATGTGTCACTTTCTCCCCATCTGTCCCAGAACACCCCTCCTCTGTGAAAACAGGGCAATAGCAACACAATTCCTCCCTCTCTTCTCCGCCTCCAGCCTCCACTTACAGGCAACCAGAGAGAAGAGAAGGGGATTATGGGAACGGGACAAGCAAGAGCTCACTGAACGCATGATATGCGTGGCGTTACTGACTTCAACACCAGAGCAGAAGCATACAAATGATAGGCTAGGTCATTCGGTAATGCAAAACACACATTTAGTGTGGACACTCCCTGTGGAGGAAGATGAGCTTCATGAGTTGACTGGAATTCTTGCCAAAGAATTTTCCGAAGACCATTTATCTCCAAACCTTTGAGCTCTTAGCGGTTGTCATCCTCATCCTCCTCGATAGAGTTTATGGCCATGAAATTTAAGAGTGCTGTTTAAGAATCATCCTTCCTTCCATCGGTCTCTCATTAATTTATCAACACTTTGGGGATTCATTCAGGTCCCCAGCACTGTAGAGCTAGAAGGTAGAATAACTGCTAAGATTCACCATCCCAAGTCTTAATGGTGTAGTTTAAGATTGTATCATATACCTATCAGTGAATTGATTACATGGTTGTTTTGTTTTTAATCATATATAGATAGTTAGATAGACAGATAGATATAGATAGATAGATCAAATTGCTTTCAGTAAAAAACAAAAGATCGACAGTTACCTAGATAATTTTATTCATATCGATTGATAATATTTATGGCACAAGTAAAACAATGTGATTTGGTGATAGTCTGATAACTTATGCCGCTTAGGTAAACCAATGATCAAATTTCTTGACTCTTCCGAGCACCACGATCAGCATGGAGCCACAGAGACAGTGTAAGGCAATGTATCCCTTTCCCGTGGTGCCTGCAGTACAGTCAGAAAGACAAGTGGTATGTGAATATAAACAGTGTTAAAAGTCTTGATGCCCCCAGAGGGAAAGGCCGACAGTGATTCTTGGGTGGCCACTCCTCTTGGAGAGGAATACTGATCCCAAAGGGAAACTGAAATGGTTTACCTCCAAGCTAAACACCTCATTTGAGTTTCTGCATGGAGGAACTGAATAATGGTGGCGTAGTAGCGTGGCAGAGGACAAAGGAGTTGGAGGCCGCCATGCACCGCTGTTGCTATGTAGCTAAGTTTCTTCTCATTTCTTAGTCACTGATGGAATCAAAGAAAGAAAAATATGATAAGAGGGCAGATACTTGCGTGGTGGTTTGAGTATGCTTTGCCCGGAAAGTAACATTATTAGGAAGTATGGCCTTGTTGGAGTGGGTGTGGCCCTGTTGGCGTGGGTGTGGCTTTGTTGAGTAGGTGAGGCCTTATTGGAATAGGTGTGGCCTCGTTGGAGGAAGTGTGTCACCCGGGGGTAGACTTTGAGACCCTCTTCCTAGCCACAAGGGAGACAATCTTCTCCTAACTGCCTTCAGGTGAAGATGTAGAACTCTCAGCTCCTCCTGCCCCATGCCTGCCTGGATGCTGCCATGCTCCCGCCTTGATGATAATGGACTGCACCTCTGAACCTGTAAGCCAGCCCCAATGAAATGTTGTCCTTATAAGACTTGCCTTGGTCATGGTGTCTGCTCACAGCAGTAAACTCTAAGACATAGACCATCCAAAAGTATTTGATAAATGAATGAAAGACTAAAGGAAAGGAGAACGGGAGTTCTTACATTCAGAGCACATTTGGATTTCATGAACTCCGACTCTCGATGTGCCGCTGTACCTCCTGCCTTTGGTTTTGACACCCAGAGCAACATTGAATACAGTTAGGACTCTGTCACATCTCCTTCCTTAGGAAAAACAGCTTCAGAACCTAAAATCCTTTTGCAAAAATACTCTGAGAAAATAGTGGAGAAGCATCAAGAATTAGATAAACAGTGTTCATCGCCATGCAAGTTTATTACAAACAAAATTGACATTAAAGGAGAGAAGACATGTTTTTAGATTAAGTGAAGAACAAATTTTATTTGTCTGGTATGGTCATTTTGTGAAAATCCAAAGCACAACTTCCTGGTGCTTTTTAAATATTTCTTCAAGACTCTTATAATAAGGGCCCAGGAGGGGGCCCACAATAGGTAAAAGTGGTTGCCAGACAAGCATGACATCCCAAGTTCAATCCCTGAAACCTAAGTAAAAAGTTCTTCTGTAATTCCAGCACCCCTATGGTAAGATGGGAGATAGAGACATAATTAGTGTATATTACAGAGTCCAAGCTTCTCGGTCAGCTACCCTGGCTCAGGCTTCCTAGAAGCAAGAGAGATGTTGCCTCAAAGTGGAAAGCAAGAACCAACTCCTAGAACCTGCTCTCTGACCTCCACATGTGCATGCTGGGGGGGGGGGGAGGGAAAGGGAGGCAAGGAGGGAGAGAGAGAGAAAGTAAAAACATTTGAATTCTTAGGGGTTGCAGAGAAGAATCAGCAGCTCCTTATGGGGATCAGATTTCCATTCTCAGCTGTCTGCAACAAGACAGGCCCAAGTTCCAGGGCCATTCAAGGCTTCTGGCCTCCAGAAGCACCTTTAGTCATGAGCACATACACACACATTAGTAAATAAATAACTTTTCTTAAATAGGAAAAGTTTGATGGGAATGGTGGTTATCAATACACTGCTCCTTTAAGAATGGCCTATTCTCTTCATTTATGTATGCGATAATTTTTTTCCTTGCGAAATAATTCTATAGCAAAGCCCTCAGCCACACTCTGCAACCATATCAACCACCTTTTGCCTTCTTGCCTGGCTGCTAAGGACCTGTGCCAAGCTTCCATTCAGAACTTTAGTCTCAGCAGAGTCACCAAAGGGAAGAACAAATGTATGCTTCCCCAGCAGCCAGGAGAACATTTACCCCCTTTGTACCCAAAGCATAGAAGATACCGTTCTACTCAGGGAACAGAGGCAAGAGGTAGGAATGCTTAGAATGGGACTCTGGAGCTTAATGGCTGCCCTCTCAGAGTGAGGAAATTCAAGCCCATTTCATTTGAACTTATCTGGGAATCCCATCAGCATTCTGTGACTTTGGCCACAAACTGTCCTACGGCACACTGGCTTAGTAAACATGTAACAGCTAAGTGCCTCTTCATCACACCACAGATGCTTCACCTTAGAGAAACCGTCCCTTCCGGTGTGGGAAAAGAAGGCCCAGAGAGACTAATTTGTACACAGGTGATTAGCTATGTGGCTGAAAGAAGAGTGGGCCAGGGAACCAGGGCACTATGCACTAGAGATCAATTGAGCATGAAGACCGTTTCTGGCACAGAATCCCACCATTCTTTTCTGCCTGGTATCTATCACCACACCATCAGCAAGAACACACGGGCAGATGAGCAAGAAGACAGTCTTCCTGTACTGCTGAGAAAGCACAATGAGGTCATGTATACAAAGAAAAGAAGGACATTGTCGGACACCTGTCCCTTAGAGTTAACAGAGCTGAACTTTGATGTTCCCCAAAAGGCAGCAGATGGTAGAATGGGGAAAGGGGAAATAGGGGACCTCGTCGGGTTTGTCTCTATTGTTGCAACTGCAGGCATGGGTCCTTGTTGTACAGACTCCAGAATACTCCTTAAGAGATGTCTTAAAGTGGAAGACTCCAAGGAAGCCTGGGTCTCTTTAACCCCCATCATTAACAAGCCTTTATTTATTTATTTATTTATTTATTTATTTATTTATTTATTTTGGTAGAAATGTCCATGTACCATTAACTGAATGGACCTAAAGACTATTAAAAAAAATAAATAAGAAGAAGCCAAGGGCTTCCACAACGTTCAAGTTTAATCTCTAGCATCAGAACAAAAGAAAGGAAGAAAAGAAGGAAGAAGAGAAGGAAGCAAGCAAGCAAAGAAGGAAGAAAGGAAGGAACGCAGGAAGGAAGGAAGGAAGGAAGGAAGGAAGGAAGGAAGGAAGGAAGAGAAAAGACCTCCTACATTTAATGTCTCTCATTCATTTCAAGATTTATTGGAGGGGAGTCTTGGTCTGCTGCACTCCCTGAAGAGCAAGCTCATTTTCAGTTTAATTGCTCAACATTGCTTTTCAGTTTCACTAAGTGAAATTTTTAATTTTTCTGGCAATTATTGATCCAACGTCAGTTCTTCATTTTGCAGGCGATGATTTATGGCCAGATTGCATGTTGTACATTGATCCAAGCCTCTTAATACTTCTCCTAGATTGTCTTTCTGCTAGGCTGAGCCTCACAGCCAGAGGGATGGACTGTCTGCCTCTGTCACAGCATTGCTTTTAATAATACATATAGCAGTCAACCATGGGCTCCTTTTAGTTTTAACTTATACCTGGACCATTTGGTACCAACCCCAAGTCCAAGGTGCCAAGTTTGGCCAAGGAAACAGAAGGTCCTTCCTGTATGATTATATCTTCTGGGCATGGCTTCTAAAAGCAGTTGGACCAATTGGCCAATTACTGTCTACAACAACAGCTACATAGTCATTTCATCAAGCTTAGCCCTATCCTGTGTCAGACACATATGAAATACACAAGAGTAATGCTATAGGAAGCCTTGAGCGAATGCATACTGTTTGACATGGCCACAACCCTGTCAAGATCCAGGGAGGAAAGCCAAAGCCTTCCCCCCAGAGTGAGGCTCAGAACAGTACCAAAGCCTTTCTCAAGAGTGGAGATGTTGACAGCATGTGCCAAAAATGTCACCCTCTCCTCCAGATATTTACAGCCTGGAGACTGTTCCCCTACAGAGACTTATCCTATCCAAGATTAGCTGAGTATGTCTCCTTGATCCAGTTATATACCACAAACCCTGCCTCTGTGTTCAAATCTATAGAATAAGCATGCTGAGTTTCTGTGGTGCAGGAGTTTCTCCATCAGAGATCCCAGTCGGCCTGATCCCAGCTTTTCCTTTTGTCTGTGTGTCTGTGTGTCTATATGTCTGTGTGTCTGTGTGTCTGTGTATCTGTGTGTTTCTTATTTCCTCTCCTTTCTGGTCAGGTATCTCCCTTGAGCCATGGTTCAACACTAACAAATGTATCTAAAATACTTCTCCATTCAGTAACACATGACCTCATTCTGAGCCCAAATAAATGATCTTGGAAGACAAATCAGATGGCAGCAGTCTTATTCAAAATCGAACAGGACCTAGAGGTTAAATTAAGATTCCTATTGAGCAAAAAGTAAATGAGGATTTGGGGGATTTCTTCTTGAAAAATACTTTCGACAGGAATCTGTTTTATGTTTAGCAGATTTGGAGAATTAAGCTAAGTATTTCCTTAAATTCTTAAATAGACGAAGCACTCAGAAATAATAAAATCTTCTACATTGCCCACAGATACTCCTGAGTTGGCTACCCATTCCTTTACTCAACAGCTGCTGCGTAGGTATCACTTGACAAATATCTTGGGAGTTTAAGTCTGCCCTTTTAAGTTTAACGTCTTTTGCGATACACCTTATTTGTTGAAAAATTTGAACCCGTCATTTTTCTTGCCTTATCTTGCCAGCTACAAAGAATGGCTCTAATGGGGAAAGACAGGAGGCCAGGAGTAAAAGGGAAAGTTTCATGGTACTTCACATTTTACCTGTAGAAACTTATTCATGATGGCAATTCAGAAGACTGAGTCCATCACCAATCCCTTCGCGGATCGAAGTGAGAATTACTGGATTATTTGGCTTTGTCCTATTTGTCTTTATGATCACCTTACTACGGATTGTCTCAAATTCTCATTAGGATTCATCTAGATCTAAATACCCAAATATATGCACTTGCAAACACATGCTACCTCCAACACACAAGGTCAAATATCCAATCTTTGTGCTGAAAATTTTTGGGGAAATTCTCATTGTCATCATCCCACATGGCCTGTGAGTAGGGCACCTGGACCCAGAACCCAGATCTCCACAATTTTCAGCCATTTGCTCTTCCTGCTCTCTTTGAAGAGGCACGCAAGTCAGCCAGCTGTGTTGTTACACTCCAAAAGTACACATACCCCTTGTACAAACTTAAGGACAGCAACCTGTCTTATAGGAAAGCGAAGTAAGTGGTACCATTTCCAGTCAGAACAGGCTTGCCCTGAGGAAACCATCATTTGTGTAGTCTGTTTCTGCTTTGCCAGTGCCTTCCTCCTCACCATCATGGAGGATAAGATGATATGAACCCCTGAGCCCAGCGTCTTGAGGTCTCTACCTTCCTTGTTCTTTCCCGCACTAAACCACTTCTGGGCTCCAAGGCATCCCTCATACTGTCTCCCCTCCATCATAGCCCTCTTCCACTAAATCCCCTCCCTCAAACAAGCTGTCTTACCACCGCAAAATCCTTAGTTAACCCTTTCGTTGCTGGCCCATTAATATTGTGGAGCTGTCTCTCATTACAAGGAGAAAATTTATACTTATCTCTCTAATAAAACTCTGAGCTCACCCAGAAGTAGAGGAAGATGCCAGGACTCCTAGCACGTCAGAGGTGGAAGAAAGGGGCCAGGTCTTCTTCAGGATCATCCTTGGGTACACAGAGAGTTCAAGGCTAACCCAGGCTACAATGGATTCTGTCTCAAAATAAAATAAAACACAGACACAAACTATGATTCCATATGAGAACATAATTTAGCATGTGAGATTACACACAGATAAATACAACAGCAACAATTCAATATTTATTGAATTCTGGTTATCTGCAGGTATAACACCAAGCTATGAGATATCTCCGAAGTCTAAGAAATTATCTGTGCCCTTCAAGAGCTAAGAGGCTAATCAGAACCCTAAAAGCACCTTGGAAAATACATCAAACATTATGAACAGATATTCATGGGGCAGATGAGGGGTCAAGATGATGAAGGACTGCAAACAAAACTCCCTCTGAACAAGGCGAGAACACGTCACTAAGAGGCAGTAATACCACCAGCTTCCCCATTCACATTGTGCTCATAAATCAGCAAAGAAAATCAACTGCGGTTTTCTGCTTGGATGTTGCAAACCAACGTGTGCCTTTGATTTAAAACACGAGAAGAAAATGCAGCATTGGTTCAGCTATTAACCCCTAAGGCTCTAATGAAAATAATGATCATTAGATAATGGGAGAAGTGTCATTTCACTTCGTTGATGGGCAAGTGCACTCTGGGAAACTCAAGCACTCCTATCTGTTTCAACGACTCTGCTCCACTGGCAAACACCCCCTGAGAGCCACCCCCCCCCTCAGTTGTCAGGTTAACATAGCATCAGCACCTTCCCTTCTAGTCCTTTTCCTTGGCTGTATTTTGAAAAGCACCCCTTTTGCTTGTCCTCCCAGCCATCGTCACCCACACACCTCTCCTGACTCCTACATCAATGAGCAAAGACACAAGCATACCACTGAATCACCATTCCTTTCTGCCCAGCCATCAGGATTGCCTACTGATCTACTCCCATTTGACAAGTTAGGAAGAGACCAGGTCTGTAACTGTCAATGGACAAATTCCACTTCTGAAGAAACAAGATTTCATGCAACTTTCAACAGCAAAAGACCAATTGGCAGGCAGAGTCTGGCTCACCATTTCCCCAGCCCAAGTCATGAGTCACTTTTAATATCTCTGTGGACTTTATATATATATATATTGCAAAAAAAGAGTGGGTTTGAACTAGGGAGTCTATAGAAAGGATTGTATTGAGTGGTGTGGCACAAGAATTTCCCCCATTTTTTCTTTAAGCGTCCTAGAACTTCATTACTTTGACACATAGAAAGTAAATTAAAAGAGAAAATCACTGTCAGAGAACTAATTCTAAGAATTAAATATTACCCTTTGATTATTGTTTCGATCTCCATTTGCC
This sequence comes from Rhynchomys soricoides, assembly GCA_019843965.1. Taxonomy (NCBI): domain Eukaryota; kingdom Metazoa; phylum Chordata; class Mammalia; order Rodentia; family Muridae; genus Rhynchomys; species Rhynchomys soricoides. The sequence goes on along the minus strand of JADRCH010000028.1, from coordinate 10,124,954 downwards.
TCTTAGAATAATAAAGTTAGTAAGCTGATTTCCTTTGTGTATTTTGCTCAACTGTATCATGAGTGACAGACCACTTTGCTAATGTCACACAGGGTCACATGGCTAGCACCCCAGCATAAAAGGGTAATTTCCAGGCCATCAGTGCCTCTCACCCATGAGAAAACCACATCCTGCCTGGATGGGGCCGGTTTGGGAGCAATTCCCAGGTCCCTCCTAGCCAGTTGCTACCACTACCTTATCTGAATTCGCTCTCACAGTTGTTTTGCAAAACCCAGAAGTGGAGCCAAGAACCAATGTCCTCTTTGAGGTAAAGTTCAGGGGGGGAAGCAACACGAAGCTGGCATTCCCCACTTGAAAGCTGTTCCTTTTTATACGCACAGCCCATAATACTATTGAGCATGTAATAATCTTTTCTTACTTTAAATTTTAGTGCCCCACAAATCCTGTGCTCAGGTGGAAGTTGGTGTGGGAAGAGGAAGTAGGATTAGCCTGACCCAGAAGTCTACAGGCCTCGGACCCAAGTTACACAACAGCACTCTAGGGGGGAAAGCTGTGGCAAACATCACAAGTTATGCTGGAAGATATCTGTAGAATACCATGTGCTGTCTAGTAGAGATCTACAGGCCTGGAACCAAACGTAGCACACAAGGCAAGAGTCTGTAACAGGAATTGGTGTGGTTTGTTTTTGTTGTTTTGTTTTCTTCTTTTCTACAAGGTCAAATACACACAGAACACCTAAGATCTAACCTTTCTGAAGTCAAGAAGAGATTTAATTTCACATCCTTCCCTCAGTGAGCCCACTTCACATTCCAGAGTTCCCCTTAGGTGAAAAAGACCAGAAGAGTCACCTGTAGCCCACAGTTATCTCCAGCAAGGATACTTGAAGCCACCAAGTTACCAATGTGAGCTAGGAAGTATTGTGTGTCCGAACTAGACAGAGGAAAACATGAGGCCCAACAGATAGGACAGCAATAGCTATGCACAAAAGGGACATTCATTTTTCTCATCTCTTACATTCTCAAACCTGCAGGCATGTGAAGCTGATTCCTCTGGAGTGTAAATAAGAAAACCAGAATTGGGAAACAAAATAAATATACTGGATGTAGAGGCACATACCCTGAACCCCAACACTCTAGGGCAGAGGTAGGGGGTCTCTGAGTTTGAGGCAAACATGGTCTATATTCTGAATGCCAGGACAGCCTGGACTATGCAGAGAGACCCTGTCTCAAAATGACAACAAAAGAAGAAGAATAAACAAAACATCAATAAATTCACCAGTCTGGGCATCTCCATTTTGGTACTAAAAAGCTAGAATTTGGGGCTAGGGAGGTGGTATCATCAGTCAAGTGCTTACCATATAAGCATGCACATTAGTAGACTACCAAACAGTGAGCATTTAAACAAAGGTTTTAAGGACAGAAAGAATGTGATAAAGAAGGCGGTGATAAGTGGGTAACTTTCTAGGTGCCATCAAAGCACAGAGGTCTCAAATAGTGTGATGCTTTTGAAGAACTGTAAATGATTTGGTATGATGAGTTCAAACATAGGTGAGGGCAGAAAGGTATAAATGTGAGACCCCTCTCCTTACTCTGAGGACAGTGGACTTTGTCCTAAAAAGCCTAGAAAGTCCACCTTGGACTGTTCACCCAGGAGCATGTCTTCCAGCCTGTCTCAAGATCATGCACCTTGCAATCTCAATGTCAGAGTGAGACTGCAGGGTGGAAATCTGGAGTCAAGAGGCACAGAGAACAAAAACCAAATGAAAGGTAGGAACCAATCAGACCTAGATGTCAAGTCAGGCTTCTCAGCACTCCTGTGTTCTTGCTTAAGCCTCTGGTTTTTGTCTGAACTGCTGTGAATTCTCCATCTTGAGTGAGCTAAGAGCATTCATTAGCATGAGTCATTGGGTACCACATTTGGTGACTGGCACCGCCATAGAAAGCATCATATGTGGGCTAGCCAAGACAACACAAAAACATTGCCTCACAGGTGAAGAATGGAGAAGTGTGAGATCAAGTTAGGCCTGGAGTTTGTTCCTTCGGAGAGCTGTCCCTCACCCAACCCTCTCCTGATAATTCATCACACTCTGGTTTGTTCTAAGGCTTGTTAATTATGGGCACCATCTCCACATTCACATCTGTGACATCCTCCCTGAACACAGGTCTGTCATACGAGGTGTGGTGTGGGGGATGAAGGCAGAGAATTAGGAGGTGGAGGTATTCCTCAACCACATCAAAAATTCAAGGAGAGCTTGGCCTACGTAAGACCTTAGTCTCAAACACGCAAACGAAGAAAAGAAAAACTCAATCGGATTAGATTGGGCCTTGACTTTGGTTTCATTTGATTCCATCTGTAAAAACTTGTTTCTGAATAAGGTTACACTCTGAAGCACTGGAGATAATGGCTTCAACATACAAAATTTGAAGCTACCGCTCAATACATGTGGGTATAACTTTTCCAAAAATTAATATCATTGCTTTAAAGTGATTCTGAATTGATTTGCATATAAAAGGTGCCGTATCCTATTTATGTGACAAGACAAAGGAGGGAGAGCCCCATTAATAAGAGACCCAGAACAGCCAGGTAGTTTACAATGGAGACTACATTTGTGCCATTAAACTTTATTTTCTAAGATATATTTTTATTATGTATTTATTTATGTGTATTTCTATGTCTATAGGAGTGAATATTTTGTGTGTGTGATGCCACTGAAACCCCAATTTACTTTGAAGCTTTAACAGAAATCCAAAACGTTAATAAAGACAGTAGATTTGCCCTTAAAAAGTACTGATTTTCCACTATGTCTAGACATGAAATGAGTCATTTTTGCGGGTTTTCTTGGGCAGAAAAGTTAGTGAGTAGCTCCATGCATAGAGCTTAAAAGAAGTATCTGTACGGACAAGTTGAAGAGACACAAAGGCCGTGGCCAATGAAACGCTGAGGAGCCAGAAGGCTTGGGTCACAAGGGGGAGGATTTCAACAGCAGCAGCCTGTTCCTGTCAGTAGCAGCCAGGGTGTTCACAGACTGAGGAGTTCTGAACCCCAGTAAGAGATGAGGAAGACAGACCCTAGCTTTGGAGCTACCCCTCCTTCCTTTGTCTTTAGCTATTATCACTTGACATCTTCGTAATCATTGGCTCCATTTTTAGCAAGGCTCCCTTTGCTTCGCAAGAAATGGAACATGCTTGCTACCAGAGAAAGTCCTAAAATGGTCAGTCAGCTTTGGTGATCCTCAAAGAGATACAAATCTATCAATCAATGTCATCCTCCCTACTCGTTCTGGAGGATGCTACTTTCTGTATCTTGGAAGGTTTAGAAGGCATGGAGAGGTCCACAAAGGTCCAGCTTTGTAGAAACACCTGTCAGGCTGGCATTACCAGCTGCAGTGGGATCTGCCCTCTGAGATCTGGGATCATAGTGCCCATTGTGTGATTCCACCGATCCGGGGGTAGAGACAGTAAGGGGCTCTGGGGTTTAAGGGGGCCCACAAATGTCAGGGCAGAACTTTCAAACAGACAGAGTCCCTGTTGAACGTGGGCGACTGAGCCTGACAGCCCAATCCAGCCCTGGGAACCGGGCACAGTGAAAACACGGAGAGTGTCTTGGTCAATGAAAAATTATCTTCACGGTGGAATGGAGGCTTTGGACCCAGCATCTAGTGCGCCCTGCTGATTTGGTCCTGGCCCCAGACACCGCGGTCCCCGAGGGTCCTCGATTGTAGCCCTCAGTTTTTTTTCCTTGAGACGATCAGTTTGGACTTCCTGATCTGAAATCTCACCCTCTTGGCTGTGGAGCTAAGTAAGGCCAGTCTGGGGAATTACACAAGATAGGATCGAGTCCAGGTGGGTTTACCAGGGACGAGAGCTCCGGAAGGAATCAAGAGTTTAATTAACTAGTGCCCTCTGTACACGCCCCCAAAGGAAAGAGAACCCTAATAGGGACCCCGTCAAACTGTTTGATCAGAGGAAATTGGGTTCGCTTTTTCCTCCCCTTCACCCTTCCTATCTCGCAATCAATCCATCTGAATGATTGGCTGAACCTGGGCAACAGCATTAAAAAGGGCACAGAATCGGGGGCGGGGCGGGGCGGAGACTCGCGGGCCTGCAACCCGCAGCCCGGCGGGTGCTGCCTTGCGGGAGGGATCGCGGCCCCGCACTGTGCGCGTGGGCGCGCAGAGCAACCTGGATCCCCGGCGTCCGCGCTCCGGGATTTCGCTGGCGCCCGCGCGGCGGCCGGGGGCGGGTGCTCTGCAGCGGCTGGGACTGGAGCGCGCACTCCGCCTGCAGCCGAGCAGCGGCCCGGGAGCCGCCACCACCATGCCAGCCCCGCGCCGCCTGCGCTGACCTGGACCGCGGGGCCGCAGCGCTACGGGCCGGGCTGCGGACGCTCCCGGGACTGCGCACGCGGGAGCGCGCCTGACGCGTAGAACCGCAGTTCTCAGCGCCGCCGACGAGGACCGCGCGGCCGCCGCTCGCGCGTGGGGTGAGTGGCGAGGGGCGAGGGGCTCCGCGGCTCGGGCCGCGTTGTCACGGCGCGGGGTGGGACGTCCGGCGGCTTGGGACCGCACGGAAAGGGCTGCTGGGCTGTGGCTGCGCAGAGGCTGGGCGCACGGCCCCCTCGTGCTGCGTGGCAGCCAGGTCGTGCCGGCTCCCCCCTGCGCCGTGGCCAGCTGCATGGCCAGGAGCCCGGCCACGAGAGATCGGGGAGGCGAGGGTGAGTGACTGAGGATCGTCTGTCACCTACTGGCGTCGGCGGGGAGGCTCGGCGCCTAGCGCGCCCGAAGGGCCGCCTGCCCTGGCAAGGCAGCTGCAGCCTGCTCTCGGTGGAGACCCCTGCTCTGCACGCAGCTCGCCCGTGGGAGAGAAGGGGAGCCGCGGCGTCCTCCCTTCTGGCAGAAAAAGTTGAAGAAACTAGGTCTGTTAATAATTAGCAGGAGCGGGACTCGGGATGCAGCAGAAAGCTGTTGAGTTTTCATTGCCCTCTAAGAAAAACAAACGGCATCGCCAACGACTATTGGCAGGGCCGTGTTATTTTTGGGACTTTGGGAAAATTGTCCGCAGATTGCGTTCGGGAGACTGAAGACGGGGGGTGTACCCGGGAGGTCGCGGGGACGGCTGGCACCGCTTTGAGTCCCAGCCCGCCCCTGGAGGACTCGGATTCTTAAGCCTGACGCACTTGGTTCCTGGTTTTCAAACGTGTCAGAGGCAGAACTGCAGCCAGGATCAAGGAGAAGAACGCACAGCGAACCGGCCTAAAAGGAGCATATGTAAAAATCGCTGGCGGAGCCCAAGTACACTTGTGCTGTTTTTAAAAAAATGCTGCATTTGTGGCTTTTAGGGTAGGTTTTATGAATGACAAATTATACTTGATGAAATTGTATCTCCTATCTGTCCCTGAACGGTTTTGTCTGCCGCCTGGTTTTAATCAGCGCTTTGGGAAGGCAGTGTCTGCGCTGATGTTATATAATTGACATGGCTCACCATCAGATATTTTTAATGTACTTTCAGAGTAAAGAAACTTCATCTGTCTCTTCAGGCAGGCCCAAGGTGTAGACAGAGTGAGGGCTGCTAAGGTTTGCCCTCCAGCTCCAGATGTGTGAGCTCAGCTGTTGCCTGTCACTTAGGTGACAACTGGCCTTTTTCTGACTAAGCCTTTGCTGTCGCCATTATCCTCAGTAAAGTGTCAGTGTTTGGAGGCCTTCTATTACCAAGAGGGGGACCGTGCCCCTTGGGAGGTGTCAGCCGTGTTTGACCATCCCCAACAATATGTCTGTTTTTAGAGTAGAAAGGGGGAGGGGGAACCAAAAAAAAAATCCCTGACAGCAAGATAGATACACTTTTAGATTAGCAGCAACCTAATCTAAAAATTCTGTTTTAATCAAGACAGCTCCGTAAGGATGACGCAATGTTTGTCAAGCCTTTTTCTCTAGAACAATATTTACTCCCACCAGGGGATTTAAAACTTAAACAGCAGCCATTTGTCTTGCCGTCTGCTGGAGCTGGATTCATTTTGCCTCCAATGTGGTCCTAGCCTAGGTGGCTGGGACAAGAATCTGTCATTGTAGCCAGCTGGAGCCTGAAGACAACAAAATACAACACCTGCTGGTACCAGAGAGTCCGAAATGCCATCAACTGGAGAGTCAGGAAATAAGAAGGAGTTATTTTATAAGCACTTACAGAAATGTTTATACAAACAATCTGAAGGTTAACAATGCAGGGGCTATATAAAAGGCGCTAGAAATAAATGGACGTTACCCTCAGTTAAGAGTTAGCAACAAAATAACAATTATGGCTCATCAATGAATTCTCATGCTTCTAAAGAAGCCCTACAAAGGAAGGGAAGGGGGGACAGAAAGATGTCTAAAGATGGACAGGTTGGTATGAGTGAATGAGTTTAGTAATTTAATTTTTTTTTTTTCATTCGTAATTTGGTACTAGCTAGTTACCACTGAGTAAGCCTGTTGATTCATAGACTCCTTTGAAGAGAAAACTGCTGTATGTCACTAAAGTGACAGATTCAATCAGTTCCACTGGTGATGCCCAAGGAAGCTAAAAAGGTTGACTATGGCCAAAGACCATGGGTCCACTTTTTGTTGTGATGAGTCAGCTTGAGTTATGAAAGGAACACCTAGTACAAGCTAGAAAGAAAAAGAAACTTTGTACTTAGAGTTGGCCCTAAAAACAAAGTTAAATTTTACAGTTTCCTCGGGGATTTTCAAAAGTAAGCTGGGCTGCAAGTTTTTGAAATATCATGATTAAATAATCTCTTTAAAATCTTATGGTTACTCATCAGAAAAGCACAAAAAGATTAAGTTCTGTAAAGTGATGTCTTTGCAGTACCAGTGACCTAACTTGGGCACGTGCTAGACTCCATGGATGAGCCACACCCCAGGGACATTCCTAATACTGGAGAAATAGAATGAGACTCTTTAAAAATTGTTTACCATCAAGTAACTGTTAGAATACCCTATCCTGTGGTATTGAATCGTCTGATCAAGGTTATGTTTGTTGATATTTTAATTACAGCATTCAATTCCCTGAGCAAAGTAGTTTATAATGGATAAATCTTCCATTTTTAAAGAAGTAGAATTTCAAAAGGCAAAATGGGGTTCTAGAGAGATAGCTCAGTTGGTGAAGTATTTGGTCTGCAAGAAAGAAGACCTTAGTTCAGATGCCCAGGACCCGCCTACAAAGCTGGGCGTGGTCACCCTCTACCAAGGGAGGGGAATAAAAGGAACCTGAGTGTGCTCTCAGGCCAGCCAGCCTAAACCATCAGCAAGTTCTAGGTTCAGTGAGAGTCTTTGTCTAAACCAAAATTAAATAAGGTAGAGAGGTGTGAAGGAAAATGCTGGACATCAACCTCAGACCTCCATGCAAAGACCTCCACACAGATACATACACACACACACACACACACACACACACACACGCTTAAAGTGATCCTTGTGTGCATAGAAATGTTCATGTCATCTGACCAACATAGACTCCTCCCCCCGGGAAAATAGTTCTGTGTTTTCTCCATGTTATGTAAAGCAGTGTTCCCCATTCACCTCTTACTACTGTTAGAATAGGAAAACTGGAAGTCTGGGTATACAGCGTTCCACAGAGACGATTAGGGAAAGGAATAAGGTGTTTCCCGGTGGGTATGCTAAGGGACCGTTATTTAGTTTTCTCCTGGTTATTGGCTAAAGATTTGTAGCACAGTGATCTAAAAGCACAGTGATGCTTTTCGAAAGTGGGTATGAACAAATGATCGGGGGAGGAAAGCAGTTATCTCGTGGTCAAGCTGCGCGTGGCTACAGTGCTGTGCCTCCAAGCCTCAAACAGCAAAGGGAGCCAGCGCCTCCAGCAGTGTGTCGGGGACCAGGATTGCCTGAGGGAAGCAGAGTGCTCTGTCCTTCTGGACGCCTCCCTTTGGATCTAAGCATATAAGCACCTAACTAGCAAGCCTCCTTGTTTATAGTGGTGCTGAGCAGAAGCGCGAGTTGGCCCCTGCTGTGGGCTGGTAAGTGAGCATCCGGGACTAGCCAATAGCAACCAGGAACCCTTGCAAGCCTATTTCCCCTGACCCTCTCTCCTGAAGAAGGCGATGGAAAGAGACTTACTTTACGGCTTGGAGCATGCTGATGTCATGACGCTTCTGGCACAAAGATACGACAGAATAATCAGATCCCTCTCTGTGTGCCAAAATGACACGATTTTTCCACGAGCTGTTCCTGAGCTGCTGGTCCGCGGGCAGGGGCTGTTTCCAGTTGGGGGGGAGGGGGGGGGGGGGGGGGGGGGGGACAGGCCTCTCAGACAGTTCAATAATTCTTCCTGTGTCTGTTTAAAGTACAAGCTCGTGGTCACATCTGAAGGGACTTCTTTGAGAACACAAAGACAGTACAAACACACACGCACACGCACACGCGCACACACACACACACACACACACACACACACGCGCGCACACCATGGCCATTCGCCTATAAATAAAAACACCAGATAGGCAGAAGCCTGTGTAAACATTTGAAAACACAGAACAGCAAATGAGCCAACAGCTGCCATTCGCTTTTATGTGACTCCTCTCCCCAAGTTTTGTCCTAAAAATTTTTTAAATCAACTGGCTAGTTAAGCTGACATTGCATTTTTCTCCCTTGGAGATTGGAGTGATTCCGTTCATTCCAATGAACGGACATACATGCTCTTCAGAAAACAAGTTCGGGCTGTGTTATTTCGTATGTCTTGGTGCCTGGTCCTGCTTGTGGATTTACAGCTCCTGCCAGCTTTGCCCTGCTCTTCTGCTCTCAGTAGGTCTTTGGAAAGAGACGTATGTCCGAGAAGGGTGACATTCTACGTCGAGATGCCCCCGGTGCCTTGAGACCTCTCCCATAGACCCACCGCCCTTCTTTAATGGAGGTACTGAGCCCACGGCTCACAATTATGGTCTGTGACTTTAGTAACAATTCTGTTTGAAATGTTTCCAATTACACATAAGATTGGCCCCGCCAAGCAACTGCATGCCAAAAGCATTTCCTAGTGTGCTCCAAGAATCAGGCTGTGATTGCTTTTAATTTAAATAAAGGCTATTTGGTTTCCTGCGATGCTTCTATAACCACCTTTTCCACCATTTGTGTTGCCTTAAAAAATAAAAACAAAGAGGCCAATATAGAGTAGCCACCACAATGTGTTGTGATCCTAGTTTTCTGGGATACCATTTGCCTTGAGCAAACACTCTGAACTTAATAAAAGAATCTTAAAGAAACATTGTATGCCATTGGGTTTCCCCAAAGAAGGGGGAAAGGTTATCTGGCAAGACATTGTAAGTAGCTAATGTTTTCAAGTTTTCTTCATTTGTTTTTTTCTTTAGAGACCTGTCACAATTATATATTTAGGCCATTGGATATCATCTGACATGTTGTCTTTTATGCAGATTATTCCATTTTACCTTTTGAAGGACCATGAAGAATGGTTTAAAACAGAAAATACTAAGACAGTAGAGAGAGAAAAGTTTAAAATAGACTTAAGACAGCAAATCCATCTATTCTACAGGCACCAAGGCTTCCTAATCTACTTCCTCTGTAGGCATCCAACTTTTTTAACACAGTGGTGGCTCTAATCCTCCAGTAGCTGGCAGATATATTTGATACACTAAACTTGAAAATAAGAAAATATACCTTCTTGGGACTTGGCTTGTGTAGACTGGGATCAGACTGGGGGGCTCTGTTTCCAGAAAGGTTTTCTGCCCCCTCCCCCTGAAACACAACACCCACAGCCAGAGGGGATCCGATGGGTGAGGCGCTGAGATGATCCCCAGGAAGGCTTTTCACACAGGCTCTTTCAGTGCCTCCAGAGCATCCTGGAGAATAGAATGCTTCTTTGGGTTCAGCAGTAGTTGACTTGCATAAATGCCAACGTCTCCCCTGGCACTTTTGGAAAATTTCCACCACACAATAATAAATAGTGCTGTTTAGTCCAAATTTGTAAATGCCATATTTCATGGAGCCCCGAAGGGAACAGCATAAACTCACCCAGGGTCATAGAACCCTGGAGGTTAGGTTACTGCCTAAATCCCAAAGGTGCCCAGTAACCAGGTCTACTGGGATCTTTCATCAAATTAGAAGGAGTTAGCTTAGTCTGGGTAAAACAGGGCTGTGAAAAAGCCCAGTGGCTCTTACATAGACTCTTTCTTTTTTCCATCCCCCTTTATCCTTTGGTACTGCCTATCAATTAAACCTCTTTGGAGGTTACTTGGTTCATCGAGAGGTAAAGCGAGGTCTATGCTACTGCATAGTGAGCACTCAGATTGATAGACACACCCACTGCATATGGGCCCTTTGCTATGGGGACCAATTCCTCAGTAGCTACCATTAAAATAGAACATCTGTTAGAAGCTTTATCTATATTGGCCAGTTCTCTGTCTACACACACACAGACACACAGACACACAGACACACACACACACACACCCAGAGAGAGAGAGAGAGAGAGAGAGAGAGAGAGAGAGAGAGAGATACATACACACACAAAGAGGGACATATATGCATACACATATACACACAGAGACATATATGCATACACACAGGCATATACGCATACACAGTAGCCTAATCGTACCAATATTAAACTGTTTTACTTTAGCCAAAGTTCACTGATTGGAACTATGTTATATCTTCAGTAGAGGCATTTGGGCTATTATCATTATTATTTTGATGACAAGCAAATAGGGTGGTAATCTGGAGAGATCCATCACAGAGCCCCCCTCCACACCCCCCGAGTCTGATCTCAGTCCACACAAGCCAAGTCACAAGTCCATAAGTCCATAGGTGTAACTTATAGCCCTGATTAGGCAATTTAGACGCTTGGACAATCTTAAGCCCCTCGTTTCAGAGCTGAAAACAGACTAATTGTATGACCCTTAGCTTTGCTTTAAAGGACTTGTGCCAGACCATGTTAGGCTTCCCATAAGATCTCCCAGAGCACGCATGCTGGAGCACTTGTGTAACGTCTGTCAAGAAAAAATGACATTTTCAATTCTTCTGTGTCTATGTAATTAACAAGTACGAGCAGTGCTCAGAGTTTATGCATGTTACATAATTTCTTTTTTTTCTTTTTTTTTTTTTTTTGAAAAAGATAAAGTGAGCTCTGAAGTCAGTGGAGCTGCAGATGTTTCTTATAGAAAGTGCAGATGTGTTATGGGAATTCTGTACCACATTCTGAGCTTAGCTTTGTTCATTTCCAGAATCCTGTGAGTAATTCCACTGAGCTGCCTCAACCCCCATTCGCACACAAGTCTTGAGCAAGGGGCTGAAGTGATAGCTTGACCTGCACGTTGTTCTGAGATGCTTTAGCCTTCTATGTTTTTGTGAATATGGAGGGAGAGAAGAAGATATACATCAGTGCTTAACTAACTTAACCATGTATGTTCCCGTGGTGGGCTGTCTATAAACGTAACCAGCTAAGCCAGCTAATAGCCAAAAACGCGGCCTTCAGTCCTGCCAAGTGTGAGAAAAACAGGCCAGCTTTCTCCATTTTGAGGGATTGGAAAATGTACTCTCTTAACCTTCGTTCGAATGTTAAAGAGTAAGCCAAGAAAAATCAATTTTTTCCCCTCTTCTTCCTGACCCATGGAAATGAAGCAGCAGTACTCTGCACTGCCAGTGCCTTGCACAGCTGACTTGGCTGTGTCCAGAGGAGGTGACCAGGTCACTGGAGTGTGAGGAGCCTACTGGTTGTTTTCTGTGTTTGTGCCACCTGGAGACACTGGCTTTTTAACATCGCTTCAGTAATTTTTGACAGAACATGTTGACTAGTTATCCTCTTTGCTCTTGAGCAGGGATTCTAAGACAGACAGCTGTGAGCTCACAAGTAACCACCATACAGAGGAAGACAGTTTGGTTCTTACAGAAAATCAGTCAGGTGGAACTATAGACCCGCAGCCGTGTGGTTTTCACAGTCAGTTTCTTCTTGTCTCTGGGCTTCATATTATATATATAAACAGTTTGTATATAGAATGAAAAGCTTAGATCAATATGTAGTTATGAAAGAATTTAGTCTCCGGGCAGTGGTGGTGCACGCCTTTAATCCCAGCGCTTGGGAGGCAGAGACAAGCGGATTTCTGAATTCGAGGACAACCTGGTCTACAGAGTGAGTTCCAGGACAGCCAGGGCTACACAGAGAAACCCTGTCTCAAAAAACCAAAAAAAAAAAAGAATTTAGTCATAAACACCTGTAGAACTCTGTCAAAGGACAAGTAATGTACAGATTTTAAGGGATTGGGGGCTCTTTCTCAGTACTGGGTATTGAACTCAAGAAAGACCTATGTGGGTTCAATGCTTCCTTACTCTGCCTCCGAGCCACGCCCCCAGCCCTTGGGCCGGACTCTCTCACACTTGGTCTGAATCAGCCATCAGGTGATCCCAGTATGCAGCTGCTATAGAGCCACTTAATTAGATGGTGTCAGCGATTCTCTGCCCCACAGAGGCTGACCTCAATGCTACCTGACTTTCTTCTTCCCTTCCCTCTTGCTCCTTCACGGTCCCTCTCTGACCCCTTCCTCTTTTGCTCCTCCGTTCTGAATGGCTACTTTCATTGGGTAGCTGACAAACTGCTGTAATGTCACAGAGCCTAGTGCTACCAGGATCTCTGCTCTGTTTATGGTTCATGGTGATCCATGTCAGAGAGGAACCAGATGCCTACCTCTGCCTGACACTCGCTGGCCCCCAGCAAATGCAGATGCCTGAAGTGAGAGAGCTTTGTGAAAATATTGTTTGAAAACATAATTCATATTATATTTTTGTCACTGTCACAATTGACATTATCATTCACTAATCTGAAAAATAACATAATAAGCATAACACATTCCTTTCCATTTACCATACTCTTAAGCATATTTAATGTCATTTCTTCCAGATTAACAATCGGTCCATAGTTTTAAATTTGGAAGTACTCCACTTGGAAAGGTATTGGCAGACCAAGGGAAAATTGCAGCTTATTCCAAAGTGAAAGTTTTTCAGAAAGTGCAGTTTGCATACAGTTGAAAAATGACTTTATCCTACATCTTCTTCTTACATGTTGAGTTCCTGTGGCTGTCTAATAAATAAATTTCATGTTTTCCTCATCATGAAAAATATATCCTTTGGAGAACTATTACCCAACAATAGCATAGTAAAAAAATTAAAACTTATCTGACAAATTATGTATTTATTACAGTTTCATTTACAATTGAACATCCCACTTCTAAGAATTTTGCATCAGAAGATCAGATATTTTTAAATAGAATTTTATCAGTATGTGCCCTTAGTTAACTCTGTGTGTACATAGATCTGTTCTTTCAACAATGGGGATACTGATTACCATTTCTAAGGTTTTTTATTTATTTTCTTTTTAATTGGGGGGCAGGCAGGAAGAGCAGGGATGAGTGCACATAAGTCATCACAGAGGCAGGGAGAAGAGGCAGATCCCCCTGGAGCTATTGCTGCAGGTAGTTGTGAGTCTTATGAGAAGGTGATGGGAACCGAACTCAAGTCCTCTGGGAGAATGGTTCCTCTCTTAACTTTCTATCCCTCTAGCCTAGCAGTTCTCAGCCTGTGAGTTCTATTCCTATGGAGACCCTATCACAGGGTCCCAGATCAGATATCCTGCATATCAGATCTTTTTATTACAACTCATAACCATAGCAAAATTACAGTTATGCCGTAGCAACAAAGTAATCTTATGATGGGAAGTCAACACAAAGTAAAGAACTGTATTAAAGGGACTCAGCATTAGGAAGACGGGGAACTGCTGCTCGAACCTAGCTCCTGTCTCTTTGGACAGTGAAGTAGTCTTTAAATTAGCTAACCATAGCTGTTTCTAGAGCCAGCAATACATTTGCTCCTTCCCAGACATAATTCCACTTGTCTCTGTAACATGAGGTTCTTTTAAACTGCAGCGAGCCTCATATCAAAGAGTCTCGATACAATGTTGCAAACACACAGTGTTTCTCCTAGTTAGGGTACTATTTCTGAAAGTTTTCCTATCAAGCATGGGAAAATGAGTGATTACATAGTTTTGTAGGAACTGTTTAGAGAATTTGTTGCCCATCTGATTCCTTTGCCCCTTTTAGAAGTCTTTGAAAGTTTGGATGCTGCTTGTCATTATCCAATATGGCCACTGTTGCAGGCGACATAGAACTTTAAAAGTCCACTCAGGCTGTGGCAGAGCATGTGTCTAGCAAGTGTGAGGCCCTGGGTCCCTTCCCCAACACAGTGATCGAATAAATAAATACCATCACTAGTGTGTGTCCGCTTAGCAAAAATCAAGAGAAGATCGGATGCTTCTTCAGCTTTCTGGATTTTTGTTTGCTAGGTTGTTGTTGTGTGTTGTGGTTTTTGCCTTTTCAAAACAGGATTTCTCTGTGTAACCTTGGCAGTCCTAGAACTCGCTTTGTAGACCAGGCTGGCCTCGGACTCATAGAGATCCTCCTGCCTCTGTCTCCCAAGTGTTGGGATCAGAGGTGTGTGTCACCACTGCCTGGCCCTGCTAATGTGTTTTTAGTTCAATTTAGCTTTTTAAAAGGCTTTTAAAATCACTATTCTAATACCTGACTAACTTTTCACTAAACCTTGGACTTCTTGCCGTGTGGGTATAGCCAGTCAGAAAAATTAACTCTTCTGTGCCTCTTTCCCATATCTAATTCACACTGCTAAGTCAAGTATCCCGGGCCTCAGAGTGGACGTTTCTACCTGAATTATCTGTTTCGGTGGTTGGTACAGTGTAACTGAAAACTCTCACTTTCAGTCATTCTGTGAACACTACAGGGCACTGTTAAGCCATAGCTAACAGAGTTGAAAGATCATGGGAGATCAAGGGAAGGCTGCTTCCCATTTGTATTTGAGGATTTAACTCTCCTCAGGTTTCGCAGCTAATCCCATGTTTGTGCTGGATTCCAGACTCCTATAAAAGGGTGCATGTACCGTTCACATCTCTTCGCAAGGCACCTGGGATCAGAAAGGAATCCCTTATCGGCTTCCGTGGCTCAGCAGCAGCATCCCCACATTCTCTAGTGACACCTACCATCCCCACCTGTGACCCTTCTTCAGAGGCCTGTAGACCCATCTCTCTGCTTTCTCCTCTGCAGCCCTGTCCCTCAGCTCTAGATTCCCCCCCAGGGAACAGGGTAGCTGCTTAATAGTTGTGAACAGACAGAATCTTCACTGTAGTACAGTAGCATCTAGTACTCAGGAACACAAAAAGCTTTACTAATAGTTGCATTCTGACACTAAGGCCATAAAGTTAGCAACTGGCTTCCTTTCTCTACAGAGCTGCTGCTTAGGAACCATTTTGTAGATAATACTAAGACAAAAGAAACCAGGATTCCCCCGCCCCCCCCCCACCAGTCTTTCTTGTTTGGTGCTTAGGGGTCTTTCTTTTTGTTGGTGGTCGAGGTGGTGGTTTAGTTTCTTTGTGTAGCCTGGAATTCATTCTATAGACCAGGCTGACCTTGACCTCAGAGGATCTCCCTACCTCTGCCTCTCAAATGCTGGGGCTAATAGCATGTTTTCTGAGAAAATTCCCTCTCTCTCGTTTGAATAAAGCTAGAGAAAGGTGAGAGTCAAGGACAGGCCTGGCCACGCCTCTTTCCTTCCTTTCTTCCAGCGCACAGTGATAGATGAACCAGGACTGCCCAGCAGAAAGGGATTTGGTCAGAACAGATGGATACTTGCAGGGAAGCTCAGTGACCCTCCTCTTCATCATGAGCCACACTGCCTACTTAAAAGACAGGTAGGGGAAGTGTCTTCAGACAGGCTTCAGGGCCACCTGATAATGACAGGCTGTCATTTACTCTTGAACTAAATACCAGGACTGCACATCTAATCCTCTGAGTGATTTCAACCAGTTTGCTAGGAACCCTAGTTGCTTGAGTTATTATATTAATGTCTCAAGTTCCAGGGACTAATTGACAGGGGATCAACTTTCTAAGAAGCCTAGCCAACCGATTTGTCCACAAATGATCATGTTTTAATTTACTGCTTTTTTTTTTAACTATAGTAAGACAAATGCCTCCCAAGTGCAAAATGCCTTTTGATATACTTCATGGGTCTGGCTTTGTGGAATGGTACTACCCAAGGTTAATCCAATGTACTGATGAGGAATCCACTTTAATTCAAGACTCTGGTTGCTAGGCAGCTATGACTTGGCAGCTCCTGAATAAAGCATGTCTGCAGTTGAGGGTTTCAAAAGACAGGAAAGCAGGAAAGTCCACTGGACACCAGTGTTGCTTACCCAACATGGTTGATGTCCATGGTCTCCTACACAGTGCTGTTCTTAAGCAAATACTTTTAAATGACTGTTGACTCTTACTAATTTGCGGGAGTTGGGTGAGTCACTTAATAAATCTCTAGTCTTTTTACTCTACTCTGCCGTGGTCTCGTATGTTAGAATGTGAAGGTCGTGGTGACATTTTTAGTCCATACTTTATTTAATTCTGAAATACGAGAGTAGGAGGCTATATCCTCTGGGGGCTGGATGGTAACTAGCAGATGTGAAGTGGTATCTAGTAATCATCATCGCTACTAGAATGGATGGCTAGGACCATTTAACAGTCCACTCAGAAATACCAGTTAACCAGGTTCAACTTACAGCTTTATTCGTTCTTCCCCGTGGCCAATTCAAAACCCAGAAATTGCTACATTTGAAGAGCTCAGGGAATCTATACTTCCAAGACCTGACAGTTGGGTTAAATAGATTATTTACAGCACAGCATGATAGCTAAAGGTAAGATAAAAATAAAATGGCGCCGGCAGCGGTGGTGCACGCCTTAATCCCAGCACTCAGGAGGCAGAGGCAGGCGGATTTCTGAGTTCAAGGCCAGCCTGGTCTACACAGAGAAACCCCGCCTCAAAAAACCTAAACTAAAATCAACAGAAAAGCGGGGTTATTAAACAAAAGGCTAGCAGTGTGGTGTAAGTAAAACAATGCCTTGTCTCTGGTAAGAAGTGGAAACTGAGCAGTACGTTCATCGTGGGAAACATTGAGGGTTTAAAGCATGGACCTCCGAGTGCTATGCTCACTTAGATTTGTAAAGTCACGTAGTTACAACAACTGTGTTTCAAATACCCATGCCATGACAAGGTTTGCTAGAAGATGGGCGCACTTGAGTTGGTTTCCTAATATTTTAAAGAGCTGTGAGAGCATTCCTGTGTCTTTCGAAGGTAAGTCAGGCAGCTATGTGGTACGCAGGAAAGTCCCTTGTGTGTCGTGTGAGTCCTGGCTGGTACAGGTCACCCAGACCCAGCTGAAAGTAACTTCTAGTGCACTGTAATTAGCTGGACCATTTACTTCCCAGCAGATTCTTGGACCTCAAATGTCCGTCGCCTTCTAATGAGGCCAGACTCAATCAAGAGCCCATGTTGGGAACCGTGAGGCCACCAGCGGCAGCATATTCCATGGACCAATCAGCATAGCAGCACACAGTGCCACATCTCCCAGCAGGTTCCTAAGTGACTCCGAAGTGCTGTGCAATAGGAAGGACTCCATAATGTGACATTAATAATCACCAGTTTGAATCTGGGTCACCTCAGCCCGTGACTCAAAGATCAAACGCCACCCAATGGTAATAGGAGTGTGAGAAAGTACAGCAGAGACACACCGTGTTTCTTAATGACACCTTTATGTCTCTTCAGCGCTGTTAAGGGCAGAACAGAAATCAAGCCGCTGAGCCCTTGGTCTGGAGGCTGGCCCTTCAGGGTATAGCTGGCACACTTTCATGGAGACTCCTGAGGGACGTCACAGCAGCTTCTGTTGATCTAGTTCCTTAAGTGGATAGCCAGGCCCTTTCATCTTTTCCTGCCCCTGTGATTGATTCAGAGTACTGATGGCTATTGTACAAATCCTCTTGTCTTTTTTTCTGAAAAAGGAGAAAGACCCTATACTCACATGTGCATGTTAGCCTTTACTATTCAACCCTGTCATGCTTATTTCAATTCGGGGACATGGTTTCCTTGCAAGATGCCTTTATTGAGTGACCTCATTGGGCCAGGCGTAGGGTAAGGCTCTAAGAACATAAACACAAGAATAGTCCAATTGTAAAAGAATTAACTGTTGGCAGAGAAAAAAATGGCACTTGAAATGAAATATACATGTATATATGTATTTATATAAATGTATATGTGTATACATTTATATATTATATAGTATATATGATATCTATTATGCTAGCACAAAGGAAAAGACACAGGCTGTTTGTCCCGTGTGGGTTGTGATGGAAAGCATCAGGAAGTAAGGTAGCTCTGGGTCTGAAGGATGAAGAATTGGCCAAGCCATTAGAATTGGAGACTGAGTCATTCTAGACACAAGGCAGAGTGTACAGAAAACAGGAGAGAAGTGTGAAGTGCCTGAGTTGCAAGTGTACATGGCTCAAGCATTGGCTTTGCTGTTTGTTAGGGGTTTGTTGCCCCTTTACAAACACTCAGTTCCCATCAGCAGTAAGAGATGTGTTTGACAACCTTCCCTCGGAGCTTGTCTTTCTCACAGATGGTGGCCTCAAGCTTTGGGATAGGAGACGACTCTTACTGGCCCTGCTGCCAGGTACACACACACGTGTCCTTTCTTCATTGCATCAGGACATGCCAGATTCACTAACAGACTTGAATGTCCACTTGCACAGCACCAAGGGATGCAGGTTGTACTTCTCAGATGCTTGTGTTAGTTTCTGGTAGAGATTCTGTGGACAGAAAAATCCTGAGCGTCATAATCGAGTAGCGTTGGGTTGTGACTTACTACATTGCTTTCTCTGTTTTGTTTCACGAAACCTTTTTTTAATGATAAAATAAAAACTTACAGAGTATAAATAGTAAACAGTAACCTCATAGGAGGTTGGTAGACTCAATGCTTTCTTCTCCTCTTCCTCCTTTCCCTCCTTTTTGAGGCAAGGTCTCACTATGTAGCCTTGACTGGCCTGGGACTCACTAAGTAGACCAGCTAGCCTCAGACTTGCAGAGATCCACCTGCCTCTGACTCCTGAGTACTGGGATTAAAGGCACTGTAATTAGCTGGACCATTTACTTCCCATACCATTTACTGGGCATGGACCACCATGCCCAGGTCCTCACTTGTTGATATTTCTTGAGCTCCTTTTTTAAAAAAATTATAATTTAGCAAAATAAAACATTGTTTTAAAAAAAATTATAATTCAGCTTTTAGGATGACAAGATAAAGTACTTTCATTTGAAAGTAAATCAGATTCATTTATCCTGTTTGGAAAGGTAAACTCTCTTCTTAAAGCAATGGTCCTTTAATGTGGACAGATTATGATTTTTGATTTAACATTTTAGAATCTCTCGTCTTCTAGTGGCGACTGGTCGTGTTTCCAGGCAGTCTGGCATGTGATAAATATTTTGTAACATAGGTGGCTGAACATGCCAATTTCAAAGGGCTCTACAAGCTTTAATTAATTCTCTCAACATCCAGATGCTCTTGGTTTATTGATGGGAAATCCACAGACAGTGGGGCTCAGACTTGAATTCATCTAGTAAAGATGTTTTTTCAAACATTGATGGCACAGTAGGGGGAGCCAAACACTTGATGCAAACACCAGGCTACCTGGAGCCCAACATGGAGAGTTGGGTTGCCATGTCGGGAGGCAGGAAAGTTGTTCTGCCTCAGGCTCCCTGAAAAGAAACCTTCTCATGGGATGCTTGTCTAATTTGCATTTCAGATAACAACACGTTTTTAGTACAAATGTGCTCTAATCATCAAGCGTTCCCTAAAAACGATTCACTGCTTATGTCTAGTTTACTTATACATTCTGTATTTCATGTGGCAACCCCAAGCTGGTGGCCACAGCCACTCTCCCAGCTCCCTTGTCTCCTAAACAGTGGAGGTTCCTGGCTCCTTAAACGTATTTGAAGGCCACAGACAGCATCTGTCTGGACGAATACTGAGAAAGAGTGAGCCCTGCCCTGCTTGACTCTGGCAATGCTCCTATAATTGCACATAACTGCAATTAAAACATAACATAAAAAAATGTTAAAAATCATAACATGATATTTTTAAGCTTACTGCTTTGCTCTCCCTTCCTTTCTTCTCTGATCAAACCCATCAGTCCCCTGTCTTTGTCAGCAGTGCTTGCTGTCACCCCCATGTGGAAGCTAACATGGAAGCTGCCTCCTCGAAGGAGGCAGAACTGGTGGTATACCCATGAGTGGGGGTTGCTTGCCCCAAGCAAATGAAGAGAGACATGAATAGGAGCTATGGGAATGGTGGTCCTACTGTGACCATGACCGGGGGTGGGAGGTGGAGTCACCCTTGGGTAGCCATGGAGGTACCCTCGTCCTTTGTTCTAGAAGGCAAAGGCCTTCAGAGGCCCTGGCTTGCTCTCGATGTTCAGTGAAGCATGTCTGTTTTCCTGCTGCCTCATCTAAAAGCAGATTTGGGAAAGTAATTCTCATTTTTGTTCTAGCCAGCAACTCCAGGGAGTATTTTTATTTATTCAGCCATTCAGTTCCTCAGTGCAAGTGAGTACGGAGTGATTATCAGTCAGATGTTTGTTTGGCGAAAACAGTCCCTAGCACCAAGGGGACTCCCTGATTAGCTGATAAAAAATATTTCAAGATTCTAGAAGGAACTGGGGTCCTGCTCCTGGGATTAAGTCGACCTATGTGCTTTAGGTTTGCTGTTCTGCACAGATGACTAGGCAGCTGTAAAAGACTGTGTTTGTAAAATGTTAGTTGTGGTTTAATCTTCGATGGATACATTGATGGGGTGTGATTTAATTTTTTTTAAGTGCTATAAGTATGTTACTGTAAAACACATAAAGGAAATATTTGAGATTTATTTTTATCTGCTTTCGATGTATTATTTATTTGCAGTGCTGGGAATCAAACCCAGGGCCTTGTGCTTGCTATGCAAGGACTCTCCCACCCAGCTGCCACATGACCCAGAGAGATTTTCAGCAGTTGTACACATCAGCATCCTAGGTAGCGATATTCTAGGGTGGATGGAGATCTTTTGTTGTTGTTGGGGGTCTCACTGTGTAGCCCTGGCTGGCCTGGAGCTTACTATGTAGAACAATCTGGCTTCAAACTCACAGAAATCCTCCTGCCTCTGCCTCCTGAAAACTGGGATTGAAGGTGTGCACCACCACACCCTGTGAGATTTTTTTTTCCTGTTTGTAAATGTTTATGCATCTTTCTGACTAACCTGTTCAAGTTGTTCAGAGTTAAAGCATATATCTTGTTCTTTGATTTATCTACCATTAAAGTTGTTGAGATAGTCCGTCATGTCACATGACCCGGTCCTGGGTAGGAGGAACAGGAAAAGGAAGGTGAAGTCCTCCCTTTAGGGCTTGGCTGTATGGAGGAACAGCACTTACTTCCCAGTCACTCTGGGGAGGAGAATGATGGCCCTCCCTTAGCCCATGACTGTTCTGATGTCCAAGAAGGACTGAGATCCACCAGGCTGAATGTTCCCATCAGTACCTAAGATCCCAGGACGCATGAGGTCCTGGTAGGATTCCTAACTGTAAAGAGCAAACACGAGCTCCCAGCCTGTGGTGTGGATCTTGAAGCTGTTGAACCCAAAGCCTTTAACCAGTGAACTCACTCGCTGCTTCCAAGGAGGCCAGTGCCAGGATTGGCTGCAGACTGGCACCAGGGTCTGGCCAGCGTTTGGTTTCATGACAACCTTTTAACAAGTGTGCAGTGGCTATCTTTCTAGTTTCAAGAAATTTATTTTTAATCAACTCTATAATATAAGCTACATGGGCATTCTTCTTTTTCCCCCCTCCTGTTGTCTCTTAGCTTTTATGTATTCTCTTAGAGGAGAAAAGAATCTGTAATTTTGTTCTTCAGATACCTCTTTCGGAAAATAGCTTTTATCATGCTTGGAATGCCGCTCAGCGGGAGAGTGCTTCCTGGATTTGCTTTTGTTTTAGTGTGAGAATCATTCCCAATCTCTAATACAGTATGGAGGAGGTCAAAATACACGAACTTTCTTCTCACCCTGATATTACATAGGAACGCTGCAGAAGGGGGCCCCATGTCGCTCTGTCGGTGGCTGGATGAGAGTAGAATTTGGGGAGCACTTTGGGAGAGGGGAATCTGTGTGATACAGCCTAGAATCCTAAAAGGACTCGTACCTGCTAAGACAACTTTTAGGGTCAATATTAAATTCATCCTATTTCATATTAAATTAAACTGCAAGTGGGGGCTGGAGAGATGGCTCAGCAGTTAAGAGCACTGATCTACCAGACGTCCTCAGTTCAATTCCCAGCAACCACATGGTGGCTCACAACCATCTGTGATGGGATCTGACGCCCTCTTCTGGTGTGTCTGAAGACAGCAACAGTTTACATTAAATAAATAAGTTTTTTTTAAATTAAGCTTCATTATTATTGATATTGACATGTAAACACTGATGAAAATAATCTCCTAGATATTATTATAATAATAATAATCTGAACACTGAATAAACATAAAGGAACTTTCTTGAGGATTTGCATAATTATAAATAAGCCGGATGCTTTAGAGAGACAGGAGAGCTTTGCCCAGTCAGCAAATCACACTGTACAAGCTGTGGAAGTCAGAGATGTGTCTTGTCTGCTGAGCTGCTGTATGGGATTTATTTAAAACCGAGGCCAAAGCTCCTTAAATTCCTTAGGACTCCTGTGAATTTTATCACAAAGTCACCTCATGACCCATTTGGAAGACAGTCATTTAAGCACGAACTTGGGCAGCTGTTTAACAATGCATAGTAAAACATAGGTCATGTATGACTCAAGAAAGGGGGCTGGACTATCGGGACCAGCAGGGTTAGTCAACTAGGTGGACACAGCCACCCAGGTGTCTCCGCACCATAGCCAGCCTCATGGCTAAGGAGCTCATGAGGCTGACACCAGCTTTGCTGCACTTCCCACTAGCACTGTGCCACCGAACACCAAGCTGGAGCATTGATTGCAATTGAGTCATGAAAGGAATGCCCTGGGACACACAGTGCCTGGGATGCCCTCCACATGCAGATCTCTAGTTTCAAAATCTGCTCTTTAGCTTCCAGGCATACCAGCCAGCAGACTTGGCAAATATCTTATCACTCAATTTCAGCATGAAGAGCTTGTGTCCCCGTGATGGATCCATCTATCCCAGGGACTATGTCACCACAAAGGAGTTGATTTGTCTTGTGTGAAGGGTCAGGTTTAATTGCACAGGTCAGTTTTTTTTTTAAAAAAAAAAAAAAGTTAAATGACTGCGTTTGATTTTTAGTCTTTACCTTGCTTTCTCTCCAAGACCACAGAGCAGAGCAATAAATTTCCTTAATCAGCACAGCTGGGCCATAAGTGCGCTGTATACTGTGATCTAAAACCCGAGTTAATGAGTCCAGTGACAGATAGATTGTCCTTAAAGTGACTGCTTTGCAGAACTGCTCTCTCAGCCAGCAGGAGGAAAAGAAGCACTAGGGGGCACTGTTGAGCTAGAAATGACCTCTTCCAACCCAAGCACACCCAGAATGTGCTGGCTTTTGACCAAAAAACCTGGCTTCATTTAAAACTGCGAATCTCGGAGAAATAAGAGGTTTGGAATTTTGTTTTTAAAAATTAAAGATGATCCCTGATTAACACTATATCTGGTCTCTTGCTGAGTTCACTTTGTACCTGAATTGTTTTAATGTCTCATTTAATGTTACTTTTGAAAAAAGGCGAGCAGATAGCTCTTCTAGACATTAAAAGCTAAGACAAAACGGTAGTTAAGGCGGAAAGAGCATGCACCTCCTAAGAAGCAAAAATGCAGAGGGGGAGTGGTGTGAAAAAATATCCAGGATATGTTCAAGTGAAAGGGGAGGGTCCCCAACGTGGTTATTCTTTGGGGAAATTAGTCCATGAGTATATATTATTGTGGTTATGTAGTTATCAATGGCAAACGGGATTTATTAAAGATTAAGGATTTTTTTCTTTCTTGTCTTATTTACTGTTAAAATAATAGTCTGGGGGTGCTGGACAAATAATTACACACTTGGAAGTTTGGAGTGAGGAATTCAATGCCATCCTTTGCTACATAGCAAGTTTTAAGCTAACCTGGGCTATACAAGACCTTGTCTTAAACAAAAAACATCGCTGGGGAGATAGTTTGTTTTGTAAAATGCATAAGGACCCAATCTGGTCCCCCAAACCCGTGCTTTAAAAAAAAAAAAAAATTTTTTTTTTTTTTAAATTGGTGACAAAAGCTTGTAGTCCCAGTGAGGAAATGGAGACAGGCAGAATCTGGGGATGTGGACTGGCCAGGCTAGTCTACCTGGAGAGCTCCTAGCCAGTGAAAGAAAACAAGAGAGATGATCCCTAGGAACAACACTCAGGCCCATGCAGCATGAGCACACGCATGCACACACAGACTCGCACACACATGCATACACAACACTCACACATTCACATACACACATGGATACACATACACTCTTATCACACTTGCACACACATGGATACATACACTCATGCACACAGATACATACACACCCACAAGCACATATGTACATAGTTGCACACATATGTTTACACACACATGCTCACAGATGCATACACACATGCACACAGATGCAGACACACACAGATGCATACACACATGCACACACACTCACAGACTAGCACACACATGCATACAGACACACTCAGACTTTCTCACACACACTAGCACCACTATACACACATACATACATACGCACACATGCACACACACACATAGATACAAACACACACACATCCTGTTTCTCTTTCCTGGCCCTTGTATCCTGTGCACACCTAGCATTTATTCCATGCTATTATCAAATGCTTCTTCATTCTCCTTTACTGCCTATGAAAAGGTGCCAGCTTGGGACAGAGGACTGAAGTGGAAGAGTTGCTTCCCATGGTCGGTCCTTACTGCCCCATTCCCACAGCTACCCCTCAGAGAAACCTTAGATTAGTCCTGCGGTCGTGTGACCCCTGCCCCAGACCTTGCCATCCCTGCAGTCACGCCCTTGCATTGCTCCAAGGTGGGCTTAACTAGCTTGAGGAAGGTCTGTGCTTTCAAGGACCACAAACCTGTGTCCAGGCTCAGGCTCTCCTCACAAGAGAACTAACTGTTCCACAGGAGGCAGTAGCTGAGTTCTCCAAATAGGGGAGCCCCAATTAACATATAATGTTGTGTTGCTGTCTGACTCTATTGACTTGGTGTTTGTGAATAAAGATTAGTGAGTTAGTTGTTAGTTAGCTAGCTAGCTAGCTAGCTAGCTGTCGAGACAGAGTTTCTCAGTGTAGTCCTAGTTGTCCCGGAGCTCTCTCTGTAAACTGGCCTCCAACCTGTGCCTCTCCCTCCTGAGTGCTGGGATTCAAGGCATGCACCACTACCTCCGGGTGGTGAATAATGGTTTTAAATGTAGATCTCTGTTAACTCTATTATTTAGTCTTTGTGTGTATCCAGTTGTCTATTTTTACTGTTCCTGCCCACTTATTAACATAAGTTAATCATGCAAGTTAAACGTAAGTTAACCCTCTGAGTGATAATTGAATTATTGCAGTGTATTACTAGCACAGTTGGACCCTACACCTTGCAGCACAGTAGTAAATGCATCCCTTTCCTTTTGTTTATGTTCCACTAGAAACTCTGGAGTAATGCAAACCATTGAGCCACCCTCCCCCCTTTCCCTCAGAAAACCCCTAAACCTAAATCCTTCCTCAAGTCTTCCAAATATACATTAGTATGATGGTAAAGTCTGCTTGAAGCGTGGGAAGTGTTCAATATTTGTAGATTTTAAAATATGACCCCAGGAAAAATCTCGATACTGTTTAAAAAGAGAGGTTTGATCGTAGAAAAGATGTGACTTATAAGCCAAGTTTCACTTTAGGCATTGCTGGACCGTATTTAGTGGCACACATCTTCGATCTTAGCGTTCAGGAGGCAGAGGCAGGTGGATCTCTGTGAATGTGATGCCAGCCTGATCTACCTATGGAATTCCTGGCCAGCCAGGGTTCCATGGGGAGACCCTGTCAATCATTTAAAAAAGGAGGAGAGGGAGAAGCAGGAGGTTGCTAATTGTTTGGGGTGACCAACACCAAACATTTGTGCCACCCTAATTAATAATTATTAATAGCACCTCTTGAATCCTAAAATGTCCTGGCTGCCTCAACAACATTTACGTCCTTCTCGGTCTGTTTAAATACCAAGCAGTCGGCCAGCTTTCTCTGTGTCCGTTTATCTTGCAAATAAATGTGGAAACAAATTGGACTTTAAAAACAAAAACAAAACCACCTGCAGCACTTACATAGAAGGAGAGGAAATGTTCTTCTTGCTCGTCTTGCCTTACTTGCCCGAGGCAAGATTCTGCTGTGGCTGCCAGTTAGCTGCAGTTTCCAAAACCATGGAATTGTCCTGGTTATACTTAAAATATTTTTATTAAATCTGCTAAGACTTGAGTACAAGCTCTCTCTGTCAGCCATCCAGTGTTTCTGGCCAGTGATTTCTCTCAAAGGATGGTGCCAAGTTTCGTCCACCTGAAGATAATTTCCTCTTTTCTTATGGTAATTAAGATATTAAGGCCAGTCTTCATAATGTCTTCTACATATTAGAAAGTAATATTTACATTTTATTTATACCCATAAGTCTTTCCCCTGCTCTAGCAGTCCCCTATGTATTTGCCCCTGAAACCTCACATCTTTCTTTTCTTCTTTTTTTGTTTTTTTTTTTTACAATTTATTTATTTATTTTTTGCATGTGAGTACACTGTCACTGTCTTCAGACACACCAGAAGAGGGCATCGGATCCCATTACAGATGGCTGTGAGCCACCATGTGGTTGCTGGGAATTGAACCCTGGACCTCTGGAAGAGCAGCCAGTGCTTTTAAGCCCTGAGCCATCTCTCTGCCTGGATCTTTGTTTTCTTACACTGACCCATTCATGAATCTATTTCTCATGAATGGCTAGTTCTAATTCTTATTTTATTTTACAGATTTGTCTATTTTTATGTGTATGAGTGTTTGTTTGAATGCATAGGCACCATGAGGTCAGAAGAGGGCATTGGATCCCCTGGGACTGGAGTTACAGATGGTTGTGAGCTGTCATGTGGGTGCTGGGAACCAAACCCCAGTCCTCTGGAAGAGTAGCCAGTGCTCTTAACCACTGAACGATCTCTCCAGCCCCTGATTCTCTGTTTTTGTTGTTGTTTGTTTGTTTTATTTTTGAGACAGGGTCTTACTGGATAGCCCAGGCTGGCCTAGAAGTCTGTGTAGACCAGGCTGGCCTTGTACCCACAGAGAAAACACCTGCCCCTTGCTTCCTGTGTGGCATTAAAGATGCATACCACCGCCAGGCAGTGGTGGTGCACACCTTTAATCCCAGCACTCAGGAGGCAGAGGCAGGTAGATTTCTTAGTTCAAGGCCAGCCTGGTCTACAGAGTGAGCTCCAGGACAGCAAGGGCTACAGAGAGAAACCCTGTCTCAAAAAACCAAAAAAAAAAAAAAAAAAGAAAGAAAGAAAAGAAAGAAATACCTTATGACTAAGTAATCTCATGGCTTTTGATTGACATGGCTTTTCATCAGTACTTACATAAGTACTTCCTAGATATCGTACTTAAGATACTAGGTCCTTAGTACCAAAAGCATTCTAAATGAAAAGTAGCACAAATCTCATTTATACTTTGATAAATTTCACATGAGAATTTGCAGCATGTATTTTACCCCATAATTAAAGAACATGTTACCTTCTAAACCTGTGGTTTAGAAGTTTAAAGCAAAATACTTCATTAATTCTGAGTAGAATTCTGAGCAGAGTAGAGATAACCTCCTACAGACTGGCCGTTCCATGAGTGCTACAAAAGTTATAAGTTAGAGAGAGTAGGGGGGGGAAAGTATGTCTGAGAAACACTTGGGTGGAGTAATGGGAATGTTTGGAACAAAGGTCAGAGAAGTGACTAGGGGTGGAAAGGTCGGTCTCGGGAAGTGCCTGGCCACTGTTACTTCTATTGTGGGTACTTTAAATGGATCTAACAATGCATTCA
This sequence comes from Rhynchomys soricoides, assembly GCA_019843965.1. Classification (NCBI taxonomy): domain Eukaryota; kingdom Metazoa; phylum Chordata; class Mammalia; order Rodentia; family Muridae; genus Rhynchomys; species Rhynchomys soricoides. The sequence goes on along the minus strand of JADRCH010000028.1, from coordinate 10,096,976 downwards.
ACACAAGGAAAGGGGGAAATGGTTTACTCCTGGGTATGCGGTCCCTCCAGTCTACCTCGGCAGGTGATGGTTGGTTATTAACGAGCTCCGGAAGGATGTTTGATGATCTAACTCTAGGCTCTTCCCTAACATCATCTAATAGCTTCAAAGAGTTTCCGGGGCTTATCTCATTTTGATCTTGTCAGCGAGGTGACAAATGCCTCCAGGAAGTAGGACAGATATAACCCCCGTCTTCAGAGATTTATGATTTCAGGCATCACAAACCCTGGGCCACTTCTTTGTTCTTTTTCAGGACGGAGTTCTACTACTATTTTTAGATCACTAGTCAATGCTAGCAGTATTGTTACTATTATCAGAGCCCCTTGCGTGGGGAGAGGGCTGACCTGCCACAATGGAGGCATTTTTCTTGACTCAGACTACATCTGCATTTGTACGGGCTTCCTTAGGAGTAGTGGTACCCATGTGTGAGATGACCTTCAGAGTTGGAGATACTGGCTTCAGCCATGATAAGGTGAAAGTGCCTACTATTGCCTAGTCCAGGTAACATTCAGAAGTTCTGAACACTAGCCTTTAATAAAAATGGACCCCGCCTCCTCCCTGGCTCTTTGCTCTTTCCTGTCTGTGCCTTCTTTTCCTCTGACATTGTTTCCACTCTAACAAACAGTCTTGAACAATAGAAAGAGTATAAATTTGAATACACATTTCAGAGACTGTGCGTACCCAAAAGTCGAAGGATAGTCCTTTTAGTTGGATTTGGAATTTTAATTCTCCACTTTGATTTTGATGAGCTGGTCTCCGGTTCTTTCTTTTCTGGTATATTAAGAATTGTTGCCGGGCATTGGTGGCACACGCCTTTAATCCCAGCACTTGGGAGGCAGAGGCAGGTGGATTTCTGAGTTCGAGGCCAGCCTGGTCTATAAAGTGAGTTCCAGGACAGCCAGGGCTACACAGAGAAACCCTGTCTCGAAAAACCAAAAAAAAAAAAAAAAAAAAAAGAAGAAGAATTTGGGGGTTTGGGGGGACTAGAGATGGCTCAGGAGTTAAGAGCACTGGATGCTTTTCCAGGGGACTGTGTTCAATTCCCAGCACCCACATGGCAGCTTACAACTGTCTGTAACTCCAGCTCCAAAGGATCTGACACCTTCATATAGACATAAAAAAATGCATGCAAACTACCAATATGCAAGAAATAAAAAAACTAAAATAAATCATTGGTTAGATTCTAATCTTGTGAGATGCTGTTGCCTGCAATTGTGGGTGGCATAGAGAAAGACAGCCCTTCAGCACAGGCAACAAGCGTCACCCTCCTTCTAATGTGATGTCCTCTACTGTGGAACCTGTGTTGGGCAGAGTCCATACCAGAGCCAACGAGTCAGTCAGTTACCTGTGCTTAATGACGAGGCCAGGGTGGCTCCGTCAGCATGGAAAGACTTGAGTGAGGGTTTTTTTGGCTCATGTTAATTACAAAAGTGCAGTTAAGTCAGTTCGCAATAAAGACCCTCTTCAGATCTCACAACCTCTCGCAGTTCAAATGGATATGTTGCTGCTTCCCAGAACCCACCAGGAAACGGTTTGAAAGAAAGAGCAGTTGGTAGTTGGCCGTCGTAAGGAGAGGGACTAGAAATTTCCTTACGCCGGTTAATGGTAGCTAGCACACCACAGGGCCCAAGCTCTTTGTCCTTTGGTTTTTTAAGCTTGGTTGGTTGGTTGGTTGGGTTTTTTGGGGGGGGCGGGGGGGGAGGGAAGGTGGTTTAGGGGTTTGGGGTTTTTTTGCCCCAGGCCTTTTGCAAATTCTTTAGTATTCCCAAATTCTTATTTGTCTATAGAAATTTCCACTCAAAACGACAAGCTAAAAGCTAAGACTTCTTAATGAAGATAGTCAATAGCCAATCATACAACGGCTGCATTGGGTTAAGGGTCCTTTTACAAAAATGTCCCTTTGCTAGCTATCTGACTGACTATAAAGCAACTAATTCAACATAGTCACCATCCCAACAATGTCTTCTACTTTCTCAGTAAAGCAACTCTCCACTGACATCTTTACTATTCTCCACCATATATATCAGCTCTTTGGAGGAGCACGAAGCTATTTAAAAGAAAATAAGATCATAAAAGCCGAGAAAGAGCACTTTATTACTTTCTGTGAGCGGACTTTTACAACACTGTGGCTTTGTAGTTTAGTTACCCGAAGGCAACAAGCAGGCTGGTCCTGGTGAGTCTGTGGTCTGTCCAGCACCCACTTAGGGCTGGCATCTGCTGGCCCAGGGTAAAGCGAGCCGGGGACCCAGGCAAGCAGAGTCCTGTTGGAAACCTTAACTGCTCTTTCTACTACAACTTCGGAATTTTCCTAAGGCAGTCTCACAGCTGGAATTTTAAAGAAGGTTTGTCCTTCAATAAAATAGCAGTAAATCTTAGGAAACATTGTGCCTTTTTTTTTTGTTCTCGTTGTTTTAATTAACCCAGCATTTTTTGTCCGAAACCATTAACAAATTATTGGACGTTTTCTCCCTTAATGGCAATACTGGACAAAAAAAAATAATAATTACAAAGTGCTTTTTGCATATTACAAACTATGGTGATGTAAATATGCCAGAGTTTCTTGTTGGTTTTTTTTTTTCTCCTAAAAAAGTATGCATAATCCATCCAAGATTCGATTCGGTTCTTGACATGATTTAGCATTGCTTCGTTAAGAAGATGTGCAGTTCGTGTTCTTAAACACTGCTCATGCATGTTTGTTACAGGCAGCTTGCATGTCATCACATTCCTTTCTCCAGGCCTCAGAGACACCACTGTGCCCGGAAACCTCCTTTGGAAGCTGGCATGCTCCAAAATGCCACTTACTGAGCATGTAGAGTTTCCCCTGAAAAGCTAGCTTTCATGACTCCAGTCTGCTATTAGAACAGTCTAATCAAAGCTTGAATGTGACAGTTTTATTGTTTTGAAGTGTCAAAGCTGTTCATTTTTTGATTGAAAAGAAAAAATGCTGTGGTGTTTTAGAGCAAGGAGCTCAGTGTGTGTTTAAGAAACTTCCCCATAGAGAGAGAGAGAAATTTGGAGGGGGTTGCATAAAAGCAACCATGAAACCTAAAATTTTGATTTCAGTAACTCCCACAGAACCCCCGGTATGGTAATAATTCATGGTTCCCTGAATTGTGCACTGGCAGATGAACAGAAGGTATATCCGGCTCTCCTGCTTCCAAAAGAATCTTTTAAATGGTTGCCTTTGCCATAGGCATTGACAGAGGGAAGGGGGAGGGGGGCAATTCGGAGCTACCTGCTTCTCCAGCACAGATCAGAAGCACGGATTGTCTGAATTACATAGAATTACATAGACTTTTCAGTGGATTCTCCCAATCGATGCGAGCATTTCAGTTAGCCTGACTTCTTCATACGATCTGTCACTCATCCGTCTAATCAATAGCCCTCCCTGCTCCTCACCAGAGCTGTTCCCAACCAGCCTACAAAAAGGTCACCCCAAAATACGTAGCTGACAAATAAACTACATTTTAAAAGCAGCTGCCTTCAGTAAGGGTTTATCTTAAACCCACCCCAAAGCTTGGCATAGGGCAGCGTCTTCCTGCTGCCGAGTAGCCCCTGGCCAGTCATTGTGGTAGAAATTGAACAGTAAAACCATAATAAGCTCTCTGAAGGCAAGGCAGTGTCACATTCCAGATAGGACATCTGGCGTACAGTAGATTCTTAGGTCTGTGACATTAGCAACAAGGCCTTTGTGAAGAATGTTCAAGTTTGCAAAATGAAGCTTCCTGTGCTGTGCGTCTTAAGCCTGCCTTGAAGCCTGTGAGACAGGTCTCTTTGTATTGAGAGATGAAGACTGCATCTTGAGCAGCTATAGCACTCAGTCATCCAGTCTCTGGGTGGTTTCCTAAGACCTTCCTCCACACTGGGTTCTCTCTCTCAGTAAGAGCACAGAGCTTGTATGATCCTGGCCATGACACTCAGGCTAGCTAGGTCACAGACAGACTGAGGGGACTGCTCCTTCAAGGTAGGAATAGTAACAGTAACTTCTTACAAGGGTGCTGTGAAGATGGTAAGAACCATCATATAGGGGTATTAGTTATTATTGGCATAGTGGCTGTGGGGTGTGTTTTGTTGTTGTTGTTGTTGTTGTTGTTGTTTTCAGAAAGAGCAAAGCCAAGCTGTGATGTAGCTGGGGAGAGGGAAGGAACCAGATCTCTCCAGGGTCTTAACTGCCTTACAAGACTTCATCCTGGGCCAAGCCTGGGAAGGGATGTCATGAGGTCTGTAGCTTTTTGTCTTTGCCTGGGTTAGGAAACCTCAGTTTGGTGATTTCTGCAAGCAATTGCTTAAGGCAGCCTTGTAAGTGGCCACTTGAACATAATCAATAGCGCTTTATGTGCAAACCACAGAAAGGAATATTAACGTATTCAGCCACTGAGTGGGGTGGTAAATGTTTGCTTACCTTCAAGTGGAATTTAGAGACACTGTAATATTACAGGCCTAACCCCAGGCTGTTTATAAAGAAGTCAGATTTGGTGATTAAATAGTGAAAGGTGTAATTCTTTTTACTCTCCGGGCCCTTGGAATAATAGAAGGTTTCTATGAGCCGCCCGTTAGGAGAGAGGTTACTGCGACTGCTAAGCAACCAGGTAGCACAGGAAGAAAATGCTGCACAGAAATAATTCCCATTCCAGGGAGGGTCTGGGGGGTAGCTCTTAAAAGCTGTTCCTTAATGCCGCCTTTATTTCTTATTGCTAGGATGTTTAGACTGTGTTAGAGCTTACAAACGCCCGTTTGTTGTATTTTAAATTTCTGCGTTAGACCGTGAAAAGTTGTAATGGAAACATTTTTCAGAGGGAACCCTGCGCCCTTTTCTCTGTTGAAACATGAAATTAACAGCAGAATAATGACCTTTGTGCCACTTATAGGAAAATTCTGTGTGGGGACACGGACATGCGAACGATTTTTAACTTTAAAGATAGGAATAAGAATCGCAGTGATGTGCTTTGCTGGCTCACCTTTTATCTCTGCACTCGGAAAGCAGAGGCAGACGAAGCTCTGTGAGTTCAAAACCTGCCTGGTCTATATCATGAGTTCCAGGCCTGTCAGGGATGCACAATGACAACAAACAATGTTAGGACAATCTGGCATGCCCCCCTTCACCCCATTGGTCACCAGGGTCGATGTGGCTGAGGCTCTCTGGTTCTTGTTTTGTGTAGTTTATGAACTGTTAGTGTTGGGGGTGTGGAGTCATCTCCCACCTTTGGAACTTATGAACCTCCCATTCTAGATTCCCTTTTACAAGATAATTAGGGGAACGTCCTTAGTTATCTTGAAAATAGTCTCCGGTCACTATTTTGGACATTATTTGTTTGTTTGTTACAGGGTTCCCCTTCATTCTGTGGGTTTCCACTTTGGAATTTCAACTTATTTTTTCTTGTTACCTTTCCTGCTCATTTGCTTTTCTGGTAAGAACAGTGCACCACCATCCTGAGCTCTTAAATGTGCAGGCTTGTGGACATGACCACCTTAAAATTTTATAGTAATCAAAGTAAATGGTATTACCCTAATCCTGAGGGTGAGGGCCAGGAAGATGGTTGCATGGGCAAAAGTGTTTGCCTCTAAGCCTGGTGGATGCTTGGACCCCACATGGTGGAAGAACAGCTCCTGTAAGTTATCCTCTGGCCCCTGCTCACATGCCACTGCATGCACACACACACATACACACCCAAAATAAATAAATGTTTAAAAAAGACCGAGGTAAAATAAAAATGCTTGTACTCAAGGAGACCATCTCCCTGTTTCTCAGAAGTTTGCTGTGTTTGCTGAAACTGAAAACGGGGCCTTTATGTACATTCCCCATAGAAGTGCTACTTGCTCCTGCTGCTCCCAACTTCCTGAGACTGACTCCTAACCCCACCAACACCACCACCCAGTCCTTCTCAAAAGAAGAGAGATGAAGAGCTGGAGAGATGCTCAGTGGTTAAGAGCACCTGGCTGCTCTTCCAAAGATCCCGAGTTCAATTCCAGGCAACCACATGGTGGCTCACAACCATCTGTAATGAGATTTGCTGCCCTCTTCTGATGTGCGGGCATACATGCAGGCAGAACACTGTATACATAATAAATAAATAATATATTAAAAATAAAATAAAAAGTACTACTGCTCTTTCAAAGGTTCGATTCCTAGCATCCATATGGCAGTTCACAGCCATCTATAACTTCAATTCCAGAGGATCTGATGCCCTCATACAGACATAAATGCAGGAAAACACCAATGTGGTTTTTTAAAAAAGAAAAAGGAAAAAGAATTTAAGGAAATGATATCTTCTCGTAGGTGGGACCCCCTGTTGGTGATTAGTGGACCTGACAGGCAAGAAAAGAGAGTAAAAAGAACAAGCCAGCTCACCTTTGCTGACTTGCTCTGAGGCAGGCTCTGTATTCAGTATTCTCAGTACTCAGTACTCTGTACTCAGTGGCATGCTCTGTACTCAGAACTTAGTATTCAGTACTTTGTACTCAGTGACAGGCTCTGTACTCAATACTTAGTACTCAGTACTCTGTACTCAGTGACAGGCTCTGTATTCAGTACTCCTATAGATTATCTTGATTTTTCCTCACATTACAGAAGCAGACAATAACATAATAACATTAAGTTGCTTTCTTGAAAGTACAATTATAAGTGAACAGCTAACGGAGCTGTGGCTTTATCTGTATGCTTGTTTGTTTAGGTTGGTTTGTTGGTTTAAGGGTTTTTGGTTTGGGGAATTTTGTTTTCTAGTTTCTATGTGTATATGACATAGGGAGCCAGAGAGAAAGGGGGAAAAAGATGACTAGGTTAGTGTGGATCTGCCACCAATTGATTTATGAATTCAAAATCTTTCTTGCAGTTGGTTGGTAAGCACATGGTCTCTGCTTATGAAATTAGCTGGCTGTAGCACAGGACCCATTTGAGAGCAGACAGTCCACTGGCTCCTTTACAGAAGGGAGATGGCCATATGAACATCTGCTCCTCCCTTGGGCCATACACAGAGGAGAGTCCACTCCAGCCACTGGCTCACACATGTGTGCCACTCTCTGCTAGGGTCTCCTCTCCCTCTGATTATTTGCTATCATGCAGAGATGAGACCTTCATTCTTTGCAGGTGTGTCAATATTCACAACTGCTCAGAGAAGAGGTTGGCTCCTTGGTCTTCAGGCTTCTGTGTAACAAAAGCCTCCTGTTTGCCCTGGGCCTCTCCCCATCTGCCAGTAGAGCTGTGGTTAGCATCGTCCAGAGCCTGAGACGGGGCCAGTTAGTTCAAAGGAAGTCTGTGTGCAGTGTTAGAACCATCTTCCTGTTTGCTAAGAAAGAATAACTCTAATACACGTAGGCATCAGACCCAGAGGTAGCCATGTCATGCAGAGTGGACATTCATTTTTGAGGTAGCCATGTCATTCGGAGTGGACATTCATTTTTGAGGTAGCCATGTCATT
>JADRCH010000028.1:10077315-10089512 GCA_019843965.1 Rhynchomys soricoides | reverse complement strand
CCATGTCATTCGGAGTGGACATTCATTTTTGAGGTAGCCATGTCATTTGGAGTGGACATTCATTTTTCTATCTTTTTTTTCCCCACACAATCACCTCAGCATCCTGGTGTATGATCAGAACCTCTGTACAATTATAGCTATTTAAGGCACTGCAGGTGAAAATTGAAGGTTAGATACGTGTGTCTTAGAAGGGTGGTGCCGATAAGACACAGAGTCATGATCACACAGCACTTTTAAATTAATGAATGTGATTGGATTTAATTATTAAAAAATATATATGTATGTCTCACAGGCTTCCTTGATCTGACTTTTTTATGCTGACAGCGGCACTTTTTTTTTTTTCCTCAAACAACTGCAGAGCTCAGCTTTATCATTAAGGATATGGTTTCTGTTAATTCTCAGGGAAAGTAAATGATTACAATTAGCCAAATATTCAAAATTTGAGGATTCTGGCGTGCTGTTTTATTATTTCAGGCATGAGTCCGTGCATCACCCTCTCTCTCTCTCTCTCTCAAGGAATGCCTAAAAGGAGCCACTTCCGGGATCCACGTCACGTCTTGGAGTCTTCCAAGTTCAGTTTGGTGAATCCCTGTTGCCTTTGCTGACTCTAAATGTTTGTCAGTTTCTTTGCTTCTTGTTTTGGGAGTTCAAGGAGAATGGAAATAATCTAGATGAAATTGAGTACCAACTAAATATAGTTCAAAGTCTGTAAATTCGGGTAATAGCAGGGCAGATAAGCAAAGACGTTGTCCATGCCTCAGGAGTCTAAGTCAGAAAGATCACCATGGATTCAAGGCCTGGGCTATATAATGATTTCAAAGCCAGTCCAGGTTACATGTGAATTTAAGAATAGCCTGGGCTGTAACGTAAGAGCCTGTCACAGAAACAAAATGAAACGAAACAACAGCACACAACGCTTTTCTTCTTTGTCTTATTACAACATGGATAGCATGTGTGGGAACAAATGTTTCAGCAGAGTCAAAGGATGGACGGCGTGATGAAGGACACCCTCCCACACGCGTGCCCTCCCCACTCCTATACACTGATGTTTGTAGGCCCAACTTGCTGGCTTTACCCAAATGATGCTGCTTTCATCTTGACATCGTGTAGTCATACTTAACAAAGTATGTATGTCCTCTACAGACATACGTGATAAAAAGCAAATGTATGCTTCCGCATGTGACCCCGTGTGCTTGTGGAGAAGACACCAAGTTAAATACTACAGAAATTGCCAAAAGTGCATCTCAAGATAGAGTAACAGCAGCTCAGATAGGCTAGAGGGCTGGGGCTGGGTAATAATGCCCTTTGGTGCTAAGTGAAAGGAGTTTCAGAGTTTATCTGCTGGGGACGTTCCTTGTGGTAGCAGCCTGAAGGATGGCAAGATTAGAAGAAGTAAAACCAGACTGAGAAACAAATGAGCAGTCTCCTGCAGAATTAAGAAAGAGTGGGGTCCAACAAATGTTTGTGGGCTTCTGGTTTAGACAGCCATGCATCCCACGAGCCGGGACTGGGAGGGAGGAGTACCATGGTAGTACCTTGTGTCACCCAGGTGGAGATATCCATGTGACATGACAGTCAGAGGGGCCTGGAGTCCCGAGTATTTGTGTACCAAGAACTCCGCACACAGCTCAGGAGACTCAAAATGAGCTGTGCAGCAGACAGCCTCAGCTGCTGTGCTCTGTGGAGTTATTTCTCACGAGTGTGGATTCTCCTGGACCTTGTTTGGAACAAACACACCACAGCTTCATACCATACACGCCTAGATGATAAGTATTTGTTTTTTTTTTTTTTAACCACTGAGATGGAGAAAAAAATAACTGATTGGTGTTGCTGGAGATGCTCTTCTTCCGGCTTCCTGTGAGGTCTTGAATCTAGAAATCTCTGGGCCATTCTCTTGCCAAAACCAAAGGTAGCGTCTTCAGACACCCAGTATGCGTCTTTGCTGCCAGGTGGGGTAGACAGGGCAGAGCCTTCTTACCCTCTGTAATGATGACTTCCAGCTTGCTCCCCTCCCAATCCTGCCCTCTAAGAATCAGCTCGGAATCCACCCTTTCCTTTAAACTTACCTCCCACAAGCCAGCCAGCCTTTGCTCCTCAGAACCCCAGTAGAGCCTTTTATGTCTCTTATTTGCTACTTAGCATCCATGCCTCTGTGGCTAGTTCTGGTGTATGCAGATGCCTGCTGTCCTTCCTTCCAGGTGGAAATCTCCACCGAGTCCCCCGTTCTCTTTTCGACATTGTTTTATGCCTAGAAGCACGAAACGATTTTGTGTTAACATTCTAGGGCGACCTGAGGTGTGTACCTTTCTCCTCCACCTACTATAAATGTTTTATGACCTTGATCTTCTCATAAATCAACATTACAAGTTCTACACAGATAGCCGCCTTTATCATATGTATATTTTTCAACTGAGAACGTAGAAAGTGGGGCTCATTCCTAGCTTTTAATAAAAGTGGATCTTATAATGACAGTTCATACTATTTGAACACGGTGTATATTATCCCGTGCAGTATTTTAAAATGACATCAGGACTATGGGTGTGGCTCAGTGGTAAGGCACTTCCCCAGCCCTTCCAAAAGATTCACAACTGAAAAAATAAGAAATAAAAATCACACCACCGGGTGTTATTTTCTCAGCTTCAAAGGCAAGAAAGTTGGGCCTTGAAGAAATTGAATAACCTGCCAAGAGCGTCATAGATAGGCGGAAGCAGGCTGGAATGGGGGCCCAGTAAGGTTCAGATACACCTTTAAATTGTGGGGTTTAGCCATGCACGAGACAGCTGGTGCAATGCGTCTGGTATTTTACACATCTGCCCAAGGGTCTTATGAATACCTGTTGTTAGCGTCCTTTGCAGATGAATAAGCTGAAATTCCAAAACTAGATGCAACACACCTCTAGGTTACTAAATGCACCCCACCCCTTTCGTTTCCCCTCTGTGAACCACTATACGCTGTTAACGCCTTGGCTGGAAGTTCTGTTAACGTGTCATTATAAGAAAGACCGAAGTTTATCATGGATGTAGGGGTGGAAACTATCCGAGCCGCTGAAAGGGAGCTTCATGACTCTTCTGATTTAATAAACATACAAGAGTTCTTCCAGCTTGGAGCTAGTTCAAAACAAAACGGGGTGTACCTTGTCAGAGCTATGTAGTAAGTAATCAAAATAAAAATGAATTTTTTCCCTCTCTTGGATCATAGTTGAAACACGACAAAAGCAGAAGGCAGACAGCATTGAGACAGAGAAATGGAGTCCTCAGCGAGTCCACCAAAACTGTAGCATTCAGCCGGTAAAGCTGAGTTTATGGCCATCAGGATGAGCTCAAAGCGTTCTACAGGGAAGGTTCATTCTCGGTGTTCTAGTTGAAGAGCCTGGGCTGATGGTCAGTGGACAAAGTGCTTGCTTTGCAAACAAAAAGACATGAAATGTATCCCCAGAACCATGCAAATATGCATTTAAAGCAAAACAAAACCAAAACAAAAACAAAAACAAAACAAACATGGTTTTCGTCCCAACGCTGGAGAGGCTGAAGCGGGAGGATTCCTGGACTCGATGACCAGGCCATCTAAACTCACTGAGGAGTTGCAGGTCAAAGAAAGATCCTGTCCCAACAAAGCTGGATGTGGTTACTGAGAATACATGAGGTTGTACAAACACACACACACACACACACACACACACACTTAGAATTGTTGGGAATTAAACCCAGCAGAGGCTAAGCGCCCACTATCCTACTGAGCTACCCCTATCTGCTGCTGCCTTCCTGACCATCTTTCCTGTGTCCTTCCCTCCATCCCTTGTTTCTGATACAGCCTCATGTCATATTGCCCAGGCTGGTCTTGAACTCCATAAAACTCCCAATGATCATCTTTTAGCAGTTTCAGTCATCAAGTCTGGAGAGAAGTGCTTTCCAATCTATCTCAACTTCAGTCATGTCTGCCCGCCTAATTTTGTTTCTTCATAACATACAGTGTCTACCACTGACTAACTGTCCATTGTGAAGTTAGGAAATTATTTAATTATACCATCACACAGTGTGTCTGAGGCATATTGATGGGCTAAGAGTCTTCTCAGAGAGTTTTCACACTTTATCCTTTTTGTTTGTTTTGTTTTGCATCAAACTTTGAAATTCTTTAGGCAAAGGGCAGGCTTCTGAGACCAGATTGCAGAAAGACTTCCTGTGTGTTTTCAGGCAGGAGGACTCAGATTGTTTTCTGAGGTTTAGATCATTCTTTTCTCCAATGCTGGATTTAAAAAAAAAATCCTTAGGCATCAAGCTGTGAAGCATTTGTGCATTTGGACCATCCAGTGATGTTCAGCAAGTATCTGATGACCAACTACTATCTGGGACTAGTTGCTAGTTGCTGACAGAATTCAGTAACAGAGCCCAAGGTGTCTTCCCAAGGGGCAAGGAACTAGTTTCTCCTCATATCAGAAGTAGCTACAAGACTTACAGGTGGCTGCTGTTTTGGAAACCTTTAGCATCAGCTGTTTAGCCCTTAAGCATACGTATGACTTTGATAAAGAAATAGAGCATAAACTAATCTCTGCAGATAGATGGTTAGCAGTGCTGCTGTGCTTCCCTCTGAGGGACACTCCCCTCCCCCCTAGTACCTCTTAGTACCTCATTGCCCTGTTGCTGAAGCTTTACTGTAACTTCTGGGGATTCAAGTGCAAGAGACTTGGCCCCACCAGATCCTCAGGTCAACTTCTGAGTGATGCAGGGGCACTTCAGTTGGTACTGATATAAAATGACAAATGACGCAAAGGTCAGTGCCGAATCAGTGAGAGCAGGCTATGGAAATGTTGTGGAATAGAATATAAAAGAGTACCCCCACCTGGCCATGGTGGCACAGGCCTTTAATCCCAGCTCTCGGGAGGCAGAAGCAGATGGATTTCTGAGTTCGAGGCCAGCCTGGTCCACAGAGTGAGTTCCAGGATATCCAGGGCTATACAGAGAAACTGTGTCTCGAAAAACCAAAATAAAGGATACCCCCAAATTATATACACAGTGTAACTCCATGCACACCCTATACACCTTTTCCTTTGTGCCTCTACTGTAGAGAAAGCTGGTGGTCACCAATATATCAAGTGAGCTCTTCCCCCTTATGGCCAGTGGCTTCCGTTCGTACCCAGGGCCTCGTGTGTATCATGTATCATGTGTATCATTAAGCTTTAACCACACCCCCAATCAAATTCAGTAACCATGAGGCAACCTGGTATGCTTATTGGTTTGATGCAATATGGGCTGCACAAGGACTCCAGTGAGACCATTCTAGGAACATTTGCCCGAGTCTCGGAGACTTTAACAGTTTATGGGAACGCTGGGAGAATCTTGGTATGTTTGGACTGCTATAATAAAATACCATAGGTGAGTGGCTAGTTAAAAGCAACAATTAATTTTCTTTGTTTGGGGAGATCAAGGTACTGGAAGACTCTGTGACTGATGAGAATCTGTCTTTTTGGTTCATTGACTTGCTTCATCCTGGGTCTTCAGAGAAAGAGCAAAAAGAGCTCCCTGAGATACAATTCTCAGATATTCTCTGAAGACACTAATTCCAGCCATGAAAGCGTCAGCCACATAACCTGATCATCTTTCACTTCCTACTACGGTCATTTTTCCTGACAAGGTTTCATCGTGAAACACTGGCCACAGTGAGAGGCAGGCAGAGTAGGTTGAAGACAGCATAAACCACTACATCCAGACTATAGGACAAATCTAAACCTTTCCAGTGGCCAGTAAAAGGAAAACAAAAACACTACTGTGCTGGCTGATTTTGTGTCAACTTGACACAAGCTGGAGTTGTCACAGAGAAAGGAGCCTCCCTTGAGGAAATACCTCCATGAGTTCCAGCTGTAAGGCATTTTCTCAATTAGTGATCAAGGGGGGGGGGGGGCCCAGACCATTGTGGCCAGTGCCATCCCTGGATTGGTAGTCTTGCGTTCTATAAGCAAGCAAGGTGAGCAAGCCAGGGGAAGCAAGCCAGTAACTAACATCCCTCCATGGCCTCTGCATCAGCTCCTGCTTCCTGACCTGCTTGAGTTCCAGGCCTGACTTTGATGATGAACAGCAATGTGGAAGTGTAAGCTGAATAAATCTTTTCCTCCACAACTTGCTCCTTGGTCATGATGTTTGTGCAGGAAGAGACACCCTGACTAAGACAGCTACTCTAGGTTATAAAGACTGAGATGTACTGGCCAAATAGACACGCAGAATTTTGAGGGGGAGTCAATGCCTCTATTAAAACATTTTTAGAGCAATGTCCAACGGCTCATGCCTGCAAACAAAGCATTTGGGAACCTGAGGCAGGGGGGTTGTAAGCACGACTGCTGAAGGTCAGCTTCATGCAGGGATGGACACATTTGATCCTTTTCACCTGGCTGGGCTGCCGACACACATACCTTCTGTCTAACAGTGCTGCTTGCCAACACTCAAGATTGTCGCTGGGATCGCTCTCTCAATGGACACGAAGAAATGAATGGTCCTCTCTGTCCCAGGGCCAGTTCTGTGCTCCACGGGAGAAAATTCACATCAACACATTCTTGAATTAGATAATTAAGGATAAAAAATAATCCTCTTCATGGCTTGAATAATTCTTTTTCTCTACAACATAAATTCTCATTACCAATCTCTATTGTAATGCGCTAGCTAAGCTCCATTTCAACCATCCTATGTCTGACAGTCCCTGCTGAGGAATGCATTTTGTATCATGGACTCTAACATTTCTTGACATTTTGCTCCAGTGTCTTTTGAATAATTTTGTTTTTGAAAGTAGGCTATTGAGAAAGTAGGGCACTTTCTGGTAAGCAGATGCTGTAATTTGAGTCTTTCGTTGTTGTTTTTTTGTTTTGTTTTGAGACAGGGTTTCCTTTAAGCCCTCTTTTGTAGCCCTGGCTGTCCTGGAACTGGCTCTGTAGACAAGGCTGGTCCCGAATTCAGAGCTCCTCCTGTCCCTGCCTCCCAAGTGCTGGGATTAAAGGCATAAGCAACCACCTCCCAACTATAGTTTGAGTCATTAGTGACCCCTGCTACCCACTTGTTAAAAGAGTCAGTTCCATAGGGTTTGTTGGGGTGTACCCTGCAGGGGGGCCTGTCCTCCTCTTCACTCTCCTGTGATTTGTAGACATGAAGTGAGCCGTTTCGCTTCTTCTCTGCCACTTGGTACCTTCATCAAAAGCCTCCAAACAGAAGATGTCCTCCCTCACTCACAGACTGAATCATGAACTGAAACATTCTAGTCTATCTCAAGTATTTATCAGAGATAAATACTGACATAAGTATTTAAGTGACAGAGCACGGACACAGCACACAACATATCTTTTCTTTTTCTTTCTTTTTAAAATTGATTGATTCATTGATTGATTGATTGATTGATGATTGATGGGTCTCACTGGCCTGGGACTTGCTGTATAGACCAGGCTAGCTTCAAACCCACAGAGATCAGACTGCTCCTGCCCCCAGAGGGCTGGGATTAAAGCTGTGCAGCCCTACCCTCAGCCCACAGTCTTCTCTTTTAAAACCACAAATCCAGATATCTTACTTTGCTCATTAATGTTTTGTTTGACTTAAGAAAAAAATTCTAAGCATAAATACAAAGGAGGGCTTAAAGGGAAGGTGGCAAAGCCTGTTTCATGCATACTGAGCCCCGATCATTTTCTTGTCTGATCTTAAAATAGGGTGTTTGCCTCTGGGGTATGGTGGTGCACGCCTTTCATCCCAGCAGAAATGTGTGGATCTCTGGAGCTAGCCTGGGCTACAGAGCAAGTCCAAGGACAGCCAGAGGCACACAGAGAACCCTGTCTTGAAAAACAACAAACAAATTAATAACAGCATTTGCTTAAAATTAGCATTCCTAACTGCTTCCTTACTGTGTATGTGCAATGTCTGGTCAGCATAGTATTGACGGCTCCCAGCAGCCCCGTTCTTGTTTCCATTTCACAGATGAAAACTGTGTGTCTTACAGCCAGTGACTTCTCCTAAGGCTGAGGTGATGGGGTAGAGTATTCAGGAGGCAACTGCATTCCGGGCTCTTGGCCATCATGGCTGCAGCCTTCCTGTCACAGGGATCTTTCTGGAGTGAGATTCTGTCCATTGTCAGTGTTCCCCAAGGTGGAGCAGGGGCATGAAGAATCTTAGCACAGACTTTCATTTGTAGAATAAGCACAGCTATGGCTTTAGCTTTTGAAATGCTTCCATGTTTTAATGTGCCAAACATCATCTTCAGTGATACATGCAGAGTGGGACCCCAGCTTAGCTGCGGTGGGGGCAGGGTTGATTTTCTTCTCACACCAACTAGAATGCCCACTGGAAGAGCTATCAACAGTTTCTGGGGACAGTGGCTTGTAGTTAAAGGGCTCTGCCCCTCTGTCGCTTCAACTTCCTCTAGGTCAAAACCAGAGCCAGAGCATTGACATTTCATCCAGTCCCTCCCAGTCCTAAAACTTGTTTCTTGCTGCTTTGTAAGAAATACATTGAAGAAGACACAAAGAACTAGGTTTTTGGGGGGTTTGTTGTTGTTTCGTTCTTGTTTTTAAGCTTAATATATAAACATGTACCTCTAGAAAATATAAAAGCAACTGGCTTTCTAAGCTTAATTACAGAATTCTTCATTCATAACTGACTATAAACAACAGGCACTGGGATTTATAGACAAATAAGGCCTCACTGACGGGTAGCTGCTGAGAGGATTGGAGGGGTGTCTGCTCACATCAAGACTTCTGCCAGCGTCAGAAAAATCTCCCTCACTTTCCAGGACAGCGTGCACGGGTTAGGAAGGCAAAGACCGAGAGTTTCCAGGTACCATTTTTGGGACGGTATTTAAGCATTTCCTAATTCTAAGGCCTTACTTAGCTGTATGTGCGTCAGGATGCAGCAGCTATAAATTAATTTGTGTGTGTGTGTGTTTTTCCTCAGCTATTAAATTATATTAACTGTGCTCTAATATCATGTTGGACGAGTTTTATTTATTGGCCCTACTCCAAGGTAGGAAGGACCATGTCATGTTGGTTATCACTTTCTGTACTTTACAGCCTGACTCACACTTAGCAGCCAATAGCTATTGATTGCCTGGGGGCTATTTGCATCTACATTTCCCAGCTCCATCTCCCACAGTCTGTTGGCTGCCTGTCCCAAAGGAAGAGATGAATATTGTTTTCCTAGTCGTTTGAACCCTCGGTGGTCATATATGCAGGTCATTCTGACGAACTATCTACTCATCGCTAGCCAGTCTGCCCTGGCTCTGATCCAAATCAGATCTCTCAAACGCCACTTCTGAAGAAAAGGAACTTGTCGGTTCATTCAAGTACCCACTAGTTGGTGATTACCAAGAACCCAGCCTCCATCTCCAAGACCTCCTCTTGCCACATGGGCCTCTTTCTCAGGTGGATCATCTGGCATGAGGGCAACAGACATTTGCATCTTTTCAGTTGTTCTGGGAAGTCCCAGGGTCGAGCTCAGATGCCATCAGCCATATGCCATCTCCAAGCTAATTTGTGGTAAAGGACATAGGATTCTAATTGCTTAAGTCTGAAGAGTCTCTATGATCGACCTCAAAACAGGCCACCAGACGGTGTGAGAGGTGATTTCTGTCTTAGTTACTTTTTCATTACTGTGATAAAGACCATGATGCAAAGCAACTTGGAGAGGAGAGGGTTTAGTCGGCTTAGGAATCCCAGTCATTGAGTGACAGCATGTAGGAAGCCAAGCAGGGCAGGAACTTGGAGGTAGGAACTGAAGAGAACACTGCTTCCTGGCTTGCTCTTCCTGGCTTGCTCAGTTGGCATTTTTGTTTACCTGAAGACTACCTGCCTAGAAGTGACAATGCCCGCCATGGGCTGGTCACTTCTGCATCAACCACTCATGGAGTAAGTGCCCTCTTATGGAGACAGTAGCTTGTCTGTTTATTTTGTTGTTGTTATTTATTGTTTGTTTTTGGGGGTTTTTGGGGTTTTTTTTTTCCCCTTTGCTTTGGTTTCTGTTTCAGTTGACTTCCCCTCTTTCTCAATGACTCTGGTTTGTATCAAGTTGACAGAAAACTATCCAGCCCAACTTTCCAAAGACAAATTATCTTCACACAAGATTAAGGAAAACAGGTATTAGAAAAACAAAGATTGGGTATCTATCTACTGCAGCACCCTATTCCATTTCATATTTGTTGTTTTCCCCCCAGTAACTCCGTTTTAAAAAAACAACTGTCCATTTCCCATAGCTCCGGGAACCGTAGTCATCAGGGTAAAATAAATTAGGAGAGGCAATCCACCAGTCAGGGTCAGAGTTCTGACTTCAGCGTTGGGCAAATTCCTGCCCCAACTTCACAAACCGTGCCACCTTAGACAAGACAGGAACTTCACAGGTGGTTTGTAATGCCTACCTCCACCGTTCCTATGGGGAACAAACCCACTATCATGTGGGAAGCTCTTAATGTGTGTCTGGCTCCCCAAGCATGCTAAGCGCTTGATCATGCGCAGTGCTGGATCATCTGCCGGACTCTCACAGTGGGTGTGGTTTTCTTACTCTCCCCATCTTCCCCAAACACCTCTGAGCAGCCACCATCTTACCTCTACGAGCACATGCTTCTCTTCATTCCGGTCTGTCGGTCCTGAGCCGACCAGGTCCCCCTGTCAGTGAAGGAGACCCCAGACCTTACTTGACCTATGATTTTCTTCCATAGAAACCTTTTCCATTGTTGCCTCTCCCTGCTCGGCAACAATTTGGGGATTTTGTGTACTTTTCCTGTCCATAACTCCCGGTCCTATATTATAAGTGGGCTTCAGCAAATATTTCTTAGCAAGACAGATTACCGTAACGTCAGCTATTTTCTGGACCTGGTTAAGGGTGTTGGGAACTTTGTTGAAGCTGTTCTGAAGACTGTCTCAACTGCTGGAGTGCTGGTGGTGGGAGAATATCACAAGACGCTTGACGCTTGAAGAGTGAAGGCAGGCTGGCCTTGACCTGGGAGCTTGGGGGGGGGGGGGGGAGACTGTGTGAGTCACATGACCGGATGCCAGGCACGTGATGTTCATGCAGTTCCGTCTCACCATTTAATTTCACAGTAGATCGTGTCTGTGGGTAGCATTTTGGTAGTTCCCCCTCTCCCCCTCCTCTCTCCTCCTCCCCCTCTCCCCTCCCGTCCCTCTCCCTCTCTCCTTCCTCTGCTTTTTCCTCTCTTTCTCACCCTCTTCTCCCTCCTCTTCTCCCTCCCACTCCCCCCTTCCTCTTTCTCCTCTTCCCTCCCCGCCAGCCCTGTCTCTGAATAGGTGGTCCAGAGGGTATTGGTCATATTACCCGTTTATTATATAATTCCCCCAAGTACTCTGAATGGCCACATTATAAATAATGGCTATTTATTATTGCCGTCTAGACTTAACAAATGGCTATTTAACAGGCAATGAAATAATTTATCCACAGTTTCTTGTACTATAATTATACACTCACACATTTAGGGGCAAATGTTAGGGCTAACGTTCAAAACACAAGTCTTGTCCACAGTGGTGAATTATCCTCTGCAGACAGTGAACACTAGTATGGAATACAGAGCAGACACACCTCAGTTTTTCAAGGATTAGGCTTTGACTATCATAATCCCAGCCTATGCCGATTGGAAACTATTACATAACAAATCTGTTCATTAACTTCAAATTATTACAGGTTTATTAAAAAACACTGAAACATTTTGACATAGACTCTTTAGGTTATCTTTTCCTATTATGAATTTTTAAAACACAGCATTAAAATCATACTGTATATATGTCATATAGACTGTTCTTAAATTTTAAAATTACTGAGTGAGTGTGTGTGTGTGTGTGTGTGTGTGTGGTGTGTCTTGCGTGTGAGTGTGTGTGTGCCTGGTGTGAATGTGTTGTCTGATGTGTGTGTTTGGTGTATTGTCTGGTGTGTGAGAGTGTGTGTCTGGTGTGTGTGTGTCCAGTATGTGTGTGTGTGTGTTTGTGTGGGTGTGGTGTGGTGTGCTTGTGTGTCTGGTGTATGTGTGTGAGTATGTGTATGTCTGGTGTGGGTGTGTTGTCTGACATGTATGTCTAGTGTGTTCTCTGGTATGTATGTGTCTGGTGCATGTGTTTGTGTACATGGTGTGTGTGTCTAATGAGTGTGTGTGTATGAGTGTGTGAGTGTGTATCTGGTTTGTGTGTGTCTTATGTGTGTGTCTGGTGTGGGTGTGTTGTCTGGTGAGTGTGTGTCTGA
>JADRCH010000028.1:9951329-10077305 GCA_019843965.1 Rhynchomys soricoides | reverse complement strand
TCTGGTGTGGGTGTGTTGTCTGGTGAGTGTGTGTCTGATGTGTGTGTTTGTGTGTATGACGTGTGTGTATGACGTGTATGTATGTGTATGACGTGCGTGTATCTGGTGTGTGTGTGTGTGTGTGTATGAGGGGGGGAGAGAGAGAGAGAGAGAGAGAGAGAGAACGAACATGAGTTCTGTTCAGGATCCATGTAGGTGGAAGGAGACAACTGTCTCCTCATCCTTTAAAAATAAGTAAATAAATAAAAACATATGTTTTGACTTTTCATTAGTTCTTTCTCCTCTTTCAGAAAGATATCATTCCAGTAAGTATCCATTGTCCATTGGACTTTGATTCAAAACCATGATTTCAGTTATATTCAAATAAATTACAACTGGCCACCACTAGGTTGATATTGTAGTTACACTGAGTTTTCCTACTTTACATGACTTGAAAAGTACTGAGTCGGAACTTCACAGAAGTCTTCTAAGTTAAGGATTAAGTTGGTTGGCTATAGTTGATCAAAAGTAGAAAATACTAATAAGATATGACTTCAAATTTTCTGATTCGTGTGATAGGATTTGAGTTTCAGCAATAACTTATCAGAGGCCTATAATGTTTGCTCTGTCTGTGTAAAGGCACAAGCCAACACTCTTGGCTTTGTTTAATATTGTGCAATTTAAAAAATCAACGGCTTTGACCAAGCAGCAGCTGCTCATGTGTGATTTCCTTGAAGTATTAGCTGGGTAAATCCCCTGGACTTTCTGTATCCGTGGCCAGCAGAGCCTCTGTAAAAGGGCTGCCCTTGCTCCCTTCCAGGTTTGGTTTTGTTCTCCTCTTGACAGACAGTTGCTGGTCTCTTTCACGCCCCCTGGGTGGTATTACAGAATTGCTGATTCAGGAAGTGGAGATTATGCTTGTCTCAGAAGTGTAGTATTAGGAAGGATTTATTGCACCGAACAGAAAGTTCAATCTAATTTAAAGGTTTGTTGCCTTTCAGAAGCACAAACTGAAGTGTCTGGATTTCATTTGAAATCATTAGTTACATTGTCTAATAGTGGAGGACAGAAAAATCAAAATCTACGGGACTCCGACTTGGCAAGTGCCTCTTTTCCCCCTGGTTTTCAGTCTAAAGAGTTTGAATAATCAACTCAGTCCTTAGGAAGCACAACCCCCTGAGCTTTTTTTTTTTTTTCCCTCCGAGAGAAGAGAAAGACTAATTCGAGAAGAATAATATTAAGAGCCACGGGTGTTTCCAAGAGCTCTGCTGTGTCACTGTGGAGCTGGAGATCTTGGAGTACATGTGTTCACGTGAGCCAGTTTTGGTTACCCTAGCCCTCCGCCCCCTGTAGAAAATCTTCCCATCTGACTGCAAAGGAGGGTTTCCCGGTTCACTGATTTGAAAATGTATGGTCTGGGGCTTTGCTGGTGTGGTTTGGTTTTTGCTATGTAGTTCTAGCTGACCTCAAACTTGCAGCAACCCTCCTGTCTCTGCTAGGACTACAGGTGTGTGCCACTTTACCCATCTGACAGATGTGGCTTCGGTGAGTCACACCTTCCCTAAATGTTATGCCTATGCCTTTCCAATAATATACAGAGACATGCACCATGCCATTCTAGCCTGTGATGTTTTCAGTTTTAGATCAGATACAGTAGCAGTAGATCCGAAATGGCTTGCATTCTCTAGGCATCACATTATCTGTCCGTAGCATTTTAAAATTAACAGCAACAAAAAATAAATAAAATGTACCTGCCTTTAGCCCAAGGACTGAGGAGAGTGTATGTGTGTATGTGTGTGTGTGTATGTATATGTATGTATATGTGTGTATGCATATATATAATTTAAAATATATATTTTAAATACATAATTTTTAAATTTCACAATACTAGAGATTGAACTCAAGGCCAGCTCACACACTAGGTTAGTTAGTGTTTTACACAAAATAACAGCCTAGCTTCCTTTGATGGCACTGAAAGATGAGAGCCGATAGATCACATGAGAAGCAAGTACAGGTCCTTCATCCCGATGCTTGGTCTAATGCAGCCCATTTCTCACCAGTAAGTGGACAGGCAGCAGCCTCTTTGCTAGTTAGAAACGTAAAGGCTACTCATTTAGGTGCTTTTGAAAACTTGTGTACGTAATAGTCTAACTCCTTGTTAAACATTTGCCCTCACCAGATCTGTCACCCATCAGTGACATAAAGTCCCAGATGACCATGTTTATTTGAAGAATGAAGACTACAGTAAAAGCTTCCAATGCAGAATTTTGGTTACAAATAAAATTCAAAGTGAGGCGTCTAGTTTTAAGGACTGGGTATTTTTCCTAATTAGAAAAGAGAGATGGGAAGCCTGTCATCTATTCTAGTATTCTTCTGTAAATGTTTCCATGTGCAAGGCCAGAGAGGGTAAAGCCGGAGTCCAATGTGTTCATAAGAAAAAGGGGAGGAAGGGTTAGAAGGGAGAGAAGCTTCCTCATGCTGGAGCTCCGAGAGGCAGTCACAGTGGGTTTCTACAGGAGAACTCTCTTCTAGTGGTCACGGTAGCCGAGATGTGTCCCTCAGAAGGGCAGCAGCCAGTCATCACCTGCCCGGCCCATCAGCTATAAGATGATTTTTTTTGACTCGGGTTATTTTTTGAGCCTAAGCACATCCAGTGGACTCTCACTACCTGGTATATTTGAAAATTTGCAGTTAGTTCAGGTTCCACCTGATAGTTAATGGAAATATTTGGTCTCTTATTATTTATTTTTATTTATTTATTTATTTTGTTTTCTACAAAATAAATTGAAATTTTCATGCATGTATACAATGCATATGATCATTACTGATCCCCATTTCTGCAATCTGGCTCCCCCCAAACCTTCCTGGGGCAACAGGATTATTGCTATGCAGCCCTGGCAAGCCAGGAAACAGTGTAGACAAGTTAGCTCAAATGTAAAAAAAGCCCTTTTCCCTCTGCTCACCCAGATTACAGCTGTAGAGGCCTGGGCCTTGCATGCTTAATTCTTCTGTAAACTGAGAAAATTTGCTAGGTTATGGTTTTGTTGTTTTTTGTTTGTTTGTTTGTTTGTTTGTTTTAATAATAATGTCTTATGAGATGACATTCAGACAGATGTAAAGACAGACTCTGGTTCCTGGGTTTATCTTTCTGTTGTTTCTTTGCTTGTGTTTTCTGCTGGTGCTCAGGATAGAACTTGGCTACAGTGTGTGTGGAACACAGTCTACCATTGAACCATGCTCTGTTCCTGGGCTTAGCTCTGTACATAAAAATGCATTTGTTGGTGGTAGTGGTGTCTTCTCAAATGATCTGTTTTTCTCAAGACTAGAAGCCCTCTCTGAGCCCCACGAACTTAGCTGTCCTGTGTGAATCCGAGAATATCTGTGTTTTTGAGCCCCACGAACTTAGCTGTTGTGTGTGAATCCGAGAATATCTGTGTTTCATTGTATTCCCCTAATCACCTTATTAAACAAACAAAAAAGGCAGAAGATAAGAATTCAGAATTTGGGTAAAGTAGTATAAAGAATTGTATAGGGCCTGGAGAGATGGCTTAGTGGTTAAGAGCACTGGCTGTTTTCTAGAAGTCCTGAGTTCAATTCCCAGCCACCTATGATGGCTCACAACCATTCATAACTGCAGTTCCAAGGGGCCCAGCACAGTCTTCCACCTCTGTGAGCACCAGGAACACACATGGTATACATACATACAAATATGCAAGCAAAGCACTCATAACTAAATGTTCAATAAAAAGCCTATCTATATGTGTATGCAGATATGTAATGTCTTGCCAGTATCCCATGTTTGATGTATTGCTTACTAGACATACGTACTAACTGCAAAGAGATCTCAAATAGCTGCTTATTCTCCCAGTTAGCAATACTTTTTTAGTTTTTTAGTTTTTGTCCTGGGTCTCAAGTATCCCAGGCTAGCCTCAAACTCACGATGTAATAAAGGATATTCCTGATCCTCCTATCCCAGCCTCTCAAATATAAAACTACTGGTGTGTGCCTCCACGCCCGGCTCCATCAATACTTTTTAAAAAATAGCTTACAAAGTCAGTTTCCCTTTGACATTTTCATACATGGTTTCTGTTGATCTGTCTCTCCCAGCCCCATCTCCATGTTCTCTGGCTCTACTTAAACCTTTCAACCCTGGGCTGGAAAGATGGCTCAGCAGTTAAGAGCACTGGCTGCTTGCTCTTCCAGAGGTCCTGAGTTCAATTCCTAGCGAACACATGGTAGACCTCATATAGACCCCCAGGAGAGTTGGAAGAGTCCCACCCTTGTCTTGGAATGACTGTGGCAGAGCTTCCTGCAGCTTAAGAAGTGGGCCTTGGCTTGGCTTCCACTGTGGGAGGACAGAGAGACAGAGTTCAGCTGTAGGACATTCCCTTACGTTCTCTCTCCCTGATCCCTCGGATCCTAGCTGACTCCTCTTCTCCTGTATTAACCGTGTTGCATATGCTTGCACCGTTTCAAATTACCTGCGTTGCCCAGGATATCTTAGTGGAAATAAAATTAGCTTAAAGATAGGAAGTACCTCTGATTAGGTCAACAGAGCCATGGTCAATTCAATTAAAGTGTTAAAATATATTTCAGAAGAAAAACATGTTTGAGATCTTGAGCTAATTCCACACAGTTTTCCTGAGGACTCACTGGTTTCCTGGGACCGTGTGCTGTGCACTGTACTTTGAGGGTAACTACTGTCTTAAAATACCTGTTTAATAGAAAATGTGCTTCAGAATACTGTATTTAACATCAAAGATCATTACTGTGAACTTGTGATTGACAGTTTTGATTTCACGTAAGTATGAGATAGGCGAGTCTTACAAGAGAGCTTGTAGATAGGTGAAAATCGCAAGCATCTAAATCATGTTATGACTGTGTTTCTAGGTGATTTCCATCCGTTCTACAAAATGTCTTTCTAGATTTTGACCCTTTATTGCAGCAACAGGGTTCCTGTTTGTTCCTGAGCATCCTTTAAGCCGTAGGGACCACAGCAAGCCAGCTCCAATCTTTTTTCTGGGCTGTATGAAGTCTCAATCAAAGAAGTTAATATCAGGCAGACATTTCAGAACAAGGCTGGGGAAGCCATGTGCTTCGTAAAGTTGTCAAGAGCGCAATAGTTTCTTATGCCTTGTTCCAAATGGAAGTGTCGCCCTGTAGAAACTGAGCTGAAGACAATCCAGAAAACATCTTGGTTGGCCTTTGAATACTTTTTTCAGGGACATATTTTTTCTAAGTTGCTTACAATCACATTTCAATTAAAACTTCTTTGGGAATGGTTAGGCTTTATCATTGAACGTGGCTAGGGATAAAATAGATTGGTGCCAAGCTTGCTCTCCCTTAAAAACGGTCACCAAAAAAGCCCAGGACTCCCCTTAGGATGGAGTTTAGATAATATCTACTTTTAAAATAACTTTACCAATTTCTTAATTAAAAAAATATATTCCTAAACTGGCTGTAGTGGTGTACATCTGTAAATCCTGGTATTCAAGTTTGAAGCCAGCCTGGGAGGTACGTGTGTGAGCACAGGTACACGTCTGTAATCATGTGTGTGTGAGCACAGGTACACGTCTGTAACTAAAGGCACTTGGGATGCCAAAAGCACTCACCTGACCAAGATCCAAATGTAGTTATTGTTCGCAGACCTCCCCTTGCAATTTTCAGAATTTTTATTTATTAAAACAAGCTACATTTTCAGATACATATACCTCCTCTCTCGACACATTAGGTGGTAATCCTATTGACTGTGTTTTGAATCATTGGAAGCAGAATTTATAATATCAAACAGAAAGTCCAAGGCAGAAATGTATACAGCTTGAATTGTTGGAGGGAAAGAAAGTCAGGAAAGATGCTGCCCTTTAATGGATGCTGCCAGGGATGTGTGTGTCCGTCACCCAGGGATGTGTGTGTCCGTCACCCAGGGATGTGTGTGTCCGTCACACAGGGATGCATGTGTCTGTTTACCTCTGTGCTGAGCAGGTCAAAATGGAAGTCTGGAAAGCCCTGACTTTGGTTGAAATATTAACAGAATAGAGTAGGTAAGTTGTTGTGAGAGTCATGGCCCCATTCTTCACTGCTAGTTTATGTAGACAGACACCATGTGTGAGCATTTCAATGCTGCGGGAGGCAGAGGCAGGCAGATCTCTGAGTCTGAGGCCACCCTGGTCTATAGAGTGTAGAGTGAGAGTCAGGACAGCCAGAGCTACAGAGAAACAGTCAAAAAAACAAACAACAACAAAAAGGTGCTGACTCCGGGGTTTAACTCTGTGGTTGAGTTCAACTGCTATGGCTTCTAAAAGGTATTTTGTTCATAATGTCTTTAAAACTGAGCTCCAGGAGACTGGAGAGGTGGCCCAATGGGCTGCTCTTGTACAGGATCCTAGTTCAGTTCACAGCACCACCACCAGCAGGTCACAACTGTCTGGAACTCCAATCTCGGGATCTGATGCCCTTTTCTGGCTTCTTCAGACATACAAGTGGTGCACAGACATACATGCAAACAAACATCCATACACATAAATAATAAAAAACTATAAATATGAACTAATTTTTTATTTCAAGGTTATTTTCTTTTATTAAATATAGAATTGTTTGGATCATTCAGCCAAACAATACCATAAAGTATTTTTCCCCCTTCATCTTTTGGATTTTCAAATAGATAACCACATTTATATTAATGCAGTATAATTAATCTAGATAAACTACAATTGTATCTAACTCCTCTGTCCGTCTGCTGGCACATAAAGAAGCTTACTTTAATACATCGGGACCTTACATGTATTCTAGCTTCTGGCAAGTCACTATTGTCTGCCAAGTTCAGTGATTCGACTTTCCACATAAACTGAAGCACTTTTTAAAAGTTAAAAGCCCTGGGGCTGGAGAGATGGTTCAATGGTTAAGAGCACAGACTGCTCATCCAGAGGTCCTGAGTTCAATTCCCAGCAACCACATGGTGGCTCACAACCATCTGTAATGGGAATCCGATGCCCTCGTCTGGTGCTTCTTGTCTGAAGACAGCTACAGTGTACTCTTATATATAAAACAAATAATTCTTAAAAAAAAAAAAAAAAAAAAAGTTAAAAGCCCTTTGCATTGCCAGGAGTAGTATAGCTCAATAATATAATCCTAGCACCTGGGGGAAGGGGAAGGGGGAGGGGGAGGGGGAGGGGGAGGGGAGGGAGAGGGAGAGGGGGAGGGGGAAGGGGAGGGGGGAGGGGGAGGGGGAGAGGGGAGGGGGAGGCTGGAGGAGGAGGACTTCAAGATCAGCCCCCTACACTCCAACCCCACCCCATCTAAAGACAGACAACAATAAACCCTTTTAAATCAATAGAATATACACTTGGTGATGACTTCACAATAGCTCTCCACTGTGGGAAGCACAGTCATTCAGTCCAGGCCTGTTCATCTTACATTTCCTAGAATAGATGGCGGGAAACAAAGCCGGAGGAAGATGAAGGTTCCTGCCCCAGTCACAGCCAGTAGAAAGGGAGCAGTTCTAGCCCTGGACTGCCTGACTCCACAGCCCCACCATCTGTTCACATTCCCCTCACACATGACAACTGTCAGGGAGTGCAGCTTTCCTTTGCTGCATTTCTAAATTATCCTGAAGAGAGGCAGCAGTAAACCCAGGATTGACTTCAGATGCATAAGGGGTACAGCCAT
The DNA here is from genome assembly GCA_019843965.1 of Rhynchomys soricoides. NCBI lineage: Eukaryota > Metazoa > Chordata > Mammalia > Rodentia > Muridae > Rhynchomys > Rhynchomys soricoides. Next base: position 10,069,661 of record JADRCH010000028.1, on the reverse strand, counting down.
CTTCTGCGGAGATCCCTTATGACTCTCTCTGATGTCACTGACTCTAGAATCACCCTCAGTCTGGTGGCCTCTGGAAAGGGTGATTTCCTTTATCATCCAAGGTATAAGGGGAGCTTCATTCATTTTGTCTGGGAAAGAAGCACAAAATGAGCATTTTCCAGAGTATCATGGGGCATGTGGGTACCATGTAAAATTGCAGTCTCCATGGAGCCTACATTAAGGCGTGGCACCATGGCAGTTGCCATGTGTTCAAATATATGCCCTGGGCTACTGGGACTTGTTGACGAGGAGAAGGGAGCCTGAGAAATTCTGGCTGAGGGTGTATTTCTTTACTGTGTTTTAAAACCCATGTCTGTGTGTGCTCTGCTCATAGATCTTCCTTTAATCTTAGTTGAATTACTAAGGGAAGCAAACATTGGGTTAAAACACCCCTATCTAAGAGCTGGATGTGTGCTTGGTTTTCAAGGTATACAGCTGCACCAAGGGCACCTTCTCCCCATCGGGATGTTTCCTTGCCCGTACACTGGTTTAGAAAACTCTTGAAGGAAATGTTCATCTCCAGGCTAAGCAAGAGTTCAGGGCCTGGAGAAATGGCTCAGCAGTTAAGAACACTTGTTGTTCTTCCAGAGGACCCAAGCAGCCATCTGGGGTGACTCATAGCCAAATGTAACCCCAGCTCCAGAAGTTATGATGTGCTGTCCTCTGCAGGTCAACTGTGTACACATGGTGTACACTCACAGACCCACACATGTATGCATATGTTTCAGGGTGGGGGGCAGAGCACCTCCCAGGATGCACAAGGTCTACCTCAGTCCCCAGCACTGGAAAAAGAGGATTATCAGAAAATGAGGGCATCGTTGCTAGCATCGTAAGGGCTTTGGGGCACATTGCTCCTATTTCAGTCATCTAGGACTGCTGTAAGCATCTCAAGGTCATGGCTTGAATTGAACACGTTTTATTTTAAATAAATTGATTCTGAATTTCATCTCGTAGTTTCAGTTTAGGTGATGTTAATGTGTGTGAGTATGTGTGTGTGTGTGTGTGTGAGAGAGAGAGAGTTGTGTGTATGTGTGTGTGAGAGTGTGTGTGTGAGTTATGTGTATATGTGTGTATATGTATGTGTGTGAGAAAGTATGTGTGTGTGAGTTGTGTGTACGTGTGTGTGAGAGTGTGAGTGAGTTATGTGTGTGTGTGTGTGTGTGTGTGTGAGAGAGAGAGAGAGAGAGAGGGAAAGTGTTTAAGTTGTAAAATTGGCTAACAGATGCAGGGGACAAATATAGGAAATTAAGGAGCACTGAGCTATTCTTGACAGTCTCAATGTAAGTTTGCAGCTGTTGTTACTGTCGGAACTTAAATAACTTTGCTGTGTTAAAAAAAATAAATCCAAAACATATGGATTTCAGCAAATTCTATGTTTGTTGTTGGTACTTATTTAGGAAAGGCACTTTGGTCAGAAAGTGAAGACGTTCTCTAGGCTGTGGAAACAGTCTCCCCTGTCGGCAGGTGACTTCTGTCAGTATCCTCGTGGTGTCTGTCCCACTGACGCTTTTAATTTAGTGATCAACAGTAAATCCCTGCCCCTGCTAATGCAACAAAGCAGTTTTGAGACTAGGTTTTAATTACATTCATCTGTTTTATTAGTGTCCGTGTGCGTGCGTGCGCATGTGCGTGTGTATACACATGTCCTTGCATGTATGCAGAGGTCAGAAGACAACTGGGGACTGTAGTTTTCACTCTTTACAAAGTCGGTTCCCACTCAAGGGTCCAACTCAAGTTGTCAGTCTTTATCCACCTTGCCAGTAAATTCTGTTACTTTTAGAGACAGGAACCTCAAGTCTACAAAGACATTCTGAATCTAATTCCTCTTTCAAGCTTTTGAAATGGATGCCTGTTTTCTGTGCAGAAGGAAGCCCATCTCTGATGAGGAAATGACTTTCCAGACTCCCAGAGAGGTCTCCCTGTCTTCTCGGGTCCATAGCAGAGTGTGCCTTCCAAAGCTGAGATTCCTTCCTCCCCTTTCAGTCATAATCTAAAGAGCAGCAGTGGGGCTGGAGTTTGTGGGGAGCCTTAAAAACCACCTTGTGCATAATCATGACACAATGAGGCTAGAGAGGTGGCTCAGTGGTTAGCACCACTTGTTGCTCTTGCAGAAGACTCGGGTTTAGTTCCCAGCATCTATGGTGGCTCACAACCATCTGCAACTAATTCCTAGAGATATGACACCCTCTTCAGAACTTCAAGGTCACCAGACACACATTTGGTATACAGACATACATACAGACAGTATGCTCACATGCATAAAAGAAAATCTTAAAACAAAAATGAAGCTTAGACCTTTTCTTAGATAAGGCCAATGGAATATTTATACATTTAGCTCTGTTTCTTTTCTTTTCCTTTCTTTCTCTCTCTCTAAAGACTTATTTAAATGAGACTTTAGACTCATATAAATTTATATGACTCATTTATATAGATTCATTTAAAGACTAATGTATATGAGTATACTGTCGCTATCTTCAGAGATGCCAGAAGAGGGCACCAGATCCCATTACAGATGGTTGGGAGCCACCATGTGGTTGCTGGGAATTGAACTCAGGTCCTCTGGAAGAGCAGTCAGTGCTCTTAACCTCTGAGCCATCTCTCCAGCCCAACTCTGTTCCTTTTCATGTATTCACTGAATGAACAATTAAAAAGAACTAACCCATGTAGAATGGGGAAAAAGAAAATATAAAAATGAATTTTGGAATTTGGAAAGTTCCCGATTGACTTAGAAGACCACAGAAGGCAGATCCTTATTTGGATGGTTGAATGAGACACAGCTAGGTCTCTCTGCAGGACTCTCTAACACAGGAGCATTGTCCTTTCTGCAAGGCTACACCGAAGGCTACCTGGAGTAGGATCAAATCCAACCCTCAGTCCTCCTAGTCCAGAGGAGCCGTCTAGATGAAAGGTTCCTTCCCTGTCCCATCCATCCAAGCAGACAGCTTCTAACCAGCTTTTGAGGATATAACCAAGGAGCACTAGAAAAGAGGCTGAGTGAGTCATAATTTATAATATATAATGTATAGGAGAAAAGAATAACTGTAAACAAGAACAGGGTGCTACAAAAGAAGAGGCGTCCTAAAAGCAGAAGGACTTACAGAGATAAAAGTATGAATTATTCTGCCATTCACACTCCAAAGGTTGGGGTTGGAGAGAAGGCTCAGAGCATCTCATGGAGAAATGCTCTTCCAGAGGTCCTGAGTTCAATTTCCAACAACCACATGGTGACTCACAGCCATCTGTAATGGGATCCTATGCCCTCTTCTGGTGTGTCTGAAGACAGCGACAGTGTACTCACATACACAAAATAAATAAATCTTGGCGGGGGGGGGGGGAATCTAAAAGTTTAATTTAGGAATTTTGTATTTAGTTTAATAATTTGCATTTTCAAACTGAGAAGATATGCATGAGAGAAAAATGGAAAGCTACACTAGAACTGGCAGAAGGTGCAGCACAGTAAACCTCTTAGTAAAATAAAAGCACAAAGATGTAAACTAAGAGTGTAACAAGAAAACTGAAGTCTGGTCCCAAGATCCAGTGTTTAAGTAAAAGAAAATGAAGGAATGAATATTGTCAACGAAATAATTCCAGAAACATGTGAATGAGACGATATGAAGTCACAGATTAAAAAGCCCACAATGTGTTGTATACATTGCATGAAAATAGTCTCAACTCAGCATGTATCGTCAGAAAAGGACTAAAATATCAGGAACATGGAGTATTCAACCGACTTTCAAAGATTAGAGAAAGAGGTTTCCTATGGAGAACTAAAAATCAGAATAATACCATAGGACTCCAGGAGACAGTGGGACACCTTCAGGATTCAAAGGAGAAATCAGTTTGGGCATAGCAGTAAATACCTCACCAAAGTGTAAATCAAGACAAAGGTGGTCAGCCTGATGCTCAAACGTACTTGCTGCCAAACCTAAAGACCTTAGTTCAATCCTGAACTGGGTGGAAAGAACCTGAAGACCTTCCTCTGACCCCCCACACATGTGCCATCTAGAGAGAGAAGAGAGAGAGAGAGAGAGAGAGACTTATGCACCCCTGTACCAATAATAAGTAAATAAATATAATTTTGAAAAGATGAATAAAGCCATGTGTAGACATGTATGATTTCACGAGGTTTTCCTTCTTTCCATTGAAAGGGGCATGTGACAGAGCAGATGAGGAGACCGGGATATCAGCACATTCTAGAGAGCCAGAAGTCAATGCTAAGGAATTAGCTAAGAGGCAGACGGGCTTTCATTTGGAAAAAGGTGGAAGTCAGGAACCACTGTTTTTCAAAAGAAGACTTTTATAATTGTTTGCGCTTTTTTTGTTGTTGTTGTTGTTAGTTTTGGTTTTCGAGACAGGGTTTCTCTGTGTAGCCCTGGCTGTCCTGGAACTCACTCTGTAGACCAGGCTGGCCTCAAACTCAGAAATCTGCCTGTCTCTGCCTCCCAAGTGCTGGGATTAAAGGTGTGTACCACCACTGCCCGGCCAATTGTTTGCCTTTTTTAAATATGCTTATACAATTATAAAAAGTTACATTTGGAAAGGAGAGGAAACGGTATAGTCCAGATCAAGGAGTCATGAACCCTGATTCTTCTTCACTGGGTGAGCTGAGTCTGCTGACAGGGACGCATAACCTATCGATGGTCCACATTTGTTCTTAGCTCATCGGTCTCGGAGCTCCTCCTTACCCCCTCTTCTCCCCGGTGTTTCTGTTGGCTCACACGTCACGGTGGACCAGTGTTTGTGTAGATTCACAGGCCACAGTGGAATCTTTTTTTGTAACAGTCATTAAGCTATATTTGGACAACTGCTTATTTTTTGACAGGGGAGTCACACATTTACAAAAATGGTAATGTTTCTCCTTTCACCAAAGAACTGTAATATAGGTGACAGCCAGGGCTGGGGAGAGCACTCAGTGCATAAAGTTCCAGGTACACATGCAAGAGGACCCACACAAAGGGTGGGCACAGTGTCGTGCACCTGTAACTCCAGCGCTGAATCTGGTGGGGGTTGGGACACAGATGGACACCTGGAATCACTAGCCAGTCAGCCTAGGTGAGCCAGTGACCACCACATTCACTCCCAGACCTTGCCTCAAAACTAGAGCAGAGTGGAGTCATCAAGAAAGACTGTAGTGGCGCACGCCTTTAATCCCAGCACTTGGGAGGCAGAGGCAGGTGGATTTCTGAGTTCGAGGCCAGCCTGGTCTACAGAGTGAGTTCCAGGACAGCCAGGGCTATACAGAGAAAGCCTGTTTTGAAAAACCAAAAAAAAGAAAAAAAGAAAGAAAAAAAAAGGAAGACTGAACACCCCTGCCCCCCATGCACACATATGCCTACCTGACATACACATATACCACATACTTGCACACATACACACCAAAGAGAGGAAGCTAGGAGAGACGACGAATATGAATGGGAACACTAACTGGTGGGGAATTCAATAGTTTCTCGGCACATAGGCACTCACACAGAAAAATATAAAGAAAATAGAAGAGGTTTTAAGACCCAGGATAGAAAATGTAGTTTCAGTTGCAAGAACTTGAACTAATTGTTTTTATGAGATCATAAATGCATCCTGATTTGGGGGAATGTCATCCTGGTGAACCACTCTATTGGGGTGATGATGCCTCAGAGGAGTTCAAAAATACCAGATGAGTCTTCAGTGTTACAGTCTTGGGGCTGCTGTACACGCTTCAGTGAGTAGCTTCCAACGTACAGTGAGATTGCACCCATGTCTTCTTTTATAATAATTTTTGCGGGAGACACACTAAAGCTTTGAAGAGAGAGAACAACCTAGAAATGAAGAAAGCATTGAAGATATATAAAAGAAGCAGAGAGTAAAGTACCTACAGACAAAGAGCAGCTCTCACATGTCCTCACACTTAGCTCAACAGTCCTCTGCAGCCTTTCGGCTAACAGATACTGAATGACCACTGTGCGTTGGTATTTTGAGCAACGGCTGTGCGTTGGCATTCTTTCTTCATCATATCAGTGAGCGAGTCAGATGAAAGTCTTGCCTTACAAGTGTAGGAGCAGACGCTAAACAGAAAGGCTACTCAATGCTCCTCCTGTGACATATACAGTTAGGGACTCTGTAGGCCAGTACCTCCAGAAAGGTGCAGAACAGAGGTCACTGAAAGTAGATGATGTCATTCTCGACTGGAGGGGGGCAGAATACACATCTGACAACCTTGTTATTTGTTTTGGTGCAGGGCATCATAAACAGACAGTGCTTACATTCACCGTGTGTTCTATACTCAAAGACACCCCAAACTCCTAAAATTATTATTATTATTATTATTATTTTATTTCGAGACAGAGTTTCTCTGTGTAGCCCTGCCTGTCCTGGAACTCACTCTGTAGACCAGGCTGGCCTCAAACTCAGTAATCCACCTGCCTCTGCCTCCCAAGTGCTGGGATTAAAGGCGTGCGCCACCGCTGCCCAGCCTAAAATTATTTCTTGACAAAAATAAATCTGTCAGTCTCTCTGGGAGGTTTTTGTTTGTTCTGTTTTGTTTTGTTTTGCTTTTTCTCAGTCTTTTATTAGGTTTAGCAATAGAGCCATCTCATCAGGCCTGCGAGCACAGAACTTAGGAATGAAGGAAGGAATTGGGGTGTCATTGGCCAGCCAGCGCTAGGATGGATGGAGTAGAGGCTGGAACAGGGATCAACACAGGTTGAGCCCTGCACCTCTTCCTTTCCTTAATAAAGGAGGCTGTTTGCTTGCTTTTAGAAATCCTTGGCATCCAAGAATGTATACGTTCTACCTCTGAAGGAAAAACAAACACCTTGTAAGTAAACTTTGATCCTAAACAAATGGAGCTCTTCCCTGCCCCCTCCCCCCTGCTTACAGAACCATTGCCTGGGCATCCTGTGAGTGTTGTAGATACATAGAGCTCTCTAAATGCTGGGGAATCCTGGGGGTAAACCTATCAGTGGGTAATGAGCCTCCACATCTCTTCTCTTGTGGACTATGATTTGACAAAATAAGGTTTGAATATTCATTTGGTTGGTTGGTTTTGGGTTTTGCTTTTTTGAAACAGGGTTTTACTGTGTAGTCCTGGCTGTTTTAGAACTCACTATGGAGACCAGACTGGCCTTTAAACTCACAGAGATTCTTCATCTGCCTCTGCCTCGAGTGCTGGGATTACAGATGTTTGCCACCACTGCCCTCCCTGGCTGGATTTTGATTTCCAAGGAATTTAAATAAGGCTCACTGAGCACAGCACTGATGAAGGCCAGAACCTCCGAGGGCGTTCAGTAGGTGCTGCTGTCTCTGAGTCTCATCCCCTAGACTTCCCTGGATCTATCTGCAGGCCAGGGCAGTTCTTTAGTCTTATTTTCAACTACTTCTGCAAAAGTCACCTGGATACCTAAAGATTAGATTTTTAGAGACATAACTTGCCGCCCACCCGGCCTTATTGTGTGCTAAAGATTCAGTCTCCGAAGTCAGCTTGAATTCCTCCGGCCCTGGTAGAAGAACGAGGACCAAGAACCTACATTTGGAGAGTACAGTCTTCCGGAGTACGTGGTGGTTAGACAGATATTCTAGGAAGAACAGAATCCAGTGCCCTTGACTGCTCTTTGTCCCAGGCAGGATGAGCTGGTAGAAGCTATGAGTACATCACAGCAAGGGGTGAACAGCCATGTCCTCTAGGCTGGGCTACTTCTTTTGAAGTGTGGTGATCTAGCCTCTGTGCCAAGTAGAGGAGTCCTTTGTTTTACAATAGTGAGACCTGAGGAGGCAGCTGATAAGACCTGGGACCCTGGTGTGAAAATGACCCTTTGAACTGGGAAGAGTCCTCAGATAAGCAAGCCACAGCATTGTATCCAGCCACATTTTATTGGGCTCTTTACAGAGCAAGGCATGCAAATAATGGCATTCCAGGCTCGTCTGCACAGACACGGGGACTTATTTTAGGAATGCCCAACTCCAAAGGTCTTTGAGAAAATAGTCCCACTTTAGAGGAATCAATCTATAGTTATTTAAATATATATATATGCCAGGAAGAAAATACAAATGAAACCCAATTATATCTCTGTTTTACTGGAGGAGAAGTTAAGATTTAAGATTTCAGCATTAAAATTAGCTTGATCTCCTTTCACAGCAAATGGAGTGGATGACTTGTTAGTAAAAGCCATTGAGAGAAAGGGAAGCAGAGAAACAATAAATGGTAATTTTTTTCAAGGTGGTATTTCAGTCGGAAGTGCCTGTATCTTACGTAGTCTCCGATGGTTCATTCATTACTCAGCCATTCATTCAACAAACCTTTGTCTGATGCCTGTTGTGTTCAAGCTGCTGAGCTAGTGTTGACGTCAGGCACTAAGCACAGCACTCTGGTGCCATGTCCTTGGAGTGAATCTCCTACCCCAGCACAATCACAGACAGCAAACACTTTAATGTGAAGGGTGAACAGAAAACAGAGGGGTCATGACGGGCTGCTGGACCCTCCTGCTCCATGCTGGAGTTTTCTGGAACTTTATTCTGAAGTATGCTTTAAATTAAGGGTTTCATTTTCCCTTCCCAGCAGCTCTTTGAGTATTTGTGTGCTTGCACAAGGGTGCTTTCCAACTCTCCCTCATGTGAGCCTAAATGCATCCCTAGACAGTCTCCCAAAATAGAATTTTCCATTCCAGAATAAGAAGCTATAGCTAAGATGGAGAATTTAGGGTAAATGCCATGGAACCTTCATTTGAAGTTGGAAACTCTCACTGCTCAGGCCTGCAGGCCCTTCATTGGCTACACTGGACCCAGCCACCTCCAGGAAGTGAATTGAGTTTGCCTCTATGTGGCAGTTAGCTTCAGCCAGCTCTGGAATGTACACCCCAGTCTCTCCCTCCAGTCCCCAGCCCCCAGCCCCCAGCCCCCAGCCCCCGTACATCTGCCCTCCGTCCCTCCAGCTCCTCCATCTACACCTGCATGGACCCCCCAACACACACACACACACACACACACACACACACACACACACACACACCTGTCCTCTGATCCTAACAACAGCACGTTGGCTTAAGCCATCTCCTGCATCTTCCTGGTATCCACTGCCCTGCAGTCCCAGGTTTTGTAAAGAATTCAGAAAATGTCAGGACTCCCCAGCCTGGAGACCTAAGCAAACACCTACCATTTTGTGGATTAGAAACACAAGTCCAAAGGACAGAGATTTTCTAACCAGTCAGTGGTAGAGACAGGACCACAAGCCAAGGCCAGAACTTCCACTCTACCAGAGAAATAGGACAGGAACCAGAAGCTGCCACTCTGTCTGACACATCCCCTTCCTTTTTGTGGCTCTGATACCTCTCTTGCCATCTGTGTTTGAAACCAGGCAAGTCTGGGATGTTTCCTGAATGCTCCGCCTAAAGCCAGTTTCTCTCCAGATTGTTGGTCGCTCTAAATTAGCAGTTCTCAACCTTGCTGATGCTGAGACCCTTTAATACAGTTCCTCATGTTGTGGTGACCCCCGACCATAAAGTTATTTTGTTGCTATTTCGTAATTGTAAATTTGCTACTGTTATGAATCGTAATGCGAATATCTGATACTCAGGATATCTAACATGTGACCTCCAGAGGGGTCACGACTCACAGGTTGAGAACTGCTGCTCTAAAGGAAAGTTGTGTATGAAGCAATCCTTTATCCCTTGTCCTGTGGATCAGTACATGCTGTATCCCAATATATAAAACCTGGGCCCAGACCAATAAAGGTTAGCACTGCAGGAGAGATTTACAGCTTTGCTGGCATTTGCCTTTTCTTTTTCCCCAAACAATAGTTTGTTTGTGTGAATCACCTTATGCATGATGCTCAGACTCACTTGAATTTTAGGCCAAAATGTTCAAGAAGTACAGGATACTCTAAAAGGGACGTGTGCTGCACTAAGTTGTTACTGTATAATGAGATACATAGTATCAGCGGCTCCTCTACAGTGATACATAGTATCAGAGGATCCTTTACAGAGATACATAGTATCAGAGGATCCTTTACAAAGGTACATAGTATCGGAGGATTCTTTACAAAGATACATAGTGTTGGAATATCCTTTTCAAAGACACAGTGTTGGGCCAACACTCTACCCTTCTCCCCTTCCTGTTCCCTCCTTCCTCCTTAAGCCAGATTCTGTGTAGTTTTCATTTTCCACTGTAACCATTATAAAAAATTATTTTCATGGATTCTTAGGAATGTAATAACTGAGCTGGGCATGGTGGCTCATACCTTTAAGCGATCCCAGCACTCGGAAAGTAGAGGCAGGTAGATCTCTGAATTTGAGCCTGGTTTACATAGTGAGTTCCAGGACAGCCAACAAAAAGGAAAGAAGTAATGTAATAACTGGGGTTGGAGCGATAGTTCAGCAGTTAAAAGCACTTGACTGTTCTTCCAGAGGTCCTGAGTTCAATTCCCAGCAACCACAACCATCTGTCATGGGATCTCATTCCTTCTTCTGGGGTGTGTGTGTGTGTGTGTGTGTGTATAAACAGAGCACTCATAAACATAAAATATATGAATATATCTTTAAAAGGGAGAAAAATAAATGTAATTACTCTGTTTCAGTCATGATTAAAATGACTTTTCACTATCATCTGATTATCCAGAGCTAACTTGTAAAGATTCATGAGTGCCACACTGATGGATTGATTCAAATGAGGCTGACTTCATCATAGCTTATATCTTGATAAAAACCATAGGAACAGGTACTCTTAGTGTGCAATGTATCCTGAGATGGGTATTTATCTTGTCCTATGGCTAATGAGTAAATGTTAATACTGTCAGTATAGTGATTGAAGCCAGCTATAAGCTTATGTGTAGTCTGGCACATGACTGACTGTAGCCATCTTCTGTTTCTGTGCATTAAATCAATGCAGATGCTATGGCTTTGAGAATGTCAGTCAACGTCATTTAGGCTGTATGCGGTGCTGTCTTCAAAGATAGTGTGATGAGGATTTGAGGTTAGTTCTTCCAGAAGAGTCTTCCTTACAGTAATAGGATAATAATAGTTCAAAAAAATTATTACATGCAGTAAAACAAACCAGAAGGCTGAGCAAAAGGAGAGCCGCTGACTAGTACCAGAAGAAAAACAAAGGAGATATAACAATTAGGAGGAAGAAGTAGAATTATAACCAGATGGACCCATTTGTCAGTGGTCAAACTGAAGGGAACAGCAGCTTGTGGGAGCAGAAGATGGGAGACTATGCCCCAATCCCAGTGAATGGGTGTACCCCCATGTCCAGAAGGTTCCAAGTCTCCTTCCAGCTTTTGTCTATAAAGGTCACATGTCTTCTTTGCTTTTTGCTTTGTGTATATAACTTGATCTGCTTAGTATTTTCGCCAAATATTCCCTGTCCCCCGAATGACAGGTGATCTGCCTGTTATGTGTCATATGTTAAGACATTAATGAAGACTCCAAAGTCAGAGAGACAGCAGCTGCACTGCAGCCGTCATGTTCATCAGCCCTCCTCAGCAGGACAGTGGTTCATTTATACCCACAGACCCATAGCCTCAAAATGGAGTTTAGGCAGAGTTATGAGATCCGCCTGTAGTCACAGCTACTTGGGAGGTTAAAGTGATAAGATTGTGTCCACTCGGAAGCTGGCGTCTAGGCTGTGTGGAAGGAAGGGAGAGAGGGAGGGAGGGAGAGAGGGAGCAAGGAAGGAGGGGAAGAGGAAGGAAGAGCTAACTTCATTTTGCCTGCGGAAATATTAACCAAAATACTTTAAATATTTTTTTAATCCAACTGAAATAAAACCAAAGGTTTTATAGCAATCAAAACAATAGTTTTGATATGGAAAGAAATGGCACTAAGTGGAAACTTCAAAGTTAATCAACAGAGCTTAACTTTACATCATGGCTGTGTTTCTAGAAAAAAAAAAAAAGAAGTAAAAATAAACTTGAATGTGCTGTCAGAAATGGAGCTTTATGCATAAGAAATGTGTTGAAAATGCAGAAACCTCGTCAGTAAAATTAAGCACTGCCTGTGTCCAAAATGGTAGCCTTGGATAGTAGATGATGAAATAGCTCTGATTTCTAAATTTTTAGTTCTTTTTTTTTTTAACCTCCTTTGCAAACATTTTGGGAAAGCTATTTATGGTTTTTAAAGGTTTTGTACATTAAAACCAGTTCCACAAGCCACTTCAAAATAGCAGTCCTCCTAACCCACTTAAGGACAGCCTGACTTTCACTGGAGAAAGACATTTTGACAACGATGAGTGAGATTCCTCAAGTCAATTTTGCTTGCAGATTGTTTCAGGGGAGGGATAAGATTCACTCATCAATGTGTGTGCAGCCTCTGTGGGGAAACGGGAAGACATGTTGGGGTCCTGGAAGAATTTTGCAATAACCAGCTAGTGATAGTAATTTTGAAGAGGCTCTTGGCTTTTATCACACAAATGTGCCATTTTCTTAGAGCTGGCAACTTAAGGTTGCTGTTGTCTATAGATCAATGGTTCCTAAGCCAGTCACAAACTGCAGTTCTCTGTGGAGAGCATAGGCAGTACAATCAGGTGCATCACAATTAGGATTTACTGGGCACATGGGATATGCTGGAGACTTCTTTGTTGTAGGAGGCTTTCACGTGATATCCCCACAGCTACCTCAGGGAGCCTGTACTGCTGTCTGATATCTGGTAAGAAAGACAACTTACTTCCTGGCTGCAATTTCTGATATCTAGTTTTTCTGCCCATACAATAAGCAGAAAATTTCCCATAGAGATGGTTGTCTCTGAACTCCTTAGGATCAAGCAACCAACCTGCCTCCACTTCTTGAGCAGCTGGGACTGCAAGTAGTAGGTAGGTACAAATGAAAACATGTAATCCTTCATATAGACATTTTTGGAATAGCTACTGTGGAAAAATAATCCCATCTTTCCAATCACTGGCCTCCAGCCCACAATACACGTGCGTGCGCTCGCATGCATGCATGTGCATACTCATATGTTCTCACACACACACCTCCAAATCCAGCAGGAAACATGGAGGAGTGGTGGTTGGTAGCCCTCTGGGTCACGATCAAAGAGCTATGAAAGTGGCCACAGAAGCTGAGCTGCCATCATGGAGTCCTACTTGCACAAAGAGAAAGATGAAGTGTTAGCCGGAAGAGAAAGCAGAAAACGTTTGAAGATGAACACTGCCTAAGTTGCTGAGGGATTTCCTTTCCTGAGTAGCGGTCACTTCTGCTGTTCAGTTATATGCTTGCTACATGGGAGAGACCTGTACCCTGCCTGCAAATCTTCCTCCTCTTACTTGGGGGCATTTACAACTAACACATACTGTGGACATCTGCATCAGCTCAGACATCCCTTCCCTAACTGGGAGGCAGCCCCCGTGGCTTGCTTAGCTCAGATCCTCTGCTAGCTAGATATGGTTGTTAGAGGCAGGGACTACTTGGTTCCCCGGACATTCTCCTTAAAGTCACTTGAATGATAGCTAAGCAGTCTCCTTGTTCTCAGCCCATGCTATTTCCTCTTTGGCCCAAGGGAACAAGTCCAGGAGCTTGCCTGCCTCTAAGGACTGTGCATTGGGCCCCAGACCCCTAGCTCTCTAAGTGTTCTCCTAGTTTATGACATTTTCCCCCAAACCCTGCATTTCCTTGTACCTTGTTTCCTCTGCTTAAGAAAATGGACATTCCACTGTCATCTAACATTTAAAACTTCTAAAATCCACACTTGATTCTGTGTGTGTGTGTGAAGAAATGTTTTGGTTTTGTTTATTTTTTATTTAATTTTTTCTTTCTTATTTTGAGACAGAATTTCACTCTGTAGCCCAGACTAGTTTGGAACTTGCCATTTAGCTACGATTGGTCTGGAACTCACAATAATCCTCCTGCCTCAACTTCCTGAGTGTTGAGATTGAGCTCCAGCTCAGTGGTCCTTACTTATGGGCACATCTAGATAGGCCTTCTCTCTTCTGATGGTTCTTCTGTGTGGTGACCTGTATTAGAGCTGTATTGTGATATTCTGTTTTGTGGGGAATTCCAGGGATTTTTTTCGTGTGTCTTAATGTCGTTACTACTCAAAACTCCAAAGAACCTGTTCTCCTGTGTAAACCAGTGTGAGGGAAGTCTGAACACGCTCATCCCAGGTGGGAGTAACTGAGCCTCTGCTTCGCTGGATAGGTAACAGATGTGAGATGTTGTCATAAGGTTCTCCTCTTTGACAGCTGAATTGAGCCATAAAAGTTCTGAATAATTTATGCAGGTCTGCCGGAGGAGTCCAGGTATAGATTGTTAATCCCAGACTTAAAAAGTGCCGATTTCATACAGGGATGCTTAAAATGAATTTTTATTGTGACCTTTATCTATGGCCTAGGCGAAAATGTTCAGATTGTCCCGTAAGTCAAAATTAATTTAGTGTACCTTTATCCGTGGGTTTAACATCTTCTGCTGGCTTTTAAGTAGAATCAGAGCTCATTGTGATCATATGTTTCAATTTATGCTTTAAAATGTTACAACATGGCCCATACCATGGATAAGAACCTTTTAAACCATCTTTAATTTCAGTGTAACTGCGAAGTCTGCATAGTCTTCTTATAAACTGAATTTTGCTTCAGAAAAGCAAAGCGAAGCAACATGTGGTTTGTGTGTCTGCTGCTCCTCTTCTCCTGGTTTGCGTTAGTAAGCTGTGGAATCGAAATCAGAAAGCTCTCTAAGGAAAGCCTCACAGCAAGGAAGGGCACAGAGGAGAGACATCTGAACACCCCGCCCCCTGAAAAGCACATCCCAGTGAAAAATGTGGATCCTGGTAGTTGAGAGTAGAGAACAGAAAAATAAATGGTTTTTAAGAATCATACCTAAGGAGGACCTCAGTTAAGAAGTTTCCATATTTCCCTTTGAGAACTACCCCCCCCCCAAAAACATCTTAAAAGAAAAACAAAACAAGCCCTGATTATCCATCATTCCCAGGCCATCCTCTACATTAACACATTAACTGCTGGTTCCTCAACTACTTGGAAGAAAAAAGAGACAGAGAGAGAGAGAGAGAGAGAGAGAGAGAGAGAGAGAGAGAGAATGAGAGACGGGGTAGGGAAGGAAGAGAGAGGGGGAGGGAGGGAGGCTGGTGTTGTTCAGTGGTTAGAGCACTGGCGTCTCTTCTAGAGGACCCAGGTTCGATTCTCAGCATCCACATTGCAGTTCATGATTGGCTATATAATTCCAGTACCAGAGATCCTGCACTCTTTTTTGCCCTCAGTGGGCACTTTATGCACACGGTATGATGCATAGACATACATGCAGGCAAAATGCACATATGCACAAAGTAATAATAACAACAACAACAATTAAATAAAATAAAGCCTCACCTCCAGTGAGGATCTTAGCCACCATATCTGCAGAATGGCACAGCACCAGCCTGCTGTCTCCTCATTGTCCCGGCAATGCCAGTGGTGAGGGCAGATGCTGCCTCACAGTGCTGATGGAAGAGCGTGCAGTCCAGGTGGTGCACTCATGGGTTCTTAGAAATCGTCCACTCTGTGTGATCCCATTGTCAAGTTGCTATTCCTAGCACTGTACTTTGTCCGAGTGATCATTGTGTTTCCTCTCCCTGAGAACTTTTATTAAGCACCAGAAATGGAATGACACGTAGTAGGTTTGAATTTGCCCGACTGTATTAAAAACATCCTGTACTTCCTGAAAGGCATCCTCAGGGTCAGGGGTGTGTCATTTTGAAGACTTCTGGGACAGCATGAAGATGCTTGGTGTGTCACTATTTGGTTTCTTTTAAAGAATGAAAAATTATATATGTGTGTGTGTGTGTGTGTATGTATATGTATATCTATATATATATACTTTGTACATGGTATATGAATATATATGCATATTCATGTGCATACAGATACACATGGAAGTGGGTATATATGCACATATGTGTACATGTGTAGAGGTCAGAGGTCAAACAGGTATGCTTCCATTGCTGGTCACATTGCTGTGTTGAAATAAGGTCTCTCTCCATGCTTGCCCAGTCATTGTTAGGCTGGCTAGCCAGTGAGCCTCAGGAAGCATTTTTTTTTCATTATCCTAGCAATTGGATGCCCTTATTTTGCTTTTCAAATGTGGGCTCTGGGGACCTAACACAGGTCCTCATGCTTGCAAGGCAAGTGCTTTACTGGCCAAGCTATTTTCCAGCTCTGGCTTTTTAGTCTTTTGAGTGGTCTGTCCCTCCGAAGAGGCTCTTTAACCATATTGTCAGATCTTTCAAAAAAAAAAAAAAGCTGCGTGTTGCCTCACATCCTCAAATGCAGTCTGGCGCATGACATAAAAAACCTATGTGCTGCTTGCTGTCACTCTTCACGCAATTGCTCCGCCCTCTTTAGATACACTCTCCCCAAAAGCAGGAGGCTGGTAAGGTCGTTCGCTGGTAGAGCCCTTGCCTAGCACACGTGAAACCTAGCTCTGAGCCCCCCCAGAACACCCTGCGCCCTCATACAAAGCGAGTGTTGCAGAGGTTTCTAGGATCCTGTTGGATCAGACTGTAGAAAGACTAATAAAAGCCTCAGAAGCGATTGGTCATAGAAATATGGCTTCCTTCATTCTATCAGCAACTAGGGAGTCAGTCTCCGACTGCCACTAGAGTTTATATGCAAGGAAGTGGATTCTCCACCAGCCTAGTTCCCAGCTCTCACAGGCTCCCATTATTTAAGCTTGTCTGCAGAAAATCTTTGTTGGCCAGCATATCAGCAGAACCGCCTGCAGGCACTGCCAGACACTTAAAGATTCTATTGCTGCTTTCTTCCTTCTCATTCTTTATTGTCACAACTGAAGAATGTTAGTTGATTTTTTTTTTTTTTTAAGCATGATGATCCTATGACTTGAACTGTAATCAGTTTATCTGACAAGTTTATAATGGTTGCATTATTTCAGTGTCTTTCCCTTTGGGGGTGTCATGTGAGGTAGCAGAGTGGGTTACACAGAGCCTCAGTGGAGCAGATCTTGAGGTCCGTTCCTTGCTCCACATAATGTCTGTGAGTTGAGGAAGTGATGGGCAAGGTACGGACAACAAGAGTGCAAGAGTGATATCCAGGGCCGGAGAGATGCCTCAGTGGTTAAGAGCGCTGACTGCTCTTCCAGAGGTCCTGAGTTCAGTTCCCAGCAACCACACGGTGGCTCCCAACCATCTGTAATGGGATCTGATGCCCTCTTCTGGTGTGTCTGAAGTCAGCTGCAGTGTACTCATATACATAAAATAAATAAAATTTAAAAAAAAAAAGAGTGATATCCAAGTGAGAGCTTAGGACACACTGATGTGGATGTGACAACCAGGCGACGGAGCATCTGTCGTGCAAAGATCTCAATAAGCCAGTTTGTGTTGTGTTTGGACAATCAGATGTGTGTCTTCGAGTTTGGAATGGCGCAGTCAACTTCAACAATTCAAGGAATCTCCCGAGTCAGGGAGGCGTTCCTAGTGTATTTGCCTTTGAGCTACACAAATGTTTGGTTCTGCAGGTCAGCAAAGTAATATATTATCCGAGAGCTGCCCTCAAAGAGCCTGACAGCCGTTGCTTCATTATTGGCTGAAAAAACCTGGCGTTCAGATTTCTAGCATAGCCTTCTGTGTTCAAGTGCTGCTGCTAAGTTAGGGAAAGCAGAACATTTTATTTAGCTGTTTATCAGCTCTGCTGTGCCGAGCATGGTGGCACATGACTTTTCACGGGATTCTGGAGAAAGGGACAGGCAGATTGCTGTGAGTTTGAGGCTAGCCTGATCTACATAATGAATTCTGGGCCATCCAGAGCTATGCAGTAGATTGCCTTTAAAAAACCAACTCTGCTTTAGAAACAAATAATACAGTAGTTCAAAAGGATAAGCCGTGGGGCTGGAGAGATGGCTCAGTGGTTAAGAGCACTGACTGCTCTTCCGGAGGTCCTGAGTTCAAATCCCAGCAACCACATGGTGGCTCACAACCATCTGTAGTGAAATCTGATGCCCTCTTCTGGTGCATCTGAAGACAGCTACAGTGTACTTACATAATCAATCAATCAATCAATCAATCTTTGGGCCAGATTGAGAAGGAAAAAAGAAAGGATAAGCCGTGATGTGAGACTCAAACTTGAATCCAGGTTTCTTTGCTAACTAACAACTTATATTGTTAGAGGAACTTAAAAATATACCTACAGAACTGACTGCGTGCCTACAATACAGCCTCTCCGTGAGGTGAAGCCCCAGTGTCAGTAACGAGGGGTCCAGTTGATACCCTTGGGTTCTTGCTTAATATGTCACCAAGATAGTGACACCACATGATATGCCCAAAATTGCTCCAATCCTAATACACATTTGATGCCATTCTATACGGCACTGCCTCTAAGACACAAACTGTTTCCCAGAGGGAAAGCCCTGTGCTATGTCCTCAAGGGACACTGCAAGGAAAAACTTTCTCTCTGAAGGGTGTGGGTGATATCTGAAGTTCCAGGTCAACCCAGACCCCATGTGTACACCCAACAAACAACGTCCCTACACTGAGCAATGTGAGGAAGACACAGCTATCATTTCCTTTCAAAGTCCCCTCTGTTCCTGCAGATGCCTCCTACCCTTAGCCTAGTGGGATGTTATTTGCTGTGGTCTGTATTAATTCTGCAATTCAGCATAAGCATTTTCATTGAGAATAATGCCTGGACACTGGACCATTTGGGACGGGATGGCAAGGGAGACTGGGACCCTTCAGGAACATTGATGGAGCTGGAAAACGCAGCTTTATTTAAAAAAAATTAATTGTTAATTAATTAATTTCATGCAGTGTAGCTATTTGCAGACACAAGAAGAGGGCATCTGATCCAATTACAGATGGTTGTGAGCCACTATGTGGTTGCTGGGAATTAAACTCAGGACCTCTAGAAGAGCAGTCAGTGCTCTTAACCGCTGAGCCATCTCTCCAGCCCCAAAACACAGCTCTTTTGTGCTCAGTGTAGCTCAATGGTATAGAGCTTGCCACACATGGTTAATTCAGTCTCCAGTATGTGTATGTACATGTGTGTGTGTGTGTGTGTATTATATGTGTTTGTATGTGTGTATGTATTCGTGTACACACACACACACACACACACCATTAATAGTAACTAAAACATTTTTGATTTGTGCTGTCTCTGGTGTAGATAGATAGATTCTAAGTGGCCCGTGGAGCCTCTGGGCTATTCTATAGATGCACAGATGTAGAAAGGGAATCTTGTCACTCTAGGTCAAAGAATTTCTGACAGGAAAAAAATAAACAACAACAAAAAATTGGTGGAGGGCCTGGTCTGACTATGATAGCAATCCTGGGGCTCGTGGAGTGTGTGGAGCAATGTGGACAGAACACTGCAGCCTCCTGGACTATTCTGAATTCAGACTTGAAGTAGGAGTTAACTAGACTACAAGCTAGCTAATATCTTCAAGTCTTCTAAGACTTGGCAGGGTCAGGCACAGGGTCATGACAGCCTTGAAGGGCTGCAGACCACCCATTTTAGAGGCAAAGATGAGATAGAATTAGTGACAAGTACCTGAGGGACGTTGTGGATTGCCAATGGAAAGGCTTCTTTTTTGGCCCATGGAAGTGTGAGAAAAAAAAAATCTGAGGAGATTGTAAAGTAAGAATGTGGTGTCTCATGAGGGAGAATGAACACAGGGCCTCAGGGAAGCCAGCAGACATAGGGCCTTCCTGTGTGCACAGGCTTGCCAACAGTCCCTGTGCCCAAAGCTGTGCTCTTGCCTAAAGCAACAGAAACGAGAGTGATTTTGGAAGTAGCTGGATATGTGTGGCCTAGGAGGATGCAGCCAGAGCTCAGGAGACTCCAGTCTACCATGACTGGATCTTGCTCTTCCTCAGAGTGCCACGCCCACACCAGGAGTAAGGGGCAAATGAGGGTATTGCTTTAGGCTCTGTGGCTTAGAAATTGGGAATAGCCTATTAGTTTAGTTTGTGCTGGATCTCATAAGCCAAAACAAAAATTAAATTCCTTTAAGTATTAAAGATGGAAGACAAGTATGGCATATCATCTCTGTGATCGGAGTACTAGGGGACTGAGATAGGGCTGCTGCAAGTTTGAGGTCATCCTGGGCTCTATAGAAAGTTCCAGGCACCTGAGCTACATAGCAAGACACTGTCTCTCTCTCTCTCTCTCTCTCTCTCTCTCTCTCTCTCTCTCTCTCTCTCACACACACACACACACACACACACACCAAAAACCTATACATTGAACCTCAAATTAATTGACATAAAATTATTTTTTGATTTATTTACTTTTGGTGTCTGTGATGGTCAAAGGACAGTCTTCTTCCTGGAGTTCCATCTTTCCTCTCACCATATGGGACCCAAGGATGGAACTCAGGTTGTAGTCCTGTACCTAATGAGTACTGCTACCTAATGGGCCCTCTTGTGGGCCCAACCAACCCTCTTCCTCCTCTTTTTTCTTTCTCCTCCTCCTCTTCCTCCTCCACATCCTCTTCCTCCTCCTGTCTTCATCTTCCTCCTTCTCTTCTTTCTCCTCCTCTTTTTCTTCCGGGGATCGAACTCAGAGCCTCACACATATTAAGTAGTATCTCTGCCTGTGAGCCACACCCCAGCACTCACTTTTATTAAAAATTCCAAATAACGAATAGCAGATTTACTAAGGAATATATGAATACTTAGTGAGCAATGTCCCACGACAGTCTGTGGAGGATCAAACAGGAACAAGCACCGTATTCCCACTCATCGAGAGCTAATTCGTGCCAGGCAGCTTATCTGACAGACCAGGCCAGAGATCATCAATCAAAGAAACAGGACTTTGCAGACTTTTAATGCAAACTCAGTGCTGAAGAAACTGAAGATACAGATGATCACAGGCAGAAAGGAAATGCCAAAGTAACTTGGTCAAAGACAGTTACTTATCTAGGACTAAGTGGGATCTGAGAGCGTCAGGCCAGCCACAGCTCATAAACCAGTCTCCCGGGCACAATCACCCTTTCTACTTAAGGACTGTGGGATCGCAGATAAGATAAAGAAACAGTGTAGCATGCTCAGCTGAACCTTTCTTCTTGGCAAGAGGCTTCTGGCGGCTTGAAATAATTCTTTGTTGATGCTCCTCTGAAAATAACTTGGTTAGTTACAGCACCCAGTTACAATGTTCAAAAGTGGCCTGCCTGCATTTTCAACTCTCTTAGCTGGTGGGGAATTTAAATGGCCAGAAACAGATGATACACAAAACTGTTTTGAAGAAGTAGCTCGTGAACGGAAAGTCCTATAATCTAACATTTGCCACGAAGCACTATTACTTTGGTATTTCATGTAAATACAGCTGCACTGCAGACCACACCAACCCCTTCACATCCCCCTCCCTGAACCCTTTGGGCCTCTGCCCTTGTACTCAATTGAGTAGGCTGTCTTCATGGAATTTGCTAACTTGAAGATCATGGGCATCTATTTTGTGGAGATCTATTTCACAGTGATGGGCTTGAGCTCTTTACTTTATGGAATATAAGCATTATAATTATATATACATAATTATACATATATACATATATATATGTATTTTACCTCATGTATGTAAAGCGCATGTATGCATATGCACCGCTCACAGGTCCAGTACCCTCCGAGGTTAGACGTAGTAAGAAACCCTGGGTCCAAAATTACCAGTGGTTGTGAGCTGCCACATGGGTGCTGGGACTAGAGCCTAGGTCCTCTGCAAGAGCAGCCAGTGCTCTTAACCAGAGCCATCTCTCTAGCACCTAAGTATTATGATATTTTAAAGGTAGTCACCGAATAAAGAGAACATTTTTAGTTTAGAAATGTAAATCCTTCTGGTTGCCTTGCGCACTGTCTCTCTCCTGTTGCCCTTTGAGGTTAGAGTTTATGTCAGGGCTCAGCTTCTGGTCCCTCTCAACCTAGCCACAGGAGTGTATTGACTAACTTGGGAATGCAAGGGGTGTCAGCCACCCCTCACTCCTGTGTCCTGGGCAGCTATAGCTATAGGCCAGCCCTTTGTCCCCAGAAAAACTTCCTCAGATGAGGCTCTGCCACCCCTACTCTTGACTGCTCTGGAGGTTTTCCGGCTCTTCCCACCGCTGTTCTGGGTTCCTGACCATTTCCTTCACCCCCATGTTTTACCAGAACACATGGATGGCTTTGCCACTTGTTGGAAGTATCTGTGGTTCCCCACTGACCTGGAATATGTTAAGTGTCCCTGTGGTGGCTACACAGCCATTCACACCCTGGGTCTGCATTTGGTCACACTTTCAGGTGCCTTCCCCTCCCGGGGGCTGTCTTTTGTTCCTCAGCCTTAGGTGGCTCAACCTGGTCCAAAGCTATTCCTCCTTCAGTACCCCTCAATTGACCTTCCTGATTGATGGCGCTGGGGTGACACAGGCCACCAACCCTCTTCTTCCTCCACTCTTGCTTATTTTATAAATATAATCTTAAAATGGTAGTTTCACATGGGTCTACCCTCCCTTAAAAAAAGCATGTTTCTCTTTATATGCTATCAATATTTTGCTGTGTGTGTACTGTAAGTTTTCCGTTAAACACTGTATCCATGACACCTGACTATATTTTGGCTACAGTGCCATGGTTCGGCCCTTTTGATACATTTTAGAAGGTTTCTCCTTAATAATGTCTTCACACGTTGGTAGCTTTTCAGTAGTGGAGTTTAAAGATGTTTGCATTAAACCCCAGACCTGAAGAAGCTGAGAAGGTTGAGGTCAGAATCTCAGGCAACCTTCTCATATATACCCTGGACACAAGTTTGTTTATCCAACATGTCTTCAGGGATGAAAAGTGCCTGAGAGACCTTGGGAGTGAAGGGAAGAGCAGGCCGAGGTGGCTGTTGGGTTTTACTAGCTGTTTCCTGAGCAAGCATCCTCTAAGTACCACAGATCTGTATCCCCCACCAGGCTTGGGCTGAGGTCTCAAGTCAGGACAGCTGCAAGCACCTATCTGGTGTTAGCGACATGACCAGCCATCAGACTCAGATCAAAACACAGGAGAGTTGATAGAGCACTGGGTGCAGGCAGCTTGACGTGGAAGAGGCTTGGTATGTGGGATGGGCTTCCTCAGAACAATGGCGCTCTTATCAGTTTCTGTGTCAAAAGATGTTTTATTTAAACAAACGGCTGTGTCCCACCTCCCCCTGCACAGAAGCCTTAAAATTCCCCAGACACAGGCATTTTAGAGATGGGATGCGCCCAGTCACAAAGGCTAGCCTTAGAGATGTGATCTGTCCCAGTGTTGGCAAAGTACCTGCTGAGAGAACAGGCGGTTAGCCTCCCGACTACAAACCCTGTGGGCCAGGGTACTTTGAAGTGAAGATGGCCCCTCTTGCTGAGGTGGGGATGAGGGTGGGGGATGGGTCGCTGGGAGGTTTGGAGTCATAAATACAATAGGATGGAGTATAGAAACTGTGGAAGAACCAGTGCTCTCTAATCATGATCCTTTACATCTAATCAAAGGTAAAGGAAGTAATTGGAGACCTCGTGAAGCTGAAACTTATCATAAACCTCCATAAGGCCCCTCACTCCCGAAGGACCTTGCCACCTGCCTCCAGCCCTTCCCTAGCACGGAGCAGGCTCAGCTGATGGGAATAAGAACTTCCAAATGCTCAGTGGTCTCCCAAGCCACAGCAGAAGCATTTGGTACCAACTTGCAAGGATAAGACAGCTCGCTGCAGTTATTCCTCCAGCGCTTGGCTCCTTGATGGGAACAAGAATTGTGACTAATTCTACAAATGTACGGTTTGGGGACTCTGTACATTGTGAAAACCGAATTGCTGGTCTATCTCATGACCTCACTGAACACTAAAACTGTACTCGTTTGTCAGCTGCCTCCCAAAGTTAGATGAGTTAAGATGCTAATAATGATCCTTGTTTCAGAAATGTATTCATCCTGATCACTGATATTTCATCATCAATGCCTTTAAAATGTTTGAAAATCAAGAGCAATACAGCCTAAGAAGGAAGTCTGTATTTTGCTTGTATGTGTGTGTGCATTTGTGGATGTATGTATGTGCATGCGCAAGCGTGCATGTATGTGTAGGTTTGCTCACCTATGTGTGACCATGTGAGGGCCAAAAGCCGACGGTGGTTGTCTTCCTCTATTGCTCTCTCCCTTACTTCTGAGAGGGGGTCTTCCACTGGACCTAGAGCATGTGGTCTCAAGCAGACTGGCTGGTTAGTGAACCCTTAGGACCCCCTCTCTTACAGATTCAGCAGGGAGCTACAGATGTTCACAGCCACAGTTAACTTTTTACACGGATGATAGGAATGCTGGAGTGCCAATTCTGGGGTTTGTGCTTGCACAACAAGCAAGTTAGCCAGCCAGCCACCTGCCCAGCCCAGGGAAGTGTGTTACAAAAGAAACCAAGGTCACCATTAGGAACCAGCACCTCGGTTTGCTTGCACACCATCCTTTATCTTTTTGTACCAGACTAGATAAGGCTAGCTGGCTTTTGACAACATAGTAGCTCTTTGTTTCTCTGCCCTTGGCACATTTGTTTTCTTAAAACAACACCAACCGTAGAACAATGGCTAAAGTTTAGAAACGGAGTTACTTGGCTAAGGTATGGTAAGAAGGGTGTGAGAATCATATAGTCACTTAGCTGGGGCTCAGTGCCCTGTACTGCTATGTACTAGGCGCAATGCTGAGAGCACAGTAGTGGACGCCAGAAGTCCCCACAGAACAGAAGACAATAATAAGGCCATGACTAGGCACATAGTGCCAGGAGGTGCTGAGTGTTGTGAAGCCAAAGAAGAGAGTGAGGCTTTTGAGGAGTAAGTGGGGGTGGGGGACCCTCTCTGTGGAAATGACTTTGGAATAGAGAGTGGGGTAGAGGAAGCTAAGCCCTGAGAATTTCAGAGTTTCCTTTCTCAGCCCCCTAAAGTGTGATCTTCAAATAAGTGAATATTCTACCTAGCTCAAACAAAAGGATGCCAGCTGGGGGGTATTGCCTTCATCTGCATAAGTTCACTGTTAACAATAGCAACGCCTTTCAGACCAGACTGAAAGTCCGTTTCATTCAGATTGAAAGTTGGTAGGAAGTTTCTAACTGTCCCCAAACTGCTTCCCTGGCAGGAACACAATAGAAAAGTTGACAGTACCTGTTGGAAATGTAGCAAACGGTATTTACAAGTAGTTACCTTGTAAGTCACCCACAGTGGCTACATTTAATACAGATAAGCCTCGCCACAGGATGTAGTGGGAGTGTTTGTGCCTCTCCACATTCAGGGTGAAGCTAACTCTCCTTGAAGCGTCCTTGTTTAAGGGTCAGCCTGACCACATATAATCTGTATTTTACTGACATGCCGGTTCAGAGGGTGATGTAAAAGTCTTTTGACTGGTTACACATATGTTCTAAGGATGCCTTTAGCTGATGTAGTCTCTGAGGAGGTCAAACGGAATGAACTAGGAAAAGGGGAAATTGAGACAGGTATGGTGCTTTGGCTCTGATAACCCCAGCACTTGGGAGGCCCGGCTAGGGTATACAGCAAGTCTGAAGCCAGCCTAGGCTGTATGAAAAACCCTGTCCAAAAATAAAACAGTAAAATTCGACAAAAGTCACGAGTTAAAGAGCAGTCTGACTCATTAGACACAGCTCTCGCTGGTGAGTCTCACAGGTCAACAGAGAAATGGGTTCAAACTCCCACGTCCTCAGGCCAGAGGGTCTTCTTGTTCTCTGGAAAATGGCCTGGAAAACTTGAATCCACTTGAATTGCAAATAATTGTTTGCGATGTCTGTACATCTAGTAGTGTTTCCAAACTACTCCAACAGAGCCAGGACCCTTTGGTCTCTGTCACATTTTAAAAAAAAAATAAATAAATAAACCCAGCTTGTCCTCAGATGCTTCACAATGCAGCCGAGATAACAGAATTCGGCCACACAACTATTTACTTGCGGGATCTATTTACGGCAATCCGTTTATTTTTAAATCACAGTCACAATAGGCTATTGTTCTCTTATATAAATAAATATATGCTGCAAAATCACCATACAGCTTTAGGGTAGAAACTAGTGGCATTCTAGGTGCGTGTATTTGATAGCATTTTACGGAGGATGGAGCACCTAGGTTTGTTCCCCATCCTTCTCTTGGCATCCCCTCACCTGATACGGCTGGTACCCCAACTAAAGCTTGTAGCTTAGAATGTGGATTCTCCTGATTCTAATGATCATTACTAATTGTTGTTGCTTCCTGGGCTCGGTTTGAGGTCCCATTTTTTTGCTTCTCTGAGCCCTTTCTGCCGACAGCTGAAGCCAAATTCTTCTCTGAGAGCCCCTATAAATAGCACAGAAACAAGATTAACATGAACGTGCATGAGGCGTTTTTTTCTTGCTTTTCAAGGATGGGGAGTTAAAACTCTTCCTAGCTCCTTAAGTGCATCGTGTGCTTGACTCCTTTGCTTTTGCCATTGTTTACCGATAAAAAATAAATCTCCGGCTCTAAGCTGCAGGAATTGCTTTTAAATGCAAGAAAGTCATAAGGGGGAGAATTCGTATGTTAATGAGCCTTTCCAAGTGAGAACTGGGTGAACCGCTGCCATTTGCTGGCATTGTTATGGACAGCCTGGAGATGATTTAGTGTATGCTGTAGCCCAGCAGGGCTGGGGGTGTAAAGCCCATGCTGAGCTCCTCCCAAGCCCAGCGTGTGGGGCCGTGAGTTCGAGGCTCGGCACCGCCCCCTTGCACACTCGCCTGCGCCCTTGCGCGTGCACCTGCGGGCGGGGGGAAGTTTACAGAAGCTTCCAGGGGCGTCTGCAGCGCGCTGGCCACAGTCCTGTGCCACCCACCGGGGATGGAGCGCGGCGGGCGGCGGAGCTCCGGCATCTGGGTAACTTTTCTAGGAATGCCTTGCGCTGGCGGGCCCCGGTGGACACCTGCCAGAGGACGGTCAGCGTGACAGTTCCTGGAAAGCAAGCGTGGTGACCGCGACCGACCGGTGGCCCCGAGCAGAGCTGGGGGTGGAGCGAGCGGCGGCGAACGCAAACGGTCTGTGCGACCCCGGGACCAGGTCGGGGTCGGGGTCGCCGGGCGCGCAGGCGCTCAGTGCTTGCTGGATGCGGGCGCGGGGCAGTGACTGTTGACGGATGGAAGGTACCGGACTGCGGGGACAGGAGCGCGGGGTGGGCGCTGGCCTCCGCCGGAGCACCGGGCAGGCCGGGACAAGGCGCCCCCTTGCGGCCAGAGCCACCGCCGCCGCCGCCGCCGCCCGGGCATAGAATCGAGGCTGCCCCGGGTCTGGGTGGCCCTGCCGTGCTCACCACCACTGTGTCCCTGAAGAAGGTGACATCCTTCTTCCCAGCCTGTCTTTAAAGGCTCAGGCTAACCAGTGTGCGGATAAAGCGGACGGTGTGCGGAGGTTTTTTTTTTTTTTCACAACTTGAGTCTTCTCGCGTACTTTATGGAAGTGTTTTCTCAGGGAGCGCGTTCCGTGAGAGCTGTAAGTTTCACAAAGGGGATGTTGTTCTGGAGCCAACAGGTGACGGGGTGAAACCCGAGTCTCTGTGTACATTGGAGTCAGGTCTGGCCGCCGTTTCCTTGGGCTGTTGCCGAAAATAGAAATTTAAAAAAAAAAAATCAGAAAGAGATTGATGGGAACACAGTTTTGAGAAAACGTGTCTCCCACTGTGGAAAATGATGGTAGTGGTAGACATGGCTTTGCGTGATTTGTCACAGGCCACAGTAAGCAAGCTTAGATCTCTCCAGAAGTGTCTTTCTGGCAAGCACCATGCCTTGTCGTGGAATTTTCTCCTTTTGTTAAGCAGTCAAGTCCGGACGGACTTAAGTGAAGTTACAATGCTGTCGAAGAGTACCACATTCTCTCTCTTGGAAAAACTGCACAGTATTTTGGCAACTGGTGGCACATAACAACTGGGAAAATGGGCAGATTGGGTGGAGGCTTACCTGGAAAATACCCAGTGGCAAATGCCCAAATGCCACCGATTGCTGGCAAGAAGATGTAATTTAAAAAGGGAAGTTCGTTCCATTAGCAACCTTCTGCTAGGTTTGTTAAGCGTGGTCTTCCACTACAAATTAAGCTGCCTTGGGTTATGTTAGCAGTGCCTTTTGTCTCTAGTAGGCAACAGGCATGGATTGTTCTTTGCATGTGTTTGAAAACATTCATCGTTATGTTGAATTACTGGTAAATTCAAATCTTGACTCCAACTTTTGCTCACTCCGGGTTCATTTAAATTAAGGATATAAGCAAGGAAATGTGCATATCCATAAAGCTTTCTAATTTGTGTTTTGAGAAGTATGCAGGCTTCCAGGTTACCACATTTGCCTTTGGTTACACTTATCTGACCTGTATGTTTAGCTCGAAAGAATAAGGAACGTGGGGTGACATCCTCCGTGCGCCAAGGTCTTGTTAACTAGCAGATTAACAAAGAAGCTGTTCAATTCTGTGGCTCAAAGGATGGCACTTAGCAGCAGGGGACACCTAAGGAATTTTTAGCCCAGTGATTTCACAGAGCAGTATCTGTTCAGGTAATTAAAGAGTCTCATAAGGATCCTACGCTATTACAACAATCTTTACACAGCAGCCAGCGTGGAAATTTATTGGGAATTATTGACAGTGATATGATCTTAGACTTCATAGTTATAAAAACATTGACAGATGTTTGACAGATTTATATGTGTGGGTAGTTTGCCTGCATGCACATATATGTGCACTACGGGCCTGCCTTGTGTCATAGTTCCCCTGGAACTGGAGTTACAGAAAGACAGTTGTGACCTGCTACATGGGGTGCTGGGAATTGAACCTGGGTCCTCTAGAGAAGCAGCCCATGCTCTTAACTGCTGAGCCACCTCTCCAGTCCCCCGGACAGTTGTTTTATATTTGCATAATTTGTTAAATTTGCATAACTTGATGTGATTTGGTGAGTTGGTCCAAGGAAATGATGACTACTAGAAAGCACAGCAGAGCTGACACAATTAGAGCTTTCTGAGGCGCCTGACTCCCTCCAGTCCTCCCTCCCCTTCCAAGTTGCCCTCCCAACTTTCAACTATACAATCTCAAAAACGATAGGATTCATTTCCCTCTTTTCTACTAGTTTGGTTTGCTTTCCTTCCCTGTGATGGGAACTAGGTGCCCCTCCCAGGCTTCTTTCTCTTTCCTGATCATAATTTTCAATACCACTCTTCTTAGAAGAACAGAACCACTCTGTGGCATCTTCTCTCATTCCTACTGCCCATGGTGTAAAGGGTAAAGTCTTCTGCCAGGCAGGTACAGTTCCTGGCAGTCTGATCAGGTACGATTCTTTGGGAGAATCTGTTTTCTAGGAATACCATCCTCTGTGCCGCTGCTTCTGGAACTTATTTACTGTTGCTGACTTAGAAAATGCTCTAGAACAGCAGTCCTCAACCTGGGGCTCACAACCCCTACAGGGGTCTCATGTCAGATGGTTTGCATATCAGATGTTTACGTTATAATTCATAACAGTAGTAAAATCACAGTTATGAAGTATCGACAAAATAATCTTATGGTTAGGGGTCACCACGGTATGAGGAACAGTATTAAAGGGTCACAGCATTAGGAGGGCTGAGAACCACTTCTCTAGAGAAACAAAGGCAAAGGCTGAGTTTTACATCTAAAGTCAGTCAGAACACTACCCTTTAGCTGTCCCAAGTGGAATAGAAAGGAGAGTGATGGCCAGTGACAAACATAGAGTAACGCTGCCATCTGGGCTCACTGAATGCCTTCACTGACTCTCGTGCTCACAGAGGTAACACAGTTTGTGCTTTCAAGCTTTGCCTGATTTACAAAATACTGAAAGGGACAGATTTTAAAGATTTCCAAGTCGTTGGTCATGGATAAGGCTACTTACTAACTGACAACCATAGTGGGAATCAACACATGACCGTACCCAGCTGGGGATGGTGGCACATGCCTCTGATCTCCTCGGAATGCAGAGGCAGGTGCATCTCTGAGTCTGAGTGAAGGCCAGTCTGGTCTACAGGGTGAGATCCAGGACAGCTGCAGCTACATAGCGAGACCCTGTTTTGAGAACAACAGATAATAACAAAACCCATGACAACCAGGAGAAAAGCACCTGCAGGAAACTTGAACTAGCGCATCAGAGGTCAAAAGACTGGACTCTAGACTACAGCTCCTACACTGGGATGACCCCAGTCTACCCTCATTCCAGATGAACAGCGGGTTTTTGGGTCACCCAGCTGGGTTCTGTCTGCTGTTTCTGGAATTCTGAAGTGTGGGCACTTTTCACTGTGCACACAATGAAAACAAGTCACCAGCCACAGGCTCATCCCAATGAATTACACACAGGCTGCCACAAAAGAAACAAGGGGCGTACACAATAGAATTTGGAACCATTTCTCTTACATTGGCTACATTTAGTTAACACCCAGGCTCCTAACGGATTGTTATTTACGTCCATAATTTTGTTTTTTAAAAGTTTGTGTGATTGGGTGTTTTGCCTGCATATATGTGTGTCTGTATGCCATGTGTCTCCACCTGGTTCCCAAGGAAGATGGAAGAAAGCATCTTGGGTCAGATGTTCTCTTTACAATTGTATGATGATGGATAAGTCATCCAGCTACGGGCTGGGGGGGGGGGCTCTTTTTAAATGATGAAAGGAGCTAGATTTCAAGAAAGAGGGGTGAGAAAAGACAAAGGAGGGGCTTGAAAGTGTTAACACTTCCTGTGGCTTAGGCTGCATGGATCGCTCCTATGATAATCCCTGAAAAAGTGTACCAACCTGCCAACCTCTAGCTTGCTTCTCGCCCAGATGGGTCTGGTTCTAAGGCTTCTTAACTCCATGCCACTGGACAACTGACCCTAAGGCTCAGTATGTGTTGAGTGAGACATCTCTCAGGTCACACTGCTTTATACTGCATTTAAATATCAGACCGCTAACAGTACCAGGTATGGTGGCCACAGCACCAGTAGTA
The DNA here is from genome assembly GCA_019843965.1 of Rhynchomys soricoides. Taxonomy (NCBI): domain Eukaryota; kingdom Metazoa; phylum Chordata; class Mammalia; order Rodentia; family Muridae; genus Rhynchomys; species Rhynchomys soricoides. The sequence continues at coordinate 10,038,809 of JADRCH010000028.1, read as the reverse complement.
AAACGGCAAGCTAACGTTCAGATGAAAGTGACTCCCTTGTTTTCCTAGACTTGTGGTACCCTTGATGTTGTCAAGAAAGAAGTCTCCAGGGTAGTTTGTTGAAAGGCTGGAATGAACCAGTGAAGGTTTGAGGTTTAAAATGAGGCCACTGCATCCAAGTGTCTCGTTGGGGAGCATGGCGTCACATGATTCACCTCCATCAGGCTTGGGACACCCAACATTCTCAGAGAGTACAGCTGTAAAAGGAGACTCAGATTTTTGGTTTAGGGAAAGAACAGAATTTGCCTTTGTTTTATTTTTCTAGTTTTGGAAATAGAGTAACATGTAACTTTTAGGTTCTTTTAAAATATTTATACCCTACTGTTTTCCTCCCATCCCACTCCCCCCAGCCAGGTTTGGTGACAAATGCTCCCATTTAAAAATTCAGGTTAAATTGCCTCTAACGTACCAGTTCTCCTGGTGAGAGCCCGTGAGTTACTCATTAAAGTCTTAATCTCTAGTCCTCTTCCTTTGACACATGGGGGCAGATCTTTCAGGGCAAAAGGGAAAGACCCAAGCTGTCTTCTGACTTTCATTAACACATCCCCTTTTATTGAGGGGGTGGAGGAATACACCTCTGTTCAGAGTCTTTCCTAAAGACGTGAATTGTCTGCACCTGTGCGCCATGACTGGGTCAGAAGGTGACAGCCTCCCCACCGTGGGGTCGGAAATGAAGCTGCCTTCCCTTCTGTTGGGGTGGATGAAAGCCCAGTTTACTGACTGGGGCAGTGTCTTGCTGAGTCACCATTTCTCCTGCAGGAGTGACTGCAGCCATGAGGCAGGTGCTTTTTTTAAAAAAAAACTCTAACCCTTTGTGAGCTGTTCTGAAGTTTGAAGTTTAAAATGTCCTTGGATGTTTTGCTAGCCGTGTATTTTAACAAGTGACAGCCCCCCCCAAACAAAACCAACCACCACCAACACTAAGTATTTAGTGTTGCACTGAGAGAATTGCTGAGACAGCATTTTACCCCTGGCTGGGATCGGTTAGGATTTCAAGTCAGAGGGGTAAGGCTTTAACTCTTGGACAAGAGTCATTTGTCACCCTTGAGCCCTCTGTAAAGCGACTGGATCAGACTAATCACACTGTTTAAAAAGATTTATCAATATTTACTTTATGTGCATTGGCGTTTTGCCTGCCTGTGTGTTTGAAGATGTCGGATCTCTAGAATTGGAGCTCTAGACAGTTGTGGGCTGTCATGTGGGTGCTGGGAATTGAACTCGGGTCTTCTAGAAGAGCAACCAGAACTTTTAACCGCTGAGCCATCTCTCCAGCCCCCCAACACACAAACTTCTTTATATCAAAATATACCAAGATCAGAACATTTAAAGAAAACTGGAGTGTGAAGGCCCTTGTTTTCTTTCTTAGTGCCTCATGTGTGGGGGATGATTTTTAAGAACTAGTAGACAAAGGGATAACATACAGTGCTACAAAGCTGACATCTCAGCCTCAGGACCACTCCTTGACACCTTTAGTGCCCCTTTTTTCTGAGACAGCTTTCTTATTCAGAGATTTAACACTTCACTTTGACCAACAGTGGGCTGGTTTCGTTTCACACTCAATAAGCATTGATAATGAGATTAAACTATCAAGTTTACCTGACACTGTATTCTATATTCCTTTACTGTTTGTTGAGGGGATTCACTGACTGACTGCTTGCCCTTTCCAGTCAGTGCATAAAGTTTGATGTCAGGGATTAGAGGTTTAAACTATGTGGTTTGCTTCAGGGATTGCTCTCAGCTGTGTCTGTTGCCCCAATTGGAAAACTTGCTGAGAAAATATGGGGAACTGAGCAGGGTCTCTGCAGCCAGCTTCCTGGGAGAGGCAGAGAGTCCAGTTCCCAGCACTTCTGTCTAAATTCTTAACACCTTGCAGGATCTCATTTGTGGGTAAATTAGTCAGGCAGAGCAGTTTCCTTACCAAGTAAATCATGAGCAAGAAGCACCTTTTAAAGGCAACTGAGAACACTAGCTTGGTGGCCTGTTTTCTTTGGTACTGAGCTGGTTAAGGGGGTCACTTCCTAATTGTATGAGTGGCACTGGGGCTGGAGGTTAGCAACTCTGGGCATTTGCTCACTTTCTCTGAGCCCATCACTATGTAAACCCTATTAACTAGAAGCTCTTGGTAAAGAAGCAATTTTTTTTTTGACACTGTGTCTTCTGTGTCACCCACAGCAACCATCTTTGGATGTCCTGTGACTGAGCAGCCAGGTTTTTAAACTTCATTATTATGCCTTTGGAGATGGAGCCCAAAATGAGCAAGCTGGCCTTCGGCTGCCAGAGAAGTTCCACCTCAGATGACGACTCTGGTTGTGCACTGGAAGAGTATGCCTGGGTCCCACCCGGCCTCAGGCCTGAGCAGGTAGGAAGCAGGCTACCTCCTTTGTTTGGCTTTCCAGGGAAATGTAGAATCTCTCTTCTCCCTGGCTGGCTTTGCTTTCTAAGTAAGGTCTGGTTTGGTTTCCGAAGAAGCTTCCTGTCTTCCCGGATCTATGGGCTCACAGCAGTGCCCTGCGTCTGCCATAGTGATTAATGCAGATACAGGGTACCACAGCTGTTCCTGGTAGGACTTTTGTGAATCACTCTTTAGGGAAGAGAAACGGACCTGATTTGGATATTTTTATGGTAGGGGGTGGGGTGGGGGTCTTTTGAAATGGGAGTCTCTCCTGGTAGTCCTGGCTTGCCTCCAACTCACAGAACTTGGAGATCTGCCTTCCTCTACCTCCCAAGTGCTGAAATTAAAGGTGGGTGCCACTAGTACCTGTTTCAAAGCTTCAGTGAGGACAAAAGGCAATAAAAGGACCACCTGCAGGCCAGTTCTCCACAATGCGCCTCTATGGAAGCGGGATTACAGAAGCAGCATGCGATGCTTCCTTTGTCTCTCTGTTTTAAAGATGGGAACGACCTGCGTGCCTATTTTTATTTCCCAATATCCTTATGATGAGGTTATTAAAACTGTTGGTAGATCTGTAGATCCTTCAAAATAGAAGATGCCACCAGTTCCATGACTGATTGTGAGTTACCCTTCTTGGGAGGTGGAAGGGAACCCCTTTGAGATAGAGATGGCTCAGCAGTTGAGAGCACTGACTGCTCTTCCAGGGGTCCTGAGTTCAATTCCCAGCAACCACATGGTGGCTCAGAACCATCTGTCATGGGATCTGATGCCCTATTCTGGTGTGTCTGAAGACAGCTACAGTGTGTGTGTGTGTGTGTGTGTGTGTGTGTGTGTATTTCTTAAAGAGAGAGAGTCCTTATACATTCAAGACCCAGTAAGGTAACAGAAAAGCTTCTAGAACAATATAGGAAGGAAAATTATGCGGTGTAGCAGTTAGGGAAGTGAAGTTTGACAAACTTTTGTGGAGAGGATCCCTTATGTCTTTGGATGGTATGTGTTTGTAGACCTGCTACTAGCAGACAAGTCCCAGGTCCCTAATCTCCCTCTCTCTCTCTCTCTCTCTCTCTCTCTCTTTCTCTCTCTCTCTCTCTCTCTCTCTCTCTCCCTCTCTCTCTCTCTCTCTCTCTCAATTTGAATGCCTTTGGTTCCTTTGCTGTGTTCCTCAAGGGATGTTCTTAAAAGTCACCCAAGTAGCTACGGTTAGCTCAGCATCTCCCTTCTCCTGCTCCCTTGGGAAAAGTGAGGCTGGATACTGCAGATACTACCCCTGGAAGCCTGTCATGCTGATGCTGGAGAGAAAACTGAGTCTGTTTGTGAAGATGCTGGGGGTTGGATCTTGTCTCACAGCCTGTGTGGTCATCTGCAGAATTCACCCAGCACTCTCCCTTGATCCCTCAGCTGACCTTTGCAAGACTGGGTTAGAGTCACCATAAATGTGCACATTTGATAGCGCATAATTTATGGTGCCCTTAATTGTCACTACAAATTGCATTCCTGAGGAGCAATTTAGCAGCTGGATTCTAGCAGATGCAGGTTTGCACCGCTGCTGAGTTGGCTCAGCTGGTCCCCTCATTAGCTGCAGGAGGCCAAGCCCTGTAAGGAGGGAAGGGTAAAGACAGGCGGCTCAGCCCTTCCTTCTGTGTACTGATGGCGGTATCCTGTGCTGCTTCTGCTCCCCCAGATCCAGCTCTACTTCGCATGCTTGCCAGAGGAAAAGGTTCCTTATGTTAACAGCCCTGGAGAGAAACACCGGATTAAACAGCTTCTGTACCAGTTACCTCCGCACGATAACGAGGTATAGTAACAGGAGGAAAGCTAATTAGTAAAAAGAAAATAAACAGTAAGCATCAAGGAGCCTTTCTGAAATCCCAGCTCTTGACTGGCTAGGCCTCTCTTAAAATGCACCCTAAGAATACAGCTTTGCTTTGAGAAGAGAGGAAAGAGCATTATAGCAGGAAGCTTCACACATGTTGTTTCTGATAGTGTTTTCAGCCACCTACCAGCTAATTATCAGGAGCGGTCCTTTCCATGTGCAGGGTGGGCACCTCAGGGTATTTCAGGATTGTCGACCTGAGCGCCTGTAGAATGTGGAGTAAGAACTGCCTGTTTCAGTCTTCTGAGGAAGGTGTCTTTCCTGCCACATTTAGAAAAGAATAAGCCACGCCTGTTCTGTCAGATAGTGTGCCTCTTTTCTAAAGACTGAGGTCCATTTTACTTTTTTTTTTGAGACAGGGTCTAGCTCTGGCTCTGTAGACCAGGCGAGCTTCGAGGCTTCAAACTCCTAAAGATCTCCAGGTCTCTAGGTCATGGGTGCTGGGATGGAGAGCCTGTGTGTCGCTCCGCCCAGCCATGCCATGTTATAACTGGGGGTTGGAAGCAGGGCGGCTAGGCTTCCTGCTTGGCTTCTTGAAACTCTGGGAGTGAAGAACAGCCCTTCATGATGCACTTCCGCTCTCTCCTTGAAGGTGCGGTACTGCCAGTCTTTAAGCGAAGAGGAAAAAAAGGAGCTGCAGGTGTTCAGTGCCCAGAGGAAGAAAGAAGCTCTCGGAAGAGGAACCATTAAACTCTTGTCCAGAGCAGTGATGCATGCAGTGTGTGAGCAGGTAGGCCTTGTCTAGACCGAGCAGAGGGTAGGTGATGGCTGGCGTGGTCGCACACCCTAGAAACTTCCTGCTCACTGTATGCTGTGTGACCGAAGGAGTCAGTCTCTTTGAATGAAACTGTGTCTTGCAGGGGGAAACCCTGTAGTTAAAACATAGCAATACAATGAAGACATGTTGACCCTTATTAATGGTCCTCAGTAGGAAGCGCACTCCATAGGAAAGCCTCTATGAATAGGGATAGGCTCAGACACACTGGTCAGAGCTGGGAAGAGTGGCTAAGTAAGGTGATTCGACGGTCAGATAGCCATTTAATCACCAGCAGAAGTAACCAGAAATTAAAGCCGTCCTAACAAACCTGTGGTTTATTTTCAAGTGGGAAAAGCTGAATATCTGGTAATTTAGGTGAAGGCCCATTTTTAATTTCAAGTCTTTGTTTTTAGTGTGGGCTGCAGATGAATGGAGGGGAGGTCGCAGTGTTTGCCTCCCGTGCGGGTCCTGGAGTATGCTGGCATCCATCCTGCTTTGTCTGCTTCACATGTAATGAACTACTGGTCGACCTCATCTATTTCTATCAGGATGGAAAAATCCACTGTGGCAGGCACCATGCCGAACTGCTCAAACCTCGGTGCTCAGCCTGTGATGAGGTAAAAAAAAAAAAATAATGTTCATCCCTTAATGATGGAAAAATAAGCCAATGGCCAATATTCCACTGTTCCCAACTAAGCAAAATATGTAGCTCTCCTGCTTTTGTTCTGTATGGGTATTTTTGAGATAAAGCTGCCCGGTCCTCACTGGAATTCCATGTAGCGAATAAATAGAGGGCAGCGGGTACTTTGGCTTGCCCGTGATGCTGTCTCTGAAATGCAGGGAAAAAACACAGCATAAGACTATGCAGAATATGATGTTTTGTTCCACAAACACAGAAAGAACTCAATGTAGTAGACATGTTGCATGCAGTCAGCAAAGATATGGACAGACTGGGTCAGTAGAGGGCATAGCAGAAGACAGATAACTGTGTAAAAGGCATTTTTCTTACATATTACTATTATTTATAAAGTTTTTTGGTATTTCTGAAATGGTCCCGTGAGGCTAAGCAGGTCTCAAACTTAAATTCCTTATCCTCCGGCCTCCACCTTCCTAGAGTTAAGATAATAGCTACATACCATGATGTCTAAGGAGCTTCTTATTTTGAAGTAACTTTAAGTTATGGAAAAGTTGACGAGATACTGTAGAGAGCCCCTAAACACCTTTCTTCCACGTCCTAGTGCTGGCATCTTCCATCTCCATGGGGTGGATAGAAAGAGCAAGAACCACCATTCTTGTACGAGCAGGGCTTATACTAATGGACTCTATATTTAGATTTCCTTTTCTATGTTTCGAGACATTGGTGAGTTTATTTTAGTCATAGTACTCAGAGGGAATATGATATAACAAGGGTTAAAGATGAAGTAAGGCTTAAAATTAAGTTTAGAAGTTAAGAACATATGAGCCTTAAAGAGGCAGGAGCCTTCTGTACCCAGGTTGGAGGCAGGAGCCTCCTGTACCCAGGTTGGCTTCAGACTCATGTAGGGAATGGCCTTGACCCTCTAATCCTTCTGCTTTAACTTCCCAGGTCATCTTCTGGGTCCTTCTAGTATCTCAAGATGCAGTCCAGGGTTCCTCGCAGTATCTTCTCCATCTTCTTCAGCCTAGGACAGAAAGCTTCTACACCCACACGTATAATTCTTCAATGCAATCTAACAATGTTAAAGTCCTTGGTGTGCAGGTGGACCCATGTGTCAGATGAAGCATTTACTGCACAACTGCTCACACAATCACAGCAGACACAGACCACAGACCTTTACTTCAGTTAAAACATACAGAGACCAGAAGTTACCTGACTGCTAGGATCTGCTTTGCCAGATGCTGCTGCCAAAATCTTCTGTAGGAACAAAAGTGTGACAAATGAATTCTACCTCCATGAAGAAATCTTCTTTCATGGTTAAGCAAACATTTGTCTACTTTACCTTTTCAACACTGTTGGTTTATGTTCTTGTAGGCAAATCTTTGTCAGTGAAATGGAAACATTGAATGAAGCCAATACCGATCTGTAGCTATCTATAATAGACAAACATACACATCTTGTAGCAGAGGTGACTGTTTCTTTCTTACATGATGGACACCAAGAGGTAAAACACAATATAGCTAAGTTAGTGGGTCAGACCATTTATGATTATGAAGCTGTATGCTCACCAGATGGTGGTAGTGCACACTTTCAATTCCAGCACTCAGGAGGCAGAGGCAGGTGGATCTCAGAATTCCAGGCCAGCCTGGTCTACAAAGCTTGTTCCAGGACAGCAGGCTATATAGCAAAGCCCTGTCTTGAAAAACCAAATGAAGCAATATGCTGTTCAGACCAGCACAAACCAAACAGGTAGAAATGTGCTACTCTTTAGAAGTCATCAGGGTTGGAGAGATGGCTCAGCAGTTAATAGCACTGACTGCTCTTCCAGAGGTCCTGAGTTCAATTCCCAGCATGCACATGGTGGCTCACAACTATCTGTAATGGGCATCCAATGCTGTCTTCTGGTGGGTCTGTAGACAGCAACAGTGTGCCCACATACATGAAATAAATAATTTTTGTTTTTTTTAAAAAAAGAAGTCATCAATCTGATGAGGATTAACCATGGAAGAAAAGAAAATTAGAGCAATTGTAGAACACACTAGAACAAGCTAACCTTCCAAATCAAAGACCCTTGTCAACATGAAGCTGTCTTTCACTCTTTCCACTTTTCCCTGTAAAAGTTCGGAGCTCACGGTTGAAGGCTTTAAATGCCAACCAGCAAACCAGCACAGCTTGGGGCTGGACTTACCTTGCCCAGAGCATCCTTTCTTTCTGTTGACACTGTGATGTGCAGGCATTCAGGCCAGCCTCTCACATTCTGCACACTGTCGCCCAACTCTGTTCTGGAAACTCAACCACCGGTCTCTTGTTTCTAAGTCCTGGGAGCAAGAGCATTTCCATGCTGGGTCTGGGTCCCTGTCTGGGCACTCGGTCATTGTGTCAGCCTCCTGCTCCATCACATCTCACTCCACCCCACGTACTGTTTCCTCCATCTTCTCCTCTCCTCACTCTTGGGTCTCGTCCAGCCTGCCATACTTGCTCAGCATGTACCCCAAAGAGGCCAGTGCTATATAGTTGAGCAGAGATGTGGTGTGTCCCCCCCCCCCCCGTCTCCTCACCTCTTCCTTTCCTGGATGACTTAAAGGAATACAGCCACCACAAAGGCCACCTCCAACAAGAACGTCACCACACAGTGAACCCCTGAGATGGCACCTGCACCAGGGCCTTTGTGCTCAGATCCGTGCCAGCCGTGCAGGGTGGGGGCTTTGTCATTGAGATACTGATCTTCCATCCCCCTGTCCTGTGTTTCTTTTCAAAGATCATTTTTGCTGACGAGTGCACAGAAGCGGAGGGTCGCCACTGGCACATGAAGCATTTCTGCTGCCTCGAATGTGAAACGGTCCTGGGAGGGCAGAGATATATCATGAAGGATGGCCGCCCCTTCTGCTGTGGCTGCTTTGAGTCTCTCTATGCCGAGTACTGTGAAACCTGTGGGGAGCATATTGGTAAGTGTTACCCCTACCCAGACCGTCTGCCCGATCCCACAACCACCTATGATTTGCCCACAGTCTTGCTTTTTTAGTGTTTGCGAAAATTAAAGTATAATTTACCCATATTGGAATACACGGCCCTTCAGTGATTGTCAGATGAACACTGGATTCTCATTATTCAGAACAGTGATCACAGAATCAGTGACTGGGATTGTGATTCTGGGGAAGTTCACAGTTGAAGTCCCCATGAGTCTCTGGGGTGTTTCCCTTGTTGTTGTTGTTGTTTTTCTTTTTTTCTTTGGTGATGGTGCTGGGATGAACATAATAGCATGGGTGCTTGCGCATATTAGAAAGGCCCTGGTCACACCATTTTTATCAGTATATTAACATATCTATTTCATGGGTGTTTGAAACATTTCATTGAAAATATTACTGGCAGCAAGTCAATCCTGAGCTCTTTGCCAACAGCACAAGGCTCGTGGTGCGTTCCAGGACAGCCAGAGCAACACAGAGAAACCCTGTCTCGAAAAACCAAAAAAAAAAGAACTTCCATAATATTTGTATTTGCATGTCTGTAAGAGCACTAGACTGTCAACATTATGCCCCGAGCCATCTTCAATAGCAAATGTATCTACCAAAAAGGCACAGAAATACAAAAGTCCCAGCACTGAACAAATCCTGTGCAGGCTACCTGTTTACTGTAGGGGTGGTAAAGCCCAGGGTGCCTCAGTGAGGAACGTATTGGTTGATTTAAATCTCCATCGCTCTTCGTAGCTGTCTATGGCCTTGTGGTGGCGCTCAACTTGGGGATTAGAAATAATTTTTTGGATAAATTGAAAAAGACATTATCTACAAAATAAGGAAGGTTAACCAAGCATATGTAACCCATAGCTGACCAAGGCAGCACAGAGCCAGATGTGTGGTGCACACCTGCAATCACAGCATTCAGAGCCAACCTGGGTTCGTGGCTGGCCGGGACCACACAGTGAGACCTTTTCTTAAAACAAAGCCTGGAACATTTCCATCACCCACAATCCCCTCCTGGCCACACCTTCGCACAGCCCCCTAACTGTTTTCCTATCCTTTAAAACCAGGTGTGGACCATGCACAGATGACCTACGACGGGCAACACTGGCATGCCACAGAGGCCTGCTTTTCCTGTGCTCAGTGTAAGGCCTCTTTGCTGGGATGTCCCTTCCTTCCGAAACAAGGTCAGATTTACTGCTCCAAGACCTGCAGCCTTGGGGAAGACATCCACGCCTCTGATTCCTCTGACTCTGCCTTCCAGTCCGCCCGATCGAGAGACTCTCGTAGAAGTGTGCGCATGGGCAGAAGCAGCCGCTCCGCAGACCAGTGCAGACAGTCTCTTCTCTTGTCTCCTGCCCTGAACTACAAGTTCCCAGGTCTTTCCGGCAGTGCCGAGGACACCCTTTCTCGGAAGCTGGATGACGTGAGTCTCTCCAGGCAGGGAGCAGGTTTCACTAATGAGGAATTCTGGAAAGCCAGAGTAGATCAGGAAGCCTCTGAAGACCCGGAAGAATGGGCTGAGCATGAAGATTATATGACACAGCTCCTCCTCAAGTTCGGCGATAAGAACCTCTTTCAGCAACAGCCCAGTGAGGTAGATGTGAGAGCCAGTGAGCACTGGATACCCGACAACATGGTTACCAATAAGCCCGAGGGAAAGCCGAATCACCAGAGCCTCGCAAGTAAAAAGTATCAGTCGGATATGTATTGGGCCCAGTCCCAAGACGGGCTGGGTGACTCTGCCTACGGCAGCCATCCAGGTCCTGCCAGCAGCCGAAGGCTGCAAGAGCTAGATCTAGACCACGGTGCTGCAGGGTATAATCATGACCAAGCCCAGTGGTATGAAGATTCCCTGGAGTGTCTATCTGACTTGAAACCAGAACAGAGTGTCCGGGATTCAATGGATTCTTTGGCATTGTCCAACATCACAGGTATGTCATCCATGGGTTGTGGGGTGTTTGATACACTAGTTACAACTGAGTGCCACTAGGGGGCATATTATTTAAAACTCTGGACGAATGAAGGTATTTCATTTGCATGCCACAAGATAGTAAGACAGGTGTGTCTTGTATTTGAGTACCTATGTATAACATTCTGAGCATAGCCTGAGAACCGATTGGATAAGGGAGTCCGTGTCTGGATTATTCGTTAGAGATTCAGTATTACCAAATGTATTTTAAGATACTAAAAGCCTGGGTATGTTAAAAGATTTTTAACTCTTAAAAATAAAAATTTCTGGATTGCCTTATGGCAAAAGATAGCCAAAAAAACCTTAAGGGTTTCTCCTCCCCACACACACACATTATAATTTATACTTTAAGCCGGGCAGTGGTGGTACATGCCTTTAATGCCAGCACTTGGGAAGCAGAGGTAGGTGGATCTCTGCAAGTCCAAGGCCAGCCTGGTCTATAGAGTGAATTCCAAGACAGGCAGGGCTACATAGGGAAACTCTGTCTTGAAAAAAAACCCCAGCTAGCTAGATAGATAGATAGATAGACAGACAGACAGACAGGGATAAGTAGTAGCAGTGTGTGATTGCTATAATATAGCCAGTAAAGGGCCATGTGCTGTCTGCTGCCAGAGTGGTTTGTGCAGAAGGAAGAGACACTGCTCCATCCTAGCTCCTGACTTGTCAGACATGAGTCTTAATGTAAAGGGAAGTCTAGGAAGCATGGTAAATAACACTGCCCGCCACGCCCCATACAATTGGGTGGAAGTGTGAAAGTCAGGAGCTGGAGGTGACGCTCAGAAGGACAGCAGGCACTTTGTTTGAGGCTGACAGTCCTTGGGGATAATGGGCTGAGAAGCAAGCTATCTTTAAAAAGCAGGGAGTTACAGGCTTTCCAGTCTCCCTCTGTCCTGGGTCCATGCATATTTGCGTAACAGAGGTCCTCAAGTTTGGTTTAGAACTAAGAGCAAATCTGGACGTAGGGTATTCTAAGGACTGAAGTAGAATCATTGAGAACATGATGCAGTCCTGGGGCTGGCAAGCCTTCTGCTCTCAAGGGCTTCATTGAACTCATTCCTGCCACTGGGGGAAGCAGCGCCAGACAACATCTGGGCAAATATGTACAGCTGTGTTCCGGTGTGACTATATACAGAACAGGCTGCTGGCCCCAGTCTAAAATGAGGAAGGCCACCCACACTGAAGGGGTTGCCTGGATGTTACAGATGAGAACACGGGGCTCTCTTAGCTTCTTTTGTGAATAGGTGTTCATTTCTGCCGCTCACGCCTTGTGTTAGAACAATCTTTTGGTTCCCTAGTAGCATTAACAAGATTCCTACTTCTCAGTTGGTAAACAATGCACAGCACCTTTCCCTAGTGTGCTTTAATCAGATGATTAAATAGGAATTTTTTCTTAAAATGCTCTTCTGGATCACATTTAACAGCTTTGAGAATGTTAGGACTTGTGAGAATCACATTGTGATCTGTTGCAGGGGCATCAGTGGATGGAGAAAGCAAGCCCAGACCATCATTATACTCTCTCCAAAACTTTGAGGAGATAGAGGTAGAGGATTGTGAGAAAATGAGCAATATGGGAACTCTGAATTCTTCCATGCTGCACAGGAGTGCAGAGTCCTTAAAAAGTCTGAATTCAGAGCTGTGCCCAGAAAAAATTATACCCGAGGAAAAACCAGCGCAACTGCCGGTGCTCAGAAGATCCAAGTCTCAGTCCCGACCACAGCAGGTCAAGTTTTCAGATGACGTCATCGACAATGGAAGCTATGACATCGAAATCCGGCAGCCTCCAATGAGCGAACGGACTCGGAGACGGGTATATCACTTTGAAGAGAGGGGATCCAGGCCTCACCATCATCGCCACCGGAGAAGCAGAAAGTCGAGGTCCGACAACGCCCTGAACCTGGTCACAGAAAGGAAGTACTCCGCCAAGGACAGACTTCGGCTCTACACTCCGGATAACTATGAGAAATTCATACAGAATAAAGGCGCCCGGGAGCTCCAAGCATACATGCAGAATGCCAGCCTCTATGGCCAGTATGCCCATGCCACGTCTGATTATGCCCTTCAGAACCCAGGAATGAACCGGTTTCTGGGGCTCTATGGGGATGACGATGACTCCTGGTGTTCGTCCTCCACTTCCTCCTCTGACTCAGAAGAAGAAGGGTATTTCCTTGGACAGCCAATCCCTCAGCCGCGGCCACAGAGATTCACCTACTATACGGATGACCTTTCTAGTCCGGCTTCCGCACTGCCCACCCCACAGTTTAATCAGAGGACAACTAAATCCAAGAAGAAAAAGGGACATAAGGGCAAAAACTGTATCATTTCTTAACCAAGTAGACATGGAGATTCTTTGTTTAAAACTTAGTCATTTAGCCTGGACTTTGACCTTGTATTCATCCTAGGAAAGTCGCTAAAATAGTGTAAAGTGCTTTCTTTGGCCTATGTAAATGAGAGCCCCACTGTGCTTACAGTCAGGTTAATACACAAAAGGGGTGGTTTCTCCAGTCTCGGTGCCATATTAACAGTCTTGTGCCCGTGGCAGGTAAATTACAGCCGCTTTAGTCTCTAGTCCGTAAGAGAACACTCCAGAAACTGCCAGCAGGTGATTGGACAGAGTGAGTTAGAAGATGGATGGATAGCCACCTTTGTAAGCAACAGTGCTTGTCATTAATTCAGTCAGGTTGGCTCAGGTCCTGACTGGTGTCTTGTGAGGCATGTATGTCACCATGACGACCTAGCTAACACTGCGTGTTCCATTGTGTAGGGCAAACTTGTTCTCCTTCAGCCCTTATTAGCCAGGTAGACATATTGTATTACACCCAGCCACAGATCGGAAGGACTTGCTATTTATATGTAGTATTTCATAGACCTAAGTGTATTCCTAATTTAACGGTGCAAATATTAATGTATATACTGTACAGTTCAGATTTTAAAGCTGATATTTTTATATCCCTGAATTGCAAGATGTTTGTTACACTGCCGTGCTAGATTTGTTAGGAGTTCGGAAACAGCATCTATGGATAGATGACTGCTTGTATTTTAGTCAGGGCTTTTAAGTTTAGACAGTCAATCTATATTGCTTAGTGATGGAAAGTTGGTTTTTTTCTTTTCTTCAATATTAAAAAAGGCTCTGTATGCATGGTGGGGCTATGTACATACTTGGTACTAGGCCCTGTTAATCTCACAAGTGTTATTTATGGGTCAAGCTTTGTAAACTGTATAAATGTAAAAAACAAACCCCACACATACCTCTGGAGTATATGGTGAAACCAAGGAGAAGCTATCTGGGCGTTCTTCCCCGGGCAGGGGAGTCTCTCAGCAGGTGATAATGTCCACACAAAGAGCTTTCCGTGGCAGTCAGTGTAGACTTACTATGTACAGAGAGGTTATTTCTTCTGCCCTTTTCCTTCCAACTTGTTGTTGGCCTTTAAAAGCAGTTTTGAAAACTGGGTTTCCAGTTGCAGTTTTCTTTTAAGATTTTTCAAGAAGAACGAGCCAGAGTACTCCGTTCATAAGGCTCTGGTTCAGTGGAGAGTCACATTGGATTTGAACTAACAAGCGGGCAGTTTGGTCTATGCTGTCCTTCATTTACATCTTGGTCCTAACTAAAGGTCGTGGTGTCATCCTGGGCCTTTCAGGGAGGTGTTTAATAAAGGCTTAATAAATGATAAACTCCCTTTCCGAGTCTGAGTCTTCCACTTTGTTCTGGCCCACAGTCCTCCCGCTAAAAGATCTCTGTTGAACCCCAGACTTGAGGAACAGAAGCTATCAAAAGCCAAGAAAAGCTGTCTAGCCTCAAAAGGGTCAGGCGTGAATCAGTAGGTAAGCCTGTGGACAAGCACGTCCCAGCATCCATCCCTAAAGAAGGCAAGGCCAGAAAGAGGCCCTTCAGAAAGGCTGCAGTGGGGAGAGGGCCTTTTGCTCTCCCTGCTGCTGCACTGGTATTTCCAGAGTCCTGTTACACTTCAAGAATGGCTCACTATGAAAATGAAGAGTACGCATGGCAGGAATCCTCCAGACAGACTCAAACACTGAAGCAGCTTCCCACTCCTCATCCCCTTAAACAAACAGTATTTACCCAGTTTCAGTGCACCCTTCAGATGTTCCATCCAGAGTATCACTTAAGAATTCTCACTGGAGAGATGGCTCAGTGGTTAAGAGCACTGGCTGCTCTTCCCGAGGTCCTGAGTTCCAATCCCAGCACATACATGGTGTTTACACTGTCTAGAGTCATAGTCTCATGAATATCAATACTTCCTTCTAGCATGCAGATGTACACACAGAAAAAAAGCACCATATAAATAAATAAATCTTAAAAACAAAAAAAAATTCTCCTTAAGGATGGGGGTGTAGCTCAGTGGCCGTGTGTGCTCAGTGTGTACAAGGTCCTGAGATCAATTTCTAACAGGTGGTGAGCTCTACCCCGTGACTTGCTTTTCA
This sequence comes from Rhynchomys soricoides, assembly GCA_019843965.1. NCBI lineage: Eukaryota > Metazoa > Chordata > Mammalia > Rodentia > Muridae > Rhynchomys > Rhynchomys soricoides. Next base: position 10,023,748 of record JADRCH010000028.1, on the reverse strand, counting down.
CCCCCATGACTACAATCGGTTGTTTCTCCTCACTACTTAAAGACTGTCCTGTTTGGGGGTACCCCATTATTTAAAAAGGCCTTCAGTGATATTATTGAATTTCCCCATACACATACGACAGTGGCACACGTGCCTATATGATGAACAGCAAAGTTACTGGGCAAAAAGTTACATATTGGCAGCTGATGGATGCCACCGGTTTGCCTCCAGGAGACTCTCATGGTTCTCACAAGGAGAATGCACATGGGCAGCTTTCTTGGTGTTGAAGAAAGAATGTGAGCTCCTACATTAAGTGGCATTCTTACAGAAATGACTGCTGCGCTGCGCTGCAGTGAACAGACTTACTCAGGCCAAAGTGCATGTATCAGCTGAAGGCAGAACCCTGCACGCTCTGCAAGTTCAATCTCAAAAGATTGTTTTGCTAGTAATCTGGCATCGATCATGCATTTTGTTTCCTTGCATAATTAGATTTCCAAAGCTTACAGTAAATACTTATCTTTCCTTATCATTGGACAATGCTAATGTAACTCTGGGCTTTTAAATCTACTCATGACAGAGAAGCCTACAAATGGAGAAAGGGAGGCAGTTGTGGTGGTCCTATAAAGCACTGAACTTGCAGAAAATGCCTGAATAGACTCAGAAAGAGTATAAAGTATGCTGCTCAGTCACTGAATTCCAAAGTTTGATTATAGATAAGTATCACGTGGGAGATGCATGCTTCTGATTGTACAGTGGAGACAGATGCTGAGGACTACATGGTCTTCACTGGAGTCCCCATAGTGCTCACTGACAAGAACTGTATACGTATTTGCTGGCCCCCAGTCCATGGTCGAATTCTGCAGTGAAAGTCAAAAGGAGCAGAAGTAAAAGGAGATGTCATCTGCTGTCCCTTCTAGTAGACGGGGAGCACATGACTGCCTGCTAGAGCTCCGATGTGTTATAAGGTCCAAACCAGGATTATCAGCTCCAAAGTATTACAAGAGAGCCTAGGAGTTGGCTTCTCTGAGATCCCCCAGCTTCTAAACACTAACCAGAATGTATCTGGAAAAAAACTGTCCAGTCAATTGCCATCTCCAGTCCTTAAGTCAAGAGCCGTAATCAAGTTAGAGCTGTGTAAGGAAGGCCCAACACCAATACTGTGCCGACAAACATTTGCAGATGGACGAAAAGGGAAGATTATCAGGAGTCTTCCAAGTCAGAAGAAAAAGAAAAAGCACAAAAAATACACATATAGACACACATACAACCAAAACCCATCAAAGCACAAAACTGAAAAGATAATATAAAAAACAAAATCCTGAACAAGAAGAGACACTGGAGAAACTTAATGTTCCCTCTGTAAGTGGATATCAATTGGAGATAGCTTCTTGGTTAGGGAGGGGGGCTTATGTGTACCCCAGCCCCCAGTGCTGGGACCCCACTTGAACTTGTGCAGACCCCCGTGCATGCTGTCAATCTGAGTTCATATGTGTATCAGTCCTGCTGTGTTTGGAAGCCACTGTGCCCCTGGTGCCTGGTCCACTGGCTTTTAAAGTCTGTCTCCTCTTCCACAGAGCTCACTGAGCACTAAGAAAGGAGGTGCTATAAAGACATCCCATTTAGGACTCTGCTCTAAAATCTGTCACTCTCTGTGTGTTGTCCAACTGTGAGTTTCTGTGCTAAGTTTCCACCTATTCCATATATTTCCGATCTGATATAGATGGGCAAGGTACTGATCTATGGGTCTTGCAGAATATCATCAGGAGCCATTTTATTGCTGGTTTTTTGTTTGTTTGTTTGTTTTTAGCAGAATAGCAGTGTTTGGTTTTCCCTTGGTTCCATAGTCTATCTAGTCTCAGGTTTTGGGGCACTGGAGAACTGTCAGGTACGGGTTCCATTTCACCGAGCAGGCATTAAGTCTAACCAGAGAGTGGTTGGTTACTCCCACCTTTGTGCTGCCAGTATAACAGCACATCATATGGGCAGGTCAACAATTTAGATTACAGGGTTTGCAGCTAGGTTGGTGGTTGGGTGCAGAATACCATCCAGTGTAGTGAACACTAGACAACAGGGATAAAATGGCTCTAGTTAGGCACCGGCTCGACTTCCCCGTATCGAATGAGATATGTAAGCCCTGCCGTCAGCAATAGGGTCTTGTCATAGTTTGTGGAGAGCAACCAATACACTGGGCAATAAATAACCCAAGATGTTTGTGAGTTTTCATGGGGTCTCTTTAGCTAACCAATCAACTAGACGTAACCATTCTTCGAACCGGAGCATTCACTTGGTGGCAAAAGATGTTTAGTTGAGGCATTGTCATTCTCAATAGTCTCTTTGGATGCCTTTCGTCATGTATACACTGTAGGAAGCTTCTACAGTAATAGGCCCAGCATTGGCGGTCCCTCCTGGATCCCCTCCCCATCTCCCTGTTTAATCCTCCCCCTCCAGTCTTTCTCTGGTCCCCCCAAAACGATTATTCTATTTCTCCTTTCTTGAGATATCCTTCCTTGCCCCCTAGTTTCTTATTCTATACCTAATATCTATAGTTATATACATTGTGACATGCCTTTCAAAAGCTAATATCCATATATGAAAAATACATACAATATTTATCTTTTGGGGTCTGGTTTACATCAGGATTTTTTTCCAGCTCCATTCATTTACCTGAGAATTTCATGGTTTTTTTGTTTGTTTGTTTGTTTTTTCGAGACAGAGGTTCTCTGTATAGCCCTGGCTGTCCTGGAACTCACTCTGTAGACCAGGCTGGTCTCGAACTCAGAAATCCACCCACCTCTGCCTCCTGAGTTCTGGGATTAATTCATGGTTCTTTTAATGGCTGGATAATATTCTATTGTGTAAATATATCAAAAATTCTCATTATTCATTCACCACCACTGATGCCATGGGGGCTGTTTCCAATTTATGGTTATTATGAGTAAAGCAGCAATGATCATGGTTGAGCAAGTGTCTCTGTGAACCAGTTGTGAATGACAACCAACTTTTTCTATTTTGTCTAGCAATTCTGATCACAGACTGGAATGCCGGGGTTAGCCCTGGCCCTGACAGGTGTTAGCTGCAGCAACTGGGAGAGTTGTGACTTCTCTTGTCACTGATGGCAAAAAAAAAAAAAAAAGAGAACGAATTCCTCACTGTGCCTTTGTTTTCACCCTCAGCACTGTGGGGAGCAAGTAAGTTCATTGGCAAAGGATTACCTAGGAACAGTTTCACATGGAGCAAAGCCACATGGTGGTTGAATCTTGATCACATACTGGAGTAGAGATTAGCTGCTCCTTGGAATTTAATAAAACTTCAACATAATAAACTTGAATACAATTAAAGCTATATTCAATATGGTATATATATTCTAGTCTACAAAAGTAGTGGAAAGGTCTTTTTTTTTTTTCCCCAATTAATAGGGAGAAAACCCTTTAAAGCCTTAGACAATTGTAATAACAACAACCTAGAGTTAGAACAGCGTCTTGTGTGGAAGAGCTCAGAAGACAACATGCTGGGCCTGCTGGGACATAGTGCATACTAGGCTGCCACATCTGTCACCATGACATCTGTCATCACCACATGCAGCTGGATGTGTACTGATAATCTCAGAGCATTGGTGAAGCCTTTTATACCTTCAGTTCCTTCCCTTAATCCAAGGTCAGTAAGGACACTGGCCATGTAGGACAGGTGTGACTGGCTCAGGCCACCGTTAGTGAAGCTAAGCTTTAGATGCTAGCTGACAAAATTAAGTAATAAAAAGCTTCCATTTCAAGTTGCCACAAAGTAATGTGCTTAAGGACATTGACCCTAGCCTCACACAACACAGGGACCAAGGTTCCTTCTACCAGTGGCTTTGCAGAAACACGAAGGCTGCACTCTGCTTGAGAATAGATATAAAAGCAGACAGAGACCCCCAGTCCAGAGCAGCACTTCCTCCGAGATTCCACAGCAAAGAACTTAGTTCATACAATTAACCTTGAGCATGGGGCAACTACAGTCAGAGTTATTCAGTACCCACTCAGCCTTAGAAAGGTTGGTAACTTGTTTCACGCCTACCCCGGAGCAGTTCTTTCTTGCTTATTGAATAGGATAGGATAACATCAACGCTAAGAGCTGGCAGGAAGGGCACGAAAATCATGCATCACCTATAGTCCAACCTTGGTCTGGCAAGCAGGATGAAGTCTGAGCTCTCACCGGCTCCCGCTGAGGACAACTGGGTAGCTAGCTGGCTGCCTATGACACAGACTGCCACCCACAACGAATCCCCCAAAGGAGCAGCCAAGGAACTGTCAGAGCCTACCTTGGAGGTTAGAGTATTACAGCAAACCCTGGAGAGAAACTGACATCGGTACCAATTCTGGCAAAGTACAGAAGAGTTCTTCCTTAAGGGAATCTGGCTTCGGGCTCCATGAGGTTCAGGATCTGTGAATGGCTCAGGCTAGGAAGCAGTTGACAGCTACGAGAAATCAATGAATGTTGGCAGGAACATGATTCATGTAATTTCAAATTCAGTCGTAAGCAACAAGCTTGATGCAACTTGCTCAACACTCTCCTCTAACGTACCTTGTCCTGTAGAAGGGGGATGTATTGTTCAACTCCAATGTCTATAGTTGAAGGGCTGGAGTAGTACTCAATGATCTATCAGAGGGCTAGGGTTTGGATCCTGGGACCTGCAATGGGCAGGATAGGAGGAATACCTCCTACTCTAACTTTGAGAGATCTGACACACTTCTGGAACTCGGTGGGCAAACACACGTGCATTCTCCCCCCCTCCACCACCACCACACACATACATTTAGAAGAATAGTCTGTAATTAGAACAGACTCCTGCAACAGAAGAGAGATTAAGCAAAAAACATAAGCAAGTGTATTAACATGCACAGTGCTTTGCTCAGGAAAAATAGCAGCTCAGAGCAGCTGGGAGTGGGTATGGACTGAGGAGATACTTCTCCACCCCAGACTTGGAGAAGTAGAAAATGTTGAGAATAACTTCAATGAAGAAAATAGCAAATCTGGACCAAAGCTAATGGCTAGGGAGGTCACAGGCCCTAGTGGGAAACTCTAGTTGCTCTTTTACCAAATGAAAATGCTCATTGATTTACCTTCTAAATGATAAGTGACTGCCCATAGATTAGTACCAGTGCCAGATTTGATCAGATGCTTCTTTCTGCAGGGCTCAGCAGTAACTGAAGATATTCAAAGTCATGAGGTCACCAAACCCAAAGTTTACAGAACATCATAGAAAAGAGAACACAAAGAATTTATGAGCCAAAGGTCGGGGTAGATTGCTGTGACACTGTCTTCTAGGAGTGCAAGGCCCTCATGTAGCTCTGAACACCTGCAGAGACCCACATAAGAGTGAGCACATCAACAATTTGTCATGGAATGCCAAGGGGCTCATGAGGATCTCTCAAGATTGTTTGATGGTTGCAGAGTTTTTGTTTTGCAGGTGTTACCATTAGTAAGATGTCCATGCTCCTGCATATAAATTCTCATATATGCTTGTTGGCACGGCACAACCTGGCGTACTGGAAAGAAGCCCCACGTGTCTGTCCTGGGCACTGCGGCTTTGGGTGGGACAGGAGACATGTGCAGGAAGTGGCTGTGAGTCTTCCCAAACAGTCCGATGGGCAGGTGGGGGCTGTGGGAAGCCTTTTCTGGCCCTGTTCGTGGGTGGGGAAGGGGGCCATTCCAGGAGAATGCGGAGCAGCCATCTCCGCTAGCCGGAGTGCAGCTGGGGTTCTTGCCAGGACCAGGTCTCTGCGGCTTTGGGTTAGCTGCTTAGGCTTGGGTGAATGGGTACCATCTGGGAGCACTGGGAAGCCCTCGGCAAGAGATTAGACGCGGCTCCTTAATCAAGGGCCAGACACCTCACATCCCATGGTAGGTCCAGATGAAGAGACAGTCCATAATTCTAAGACGTTTATTTTCATCGAGTGGAGAGCAGCGTGGATGGAATTTTACCCCCACCCTGCTGGGAGAAGCAAGGCAGATATAGTAACTGGGAAGGGGCGTGGCTAAGCCTCTAGGTGTCTCAGTAACATGGGGATGGCTTGGGGCTGTGTGGCCACACCTCTACCTGAGGAGAGTTGGTAAGTAACCCTGACTGGAGCCAAAAGCCTCCTGGGTGCATTGGCATAGTTTCCAGTCCCTTGCATATTCCGCTGGGTCGCCCAGAGTTTACGCCTGTGCTCAAACTGGTGCCAGACTGCCTGTCACAGATCACTGCCCCACATATGCTTCTGTAAAAAAGGGCACACACACACCCCCGCCCCCCAAAAAAAGACTCAGAGGAAGGAGACAACTTAAGAAGAGGATCAGGAGAAATAGGACCTCAGGGGATAACAGAAGATGTATGAGATTAACTTATGCATATAGGAAGGACTCATAAGGAAACTTAATCTGTATAATTAATACAAGCTAATTCACATGAAGAAGGTCTGCTATGGCAGACACCTCTGAGCTGACAAACAAGCTCTGTAGATAATGTATACCCAATTTTAGACAAGCAGAGTAGAAAAAAGGGTGAAAAGGAGGGTTTTCTTGAAAGACTTGTCTGTTCTTGGCTGGGAGACATCAAACACTTTATTTGGGTCTCAAGGCCACGGCATCACCAAGAGAGACCGTCCCCCCCCCACCCCCATTGCGTCTCTTCTCTGTGCTGTGCTCAGGCAGAGCTCTCTCTGCATTCTGAGTCTTCAGCTTGAGTTCTTCACATTTTCCATTGCACATAAAGTCACGATTATTACCATCAACTTTACTGGACTGAGAAGCACCTAGAAGATTATTAGAAAGGCACACTTCTGGATGTCTGTGAAGCTCTTTCTCAAAAGGTGACGTCAAGGGGGAAGACATTCCCTGAATGTGGTTTGTAAAGGCTCAGGAGAAGGAAGAGGCCCACTGGTGTTCGATTCTTTCTTCCTCCCTCCCCCCCCCTCCACTCTCCCCTGACCCTCCCTCTGGCCTCTATGCTATGGATTGAGCAGCTCTGCTCAGCTACAAGTTCCCCACCATTAAGTCATGCTTTATCCATAGATCCAGAAACAGTAACTGAGGGCTCACACGCCTAAAATCATGATATAAAAGAAATCCTGTCACAGCAGTGAAAGCTGACTTTGCCCACAAAGGCACATTACTGACTATTCCCTACTGTGTTCCCTTCTCCTGAACTCCTGATACCTTCCAGTCTGAATAAATCCTATTTCTCCAAGACCCAGGGGTCAAGTTTCACTTAAAGGTGAAGTCAGCTTTAGGCTGACAAGCACGAATACCTATAGCATCCCAAGCCGTGAACCAGACTTGAACAGAGAGCCAAGTTACTGCTGTGCACAAGTGACAGCTCAGGCAAAAGGCTTTCAGTCTTGTAGTTCAGTTCTGTGATTACTTAGTGTCACTGTGTCTGGCACTATCAATCAGGATTGGCTTCTGTAACATCACAACTCCAGAAATCATCCAAGTTAATAGTGTCTCAATCTTCCGACTTCTAACTGGCTGTTGAGAGGTGAACTGACCAGTAGAGTCATCATGTAGGCATAATGAAAACGCTTACACTTCAGTCCTAAGAACCAGGAAAAATGAGAGGAGACAAGTTCATTGCTTAGTATTGGATGCTTTATTTTTCATTTTACAGTATCTGATTCCCCCACATTGATCATCAAGGCCTTATGGTGAGACAATGAAAACTTACATGAATTAGGTATACTGAAAAATAATGGATAATTTACAAACACGTCTCTATAGAATAAAAAACATTTTATAAAATACATATTCTAGTACACATTAATTTTAGATGTTAAAGGGCATTTTAAAAGACAAAGATAAACAAAACAATTAACACTGTCGAGCCTCGCAGAACAACGCTGACAGCAAGCTGGAACTAGCTTCCGAGGTTGAGTGTTATCTGAGGAGGGAGGATTACTTGCTGGTCTTTCACTGAAATAAATCTGTTAGTAAGATTCTCTTTTTAAATGAATTTCTACCAAGTGAACAATTTATTTGCCTTGGTAGCTTCTCAGATTTTATACTTATGCTTGCTAACAAGTTGATTTAAAGAGCTGAGGATTAGTGGAAGGGAAAAGGAAAAATAGCACGTGGTCTTACTGAAGTGACCAGCATTGACCGCTACATGCTCTCAAGAGGGATATCTTGTAAAAGGTATGCATAGAATCTCAATGCCAAAAATAGCTCCAAGTGTTCTCGATGAATAAATGTCCTCAATTAGTTCTTAATTTTCAAAATGGCATAATACATATCTTCACACATCCATTGTAGGGCTCATTAGAAATAACCACACTGCTATTTCTACTTTAAATATAATCTGTATGCGATTTAGGGGTATCTGCAGACAGGATCATAGAGGCCACTGAATGTTATGGCAAGCACTGGGGTTCACACCTGTAACTCAGGAAGGCTGAGGCAGGAACCCCAAGAGTTAAAGGCCAGGGCAGGAAAGTTTGAAGCCAACCTAGGATACACAGCAAGTCCCTGTCTCGAGTAAAAAAGTAAAAAGGATAGAAATGACTGAAAATGAAAACCAAAACAAAAAAAGGACCCCAGTCATGGTAGCACACGGGTTTAGCACCAGCATGCAAAAGGTAGAGGCGGGAAGCTATCTGTGAGTTTAAAGCTAGCCTGGTCTACACAGAGATTTTTAGGCTAGCTAGGGCTATACTGTTAAGACCCTGACTTTAAAAAAAAAAAAAAAAAGGTAAATAATGGAATTGGACAGTAATAATTAAAACAGTGATTTTTAAGGTGCCTAATGTCACAAACTATGTTTTCTGCCTCAATGAACTACTGAAGGGACCAGGAAGTGTGTAGAAGACCCTAATTGTCTCTTCACTTATTCACTGGCTCACAACCGATGTGCGGGTAGCTGTGCTGGCCTCACCGTTTTCTGAGGACACTTGTGAAGAGTTAGACCCTCTAAGCCTACAGAACTGAGATCACTGAAATTAACAGAGTAAACTGTAACTTAATCCCGAGCATGAGTGCCTTGTCAGGTCCCTTTGTTGATACAATGTAGGCCTAAAACAAACTTAAGTGCTCTGTATATTCTTATCTTTTTATCATACCCATGAGAAGGGATTCTGAGACATCTCAACTTAAAATTCCTCTTGCATCTCAGACGACCCCTCCTGTTAGTCTATAATATTGTCTAGAGAGAGCAGTTAGGAGCCTTGAGAGCACTTCATAAGAGATGAACTAAGTTCACTGACTTGGGAGGAAGATTTTGTTCTAACAGATCCTTACAGATTTTCAAGTGCTTTTTTCTATACTGAATAAGAATTATTCTCAAAGCAAATATCTACGATAGCAAAGTTCTAATTCATTAAGACAGTATATTTTAACATCACCAACTCAAATGGTAACAGTGCCACTAATGTATGCAACCTAGAATGACCTATCTACATACAAATTTAACTCCTGAGACCAAATGATCACTATCGTCAGACTGTTTCAACCCACCAGCTCCCAAGAACAACACAGAGACTTTTTATTACTTATGAAAGCCTGGGCCTTATTGCTTAGGCTTATTCCCAACTAGCTCCTATAACTTAATTAACCCATTTATTTTGGTCCACATTTGTCACGTGGCTCGTTCTCTCTCATTCAGTCCCTGAAAGTCAGACTTCCTTTGTGTCTGAGTGGCAAATTCTCTGCACAAATTCTTCCCATAGTTCCTATTTCTGCCCTGATATCCTGCCTTTCCTCTCCTGACATCAGTGCTTTATTAAACCAATCAGAAGGGGATGGAGAAGAAAGTTTACAAACCATGATGAAGGTGCTGAGCAGTTAGAATAACAATACCAAAGTCCCAACGGTACTCAGCACTCAGCTGGTACAGAAATCAACTTCTGAACACAAAGACAACCTTTCCGTGGTACGCAACAAAATTAACTAGAACATCTCGGAAGACTATGGAACATGAGTTAGATACAGAAAGCTGCTCTCCAGAACTGCTTTTTTTTTTTAACATTGAAATAACTGAACATTATTTTTGGAGGGAGGAAGTGTATGAAGACAGAGTAGAATATTCTACACAGGGAAAACATTCTAATTAAGATACTTCAAAAGTTACTGTAGGTGTTTATTTAATACTAGAAATGTGCGCGGCTATCATAAAGTATTTCTCTTCATCACAAAATAGTAAGGATTTACACAATCCAAGGAGGAAAAAAAATCTTAAAAAAAATGTTTTGACCTGGGTGCTACTTCTTCTAAAAAGGGTCTCCAAAATCTCGAGTAGAATTATCGTACTCAGCAATGAAATGCTTGAGCTCTTCCACGCAGCGCTCACCTATCTCATGTAAGTTCTGCCGCAGTGCAAACTGGACAGACTTTTCTAACGAGGGGTCCTTTTCAATCAGCATTTTCACCACCATCCCGAAAGTCTCGCAGTCTTGTCTGTAAACCTAGAATGGTGGAACACACTTTGGTTAGAGGAGTGGAATTAACTAATTAAACACATGGCTGGCGGAGCTGGCAGAACACTGCTGCTGAAATCTGTAAGGGAGACAGAGAAACACGGCGGAACCTCCCTAATTAACACGGCGGAATCTCCCTAATACCAGCACAGCCACAGAGGGAACCTGCCTTGGTTATCAGCTCACAGCTGAGTGAGCACAGACAGACGGACATACCCATCACTGAGGGAAGAAGCGGGGTGGGCACCTGAAGCAAGGCAGAGTCCATACTGAGCTTTACACTTGGGTTAGGTAAAGAAGACAAGGACAAAAGAAAGGAGAACAAATCCTCACTCATTTGTTAAGTAAGAAGAAAGGTTCGTCACCCGTGCTGGCCACACATTTCATCCTAGTAGAGGCAGAAGAATCTCTGAGTTGAAGGCCAGTTTGGTTTGCATAGCAAATTCGATGTTAGCCAGAACGACTACATAGTAAGACACTGTCTCAAAAAAAAAAAAGGGGGGGGGGGGATGTTTCTGAACTTCAGAGTCTTTGAATCAGAACCAATAGACAAATCCAAAATTGTTTGGAATACAACAAAAAGCTGTAAGAATGCTGAGCATCTATCTGAGGGGAAACACTTTGCTTACAAATATTTAACCAAAGCCACAAAACAGGTTGAAGATGAAAACAAAAGATCATGCACACACAGATCTATGCACTACACCCATGTGCATATAAAAACAAGCATATACACATGTTGCGTGTTCTTTAGTGAATACACTTTTATTACATACTGAGTGGGGATGGATCTGTACGTAAGGATGTGTACATGCACACACAGACTGCATGCAGATGATCTGCACACAGAGTATGGCAGGCAGAGGACAGTCCTGTGGAACTGGTTCTCTTCTTCTACCTCATGTGGGTTCACAGAACTGAACTCAGATGTCAAACTGTGCAATATGCTTTGATTGCTTTAAAAACGCTATTTAAGGACTCAATGAATTTAGACTGCTAAATTTTACTAAAGTCATTATCACGATATTGAAATTAACTTACAAGAGGAGGTGTGGTAGTGTGGGCTCACAAAACCTCATGCAGTAGAAACTTGCCAGCAGTTTTAGGCTAACCTGAGCTATAGGATAGGGTCAAAGCCAGCCTGAGGCCCATAGCAAACAGGAAGGAAGGAAGGAAGGAAGGAGGAAGGAAGGAAGGAAAGAAGGAAGGAAGAAAAGAGGGAGGGAAAAAGATTTACCAGTTCCAAGAAAATTGAAAAAAAAGTTTTACAAAATGATATGGCACAGAGTAGAATATATAAAACCCATATCTGTGAGCAGCTAAGGAGCTTGCTGCCAAGACTGAGGACCTGAGTTTGATCCCTGAGTTTGAGCCCACATAGTAGGAGAGAAGCAATGCCTCTGATTTCCACACAAGCATGTTATGTGTATGTACACACACACACACACACACACACACACACACACACACTTTTCTAATAGAATAAAATCTGTTTGAAAGCTATCGATTTCAACTCAACCATTTATTCCAGTTTCTCCCGAGGCTTCCGGACATGGAACTGGTATTAGTATCTTGGAAACCAAGCAGGAACAGTCTATTAGTCACGTTCACTACATGTAGCATTGAGGCAACAGCCACATTACAATTGGTCTTACAGCCCATGCTCCCCACGTCAAGCCAGCACAGTCCTATGGGAGAGCAGACTCGGCACGCATGAGGTGGGTGGAGGTAGAGCCCAGCAGACATACTGTTACATAATAACAGTACTCTTATCTCACACCAACCACAGACCTCAGGACTCCTTTGTGGGTGGCCTACATTTTACAGGCTTTAAAAATTACATAACAGATGCATGAGATAAAGATAGTATTACACTGAACGAACCTACAAAGCCTTTAGTGCCCATCTGCTTCTTAGTTAAACTCCATCACAGAACACAGCTGGGCTACACTTCTACATATGAAAAAAGCCTCCTGAAATTCTAATACTGAAACCATGACTGTCACAGGCTACAAGTATTTTTTGGCTTAGTATATGTTTTTATTAAAAGTCTTTTTTAGGATTCTGGAGAGATGTCTCAGCTGTTAAGAGCACTCACTGCTCTTCTGAAGTTCGTGAGTTCAAATCCCAGGACCTACAGGGCAGCTCACAAGTGTCTGATGCCTCCTTAGAGTATGGAGATACACATGCAAACAAAACACGCACACACATAAAATAAATTGATTTTAAAAATAGGTTTTTAAAAGTCTTTTTAAAATTATTTACTAGAATACAAAAATGTTTGTACCTTTTTTACAGAAACAACCAAACTATTGAAAGCAGCCTAAGTCTCTACTTCAGGGAATTTTAAAAAAAAGACTTTAATGCCCAGTTGGACATCAGATAGGAAATAGTTTTAGTTAAAGGAAGACCTCGCCCTGTAACATTTTATAAACACAACTGGAAACTGTCAGAACCCTATTTCCAAAATCTGTTCCACAGTAAGCCCAGTCCCTGACAGGAAGGGTGCAGCTCTCTGTAGCAGAGCTTGTTTGCTTACGGTCCCTAGTTGGAAATGCATCAATAAGCTGTAGATCTGATACTACAGGCCACACAGGAAGACTCTATGGCTGTTTTTGTTGTGTTTGGACCTGATCAAAATAGGAAGCAGGTCAATGTCCTGGTGGAGTTCATACAGACTGCACAGACAGCTAAATGTCAGCAGAATGAAACATCACCCAACGTGGTTTCACGGCCCTTTATTATAGAGGCCAGTGTTAACAACCAAACTTTACACAGAACTTCTAGGAATAAAAGAGTATATTAAAATAAACTAGACAAAATTTTAGCTACTAATTATACTTTCAGATCAAATATAAAGATTTCCAGTTGAATATGGCAAAGCAAACTCAACAGCAAATTTGCTCTAGTTACACGGATTGCCAGGGCAGGATAGGGAGCTGAACTAGTGGAGTGCTTGCCAAGCCGGCCAAACCAACAGCACTGTAGCCCGTAAGTGAACAAAGCAGTCTTTAGGACAGAAAACTCTTCTAAAAAGAACTTTTATTCTGTGCTCCTGGGGCAGGAGAAGCACAAGATAGGTGTGATCAGCACGTGCATTTCAAGTCTGGAAGATAGCTGGGGGAGGGGATGGGGTGGGGCATGGTACTGTCTACACTAGCCTCCAAGGCTCCTTCAGTATCTAGGACTCTTTCCTCTGCAGCTGCTGCCTCCTCTTCTCACGTAATTTCCTTTAACAAAACTCATTTGTTAAAGTGCTTTATGTTGTGCTTCAGGAAGGTCATATCCTCAAGAAGCGGGTAAGGGAGATGATTCATACCTTTAGGGAAGGACCATCGATCTGTCAGAGATTAAGGTTTTTGTCTGTTTACTTTCTTCTAAGTCTAAGGATTGAACCCAGGGTCTCACCTGCATTAGGTAAACACTCTAATTACCTCTAGCTTAGTACAGTTACAAATAATACACAGGCCAAAGAAGTCTCAAGGGAAATTCTAAATCATTATGAATTAAATAAAAGTAAAATTTCAAAATTTGCAATGAGTGACAAAACCTATATTTATAGAAAAATGAAACAATTGAATATTACTAGAAGACACAAGTTAGTAGTTTATGACACTAGGGAAAAAAGAGATAAAATTCAAAGTAACTAGAAGAAAAAGAAAATGTTACAAGAGAAAAATAAACTTGAAAACAGGAAATAAGAGGAGATGGCTCAGAAAGTAAGGCCTTGCTATGGAAGCATGATGGTTTGAATCCGGCTCCAAATAGCAGTGTGCACCCCTCAGCAGAGACATGGGGAGCCCTGAGGCTGGCCGACCAGCCCAACCCTCACTCAAAAACTTAAGCAGAGGCTGGAGAGATGGTTCAGTGATTACTCTTCTGGGCTAGACAGCTCACAACGGCTGGTACTGAGCTTTCTGGCCTTTGTACTCACGAGCACACACCCCACCACACATCACAAATAATTCAAACACCTATTTATTTATGAGATGGAGAGCGACTGAGAAAGACACCCAGCCCCGAGCCCTGGCTTCCACATTTATGTACACACATAAAATAAATAAGGAGTAGAGAATGACCTTGAAATGATCCTCCTGCTTCCAGCCCTGGAGTGCACAGGCATGTAATTACCTGTAATTACCACCATGCCCTGTTTGTGTGGTGCTGAGCATGGAACCCAGGCTGTAGCATTCTAGGCAGGCATTCTAACAAGTAAACTACATCCCCAAACCTGCCTCTTTCAAAAGAAAGCAAAACTGCTACCACTATAATCAAACTAACCAACTTTGGAAAGGAGAGAAGACAGAAATTACTTGACTTCAAGGATATTCACTGGCAAATAAAGGATATTCTAAACTCGCTTTTTACTAATTAGATGAAATGGGCCATTGTCCTGAAAGACATAATTTGCCAGAACTCTCTGAGACAGTTAATATCTGAACAAGCCTATACCCACAGCAAAACACTCATTCACAGAGCAGACAGTACACCAGATGGTGCACTTGAGGGGGACAGAACACAATCTCCACAGCCACCTCTCATAGGAAACAGGCAGAAGTCCTCCCTAACTCAAAAGGCCTCCTATTTGAATCTAGCAGCTCTGAGATGCAGACTCTGGAATTCAGTTAACAATGCAATCAACACTGGTTTGCCAGCCACATCAATGCCAAATATTTAGGAGAGAAAGGAGCAACTCCAAGAAGAAAGGTCATTTTCAAAAGTTTCTGCAAATAAACTATTTAAAGATTAGATGTATTAATTAAAAAGAATCAGTATCAATTAAAATGGTTTTTTTTCTTAATTTCTGTGTGTAGTTTTCAGTACCTGTGCCCAATCACTGATTCAAGGATTAAATGAGACAATACAGAGCATTCACAAGAGAGAGTCCCATAAAAGAGTGCTTATTCTGTATCAGAAATAGTGATGCCCATGGAATTAGGAGAGACAGTATTTCTGTTTTGGACTTGAGACTGCTGTCCACACTGGAGTCTCAGGAAGCAGAGGGAGATGAAGGCGACTGCTGGGCACACTTTTCCTTTACTGAGTCTAGCATTAGAGTGAGCCTTTCACCTCAATTACCTAATGTAGAAATTCTCTCCTAGGCAAGCTCGGGATCTCTAAGATTACAGAGTGAGACTCTGTCTCAGAAACAACAACCAGAAGTGTACAGCTGTGAGAATGTGAGGAGCAGTGTGTACAGGGTTCCATGCTGATTCACAGCCATGAGTAAGGCCAGTACTAAGTAGAAGCTGGGGATGAGCCTGGACCTGGAGTAAGAGGAAGGAGGAGAGGAATGGATACCTAATCATTAGCAGCAATGAAGAAAATAATTTCTTTGACATTCTTGTAAAACAAAAGTCAATGAATGTTGACTGAACAGCAAAAGCATGCTTTAGAAGAACAGGCAACATAAATAAAGGCAAACAGAAAAGTATAGATATTTAAGCTCATCAATTATTAGCCACAGAAGGCACAATAAGAAAGGTAACGGCAAGAAAAAATAACAGCACCGATGCTAGAGAGTTTATATATCAAGATTGTCAAGTAAATGCCCTCCAAAAATTTAAGAAGCAATCAAAGTATAGAGACTGAAGTCAGGAAATAAATGGCAAAACCCGAGAATGCTATTGGGGGTAACAGCAGTTACAAAACCATGCTGCTCAGTATCACACAGAGGCCACATATGGCTGTACACTTATACTGGTTATTAATGAAATAACATTAAAGCTAACATTTGTCACATTGCAAATACACATCAACCAGCATGTGTCAAGTACCTCCAGTCTTGCAGGAGTACTAGGAGGAAAGAGCAAAAGCCAAGTAGAGAAGATGAATGTTGGAAATAAAAAAGCTTATTACTTTTAAAGGAGTGCTGCAAAATATAGTCAGTGCCTGGAAAGTGTGCTGCAAGCTCCAGATCAAAACACGAAGATGGGTCAGGCATGGTGGCTGGCGCTTAATTCCAGCACTCAGGAGGCAGACGCAGAGAGATCCGAGTTTGAGGACCGCCTGCTCTACAAAGTAAGGTTAAGTAATTAATAAAAAAGAGAAATAAAACATAAAAATTATGTTAAGAAAGAAACTCCAATGGGTGCACAGACATTCCAAGTATCTAACATGTTGATGGTAAACACTGACAGCACATGTTAAGTAAGATGCAGACCAGTTTAAACACCTGATTGCGTCTACAGAGATGCAAAACGTATGAAGACTTTGTAGCTACGTTGCTCCTCGTATTGTGTTAATAGAAAAAGATGTATTTTAGCAGTTCTGCCTCAAAGTTGCGGCCCTACTTCTTTTAATAAGCAATTTTCTAAAAAGAAATCTAGAGATTGCTAAGAACATATATCTCAACTACTAGCATTCAATGTGTATAAATTATAATTACAAATTCTCATACATAGCCTGCTATTTATGCATGTATGTATGTGTATATGCATGCATGCTAGAAACAAACACACACACACACACATAATATCAGTCACAAATCTTTAGTCCTACACACTGGCATGTTCAGGAATGAAGTGCAGGCAGTGTCCTATCAGGGTTTACACGTCCATAGCTAGGTACCCCATGTGCACACTTCTTTTCACTAGAGGGAATATCTCATCAGGATCCTACATCTACAGCTACGTACTCCACGTGCGCACTTTTTTATTATTCATTAGACAGTATTCTACACTGAACTTTGGATTTCAAGTAATCTAGAGATATCATAAGATATATGGGACATTATGTAGGCGGGAGTCAGGAAGTGGGCAAGGATCTTGTTGGTAGTAAGCAGGGTTAAAACAAAAGCATTGACACACTGTGACAGCGCAGTGTAATTAAAGAGTACTGACTCATAGGACCTTAAGTCTGGAAGTGACACCACTGACAGACTGGGATCAAAATGGATTTGAAACACATAGGAAAGGCAAAATTTACACTAAAAACCCAAACAAAATAAAACAACAACAAAATAACTTCCAGGGCTGGGGCTAGAGCTCAGTTGGTGGAATGTCTGCCTAGCATACACACTGCCCCAGTTGGTTGAGCATGGTGATGAACACTTGCAATGAGCAAATTCTCCCATTTCCGTTCTCCATGCCACTGGGCAAGTGCTGGGCTTGAGGCTTTTCACCTAGTCTGTGAGTTAACTCTGGCTGTCAGGCTGGGCAGCTTAAGGCTGTGGAAGCTGCTCAGCCATCTCACTGGCCCCAAAGTCTCTACAGTCAAAGATCTCAGGTACAGCTTAGGAAAAGACAACTCAGGTATTAGTTATACACCTAAATTTGTGTAAATAAGAACTGGTGAATATCATTCAATATTTCTAGCTATACCAAATTGAAGGTAGATGATAATACTACAGCTAAATTGAAATTCTACAAGAAGTGTTCAGAGCTAATCATCATTGCCACATGTATTGAATGGATATTTTTCAAAGTTGAGTTACTGGTGCAAAAACTGCTTTTTTTTGTTTGTCCAGCAAAATCACTAGGACTAAAATAATGAATAAATTTAGAGTAAGAAAAACAGAGAAAATCAAATATAAAACCTTTTGTTTGGACAACTGTCACAATGTATTTGATTGGTTCAAATAAAATAAGGGTCACAGGCCTCCCACCTTGCCATGTGAGCCAAAAGAAGGGCAGACGGTTGTTTCCTCTCTAACTTTCCTCTCTGTATGGCCATGTGCTCATGCAGATAGGACAGATAAGAGGGTTTTCATAGAAACACATCCTGGAAAAATGCATTAAGCCACTCTCATCTCCAAACATATTTCCAAGATCACATGACAGTAAAACACCAACTTTAAATACATGTGACTCACCATTAGGGGGTTTAGTGTATTCATACTGTGATAAAGTCCAGAAATTATTATTTATGGTCAGGATTTACCTCTTGAATAAACACCAATCATCTGCACCTTAACTGGTAAATTAGACTATTATTTTAAAAGGAATATTTATATGTCTTCCAAGGTACCAACCACACTGGTGAAGCCAGTTTCTGCCCTTAATGACTTCTGCCCTAATGGCTCGGTGTCTTCAGTTATATATGGACAGGTCCTAAGAAATACAACACTGTCCATTTGAAGTTCTCACCACCAACAATGGAGACAACGAGAAATGTTGTGAGGAAACAAGATTTAAGAAGGCTAATATACCTTTTGTAAAATTCCAAACCAAACCAAAACTAAGTGTGGAAAGGGCAGCATTCAGGGTGGCACCACGTAAAAAGTCAAAAGGATTACATGTTACCAAGATAGAGCAATAGTTAAAGAGAGATGTTTCTAGTCACTGCTTCTGTCTCCACTGTGCAGCGATGACAGAAAGACTCTGGAGCTCTCTCTCAGTTATTGAGTCATCAGTGAGTTCAGCAGTTTTTATGCCAAATAGCTGAGCTGTGTCCCCTCAGTGTTCTGTATTCTACCCTCCCTAAACAATGGCTATTGGAGCTTCAGAGACAAAGCAGGCCATGATAAACTGGAGCAACTGCATACAACATTAAGCCAGATTTGGATGATAATGTTCCAAGTTTTTGTTCTAAACAGTGACAGCCATTCTACTCACAAGCACAGCACTGTCAACCGGCTAAATGGGAACCAGGTAAACAGTCTGCTAGCCTTGAAATGATTTCCCACAGATAGAATTACAAAGATTCAAATCCAATACTTTGTACATCAAGAACCAACTGTTAAAACCTTGGAAAGTACAGCCTTCATATCTATGTGCATGTCACAAGGGGGGGAAAAATACAAGAACTGCCAGAGATAAAAATGAGCATCATTTTCCTTCTTCTATAACAAATAGAAAAGAAAAAAAAAAGGTCTACACATATTTGTGTATCTATACTAAACCACAAAAATGTAACTTAATCTTCAAAACTAAAGGAAAAAGAGCCTCACGTTTAAAACTCCCATAGATACAGCTACTCTTTCTAAGAGGTGGTTCACAGCACTGAGAGTTTTAGTGAACTGTAATTGGAATACATCTAAGCTATGATGAAGTCTACGGTCACAGAATCTCCAAGCCTGGGTGCTGGGAGCCCCTTCCCCAATTCTTACTGTAAAGACTACGGTGCCCTAGCTCCTTGGACCAGAAGAACACCATGAAATACCAGCTTTGTCCTAGTATAAATTATGCTGCGTTGCGTTGTATTCCACTCTCTTCCCACAGTGGTTTCTCCCCATGCTTTGCCCGGACAGACTACAGTTTGAAGACTCACTCTGCACCTCGGGCCATATGAACAGCACAGTACCAATGCCACTGGCCATGAGATACTGACTGATAATTCATTCCTAAAAGTAGAGACGGTGCCATCCTTAACTTATGAAAGTAAAAGGAGCTGCAAGGACACCCAGACATAATCAATCATATCAAGAAAGGCAGTGCGAGAACTTACCAGGCACACAAGACTAAGAAAATGGTACTATGTCCTCACCTGGACCTCACATAAAGGACACCTAACACTGCCATAAAGCAACAAAACGGCTCATCTGTCATCTGACCATTAGGCACCAAACCCCCAGTCTCTTCAAGAACTGCTTTCAAGAGCTGCTTTCATGGCTACTTCAATTAGCGATTTGCCTTCTGGGACATAGTCCTGTGTATACCTCTATAGCTCCCACCACATGGCCCTTGACCCGGAACCTGGAAGTGGACTGATTGAGAAGCAGCAGCAGCAGCAGCATGTTTAAAAGTCTAAAGTTGCTCACAGCACACACCTGACACACACCTTGACCCTTCATTTCTGTATCTCCCCCTCTTCAGCATCTCAAGCCCCTCTGAGTTCCTTTAATTCCACTGCAGCTTCCTTATTCTTGGCAAACTGTTGCCAACCAAAGCTGCACACCTGTGCCTGTTCTGCTACTGAGTAGGCTCTGACATCATGGAATGACACAGTGTGCTTACCTACCTTCCCGACAGTGTGCTAATGTCTACCATGTATATCAGGCCTGCAATGTTTAGCTGGGGGAAAGAAAAAAGACTCAGTGGTAAGGGTATGCACTGCCCCTCCAGAGGACCAGAGTTAAATTCCCAATACCACACCAAGCAGCTCACAACTGTCTGTAACTCTAGTTCCATGGGAATTGATGCCTTTCGCTATCTGAGGAATATGAACACACACACCATCATACACAAACATGTATATACTCACACACACACGTGTGTGTGTGTGAGTGTGTGTGTGTGAGTGTGTGTGAGTGTGTGTGAGTGTGTGTGTGAGTGTGTGTGTGTGTGAGTGTGTGTGTGTGAGTGTGTGTGAGTATGTGTGAGTGTGTGTGTGTGAGTGTGTGTGTGAGTGTGTGTGTGTGTGAGTGTGTGTGTGAGAGAGTGTGTGTGTGTAATTGTACTATGACAAAATAACTAAAATAGGTTCATTGATACATGAACCACTTACACTGGTTAGGAGCACAAGTAAATATTTTACTTGGAAAGGATTATATTGGGCCGGAGAGATAGCTCAGCGATTAAGAGCACTGGCTGCTCTTCCAGAGGTCCTGAGTTCAATTCCTAGCAACCACATGGTGGCTCCCAACCATCTGTAATGGGATCTGATGCCCTCTTCTGGTGTCTGAAGAGAGTAATAGTGTACTCATCTATATATAAAATAAATACGTCTTTTTTAAAAAGAAAGGTTATTTATATGAGAAGCTAACGAGAAATCAGTATGAGGCAAGGCTTCTGAGGAAGAGAAGTCACGGCCTTCACTACTGTTAACAACAGAACCACAGTGTAATATTACTATTACCATCATTTTCACTGCTGCTATTATCATTGGACACATGACGGGAAGGAGCGAGTGTCCCTGTTGGCATCAGAGGACAGCACTGTAGGGACAGGTCTCTGTTTCCATTTCCACATGGGAATGTGGAAAATGGGGATCAAACTCGGTAGTCAGGCTTGCAAGAGGGAGAGACAGAAGTGAGGGCTGGAAGTGTTTAGGGCTGGCAATTCCATGATAAGTACAGTAAGTCTGGGGGGATTCAAAGAGACTACGATAGCCTCAGCCTACATGTCAGACAACAGAACACACCCAACACTCCACACGGCCAGAGTAAAACTAAGCCCCAAATATTTAGGAGCACTTTCCTTTGTATGAAAATTCTAAATTATGAAATGTCTTGGCCACTTCTTGCTTAAAACATTTAGTGTGAGGGCGATACTTTCCTCTGAATGCACTACGACCAATGTCTAGAACTGAGTCATAGGCATCACGTGAATGCACTACGACCAATGTCAAGAACTGAGTCATAGGCATCACATTTACTTTTATTGCTTGTTCTTGCTTCTCTAATTCTAAACTGTGCAATATCTAGTAGCTCAAGAACCTGATCATAGAATTAAAGGTTAAGAAGAGTTTTAGTTCTCTTTTTTTTTTTAATTAAATAATTACCTCTGCTAAGTTAATGAGCATTTTTGGTCATTGGGTACCATGCAGAATATTTCCCCTTAGTCAACAGCAAGGTTTACAACTTGGTTAATTAAGCAGTGTGGTTTAGCCTGTCTACCCTTACTCACAGGATGCTATGAATTTTTGGAAGAAGCCCAAAACTGCAATTATTCAATCCACTGTGAAGCCCTCCTCTCGGGTGGACTTCTCCTTCAGCACTTAGCACATTGACATTCCAAGCCCTTTCCACACCCAATTCAGGAACTCCAGCAGGCGAGAGGGCACCCCTCTTTCCTACCTTGTTTTCTGTTTTCCTATGCTCTTAGGAAAATTCCTTCTCCCCCAACTTATCTTTCCACCAAAACAAAAACAAATAAACAAACAAAAAACCAAACCCAACAACAAAAAACCTGTATAATTGTTCTCCTACTCAAGAAGGGGTTGCTCTGAATTTTCAGAGTTAGCTCCTCTCACTTTAGTAATTACTCTGTTTATCTTCAGTTTCCCTCCGACCCTTAAAACAAAACCCGCTCCACTCTCCCACCCCGCCCCAGTCCAGTCCAGGCTCTACAGAAAGGAGGCAAACATCACCTCCACAGCTAAACTGATCTGTCCAACACAAACTGATCCCAATATGCCCGTGCTAAGAGCTCATCCATAAGCTACTCTGCCCATCATAGACTGTTCACAGCTCAGCCTCCACCCCACGCATGCTTACATAGCCACTGTGGAGACAGATGTACTGGTCGCTTTCTATGAGCTTCAGTAAAGATCCTCTGCACTGACACTGCTTCTCTTCCTCACTTCCCATCCAACCCTTGTCAACTGTGGGATCTATGCTAACATGAGTAAGTCAGGGATGCAACAGAATCCCTCCTCCTGCTCGTCCCTCGCTACAGGTAAAATGAAGCTGGACTGAGCCTTCTTGGGTTCTAAGTTGCTCTAGTGGGAAGATGCCATTTCCCCTGGAAATCCACATGAACTTGAATTTCTAAACATAAACTAAAAACTCCAAATCCCAGGCCCTTAGGAAACTTTCTAAAATGAGTAAGAGTCAACAGAATCGACAGCTGAGGTTTTCTCTCTCTGTCTCTCTGTCTCTGTCTGTCTCTGTCTCTCTCTCTCTCTGGGTCCTCAGACACTGAAGTTACTCAGTATAACTTATAAAATGTTTTTTAACACAGGCAAGCCCAAACATGAGGCTTTATTCTTACATAAAAGTGGTTGGTTAAAAATAGGTTTTCCATACCAGGTTTTTGTTGTTGTTATTGTTTTAATAAAATGATTACAGGCTAAATGTAAAGCCAAAAAGCAGTAAATAAATAGTAAATCAATTGACTTCATTGAAACTAGCATAAAGGGAATCTTGTTTGTTCACAGCATGTTTGCTTTTTAAATTTTTATTCAGAGTAAAAATGTTTATTGATTGAATTTATGACTTGTGCAGCTAGTGACAATTTGCCAGTTATACAGATGCAGTTTGTATCCAACCAGAGTGCTGCCTCCCTTTAAGAGGTAGAAAGAAACTTTACTTAGGCAGGTACCTTTGCTTTAGTCAGCTACAGTATCCCTTTAGCTGCCAGGCACTGAAGGAGCATCTGCAGGACCCCACCCTGTGCAGTGTGGCTCTGCTGTTAACTTAGGCCAGTGGACATCAACACTACAGCAATCTTCACGGAGTTTTTTTTGAAGCTGACTTTAATCTCTCTTGTGTTGTCATGAACTTATGATGTGGTGGAAACATACTGAGAAAATTAATATAAGAAATTATGTGATCTAACCGACCTTGACAAGGGAAAGGAATAAGAAGTTATTTTTATTTCAAAATATATTTTCTTCTTATACATAGTTTCTTTAATGTGTTCAGATATGGATCTTTTAAAAATCGGCCATATTTAAGATAATTCATGCCTCCTAGTTACATTAAAGCTAGTAAATTATAAAATGTCCTCCCTGCTGGGAATGCTGGTACACACCTTTAATCCCAATGCTCAGGAGACAGAGATAGGTGGATCTCTATGAGTTCAAGACAGGTCTGCATAGAGAGTTCCAAGACAGCCAGAGCTACAGAGAGACCCCATTCATTAAAAAACAAAGTCTCTCTGAATATCGAAGGGGCTGGGACAATAAATACTGAAGCAGACGCTTGTTGTTCACTGTGGCCCGGAATTGATGTTCTTGCCTCAGTTTCCCAAGCTCTGTGATCACAGGTGATTTCCAGCTTTGCTATTGCTTTTTTATTAGTGGGGAGGAGTGGGATCGAAAGTAGGGCTGGGGCAGGCTGGCAAACATTCTGACTTGAGAAATATCCCCAATTTTTCTCTTTAAAAATCTTAAGTTGTAAGTTGTCTTGGTTAGAAATAACTCTTGAGGAACACCTTTGCCTGATTTACTGTTTAATCCACCCATTGAGGGTTTACCCCACGTTTCTGTTTAGATTGCATTTTATTTAATCCATTGAGGGTTTACCCCACGTTTCTGTTTAGATTGCATTTTATTTAAGTGTAAAGGAGGAACCGGAGAGGCGGGCCCTGTAAAATGTGCGTTTGTTTGTTTATTTATTTATTTTTACTGTTTTGTCCAATGTTTTCTTTGCTTACAAACAGTAACCAGTTCTCTTAACTCCCTGCCAGCCTCCCAGTTTCAAAGGCCAGCCCCTCCTCCTAGTTTCCCCAATACTGGAGCTCCAAACTCTAACAACTGCTGTAGGCCATGTGCTCAGCTCGGCTCTCCCGCGCAACCGCTCCTTCTTCCACTCCACTCCACCTCTTTTCTGCTCCAGCCTTCGTCTCTCCTTCAGCCCTACTCAGTCCACTTTCATCCTGTACTGCCTTCTCGAACCCCTCTTCTGCCACCCGGATCCTGCTCTTCCTTTCTCAGCCTCTGCTGGCTTTTTATATCCGTTCTTGTTCCCAGGAGTCCAGGCGGCAACACACTGGAGGCAATGGGATCAAGCAGTTGTCTTTAAGGGTCAGTTGACTAGCAACTGGGGATCCTTTAAAAGACAAAGCGCCCAAGATAAATTACAGTACAGAACTCAAGTTCAGTTCCTGACCAAAGCCACATTTAAAAAAAAAGCAAAAAGCAGCCAAGAATAAGTTTCTGCGGGCTGTGAACAGGTTGCATGAAAACACTGTTTTTAGTATTTTCCTCAACAGGGACTAAAGCACTTAAGGATTTTGGTATCTTCAGGGACCCTGGACCCAGTGTTCCTGGGATACCAAGGCATGGTTACAAAAACGTTCAAAGAAAGTTCAGAAACAAACAATAAAACAGCCAAAAAAAGATTTAAAGGGGGGGGGGGGGGTTGGGGGAGAAAAATCATCAAGAAAAAGGGCCAGTGAGGTGGCTCAGCTTATGAAGGGATTAACTCCACAGTCTGTCCTCTGACATCCCACCTCCCACCCACTCAGGCAGGCATGCACAGAGACAGTGGTGGCACAGGCCTTTAATCCCAGCACTAGGGAGGCAGAGGCAGGCGGATTTCTGAGTTCAAGGCCAGCCTGGTCTACAGGGTGAGTTCCAGGACAGCCAGGGCTACACAGAGAAACCCTGTCTTGAAAAACAAAACAAACAAAACAAAACAACAACAGCTACATAAAAGACAAAGCCTGATAACACCATCGGCTCCTCTACACATACCTAACAGGAATCTTTAAGTTAGTTTTAAAGAGCATCACGACTTTTAGTGTAATTTTACAAAGGTCTTCCATAAAATCTCAGCGGACTCACACTGCAGTGATTGCAGAGAACACATGAAGAGTCCATCTGGCCATTTCCATGCGCGATGCCCATATAGTAAACAAAAGCCAAGAGAAGACAGCAGATATTGTTCAGGATTACATCTTGGAAAATAAAAGACAGAGAAGGAGGAAAATAAGGAATCATTTATGGTTAGGACGGAAAAGTAAAGCAGAAAATCCGAAGGAGGAAGTCATTTTTAATGCTATATCTTCTATGTAGATAAAGAACACTGAGATAAAGAGAAACCAAACATAAAAGATACCCAGAGTAAGCAAGGCATTCCACAGTAAATGTTTCCATCTTGAAAAAATGTGACTGAGAGGGAGGAAAGGAAGGAGAGAAAACAAGTAGGAAATAAAAGAGCCAGCCAGGAATGGTAGAAGGTTGGGTCTACCTTATGTTAGTGCTACCCTATATATGGGCTACAAAGCAACGAGAGGGAGCAGAAGACACAAGAAGCCGGGAGTCCAAAACCTGGCACAAAGGAGTACTATAAAATACTCAAAAAGGACCCCAAAATAACCATTACCTTAAAGCTGCAAAGAATCGGACAAGTATTACTTAACCTTGGCATAAGCAGGATTTCCAATAGAGGGATGGTTTTCACCCAGGTTGTCAATCCTGCCACAGAGCCAGCCAACACTTAATTGCATTTAACAAATGTGCAAAGGGGTTCTGAGCCCGTAAAGCACTACCTGAAAGCACTGTCAACCAGACTGTGCTTTAGGAACGTCTTTAATGCTTTATTTGGCAACAAATAAAACTACTGACTTAAAGTAAACAGGACTGAGCAGCAGGGACAGTAATTTACTACCAGAGAAAGTCTTCCCAGAACACAGAACAGTGGCGGGAGTGGCCTGCACTTGATCTCACTTTTGCAGAAACAACTCTATCTGCATCCCCTGGGGGCAGCATTCCCAAGGATAGAATGGACTCCTCATACTTCGTACCTTTTTACAGAATGGTTCTTATAAAATTTGTAATTGATACTATTTATATTTTTACCAAAACATCATTAAGCTTATTAGGGACTTACACCAGGTCTAAAATGACTAATTTTTTTTTAAAGGTGGCGATTACGATACTTGCAATGTGATAGATTATCTGATATTAAGTTAGCTCCTTCCACCAGGCCATCAAACTGGCTACACAGTCCAGGATGACCTTGCATTTACTTCTCAGCCTCCGGTCTTCCTCTGAGTGCTGGGACTGCCAGTGTGCAGCTCCACACCAAGTTCATCATCTACTGGGGGAGATCAAGCCCACCGCTCGTGCACGCTTTCGTTATACCCTCAGCTCACCTACTCACCTCAAAATGAAACGTTACCCTAACATTTTAGCAGAACGTTTCTGGAGTAATCCCACAAGTAACATTTAACTACTGAACCATACATTTCAAAAACTTTAAAATTTGGCAAACTAAATGATTTTTAATTATTGTAGAAATGCAATGTTTCAGAGGCAAATCTTGTAAGTTGTGTTTTACTAAATCTATATATGCAAAGTCTGAAGAAGTGGCTGGTAATGGATTCTTACATACAATTGGGTAGACTTGATGTCTAGACAAGATAATAGGCAGTAAGAGCTAGACTTTTAGGAACATGTGTCGCTTGTCTGAAAACAAGGAAAAACTTAGTGTTTCTATTACGTGAGGTGGGCTAAATGCTTCCCTCATACATATGACAACAGAGCTTCCTCTATCTGAAAACAATTTCATTTTAACCTATCACAAACTGAAAGCTGACTCCCGTCGTGTCCACACTCTAACATTTCCAGGATGACTGTTCGTCTGCCCAATTGTTATTTATGGACTTCTTAAAAGAAGGAGAAGGAGCAGGAGCTGGGGGGAGTGCTGGGAGCAGCCCCTGTAAGGAGAGAGCCCAGGCAGGGATAACTGACCTCCTACTAAGGCATGCAGGCACCACTCTAGCTAGGCAAGCACTAATGACTCCCCATGCACACCAGCCGCTACTAAGAAGGTTAAAAATTCAAACCACACACAATTCTATTATTAAATGTGAAATAACATGGAAGAAAAAGAGCAAAAGGCTGGACATACGGCTCAACAACAGTCAAGATTTTATAGTCTAACCTTTGCAGAAAGGCTAATTTTACAAAAATAATTAAAATGTGAAATGTAAAGGAAACTAAAACTTGACACATATCATTGGAGCAAAATAATGTTTATCTATCGGTTTATGACTAGGCAGAGAACAAAATGACTTCTAAATTTACTTGATGTTACTTAGGTAATAGCAATGACCTATTGTGATCCAACACATACCAAGGCTATGACTAACATGCCTGGCTTCAATAAGAACACATTTAGTGCGTGTGTACTTATACGTGTGTGTGTGTGTGTGTGCGCATGTACAGGTATCACTTGAATCTTTTCCAAGTTAAAAGAAACCAGAATCCCCTTTACCAAATGCTATGGGGTTCACTCTTACTTTTTAAGTTCAAGAGCATTTTCCTTAAGATGTTCCTACCCTCAAGACAGGTGGTGGTGGTACATGCCTTTAATCCCGGCATCCCAGAACTCAGAAGTCAGGGGCAGCCAGATGTCTGAGTCCTTTGAGGCCAGTCTCTAGAGAGCAAGTTCAAGGACAGCCAGGGTTACACAGAGAAACTCAAAACAAAACAAAAACAAGAACAACAAAAAAAACCCAGCCAAATCAAACAAAAAAGGTTCGCACCTTCACCATATTCAACTAGGAATTATCAAACATAATACAATTTTCAGTAGACAAATGAAGTTTCATTAAGCAGCAGTATTTTAGGATGTATTATGACAGAGACAGAGGTGTAGGAATTCAGAGTACCTTCTTTTACTATTATAACAGAAATAAACGGAATGCACCCTACATACATGGATTTTTGGAATATCAATTAGTCCAGGCAGAGGATGTGCCTGCCATCCAGACTATCACTTAAGACACATACATCTAAGTTTAGCCTCTGTAAGACAGCAAGAAAGGTTATTTTCAGCCACATTTCTACGACTGTGTTGATTTTGATATTAATTTTATTTCCTAACTTCAAAGATTCACAAATGATTAGTACCAGAAATTAAGCATTCTGTGCAAACTCATATACTGTAATTATTCTTTGGTCTTACTCATGAGGTGGCTTAAAAATATAACACATTCAGAATGGATGAAAGTGGGGATTGACTTACCAGGCACTCCAGTGACGTCTCAGGCAGTCTTCAACCCACTCAGTTCTTCCCTACTGGTGCTCTGTAGGCTGCTTGAGTGGAGACAGACCCAGCAGGCAGCATTACCAACTGAGGTAAGGGCCCAATAGGAAACAGCAGCAGGGCTACTATGAGGTGACAACTGTTTTCTGGTTGGATCTGATCCCTGATCCATAGGAGGGAGTATCTGGCACTGTACACATGGTCAATAAAAGCCCATGGCTAAGGACGTCAAATCCCTGGTAGGGTAGGTTTTGCTGATGTGGATATGGTATGCTTGTTAATTGCCATCTAAACAATTGTTTATGGTTACAGACTAGAGCTGCTGCCCAGTTTGGTTAGTTGTGACTGTAGACTTGGCTCTAAGTATGACATCTCTATCACCAACTGCTAGGTTTGGGGAACATCAGGGAAGAGGGCAGAGTGTTGTGAGATGGTATTTAACAGGCATGCGGTGGCCTCTGCACCCTGAGTCGTGTGTGATCACCCTGTACACAACTCGGCCCTCAGTACTGTACCCTAGAGGGAGGAGTTGAAGAGGCCCCACCCCCACAACAACAGTGGTTGCTACTGCAGGAGGTAGAGATTGGTGTAGCCTTGTTGAACTGCCTGCGCTCTTATAAATAACACCCTATCATTGTTCACCTAAGTAACCCTAATTAAACTCACTAACTCACAAACAGGTGAGTCCTTGGTGCTTTGTAACAAATTCTAGGTGTGTGACAGCCCCAGCATTAAAGTCAATCCCTAAAAGAGCTCACTCCAAATGTTTCCTTTCTTAAGTGCAGGTGAGCTCTCCCAGAGCAGCTCACTGTGTGGCCCCACCATCAGCCATCCTACACTGGAATCACTTGAATTATTAGGTCCCAATCTTCAAAGAACAAGCACACATCTTAGTGGATCAAGGTAGTCTCACTCACAAGTTTGGTTCATCACACATGTAGCACAGTATGTCCTCCATTCAGGTAAGTACTCAATTCATTAATTTTCCACCCAAAAGCCTTCAGAAGTATGATTTACCTGAGCACAGACACGCTGCGCTGAAGCAGCAGAGCACCATCTGGGAGCTCTGACCTGAATGACTAATCCAGTGCTGCTGGGCTAAACTGCAATGGCTTGTTGGGAAATCATTTCTCATTTCTTATGTTTTCACATTCAAAGCACAAATGATGTCGAGTGGAATGCACTCAAGTGACTATCATTTCTATGCATTGTTTCTACATTCCATTTCAATTCTTCATAATTTGAATTCAATTTCAAAACTTCACAATTAGATTGAATATGTTTTAACAGAGTTAACATGGCTTCAAGTGAGCCAACCAGCTCTTGGAAATCACATTCAAAAATATAAGACTGACACGCAATGAAACAATGGAAGGCTAAATAATTTCAGAGGAACTTACACATAGAATTAAGACATAGTGAGACTCCGTAAAGTAACCCGTGTGGCCCTCATCTGGCCCTTTCATGATGGACCTGACTGTCCACTGGTTTGGTCACTGTGCAGTAGGCCATGAAGAAACTCCCAACAGGCTGTCTCTCTAGCATCAACTGCAGGTGGGCGCAAAAGTGAAGACAATCACTACAAGCACCACCAAACAGCAACCAAGTCCCTGGGGGGTAATGGGACTGAGGCTCAAAGACATGGAGAGTCATAAGAAACTTCCAAAGTCGTAGCACTGAACAGCAGCTTTCAGGGGCCACCGCTGGAAAGAAATGCTGCTTAAATGTTTGGGTTATGACTGATTTATTTGAACACTTAACACGAGATTCTTGCAGCTAGGCACGTAAAGTGTGATCATGTTGGTGTTTTCAAATCTACTGGGCCAGAATCTTACCAGGATTTAAAGACAGTAGGCAAGATCAGGTGCTAGGATACCTGGCATGACATTTTACAGTCACAGAATACCCCAAACCCAGGAGCTAAGGAGCCCTCATGTGGTTCTTTAGTCGTTTTAAATATTGATTTAAGGGCCTGTATAGTTTTTTTTTTTGCTCACTGTCTTTTCATATCACCTATGTTCCGGGTACATGCTAACCACTGATCATGTATTTTAGCATGTCTAGTGGTGACTATTTAGCATGTCTAGCGGTGACTGACTATTGAGCGCCCGGCTGTGTATTTTGCTGTAATGGGAAGTCACCATCAGGCAATCTGCACTGCTCCAGAAGGATGTCTGGTAAATAAATGTCTCCTGATCAAAAAGAGCCTTAGGGTAAATTTAATGTTCACATTCTAAGATGTATCTTAACAGGGGTGGCCTAAAAAAGACAGGGAAGAAGTTTTACACACTCTTTAGGAAAGCACTGCCCTTATCTTGTGCAGAGCATGTAGACAAGGCCTGGCAATACAGAAAAGGTTTGTTAAAAGGCAGGGATGCCTTCTTTCTTTGTAGACTATTTGTCCATCCGCCTATATTTTTATTTGTATGTATGCACACACATGCAGACACATGCCATGTAGGGATCAGATACCTGGGTTTTCTCGTTCCATCATGTAGAGTCTCTGGGATCAACTGGTTTAGTCATCAGCCTTGGTTGCAAGTGCTTTTATCACTGAGCCATCTTGCTGACCCTAGAGCTACTTTCTTCTTGTGGCTAATTCTAAATCATCAAATGTCTGAAATTCCCTTAACTTGCTTCTGTATTTATCTGAATTATGTATTTACCAACTCACTTTTTTGTCAACCTATCTATATCAAGAAACACGGACAGTTAATGTAGAACAAAACATTGAAGAGAATCATGCCATAGCTTCCAAATGCTACACAATGTCTGCTGTCACCTTCAATGAAGTTCTCTAGACACACAACTGTCAAAACTCACTCAACTGAATACTTAAGCCATACATTTTATTTGTTCAATAACTGCACCTCAGTGTAACTGTTTACAGCTTTTCACTTATAAGTAACAGATGTCAGCAAAAAAATCTCTCATTATTTTATCCTAAACACAGGATATAGAATCAGCATTAAATGGAAATATGTGAGAAAATTCAAATCTTGATGGCCCACTCAGAACTACTGAGTAAGAATATGACTTTTAATGAAATACTCAAGTGCTTTTTAGGAGCTGCTACCTAACAGAATATTTCTGCTACATTCAAAAAGGCCTACCTTTCTCTTATAAAAAATTAAAATTTATCATTACTGTGTGCATGTGCATGATATATTTGGGTATGTGTGTCTTACACCTGTATGGAGGACAAGGGGCAACTCTTTGGAGTTGGTTCTCTCTTTCACTTTGACATGGGTTCTAGAATTGAATTCAGGTTGCCAGGTATGCTATGTTGCCCTGCTGAGGATTCTACCCTCCCTTTATCTTACAACAAAAGCAACTGAGAACGACATAATATGCACCATGGCTTTGAAGATGAAGAACAGGAAGGCTGTTTTCTTCCTGCGACTAGTTTTATTCGTCACTGAATGTTAGGCACCCTGCAACTAACAGCTACTTCCCTGGAAACGGCTTGTGGCACTGACACTGTCATCTCATCTGCACACACCTATACAAGCACTCTATACCTAGTTAAATTTTCTGTCTTTGAAGAAGGAGGCTTTGTTAAAGTAACATTGGATGTCAGGACACCAAGAAACCAGAGGATCTCACATATAAATTATACTAAACACCATTTTATCAAAGCACAATGGACTTTGAATCAGTCAAGGGATTGATATTAAACATTCAAATGAGTATAACTCCCACACGACTTTGAGAATTAGATCTCTTTGGAATTACTAAAAGGCCAGGAGAAATTCTAAAACTTGTGCTATAAGCTCAGAAGCCAGGAAAGGCTATCAACTGGAACCAAAAATTTAACATGAAAGATAGACCAACCTTGGTTAAGGCCAATTAACAAAATTCTGTGCAGGGCTAAAAAGGTGACAATACATCAAAAGAGTTGTCCCCACACTTAAAAATTAGTAATATTTTTAACCATACGTTTATTTTTATGTGCTAACTTCCTGAATTTGGGGGAATTCTGGTCTTACTTCTTGCTCATGTGTGAAAGCCAAAGTCTCCAAGAGAAGAGCATCCCAGAGATCATCTACACTTTATTCCACCGCTCTTACTTTTTCAAGGCAGGGCCTCAGGATACACTCCAGACTTAACAATTTTTCTCCTGCCTCCGTTTCTCACAGACAGCTCGGGTCGCAGGTCCCTGCCATCTTGCTGAACTGTGTTAGGGTCCTTTCAGTACCCACTTTAATCCTCCAGGAACACCAAAACGTGTAATTCTGTTTTCTCTCTGTATCCCCTCTCCCTCTCCCTTCACCCCTTCTCTGACCGTCTCTGGGGTGGCCTGGAACTCACAGAGATCCTCCTGCCTCTGCCCCAGCACCAGAATTAAAAGTGTGTCCCCCCCCCCCCCCCGCTGGCTCTCCTCATTTCTTTAGGTCACTAGCCATTCTGCACGTCTCCCCGTGTTTTAGCAGCAGGTATCTCATGTGTTTGAACGGCAGCTTTCCACTCCAGCATGTGTAGGCTTCCACAGAGAGCTATAAAGATTCACCTCATGCTAAATAATTTCCAGTGCATCATCAAGGCATGATAACTTTCTCACAATCGAAGAAACCAATTATGAATAACAGTATAAAGAAAGTGAAAATATTCATAAAAGACAACAGAAAATACTCTCTAGTCTTTCAACTGAGTTTTTCTTCTAGTTATATTCCTAAGAGAAGTTGTCTTTAACAACCTACAACTCAGGAGCCAGACAGGTGGTTTAGTGTTTAAGAGCACTGGCTGCTCTTCCAGAGAACCTGACTTCAATTCCTAGTACTCACACAGCAGCTGGTAACGGTCTTTAACTCCAGTTCCCAGGGATCAACACCCTCTTCCACCCTCTGAAGGCACCAGACACACATGTAGTGCACAGACATACATTTACGAAAAACACTCATACAAAAGCACATAACATAAAAATTAATAAATCTTAAAAAGAGAGTACAGCATAGTAAGCAAAGGAAGAGCATTGACTCACTCACCCATCAAAGAGCATCTTGAACAAGCACTGGTAAGGGTGACGCCTAAGCAGGGTAGGCAGTAACATAAGACAACCTCTGAGTTTAAGTGACCCAGGACCACGCAAAGGTCACTGTTAGGGTCCCCATCATTCATCTAGCAAATCCTCTCATGAGTCTGCTACACACGAATCACTGTTGTACAGGGTAGAGATAGATACGCCACTAAGCAGAACAAAGTCCTGCCCTTGTGAAGTCTCTATTACAGTAAAGAGAGACAAGAAGGCAAACACATCAAGTGAATTTAAAGGAAAAAAAAAAAATGCTGACATGGTAGCTTAAGCCATCAACCCAGCATTGGGGAAACTGAGACACCAAGACTGCAGTGAGTTTGAAGATGGCTTCCGTTCCATATTAGCCAAGGCTACAGTATGAGACCCCACTGGGAAACACAAAGGAAATGCAGGACTCAAAGATGGAGACTGGTGTATCCTAGGCCTTCCTGGACAGCCAGTGTAGACCACTTCATTGGTTCTTAACTAGTTGGAACACTGGCTCAGAAAAGAAAGGGACACCCAAGGTTGTCCTCTGGCTTCTACAAAGATTCAGTAGAAGTCTGTAGTTTTAAGCAGTAAAGACAAACCACTCTATTCATTGAGTGCAAACACTCATGTGTGCGAGTGACAGAAGCCAGCAGCTGTGCCTGTTGGAGGGCCACATTCTCACCTGCTCGATCTCTTTGGTTTTCGATGCAATGGCTTTAGAGCGGCTGCTAAGCTGGCTGTCTTCATACATTTCTGTGCCGTCTGTTGTGTTTGACTCGGGTTCTTCTGCCTGGTCAATAAATAAGGGTGCTGTGGAGCCAGCCTTGAAAACAGAGGAAGTCCACAGTTATTTCCTTGAAGGACATAGAGCATTTGAGATGGTGTACACGGTCACTAAGAGAAGCTTATATTAAAAGGAAGTGCTGTCTAATCAATTTTAAGAAAAGAAAATGTATACTGTCATGATACACAATGTATACTGTCACGATACACAGTGAGCATATATGAGGAAGACTAGGACGTGACTGCCACCTTTCTCAATTTGTTGTGAGACACAAACTAAAAGAATGGAATAAAAAGTTGGTTCTATGAAAAAAAATTAAAAATTGACAAATGCTTTGCCAGATTAAATAAGAGAAAGGAGGGAAAACCCACATTAGTAAAAAAATAAAAATGAAAAGGAAAGCATAACAGACGCCTATGAAATACAGAAAACCATAAAGATAGAGGCTTTAAAGCCCAATTACACACACACACACACACACACACACACCCGAAAAAAAATTACAGAAGGATCTCCCTGATGAGCACAGATGCAAAATTCTCAACTGAATTTAAGATCATATCAAGAAGATCACTCATCATGACCAAGCTGGCTTTATTCAAGAGATGTGGGGAAGGATCAAATATGTAAATTAACAAAAGCAGCCCATCAAGTAAATATATTCAACAGAGAACATATATGACCATGTCCTTAAATGCATCCTTTCTTGATAAAAGTCACAGTGACTTTACAGAGGAAGCATCTCTCATCAAAGAAACAGAAGCTGCATAAACAAACCTAGTCAGCATGGTGTTGAATGAAGAAAAACGAATGAAGAAAAACTCAAAGCATTCCATTAAGATCAGTAATGAGGCAAGAGTGCTCACTGGATCTAACATTATTCCATGTAGAGCTTGAAATCTCAGCTAGAGCAGTAAGACAAGCAAAGAAAACTTGTGCACAATATAATTCTGTACATGAAACCCTAAAGACTATCTCAGGTTGCATTCTATTGCTGTGATAAACACCATTACCATTCCTTTGTAGGGGAACAAAAGAGGCAAATCCTGCACACAGTCCCACGCTGAAGTAATCCAAGGCAGAAACTAAGGCAGAAGCCATGGAGGAACACTGCTTATTGGCTTGTTCAGCATGCTTTCTCATGCCCCAGGACTACCTGTTTTGGGGTTACACTACCACTCAGTTAGGTGGCCCCCCATCAGTTAATCAATAAAATGTCCTATAGGTCATATATATCTGTGTGCCTGCTATCTATGGGCATATGTCCATGAAATACCCAAAGAGGCCAGAAAATGACATCAACTGGAGTTCTAGGTAGTTGTAAGTAACCCAACCTGGGTAAATACTTTTTTTTACCACAGAGCCACCTCTCCAGCTGCATCACCCCACCCCACCCAATTCTTATTGTTGACAAATGCCTACAGCAAAATAACAAGATATAAAAGTATCTGGAACCTTGAAACTGTGTAGAGCAGTGGTTATCAACGTTCATAATTCTATGACCCTTTAAAATAGTTCCTCATGTTGTGGTGACCCCCGACCATAAGATTATTTTATTGCTACATCATAACTTACTACTCTTACGAATCACAAATTACACTTTTTGGAAGGTCTTTGGCCACCCTGTAAAAGGGTTGGTTGATGGGTGCTTCTTTCCCAGTGGTCACTGGTGGGCTGTCCGAGTCTCCGTGGATGACCCATGTGCACACAGGCAGCACTAACTGGACTCAACGGGTTCAAAAATACCTGTAATTACATCTACTATAACAAGAAAACGTTGACCTGTTTAAGAGAATATCACAATCTAAATGACAAGCCAGCATCTCGAACACAACAAAACAAACAAACAAAGGGGAGACAACTCAGACATTCATAAACAAGTCTTTTGGATGCCACGGCTACCACTGACTGATGTACATTATACAGCAGGCAATTGGAGACTGGCCCTTTTATCATACACGAAGACATGTTTGGGATAGTACTGCTATACACATGAATAATCCTGCCTATCATAAAGCCTTCCATGCAGGTTGGAGATGTAATCGACAGGCCCTAGGCTCACCCCCAGACTGCCAAAGAGGTAGGAGAAGCAAAGCCAAAAAGAAAAAGGTTGTTTCCTTATTTTTTCGCCTTGAAAAGGGGTTTCTCTTGTGTATCCTTGGCTGTTCTAGAATTCACTCTGTAGACCTCAGAGATTTATTTGCCTTTGATTCCCAAATGCAGGAATTAAAAGTATGTGCCACCACCACTAAGATAGCAAAAGTCGTTCATTAAATCATCCCAAGAGGTACCTTTCATACTCCTCTTTTGGGTGATCAATTCAACAGTCCACAAAGATATTCCGCGAGCACATGCTGAGGTACTAACAAAGCAAATATTTCTATATATCTTCCTTTTTTATTTTAAAGATAGGAACTCATGCACATCAGGCTGTCCTCCAACACGCTCTGATGATGACCCTGCCAGTCCTCTGCCTGTACCCCCTAAATGCTGGGATTACAGATGTATGGTACTACACAGGACTTCCATCCAGTCAGTTTAAAATCCAGACAAAACATCCGGGTGTGAAACATAAAAGTGAAATTAAACCATACCTCAAACTCAGACATTTCAGCCAAGTTATTTTCGTCCGACTTCTCTAGTGTTTCCTTAGCCCACTTGATTTCAGCCTCAGCCAGTTCCTTCTCAGTTAGCCTGCTGGGTTTGTCTGACACCTAAGAGAAATGGAGACAGCTTTGTTAGCATTTGTAAAGGCCTCTAACAGCAGGAAGCACAATGCATAGAAAGCAAGCATACCCCCTTTTCACTCCTTCAGAAATCACCAACAGAGAGCCAGGCCCTTTAACATATTTGTATTCTTAGCACAAGGAAGGCTGAGGTGAGAGAACTGTAAAAGTCACACCAACACAGCTACACAGGGAGACATTGTTTCAAAATAACAATAATAACAGAAACACAAAACCCAACCAAGAATTACTTTAAGTAGCAATTCCTTTAGGACACATGGACTGCACACACATCACTCATAATTTCATTTACATAAAACTTCAAGACCCCATCTAAAGGGCCAGTATAAAAAACATGACACATATAAAAGAATTGTGTTCAGGATACAGCCAACATTACACTGATTACAATCTTTAATCTTGTTCAAATGGTTGATATTTACTATGGTAAATCTTTTTTTTAATCTGTATTTTTTTGTAATATGTACCAATGATTTTTATCAGCATGTATGTCTATGCTCCACACAAGCCTGCACACACACACACACACACACACACACACACTCTCTCTCTCTCTCTCTCTCTCTCTCTCTCTCTCTCTCTCTCACAGGAACGTGCCACTGGATTCCCTGGAAATAGAATTACTGAGATTGTGAGTCAAACCTGAGTCCTCTGGAAGAGCAGCCAATGCTCTTAACTGCTGAGCCATTTCTCTATCCTCAAGGTAAATCTAATACATAAGAAAGGCCCAAATATGTTATCTGTGTAATGTGATAAATTATATAAAGCATACTTCTTGCACAAGAAGTTAAAGACATATCTCACTGTTTTAGCTAACACTGCTCTCTTTCTCATCACATACAACACAGTCAGAGTGGGCTTTGGAGGGACCAGCAGATTACAGCATGCAGTGTTGCCCAATCACTGGTCAGAGAAGACTTATTTCCTTTACAAAGCAGCTGTAAGAATAATAAAGACAAAGGACTTTTTAAAAAATCCTTTTTTAAAATAATGTCTGGTACTTTCTCTTTTCTATAATCACTGACAAATTTATTACACTAAGACACTTTTGAAAAAAGATGAGTGGGTTCATTGAGGAAATATAAAAGCAAAGAAAGCATCGTCTGGCCGACTCAATTCCAGTAAGGGAAGCAGCAGAGCTCAGGTTAGAAATCCTCTCTTTAGGGAAAAGTCAAGATCTATAAGCCAGATAATTTCTTCAAAGTGCTAGCTGCTCCTTACGGACCCATTCTTCATGGTGTTTACCAATTATGAGCCTTTGCCCCTATCCAGATCCTGTCTCTTTTCTTGGAGTGTGACCCTAATTACAAATACCTCCCTCCTCCAGAAGACAGTCTATGATCAATCTTGATTTTCAGCTTGAAGGAGTATGACATCACCTAAGAAATATGCCTCTGGTGGGTCTGTAAGGCAGCTTCCAGGAAGGATTGACTGGGTGGGGGAAGGTCTGTGCTCATGGGGCCTTCCAACAGGTAGCCAGACTTAAAAAGGCATTGCTTGAAAAGGTCCAAGGAAAAGCTAGTGCTATGGCTACCGTCCTCCCAGGATACCCAGCTCGGTTTCTCTGGCCTACACTGAGACCACTGAGGGATCCAGGGTTGTGGACTGAGCAGCTCTCATCCTCAGCCTGTTCCGGGTGCTGCTATCAGCAGAACTACCCAGCCCTAGCATGAAAACCAGTGTAGTCAGTGCTCACTCACCTTCTTAAACATGCACACTGTACTGGTTCTATTCAGGACTCTAAAAAGCCCTGCACAATGTACAGTCCCAGTGAAAACAACAGAAACACTCAGCAGTACTGGGGTGCTGCTATGAATGAAAGACTTCTATATAAAAACCAAAAAGCATTCTGATACAACTCCATCATGGGAGGGACCTGGGCAGGCCTCATTACTTCACATTAGAAAACAGTAACAGAACGATAGTAACTTGTCTAAACTCACTACCAAATACTGATAGAAATCAACACATGCGCTTCAACCACACCTGAGTAAGCTCAGAAAAGTACAGGCTGACCATGGGTAATATTTACACAATCGTGATATTAGTGTTTGTATGTACACACACACACACACACACACACACACACACAGAGCATTGTGAAGTATTTTGTTCCAAATAAACTTGACTATTTTGACTCAATTATTGAAAGAAACTTCAGGTTTCTGTGAATCTAAAAATGGCAACAAAAAGCTGTCTGTCACTCTATAATAAGAGATCTACATAAGCAAAGTAAGAAAAAGCAACAAAAGAGGCTTTTTTTCTCTAGGATACCCATGTCTGCCTATGAAAGCTTATTACAGGACAAATGCTTGGCCTAGAGAGGCCGCCACAGTGGTCTTCAGAGATTCTACCTAGGAAAATTGGTCTGCATAATTTGGTTCCTAGCATCTATATTGTTGGTTCACAATCATCTGTAGCTCCAGTTCCAGGGGCTCGAAAGCCAATATGATCTCTGGCACTAGCACACATACACAATTTTAAAATAATAAGCAGTTTTAAAAACAAAAACAAAAACAAAAACAAAAACAAAAACAAAACAAGACAGCCAACCAGAGTCAGCCCTAAGCTTCTAGGCCTCTGTATATTGCAAGACACAGCTGGGGGCCAATGCCTTGTGTATGTAATGCTGGCCAGTATGGCTCCCACGCACATAGTACAAATTGTTACGTTTATTCTCCATAGATCTCTATTGTCTGCTCATCCTCCTGTCTCAGCCTTCGAGTATATATAGTATATATGTATAAGGCACCTACCCAACTCTGACGGTTAAAATAGTTTCTTAAGACAATACATTAGCCGGGCAGTGGTGGCGCACGCCTTTAATCCCAGCACTTGGGAGGCAGAGGCTGGTGGATTTCTGAGTTCGAGGCCAGCCTGGTCTACAGAGTGAGTTCCAGAACAGCCAGGGCTACACAGAGAAACCCTTTCTCGAAACTCCAAAAAAAAAAAAAAAAAAAAAAAAAGACAATATATTAATAGAAATTAAAGAAAACAAAGGCATATTCCAGAAAACAATGTACAGTTAATTTTAAAGAGAGGTTTGTTTTCAAAACAGTTATAAAGCAAAACCAAGCTAATGATTGCTAAGTTCTTGTAAAAAGTCTAATCTACCACCATACCTTTTCTATCTGCTCATCAGTCATTAGGTGTATGTACTGGAAGGCTATCAATCTGAAAAGATACCCTGAAAGCCATAGTGTGTTTGCTAAGAAGGTAATCTAAGAGCTCAGGAGGCTGATACAAGGTTATCAGGACCAGCCTGGGCTACTACTTAGTAGGTTCCACTTTCAAAAACACACATAAATACAGATTTTTCAACGAGCTGGCTTTGTAGGACTGGGGATGTCCTCAGTGGTAAAAACACTGTCAAATATTGGCCTGGGCAAGGATCTCCAGCCCACCCACTGCCACAAAACAAAACAAAAAACAACCTGACATTCCAGAAGCCTAAGATTTCTGAGGGCCCCAGTGATAAGATTTGTCACAGAAAGATCACTTTTTCCTCTCAGGATGAGAAACTGCTGCCCCCTGTAGACCAACACTAGATTGCCACGTGATAACTGTTTATGCTAAAAAGTCAAAAACATTAAAAGAAAAAGCAAAAGGTAGAGAGTATCAAAAGTTCTGAGCAAAAGAAGGGTGTGGGGCTGACAGAGGAAGGTAGGTAAGGAACATGGGCTCCACCTTCCCAACACACAAGGGACATAAGGAGCAGCTAGCACTTTGAGGAAATTATCCAGCTTGTGAATCTTTCCTATAGAACTGAGATTTAAACCTACTTATAATTTTTCTATGAGTTACTAGAAAGGAAATGCTGAATATTAGAATTGAGCATTCTATGATTCTATGATTCCCCAAATCAAAGCAAATCCTATGAGCACACACACTCCATCTAAATATCTGTTCCCAATTGGTTATTAGAGATGAGCAAAGGCTACATAGAAAACTTACAGAAAAGGATCAATGAGAAAAATGATCATTTATTTTTCAAGTTGTGATAACTTCAAATTCGAGGTTTCAATCAAATGGGCCCATTTAGCACCACAGGTGTCCACGGTGACCTTTGTGCTGGGAAATTCATCATCTTTACATGCTGTTTCTACCCAACTTTTGAAAAATAACAAACCTTGGATGAAGAAACTGCTGATGAACTTGAGGGTGAAGTATCTCTTGAAGTTTTCAAAGACTGGATGGATCTCTCTTTACCTGTGCAACAATGCCAAGAGAGAATACAGGAAAAGAAACAAAGTAAGACGGGGTTTCCACTTCATGTGCTCCGAATTCTGTAGCTAAATTAACAGGGAAAGCTAGACATGTACTTTAATACTGAAATTTCGTATCACATTATTGTATTAACACTGAAATCTACCTCTCTTAGTAATATCACAAAACATTAAAGTAATGTAGGATGAAGTAACATCATAGACCCCAGCAATGTCAGCTGATGACCGTAGAAATGCTGAGACAAGAAGACAACATTTTGATTGGTGTGTCTCCTCAAACTCCCTTGCCACAGCTAAGCAATCTCTAGAGACTTGGATTTCTAACAACCTTGAGCAGTATTAACACCTCTTCCCAAGGTCCTGAAGGTAGGAAGCCTTTCTATACCAGCCAGGGACCGTTCACTCTCTTCTTCCACCTCGGTCTTGGGCAGTGTGCAAACCATGAGGTTTCCTGTTGCTGATAATCTTTAACATATCATAATATAAATACATGGAATGTTATTACAGTTACTGTGTAGATATCACAGGGCATTCAGTTAAGGGGCAGCCCAAAGAACGCTATACACAGGAAATTGAGCAGATACTCCTAAAATATTCACAAGAATTTAAATAATAAATAAATTTTAATTTTTAATAAATTTAAAAGAATTTAGAAACTCATTAATTCAGAACACTGATCCAGAGCCTGGCATGAATGATGTTAACAAATGTTTTTGTTCATGAGATAAAGTCACCATCGTTAGTTAGTTATTTCAGATACTCACATGACGTTTCATGGAACCATTTTTAATAGAAACATAAGCCAGAAAATCTACTAACAATATTACTTTAGTAGGTTCAACAACCAAAAACTAATTTAATTTAGTTTTTAGCTAGCTAATTTAGTTAAGCTAATTTGTTTGACTATTAACTTACATTCAATCCTGTAACCTTAAATTCCGAAAACCTAAAATATTATTAACACAAAGTTGTTTTAGAAAGTGGCCACACAAATGCTGCTAAAGCCTGGAAAGGGGAAGAAAGCCAGGAGAGCAGGCAAGAGCAAAAGCAGACAACCGAGCCGCCTGCAGAGCGCAGCAAAGCCAGCTTTAAATGGTGTCTCTTCAAACTTCCTCGCTACAGCTAAGCAAGCTCTAGAGATCTGGGGCAGTTGTAAAACAGCAGCCCTCCCCAAGGTCCTGAAGACAGGAAGCCACTCTACACAGCAGCTCTCAGCCACAGGGCAGTCTTGTTCTTCTCACCCTGGCCCTGGGCAGTGTGGACAAATATTCTCATTGCGTTCGGTTAGAGAGTAGCACTGGCTTATTACAACTGCAGGCCTAAAATGATATGAGAGTCCTCTGTGGGGGACAGCCCACCATAACCTTATCAGAATCATTCTCAGCTTTACTAAGGCCGAGGGAGAACCCCCTGCTCCAGTATTCCAATTCTGAAGGTTCAACAGGTTTTTGAATCTAGATTCTTGTGGTACCACAATACTGGTACCATTAAGTTTCAGGCTAGTCAAGGCTGAATAGTGAGACCTAAAAACAAATTACTTAAAAAAAAAAAAGAAGACTGATACAACCATAATATCTTCCAATAGTTAAGAGCATAATTCAGTCATTCCTTCCTGTACTCCCAACTCATGTGTTGAATTATATACTACATTGTAAAGTCTAACCTACTGCCAAAAAGTGTCTCCAACAGCAGTTCTCAACCTGTAGGTCACAACCCTAAGGGTCACAGATCAGATATTTACAATTCATAACAGTAGCCAAATTACAGTCATGAAGTAGCAACAAACTAACTTCATGGTTGGGATCATCACAGCACGAGGAAATGTATCAAAGGTTCAGCATTAATTAGGAAGGTTGAGAACCCTGTCCTAGAGGAACAAGTACCATATCTTTTTAGTAGCTTTGGTCTACTTAGCTGTTAGGAATATGAGTCGGCACTGGACTGGAAGTCATGTAGAAGACTAACTTACTTCCTACACTTAGGTTACAATGTCTTCTCTACCCTATTCTGCAACAGCCCTTTGAAACAAGATGAAGTGCTGGACCAATCAGCACAGATCAGGCTAAATAAAGGTATAATTATGTTAGGGAGCTAGCTGTATATGAGTAGGCTTGAAGGTCAGTCATTGAGAAATGACCTCTCCCCCAAATACAGCACATTGTAAAACTAAGAACTAAAATGGGAAAACTCTGATTATGGGTCAAAGAATGGCATACGAGTTATATAACTGGCCCTAATAGAGACTGGCATTCTGACGATCCAGAAGGTCTGAAATTCACTGTGGAACTACAGGAGACAGACATGTCCTTGGTCCATGTCTTTAAGGCTTAATCCATATGGGCTTGTCAATAATGTGTGCAGGAAAACACCCTTCTGAGCAAACTACCTGTCCTAGAGACCTTACAAATGCTAGAAAGACTGTTTACAGGTAAATGGGCAATGGTCCCTTCAGCCACTGGCCAATCTCACCCTGCAAGTGTGCTCCTTTCAGTTCTGTAATCAACCGCAATGTCATCTACTATTACTACATACTCTCTTCTACTTAGATCATCTGTTTTCAAGGTCACAAAGATAAGGAGCCCAGGGAAGGCCAGAGTGAAATCATGGTGCCGTTTACAAATTCAATTTTAGCATGCGTCAGCTAGAACACAGGAAAAATAAAAACAAAAAACAACAAACAAAAACCCAGCAACAACACACGCAGAAAAGATGGCAAACAATTTTCAATCTCAGACTTCACCTTACAAACAAGACATTACTATTGTAGCTAAGCCAGGTATGATCAAGTGTAGCCCAAGAACCTTTCCTAATTTCAGATGCTTAATGGCTAACAGAAGCAGACATCAACCAATCTTGGTATGCAGAAGCAAAGGGTTGCTCAGGTTGCGAATCTCATATACACTCATTTATACCTTTACATAAATGAGTGGACAAGCCAAAAGCAAGAGACAAAGACATAAACACAGACGACAGCAAAAACTGCAGAGTGAGTAGAAATCTCTAGCTGTATTGCTATCCAACCTTGCTGACAGTGGACTTGAGAGCCATAAGATACCTTCCCCATTTCAGTAACTTCTCAGGTCAAACCTCCCACCCTTCAAAATTCCAGATGAGAACCTTCTTCCAAACTCACCTCTTCCTCGAATTGCTTCACTCTGTCGTTTGTAGGAAGCACCAACACGCGAGGACTCTAGGGAAAGGCGGCAGGGAGGGATTAACACCAGCAGCTCTGTGCCCAGGGGAACAAAGGACGACCCCAGAAGTATAAGCAAGGAGAAAAGGGGCTTCTGAGCACTTGCTGGTGAGACAACTCCTCCTAGACCGCTTCAAGCTGAGCTTGCCTCAGCAGCCTTAACTGAAGAGAAACCAAGGTAGAACAGGAAAGAACGGAACGAACATTCTGCGTACTATACTGGCTCCTCAGAGAACAAATAGACACCATCTTTT
This sequence comes from Rhynchomys soricoides, assembly GCA_019843965.1. Lineage (NCBI taxonomy): Eukaryota > Metazoa > Chordata > Mammalia > Rodentia > Muridae > Rhynchomys > Rhynchomys soricoides. Next base: position 9,978,814 of record JADRCH010000028.1, on the reverse strand, counting down.
TAACAAAGAAATGTATACTTATCAAGATTAATAGAGAGTAGAATCAAAGAGACTTTGTATGAGCCCCCTTGACCTTCCTAAAAAAGGGTCTAGTAACTATTTTCTCACAAGAAAGAGACTGGAGATTACGAGCCCAGCCAGACACACACCGGCTGTCACCTATCTGAGAGCTCCTCAGAGCCTACCTGAGACTGTATACGTACTAAGGAACGCTTTCTTTTCCGTATGTCCAACCGCTCAGACACCCACATCTTAACATCTCTCACCAGAAACCAGTAATCTGCATTCAAAATTCTATACAGTTCAATTATCTGGTTCAATTAATGGTGTGATATTCCCATGGGTACACACACAATTAATTCTATGTCTTTTCCCCTGCTAACCTGTCTACTGTCAATGTGTTCCACAATTATAAACTATCAGAGAATACAGAAAGAGACAGTTTAATTCCTCTATGAAGTTCAGCCAAGTGGAAGAGGTTGAGGAGACCAGTTAAGGAGAGACATTAAAACATTAAGTGGATAAGTATCAACATTTGCTCATGCAAGAACCATAAGGTTCACATTTACAGATGTGGCGCAAGATCATATGTCAGGTGCGGAAGGGGCTATCAGTCAGTCTACAGGAAGCTAAGATGCCATTAGAAATATAACACAGTAACAGGAAAGCTGTCTTAACTTCTTAATAACAATACTCTAAGCCAGGCAGTGGTGGTGCATGTCTTTAATCCCAGCTCTTGGGAGGCAGAGGCAGGCGGATTTCTGAGTTCGAGGCCAGCCTGGTCTACAGAGTGAGTTCCAGGACAGCCAGGGCTACACAGAGAAACCCTGTCTTGAAAAAAAACAAAACAAATTTTACATATTTATATATATCTCACAACTCTAATAGTACGATATCTCAAACTTACTGATTTTTCTCTACAAAGTCTCCCATACACAGGTTTTTCCTCAGACAAGTTTATGGCTACCATCCTGGCTGAACTCATTTTATTACTATATTCAAAATCTCAAAACATTTTGTTAGCTTCTTGTAGGGACAAAAAGGCCCAAAATAAGAGGCCAAATCCCTACCTCTCTAACAAGCAGACCCGTGCTGCTTGATGCCTGACCCAGTAAACTGCTACGAGATTCCTAATAACTCCTGAGCTTCATCCCAAATGACCCTTCTCAAAAAGGAAAGGCATTATAGAGACCCTTCCATAATAACAGGATCTTGTACTTGCCAACTTCTCAGTCAGGTAAGACCCCGAGCTGTGGGAGAAGGCCAGGCCAGGCAGCTTTCCCTGACAGAGAGACCCTATTGTTTCTAGGCATGGTTCTTTCTTATTTCCCCCTAGCACAGCCACTGTGGTTCTAGCGGCCAGCAGCTCTGGCCTGATAAATTGTGTGGGCACTGTGTGGGCATTTTTGTGTGGGCACTGTGCACCCTATAGAATCCATTGGTGGCCTAGCCAGGGAACACAACATCCCATGCCTCTGGTAATGTCTCTTGATTGGGTGTCTGTGGTGGCAGAGGAAGTGGCCCTCAAGCAACTGAGTAGTACCTCTAGCTGGAGCATCTCTCCAGAGAAGATCCCAAGGCTTCTGGACTGTACCCATCACAATCCTCACTTAGTTAAGGTGTGAACTAACAAGGTCCTTCCAGTCCCCTGTGGAACAGACAAATTCTGTCAGGACTGTACTTTGAGCACACACACACGATGGTAATCCCCCTTCTCCACCCACTCTCTTCCCCAGCCCATCACTAGCTGTCCAGAGGAGGAGAGGACAGAATGTATGATTGACAGGTTCGTGCCTGCCATTTTCTTCCTGAACAGACTTCGCAGGTCAAATAACTTAAAGGCAATCATATTTCGTCTGTGCTCAGGAAAATTCACCTCTCCCCACTAACAGTTTGTAAAAAAAATTTCGTTCATTTCAAAGTTGGCATGACCAACATAGCTTCTCCTCACGAGCTGGGAGACCATTTCCTTTTTGAGGGATGTCCAGAAGGAAGCACACCTTTGGGTTGGTACAGTGAGACTGGATGTCTCCCCTGACATATTGTAAGGTCCCTTCTATAGATCCCTCAAAGTCTAGTGTGCTCCACTGGGATGTATTTGCAAATGGTAGCTCTCACACTGAACACACTGAAAAATGCTTCTTTGTTTTTTTGTTTTGAAAATGGCCTTAGGGGTAATCTCCTGGGAGACAAAAAAGTCTTTGGGCTACAACACTGGCCTTCTAATACCACATTAAGCTAAGTGCAGTCTGTAAATACACCTATTTTGCATAATGCATAATTTAGGAAAAGACTGAGATTCATTATATCTACGTTTTCATGGCCAGTAGCAGGTCCCTCACCTGTGGGAGGACAGCACATGTGCTCACAAAAGCCTCTCTATCCCCTGCTTAACCTCCCAGCTATGGTCACATCTTCCCAGATCTCTCCACCTGACAACCCTGTCCCTTGTCCTTCCTTCCTCTCCATTGGCCAGACAGCCCCTTCCCTACTGGACTCTACTCTGTGTCACATATTTACTCGAAACGCTTGCTTCTCTGGTACAGAGAAACAAGACAGTCCATAACTATTTTAGTTCTCTCAAAAAAGCTAACACGAACAAGCTCAATACCTCTTTAAATACAGAGCTTCACGCTTGGGCTGTTTGTTTGTTGCCATCACTGGGGCTCTCTCAATGTCTAGTTTCTGAGACTGCTTTCTGCACACAGAGATTGAGTTACCACAGTTTCTGAACTAAGTTTGTGTGGTGTTTTACTTCTCAAGGCGACTCGACTGGGTTCCAGAGAGAAAGGTACGGTGGCAAAGTGTGGGTTTGCCTGATGTGTACCACAGAGGCCGTGGGGGCATTGAAGCTTGGGGCTGGTGTAGTAGGGACCCCCACTGGGAACCTAGGAGCTGGGTGGAGAGATCATGGAGCTCTGAGTCAGAGAGTCTCCACGAGATAAAAACAGGTCGGCCATGGCTCGCCAGTGCATGGCTGGCCAGCCCACAGGGCAGAGAGAACCAGGGAGTAGCTCGGGAACTTGCTGTTCTTATTTAATATTTCTCGCAATATTTTACTAACGACATAAACTGATAAAAAGTCTATATATATTCCATGTGTTCAAGCAATCCTGGTGTCAACTTCTCTGCTGCTCCAGCTACCAACCCGCATCTATGATCTGCTGTATGTGTATATACACTTTTAGATGCATGTTACTAGTCTACATAATAAAGTCCCATCCCAGTATAATTCAAACCGGGCCATATGAGGACATGTAAGCTTAGTCCAAATCCCTTTTACTTCAGAAGACACAAACAAATCCAGCAAAGTAGGTTTTTGGTTTTTTGTTTTTTAATCTGTGGTGGGAAAAGGAAGCTATCCTGCCTTTACAAAAACAATGACACCAGACAATTTAAGTCAAATGTTAAAAGATTTAGTAACAATCTAAGCTCTGATACCTTCCCCAGCTTAATTTTGTAGAAGACAAAAAGGGGTTTGACCCAGTCCACATCCAGGCTGCTAGAGCTTTAAAAGGATTACCATCAAGATTTTTGCAGTTAAGATTGGTTTTATTCCACTTAGATTTTAATAATCTAAGTGAATTTAAGGCAACATGGAGGAGAATTGTAATTAACTATGTCAGTTACTGGTGTGTCTCCAAACTTTGAACTTAGAATTGTCAAATATTCCCTCAGTCATGCATCAGTAAACTAATTGTTCAGGATTTAAAATTTTTTATTTAGATTTAGTTACCTATGGTGGCACATGCCTTTAATCTTAACTCCCTGAAGGCAGACCTTGCAGATCCTTGTGACTTCAAGACCAGCCAGAATTACACGTACAACCCTGTCTTTTTTTTTTTTAAAAAGTTGATTTGTCGTATCTGCTGATCCTGGTTGAGTGAATACTTCCATCACAAGTGACTTCATGCTACCAGCATTTGTACACAAGGTCTAAACAGATGCAAAAAGGACTGGAGTTGGCACAGGACAAACCAAGACCAAGTTCTCAACACAAAAGAGATTTATTTATCCCAAAGAAAAGGGGGCAAGAGGAACAGGGAGGGAGTAGAAGGGATATTTGCCCTGGAGGGGTAAAGGACTGCCCCTGGATAGAGAGGAGACAGCATGTCCCATAGGCAATGTTTATCAAGGTAAAAGAGGAACCCCGAGCTAGGATGAGGTGTTTAATTTTGATTGGATGGGTTAATTAGCATAGCCCAAAGGGGCTTTGGATTGCTGGACTCATAATCCGGCCTTCTAAAAATGTGGTTTCCGTGGATCACAATACATAGGCTCCCTAACTCCAAGGCAAGCTCTTTACAGACTAAACCAGCTTCCCGGCCTTTATACCACCTTTTCTTCAGTTTTCTTTCTTTTTTTGTGGGGGTTGGGGACGAATGACAAAGTATTTCTTTTGGCTCATAGTAGCACAGGGCGCAATCCATCAGGTTAGGGCAAGAGCTTGAGGCAGCCACTCACACCACATTTAGTCAGGGAGCCGAGAGCAGTGAAAGGCTGTGCTCGGTGTGCTTTCTTTCTAGTTAGTCAGGGACCTGAACACAGGTAATGTGCCATCCATAGTGGGTGGGTCCTCCCCTCTCAGTTAACCTGGTTTGGTCTAGTAAGTGACTGTAGATCCCTTCAAGTTGCTAAGCTTGGGTTATGTTTTATAATATATTTCATAAGAGTAAGAATGCACTGAACATACATTCTTCACCACACAGTTCTCAATAACCTTCTCGCATTCAGACTAAAGGTCTCAGGCTAGACTGGCTGTAACTCTATTCCAGGGATGTCTTCAGGCCTGAGAGTACCACAGGCATGTGGTGAATATACATACATGCAGGCAAAATACCCACACACATAAATAGTAAACTATGTTTCTTAAAAACCAAATGGCTCACCCGTCCTCCATCGATACATTTTAATGACTCATAAACAAAAATCTTAGTATTTTGACATTTGATTTTTATCTGTGCTGTTCAGCTTTTACCACTGTGAGAAAAAATACCTAAGATAAACAAAATATAAGGAAGAAAGACTTATTTTGACTCAAAATTTATGAGTTCTCACTGCAATAACTGGGCCCAGCTACTGCAATCTGCGGTCCTATGACAATCATGGCAGATACAGGTGACAGGAGAGGCCTAGACTTTTCTCAGCAGAGACATCTGGAAGAGACCCATGTACTAATAATAGTACCTTTTGTGGCTCAGCCGAAGACCAGACTTCTTCCAAACAGTCCTCACCACTTCCCAGCTTTAGGCTGAGGACCATGCTTTCTGCATGTGGGCCTCTGGGTACATTTTGGGCTCTATTGCCTTTGTCTCTCTCTTCCTGGCCACATCTTTCTCTCCTCTTTGTTGGCTAACCTTTTCCAAGTCCAAGCATTCTCTAATCTCATCCCTTTCACTCTCCTTTCCTTCCTTGGCACCGACTGAAGTGGAACACAAACATCTTTACTCTGTCTCATACACTCTTAGCTGTTGCATCAAATTCAGCTCACACTGTCAGGAATCATCCTGTCCTTTAGAATAGGTAAAAATACAAGCCCAAAACAATCCTGCTTTTTAATGAAACTTGCTTAAAAATGAATAAACTGATCTTTATTTAGGATGCAGAAAAGAAATCAGGGAAGGGAAATTCTGAAAGAAATGAAAGAGTTGAAAGTCATATCTATATATTTATGGATTAAGGAGTGATAGACCAGGCATGGTGACACATGCCTATAACCACTAACATTCAAGAGGCTGAAGCATAAGGATTGTAAGTTCAAAGTCAGGTTAGGCTACAGTCTAGCCAGGTCTACATAGCATGATCACGTCTCAAGTTTTCCAATCTCCCTTTCAATACCTACAGAGTAAAGTAAGGCAGCTCTCACTCTTCCTCAAGTTTCCTTCCATAGTAGCTATTAATTAATACTGACACTCACACAGTTGGCCAAAAAGCACAGAGGAAGACTGTTGAGTGTTGACAACTACATCAGACCCTTCCTCCCAAGTCCAAGGAAAGCTGTGGAAGGAGGGCAGAAAGACTGTTGAGAGCCAGAGGCTCTGGAAGATTGCTGTGAAATGCTGTTTTCCAGATACAACATTGTCTTACACACAGCAGTACTGTAACTGCATCACAAGACCTGTACAAGACCAGGCCAACCCAACCCCAGCATGGATGGGGACAGTCTCACAAAGTCCCATCCCCAACTGAGGAGCTACTGGCAGTTGATGGCTACTGGGAAAGGAAGAAACGCAATCCCGGAGAGGCTGCTCACAGTGCAGTGGCTGGCCCTACACCCATGCACATACTGGCAACAATCTGTGAACTCGGGTTAAAAAAGGGGGGTGTGGGCTATTAAGTTGGGGGGAAGAAGGAGCAAGAAGGGAAGGATGTAGAAGACAGAGGAGAAAGAGTCTGGTATGGATTTACCAAAACATTGTATACATGTATACAATCTTCCAGCAGTAAATAAAACTACTAAACACACTGTTACCAATAAAAAGCTACATAAAACACTGGATGCTATCAGGAACAGTAAGCCATGCTGATCATGAAGACCAGCAGCCCAAACCATAAGGTACTGTTTGTTTCTAAGCTATGAAGCTTGGTGGGTAAGGTGTATTATTAAATTCATTACCATCTTAAAGACATATTCAACTTGTAACTGAGATTGGTGCCATTGTAAGCCAACAAGCATTTCCATTGGATACATATACTAGCTATAAAGTGTTTGGCACTACAGTGAAGCAAAGTTATAGACACAATTTAAATACTTCCAAGAAATATTAAGTCTTGCGAGAGTTTGTCTTTAGTGACTCCTTGCAAGTAATAGCTAAGGATACATCTAATATAATACTTCAAACAATACTTTCTTCTTGAGATAGGATTTCCTGTTAAGAGAAAGGATAAATGTAACCAGAGACATCCACTTTAACAACTGCTTTTCTTCAAATCACACAAGAACGAAGGATCCTGTTGAAAACCCAAACCAGAAAGCATCATTATAGATGACAATGTTATGGGCTATGCATTGCAGACTACTGTACTGAGTGCAGTACTTAACGAACATGGACAGGACAGATACATTTTAATTCAAGAAACAAACTCCACAACACAGATACTAGACTGAGTTTCTCTTAACAGGGGAAGGTTTAAAATTAAACTGCAAGCAAAGGAAACACACAGATGACAAGGAATTCTGTGAACTAATTACAAGATTTTAATGAATGACATAACCAGACTCAGGAGAAACATTGCATATTTTCTCATCTGTGAACTCTAACTGCAGTGTATAAAGGCAAGAGATACTATCTGGGAAGAATATGGGATCACAAGATGGAAGATAGGGGCAGAAGACACTATGATCAAAGTATATTATATAAATAAATAAAAATATTTTGTATAGTTAATATACACTGATTTAAAAAAATAAGGACTTTGAAGAATGGGTGTGGAGACTGAACTTGATGGTTCTGGTGTCACTTTTAATGCTAAACAAATTATAAATGATTAAAGTATAAGAAAATAAAATAACCCAGGTCACCCTACATGGTTATCGTAAGTATGGGCAACTAAAAGTACTAAACCTAATGTGCTCACAGCTGTCTTCAGATCAGTCCCAGGAGGAAGAGTGAAGTCAATCTGGTCTGGGCATGGTGGTGTACACCTATAGCCCCAGAAGTCAGAAAGCAGAGCTAGCAGGCTGAGTCCCAAGCTAGTTCAGCAAGTTTGAAGCCAACTTGGGCTACATAAGACCCCTACCAAAGTAAACAAACAAAACAGGAGCAATATTATTCAGTGCCTGGCAATTACAAACCTTGCCAATCCTGACAGCCTGAGTTCAGTTACACAGGGCTCACACTGATTTTCCCCAAGTTGTACTCTGCCATCCATACGTACACCATGACATACACACACACAACAGCAAATAAAAGACACACTAGCAATAATGAAAGAACTGGAGCCTGGGAAAAGATGGCTCCAGCAGTGAAGTGCTTACCTCATAAGCACGAGGACCTGAATATGACTCCCTGCACCCAAGTAGAAAATCCAGGCATGCAGTCAGGGAGATGGCTCAGTGAGTGAAGGCACGATCTACTTGATAAAAGGAATTTTCTGACCTCCACACATATGCCAAGATGTGTGTATACCCCACCCTCACAGAAAAATTAAATAGATGTACTTTTACAGTACATGCTTGAAATCTTAATGCTGAGGAGGCAGAGACAGGCAAAGCCTCAGTCACTGATCACTGTTCTACTCTTAAGTAGTGTACTGGCTGATTTTGTGTATCAACTTGACATAAGCTGGAGTTATCACAGAGAAAGGAGCTTCAGTTGAGAAAATGCCTCCATGAGATCTAGCTGTAAGGCATTTTCTCAATTAGTGCTCAAGGGGGGAGGGCCCCTTGTGTGTGGTACCATCTGTGGGTTGATAGTCTTGGGCTCTATAAGAAAGCCAGCTGAACAAGCCAGGAGAAGCAAGCCAGTAAGTCACATCCCTCCATGGCCTCTGCATCAGCTCCTGCTTCCTAACCTGCTTGAGTTCCAGTCCTGACTTCCTTTGGTGATGAACAGCAATGTAGATGTATAAGCTGAATAAACCCTTTCCTCCCCAACTTGCTTCTTGGTCATGATGTTTGTGCAGGAATAGAAACCATGACTAAGACAAGTAGTAAGCTCCAGCCAACAAGAGACCCCCATCTCATAGAAGGCAGACTGCATTCCTGAAGACAACACCCAAGGAAGTCCTCTTGCCCCACACGTATGTACGGCCTTCCTTAAAGAGTCAAAGTAACTTGTAAGAGAGTGCTGAATGAACATTTAGTGTTTACTAAAAAAGCTATTCCATTAGAAAGAGCAAGCAAACAAGCATGAGGCTTTACAAATCCCTATGCTCTGCCTAGTTCATTTACCCCACACAGTGTCCTCTTCCATACTGTTCTAGCGTCCTGGGGATCCAGACCAGCGCCCCACTGCGGCCCAAGCTTCTGACCAAGGCTGGAAGGGTCCTAGAGATCCTGACCCAAGCACAGACAGGAGGAAAACGATGCCCCAAAAACTCTGCTCTAAGCCAGCTCCAGCCTGCACTCGGGAGGCTGAGGCAGGAGTACTACTGGGAGCTCAAAGCCATCCTAAGATACACAATGAGTTCCAGGACAGCCTAGGGTAGAACCTAAATCCTGCCTCAAAACAAAAAGAGAAAATAATTTCTATTTCAGAAGATAAACATTAAGTTGGGCTCAACACCCTGCTATAGCCTCCTTTAGCGACTTCACTAGGTGTTCAAGTAAGAGCCTCGCTTCCACTACTGTTTTATGTTTTGTAAGACTTCACTGTCAACTGTCAGATGTTTTTCTTTTCACCCAACTGTCAAGACAGTTACATTTAAGCTCCCCAGGGTGGGGAGGCTGAAGGATGCATGGCGTCTTTAATCTCTCTCTATTCACACTAGCTCTGAGTAGAGTCAGAGGCTGTCTGTCTGTCTACTGTCTTGAAAGCTTTCTTGGGGTAGGAGGTGAATGCCTGAGTTGGGGGTCAGAAGAAAACAAGTATGGACATAAATGCACCCCACACTCACATGTCCATTGCTGTTCGTTTCAGTTCTTCAAAAGACATAGGCCTTAGGGTTTCCACTGCTGTGAAGAGATGTCATGACCAAGGCAACTCTTATAACAGACAGCATTTAACTGGGGCTGGCTTACAGGTTCTGAAGTTCAGCTGGTCATCATCAGGGCAGGAAGCATGGCAGCATCCAGACAGGCTCTGGAGGAGCTGAGATTTCTACATCTTGTTCCAAAGGCAAACAGGAGAAAACTGGCTCCCACATGGCTAGGAGGAGGGTCTCAAAGACCACTTCCACAGTGATGTACTTCCTCTAACAAGGCCACACCCACTCCAAGGCCACACCCACTCCAACAAGGCCACACCTCTCAACAGTGCCACTCCTTGGGTCAAGGATATTCAAACCACCACAACATACTTTTTAAAAAACCTTTTTCTCTGAGGCTAGACAGAAGGTTTGGTGGTTAAGAGCACTTGTAGCTCTTCTAGGACTTCAGTTCAATTCCCACCAACCATGGTGGCTCACAAGCATTTGTAACTCTAATTCTAAGGGATCCAGTGCCCCCTTCTGGCCTTCTAGGGTACCAGGTAGTCACAGACATACAATATAAGTAGTATGTCTGGTGCACAGACATAGGAACAGACAACGTGTGTGTGTTTGTGTGTGTGTGTGTGCGCGCACGCGCGCGTGCGAGCAAGTACGCACACATTCACATGTAGGGACAGACACAGATGTGTCATGGCACACATAGAGTTCAGAGGACAACCTTCAGTGCTCACCCTTACTTTCTGCCTTGTGTGAGACGTGTAGGCTAGCTGATCTACCAGCTTCCCATTTGTCTAGGAGTGCTAGGAGTAGAGCCCCTGAGTGTCTGCATACACAGGGGTTCTAAGGATCAAAATTTGTGCACAAAGTGCTTTAATCCACGGAGCCTTCTTCTTGGTCCTTCAGTGCTATTCTTACCTCTTCAGTCACCATTCACACATCTGTATGCAAACAGATGTGCTCTGTGAAGCTCTACTGCCTTGCCAGTAACAGACAACTTATATCGATATCTTCTGAACACAAGAACCCAACAACAACTTTAAGAAGCTACATGAGGCCCTGAGGGGAAGGAGGACACAAAGGCTGTCACTTATAGTTCTTATTTGGACTGCTAGAAACGATGGGGTGGACTGGCTTTTAGACTTGATGACAAGGATCTCTCTTTTACACACTGATGAATTCAACTTGAATTGTCACGCAGACTCTAATTTCATACAAAGAATTGAGGAATGCTACGTGCTTGTACTTCGTATACTATTCTGTCAAGTTTCTGAGTGTTTGAAATTACAGAAGAAAAAATGCCTTGTCAGGGTACTCTCCTCCGTGGAGATCCAACAGAACGTCTTGAAAACACTTCTGAGAGGGGAAACAAGAAAAGCAGACATACTTCGATGCTGAGACTGATGGAAGGGATGTGTCCTGCTCCGCTCTGGAGAGTAGCTTCTACTGCTGACACTGGAGCCAGATCTGCTGTGTGGGGAGTCCTTCCGGCCTACAGGTGAGTCTCTGAAGAAAGGAACGTCCCTTTTATGGGGAGACCGTTCTCTTGAATAGTGGGAAGAGTAGAAACTTTTTCTTCTAAAGCCATCTCTCATGTCCCTTTGAAGGAAAATAAAAGTTTAGTTAATTGTATTCTATCCAAAAATGTACACAAGTGGCAAGAGACCAGATTATCTAGTTAATGTGAAACTTTCACCGAGACGATTTAGAATGTACCACTCTTCACAGCCTGGGGTACAGTCAGGAGACTAAGTGCAAGGCTACTGTATTCCAAAATGTGAAAAACAGACATGGTCTCCTCTGCCCTCAGAAACACCTAGGAATTTCAAAAATTTCCAAGAAAAACAGCTCATAGCTGGTTATTCTCTTCTAAATATGAGAAGAGAAATAAATGGGCATCCCTCAGCCAAAAGCTCCAAAGTTTGACACTTGGATCCAATAGCGTGGTGCTCACAAGGTTTCCTACTCTGCCATCATACCAGAGATGATTACCCCATGAAGTTTAGGTAAATGTTTCAAAACATAACCTGAAAACTACTCAGCTCAGACACCCCTGAAGAGATACCCCCACCTGTATATACCTTTATCTCTAAAGTTAGGAGCTAATCAGTTTGTTTTCATGGCCATTGGGGATGTAGGGCACTGACAGAGAACAGCCAAGGATACCTTAAAATCCTGAAATACCCAAGACACCAAGGTCAAACTAAAATCCATCTAACCCATGCCGTGTTGATGGCATTCCTGTCTCTAGCTATTGCACCCTTCCTCTCCAGCTTGGTGGCCTCAGTGCACAGACTGTTATGGATCCCACTACCTTTATAAATCACTGTGATTCTTTTTTTAAAAATTCAACAATCTTATTAAGCAGTATCAATTCAAAGTGGTAAGCATAAAATAAATAAATCTTAATATTTAGGCAGGGCTGAGGATACAGCTCAGTCTGTAGGATCACAAGTGCTTGACACTGGGTTTGATGCTAGCACTGAAAAAGAGAAACACAAGAGGTAGGGAAGAAGAGAAGAAAACCCGTATACAGGAGAAACAGCCAAGTAAATCAAACTTACTAAGTGAATTAAGATATAAACTTATATATAAAAAAAAAAAAGATAATTAAAATGAACTTCTATAAAGAAGGCTCAAAGAAGTTTTAATTAAGTATATTTTCCACAGTAAATTTAAGTTACCATTTTTTTCTTTTGTTTTGTTTTGTTTTTTTAAGATTTTTTAAAAATTTATTATGTATACATTGTTTTGCTTGCATGTGTGCCTGCAGATCAGAAGAGGGCACGAGCTCTCATTATAGAAGGAACTGAGCCATCATCTGGTTGCTGAGAATTGAACTCAGGGCCTCTGGAGGAGTAGCCAGAGCTCTGAAGCTCTGAGTCATCTCTCCCGCCCTTATCTGCTTATGTTGTTGTTATGGTTTGATGCCAGGGTTTTACTCTTAGTACAGGCTACAATGGACCTAAGTCTGGTTTCAAACTCATAGCAGATGTCAGATTTCACCTCCTAAGAGCTGGTGTTACAACCCCATACCTGCCAAAGCACTGAACCTCATACAGACAAGTTCTGACGTAAGAAAAGGGTATCAGCTTTTATTTTTATCTTTATTTTTCCTTCTTTTCCTTGTGCTGGAGACCATACCCAAACCTTTTTCTGAAAATCATTTAAAATTATCAGTCCGCATTACACAAGTAGCTGGTTGTCTTAGTTCAGTTGAGCACTAGCTAATCAATCCCCTAAATACAGTGCCCTACAGAAACAATTACGTTTCCCTAGGAAAAAGTAAAAAATCACCTAAAATACATTTAGAGTGACTCGTATAAAGCATCAGTATGGAAAGCATTCAGTGTAAGGAGTTGGGTTCACTCTAACATCACTAATCAGTCAGTGGTTATATACATACTCCATAGGTCTTGAGAACTGTACGCAGAGTCAATAGAGGAGTGAGTGCCACAACAGCAGCCACAAAGTCCCTGCCAGCTCTGAACTCTGAGCACAGGAAAAAAACTCGACACTAAAGCAATGCACATAACACATGTGGATGCAGCCAGGAAGAGCTGTAGGGACACGAAAGGATGTAGGGACACGTCAGATGGAATGACGACTCTATGGCTACACAAGCATAAAAGAGACACCGGATGCCAATCCTCTGAATCTAGCATGATATGTCAGTGAAATGAGGAAAACCCATCTGAGAAACGGGGACAGTCCTGTGTGAGAGCACGTTACATGTGAAGTGCACACACACTATCTAGGTAAGCAGGCCAAGACAGCCATCTTAGGTTTAGAAGAGGTTCTTGGCCCTCTCTTTACGACCAGGTACAAAAGAGCAGGATTTACGTGTGTGAGGATGAACATAAAAAGGACCCAAGCAGCAGAAGGCCCAGCAGATGGGCTAGAATCTACTGAAGAACGAAAATGGGCAGAAAAGTAAAGCTTACCCCACAGAGAACAAAGACTGCCTGCTGAGATTAAAGATCTTTGCTGATTGCTTAGTGGAAAGAGAAGCAGCAGATCAAACTGAGAGCTAGCGTTGCCACCTACATCTCCCTTAGAAAAGATGAACCACCAAGTTAGTTTCCTAATCGCAACACCAGAGGGCAGTCAAAGCACAGCTCAAAATGTGATGAGCTCACTTCTCGGCCACTTCAAACCTGCCTCCCTGCTGCCTACCAGCTTGGGCAAAGATGTCACAACAAACAACTTCCTAAGCACCTGTTTGGCAAATACCAATACTTTGTCAGCTATGGAGGTATGAATTCTTGATGGGCACTGTGGCTCTAGGGAAGTTTAGCATTTACCAAGGATCTGGGACAGGGGATTAGTAGCAATTGTCCAGGGGAGCAGGTTCTATAATATTATTAGATTATATATACTAGTATGATCTTTTTTTCTAGGTGGGGAAGGTCAGGGGCATGTATTGGCTTGTGTATCATGATTACAGACTATCATTGAGAGGAATCAAGGCAGCAACTCAAAGCAAGGACTGAAGCTGACCACGAAGGGGTGCTGCTCGTATGCTTCATCCTTGTGGCTTGTTGAGCCTCTTATGTTTTCCTTTTTTCTTTTCATATTGGAAATAAATTACTTTCATGCAATATATTCTGGTCATGGTTTCCCTCCCGCAACCCCCCAGTTCCTACCCACTTTCCACCCACCCAAAGCTCTGCCCTGTCCCTCCTTCTCTTATTAGAATATAAACAAGCATCTAAAAACTTAATACGAATAAAATAAGATAAAAAGAAAAACAAACCAGAATAGGACCAAACAAACAGGAAAAAAAGAGCCGCAGGGAAATCACAAGAAGCACAGATGCTGATGAGACATGCACATGCACACAGACCATCCCATAAAAACAGACCAGGGGACCATAGAACCAAAAGCTCCGTAAGATTAAAAAAGAAAAGAAAAATGCCCAAAGCAATATGAGACATAGAACCTCCAAAAATACCATGAGTTTGCTTTATGTTGGCCATCTCCTGCTGGGTGTGGTTTGCTTCCCAGGTGAGAGCTCTTGGAGAAAACTAATGTTTCATTTGGAAGTAGTTACTAATTGGAGATATCTTTAATGTCAGGGATGAGGACATGTACCTATTTTCCTCTCAGCACTGGGACCCCATCTGGCTTAGACCTATGTAGACGCTAGTGCACGCTACCACTGTCTCTGTGAGTCTGCATGTGCATCAGTCCTGCTGTATCTATCTAGGAGACCTGGTTTCCTTGCCGTCCTCCATCTTCACTGGCTCGTAACCTTCTGTATCTTCCTCCACATAGCTCCTGGAGACCGGAGGGAAGGGATTTGATGGAGACATCCTATTTTGGACTGAGAGTTACAAGATCTCACTAACAAGGTTTTTTTTGTTTTTAGTTTTGTTTTTAAGCTGATGTGGAGCTCTGAGCTGATAGGGTGCTTGCATGGGTCTTGGATTCAATCCAGAGCACCACATATAGCTGAGCACAACAGCACACATGAATAATGGCGGCTCCCTGAAGGTGGAGGCATGAGAATCAGGACAGCAAGACAGCTAGCTAAGGGGTAAAGGATCGGCCTGACAATTAGAGTTCAATCCCCAGGAACAACATGGTGGAGAGAACCACCTCTTAAAATTTGGCCTCTGACTCCAACATGTACACCGCAGCAGGAGCACACCCTGACTTATACACACACAAAATGAATAAAACTGTTCCCTCTTGAGACACGATTTCTCTGTGAGGTCCTGGTTGTCCTGAAATTCACTCTGTAGACCAGGCTGGCTTCAACTCAACAGATCTACCTGCCTCTGCCTCCTGAGTATTGGGATTAAAGGTGTGTACCACAACTGCCCAGCTAAATTTATACTTTTTTTAAAAAAAAGTTCAGCATCATCCTTAGCTACTTAGTGAGTTTGAGACCGTCCTGACCATACA
Organism: Rhynchomys soricoides; assembly: GCA_019843965.1. Taxonomy (NCBI): domain Eukaryota; kingdom Metazoa; phylum Chordata; class Mammalia; order Rodentia; family Muridae; genus Rhynchomys; species Rhynchomys soricoides. Next base: position 9,963,316 of record JADRCH010000028.1, on the reverse strand, counting down.
TACATACATGTGTATCAACAATAATAAACTCAAACACTCATCTAGATATTTTAGCACAACTTGGAGTTGGGTCAAACCTGTGGTAGGAAGTAGTGAGTCACATATGCAACAACCATATATAAATGAAGCTACTCAGGGTCACATAGTGAGACCCTGTCTATAAAATAAAAATAAACAGACAAGTGAATTAATTTTATTGTTTTTTAACTTAACCCACTGTGTCTGTCTTATCAACATATAATCAGGACTTGAAAATCTACTGAGGTTTTTTAATACTGTGTTTTCATCTTAAATCTTAAAAACCCAAGCTTATATGTTTTTCAGTTATGGAATACTTCTATCTGAATAAGTCAAATCTCAAGAGTTTTAATGATGCCACCAGAGATTTGCATCCTGGAAGCCCAGACTCAGGTGCAAAGAAATCACGTCAGCTTTATAACACGCCGATGAGGTCAAAGGGTGTCGTGTGGAAAAGTTCTTGAAAGAGAGGCTAAAGAGCAAAGACAGAATGGTAAGCAAACAGCCCTCTGACTGCAGAAGGGGAACTGAAAATCCAACACACAGGAGCAAAGACAGAATGGTAAGCAAACAGCCGTCTGACTGCAGAAGGGGACTGAAAAGCCAACACACGTCTGACTGCAGAAGTGGAACTGAAAATCCAACACACAGGAATTGGCCTGACAAGGGGAAGCAAACGCTTAACAGGAGAAAAGAAATGAGGAAATGAAGAGAAGAGAAAGACCATGAGGGGAGGAAGCAGTAAGGAAAGGGAAACTCTGGAACTTCAAACACAAAGCGGCAGGTAACCCCATCAGAAGGCCGCATCCCACCAAGTGACCCAAGAGAGTGGGGAAGAGGCTTATGGCAGAGCAGGCTGGAATTGGCCCCAGACCCCTGTAAGTATCACCTGTAGGTGCCAACGGAAATGCAAAGCTAAGCATAATCCTTCCCTAGCCACAGCAGAACCTCCAGGCCTTCTAACACACACGCATTCTAAGTTCTGAACTTCAATAAAGCTTCCCTGGAGATGCCTCTGCTCACAAACTCCTTTGAGAAGGACTGAAACAGAAGGCCTTACTAATGTGTAAGAGTATATATGTATCACAATTGTCCACAAGCTACCAGAAATTCAAAGCTCAGGATAGCGGTCTAATCATTCCGAAAGATTCCAAGGCCTGACCATGCCCTGCTGGAAGCCACAGCTGAAACATGAAAAACAAACAAACAAACAAAAAAAAAAAAAAAAACCCAAAAAAAACCCTGTTAAGTATTTTCAGTGTATGGGCAGGTAGAGTGAGCAGAAAATAGTGAAACAGAAATTCTAATCATCAAGGAAGAAGGGTTAAGTAATAGAAATGTGTCAGAGATGAGGGTGGGTTCATCGAAGTGGGCAGAAAGTTCAAGAACAACAGTTTTAAGAACTATTTCCAGAATGGATCTGACAAATCAGTTAGGAAGCCTATGAGCTGAGAAATAGTGCCTCTGTGCAGTTAGGAACCAGGTGTGGAAAGTGAAAAAGAAAACGGAGCCACTCTGCGTTGGGTGTTGTGGGTAGCAAAGGCAGGCAGGCAGGGTAGGCAGGCAGGCACAGTAGCCCAGCAGGCTGGGTGTGGTTCCCTAGGGAAGCTCACTGCCTAGGACTCCAGCTCCAAGAAGAAGATCCAAAGCCTCTGCCCTCCACAGCTGCCTGTACTCATGTGCACATGCCCACCCACCACAAGCCTAACTAAATTAAAAAATTGTTTCTTAAAGGTATTTAAAAGTACGAAAGGACTATGTATTGTGTGTTTAGGACCAGGGAACCTGGTGAGGGAGGGCCGGGTCTCCTAGCAGTTCACTGCTCTGGAGTTTAACAAGGCCATGGAGCTCCAGTTGTTTCAATCATGACTGACTACTCTTTGAAGACATGAGATGTTCCTGGGAGAACACGGTGAGGAGTAAGAGGCTCTGGGTTTACAGAACTGTAGAGCATCAGATTTCACCACAGTCTGTCTTCCATATACAGCTAAGGAGCAGTATCACCAGCAAAGGAAAGAAAATGGGGTTAGACACTAAGATTCTCTGCATTAGCTTCCTAAGTGCTCAAAGACTTCTACAAAGCAACTAGCAAGCAGTATATTTAAGGGGCTAATAAAGGGCTTTGAAAATATATAAATAAGGTAGGCGTGCTGGCTCACGCCTACAATCCCATCCTAGCACTCAGGATACAGAAGCAGGTAGATTTACATAGTTCAGGAGAGCCAGGGCTATATAGTGAGATCCTGTCTCAAAACAAACAAACATATGCACATACAGAAAATATACAGAAAAATATATAACACAGCCAACATATTTACAATGAAGTCTCAGGTTACACACATTTTTGAATGACTGGATGCTTTTTACTATGACAAAGTACATTGCTTGATTGAGGACAGCATCGAGCTGCATGAGAAACACTGATGGCCCAAGGCAGTGAAGGCAGAGAGGACAACACAGGCTGGAGATGAAGCATGGGAAGAAGAGCCAGCAAGAACTCTCAGTCCATGGGCCTGATATTGCCTCGGCACACCTGTTATTAACAGACACAATGAACCTGATGCTGCTTCCAAGGCCCATTTCCTTCTTTCACAACACTGGGTGGTGAACCCAGGCCTTCGTACCTACTAGGCAAGAGCTCAACCACTGAGCACATCACCAACCCCTCAAGAGCTCAGATTCTTCCCTGAATGACAAAGTAATTGCAGCTGTTAACATTGTCGGTCAAACCAAATAGGCCATGACAGATGAGACCTTCCAGTCTGGCATTTAAAACACATACACAGCATAGCATCAGCACAGAGGTCAGAGATCAGTCTGCAGGAGTCAGTTCTCCTCAGACTGTGGGTTTCAGGGACTGCATACAAGCTTCGTAGCAAATGGTTTTACCCACTGAGTCATTTCATTGGCCAGAGATCCATTTTGCTACATGCACTTAAGTTTATTAGCTAGAGAGGATTTTCAATGACTTAGGGAAAGAACTGTCAGGGGAAGGAAAGAGGAGATAGCAAATACACCTTGTGTACTATTTCAGGACCTCCTTTCCCTCTCGTTGAACAGTATATAAATACTCCTCACAACATACTGGCTACTTTTCTAATCCATGGCAACTTTAAAATGGAATAAGGCTTCTAGAATCATTTTAGGAAAGCAGTTTGGTAAAAGTTAGACAGTTTCTTAAGAATAAATGAACTGCAAATCTCAAGTATCTTTTGTTTCTAATGTGGGGCAATGTGGAGGGACAGGTGACTAAGGGAGCTTCCATCTGACCTATTTCTCTATGGTACAGGAGTGGGGGTGGAAAGCATCTGCCTGCTCTAATCCCAGCACTTTGGAGGCAGAGGCAGGAGGATCTCTGGTGAGTTTGAAGCCAGCATGCTCTGTGAAGTAAGTTCCAAGACAGCCAGGGCTACACAAAGAAACTGTTAGGAGAGAGGGGAGGCCGGGCAGTGGTGGCGCACGCCTTTAATCCCAGCACTCGGGAGGCAGAGGCAGGTGGATTTCTGAGTTTGAGGCCGGCTTGGTCTACAGAGTGAGTACCAGAGTACCAGGACAGCCAGGGCTACACAGAGAAACCCTGTCTCAAAAAACCAAAAAAAAAAAAAAAAAAAAAAGGAGAGAGGGGAAAAGGGGGAGAGGGAGAATGAGAGCGAGAGAAAGAGATGCCTAAACAACTGTAATAAACAACTGTAATAAATAAAAATATCAAAATGCTATCTACAAAGCAGTAGCTGACCCTCCCAAAATACTAACCAGCGTCTTCTCTTCATCTAGGAAAGGTTAGTGAAGAACAACAGAAAATGACTGAAACACGAAGGTTATTGAGACATGTAAGGCTTTAGGACAAATGTGCCAGAAGGTTAAAGGCCAGGGGCCCACAGTGATCACAGACGGAGGCCAAGTGTTTGATGTCATAAGCTGGGCATGGGAGAACATACTCCAGCATTCTGGAACAGAAGGAAGCTGGAATTCTATAACATGGGCTCCATAAAGCGGGTTGGAAGTGGGGATGTGGGGATGGAGAGCTGAGGAATAAAGGGAGCAATGAGGGGGGAGGAGGAAAATGAGAAAAACCACACACAGGAGCAGAACTCCGACTCACATTCCACCACAGCTGAACTGGTCTCGGGACTACACACTTATGTGCAGAGAAGGGCCAGGAAACGTGGTCTATGTGCCTAAGGAGTTAGAGAACAGGTAACTGATGGTTTCAATGAGAACGACTGCCCACAGGCTCATATATTCGAATGCTTGGTCCCTTGTTGGCGGACTGTTTAGGAAGGATTAAGGGGTGTGGCCTTGTGGGAGAAGGTGTGTCTCTGGGGGTGGGGAGGGAGGCCCACACCAACCCAGTCTCTCTTTGCTTCTATCTTGCAGATAAGACCAGCTCTCAGCTAAAGCTACAGCACCTTGCCTGTCTAGTCAGCCTGTTGCCTTCCTCCCCCCATGAGTATCATGGACTAACCCCCTGAACTGTAAGTAATGAACATTGTTATAGAAGACAGCTACAATGTACTCATATAGGTAAAATAAATACCTGTTTAGATATGTTATTACATCCATATTTTCTGCAATCCATGATCCTCAGCTCACCCTCTGTTTTGGTGCCTTTCAAACCTGGACAGACTACAAATACTAACAACAATACTAACACTCTGGAGATTGTGACACCATCTGTCAACCCAAGCCCTGAATTAATCCCACAAATCTGTCTTACTAGCAGAGCTGCACTGCTGTACCATAGAGGTCCCACATGCCTCAGGTTAGTCTACCACGGTGCTTGGTCAACTCCCAGCAGCTCCTAATCCCCGCCAGTAGCATCTCTGTCTTTGGGAGCTCAAACTACCTCAGTAACCAGTGCACATCTTAACCATTCCTCCCCAATCCAATCCAGCAAACGCTTTGTTGTCTAAGGAGTCCTCTCCCGTTCCTAGGGACAATGAGAAAGAGCAGCCGTAAGGAATAAATGGCCTCTGCCTTCGTTTACAAGGTGGACACTCATTCCCCATCTCTCTCTCCCTTACTTCCCTCCAAGCAGTGCTGCCCACCATTCATCAGTTATCTTCTTCCTGCATTGACTCTTCAGCCTTTCTCCTACCTTCCAACCAATGAACTCTGCACACATCATGGACAACGTACAGAAAAGGCCGCCCAAAGGTCTCTTTAGCCAAGGTTTCTCCAGCTTACAATCCTTTCCAACTCCTCTTACAGAATCTTAAGTTATTCATCTATGATGAATCTACCTCTACCTTGTTCACCTGCCCGCAGGCAAACTCGACTGCACTGTTAACCTGCACACTTTAAGTCTCATTTGTATTGGATATGAGTGATTCCAATACTATTTTAGGGTGTCCTACCACTTCCAGGGTTCTGACCCTACTGAGGTTATAATTATTCTCTACCAAACATCAACAGAGATGAAAACAAAATGTTCTATTGTAGATAAAGTTCAAAGATACCAGTAAATATGAAACACTGCACTATTAATACTTTGAAACGTATTCATACGGCTACAGAAAAACCACTACATTTATGCCAACCACCTTACACTCTTGTTCCCTCATTTTATAATTCTTTAAATCTGTTACCTCATGTCTTAGTCAGGGTTTCTAATCCTGCACAAACATCAGGACCAAGAAACAAGTTGGGGAGGAAAGGGTTTATTCAGCTTACACTTCCATGCTGCTGTTTATCACTAAAGGAAGTCAGGACTGGAACTCAAGCAGGTCAGGAAGCAGGAGCTGATGCAGAGGCCATAGAGGGATGTTCCTTACTGGCCTGCTTCTCCTGGCTTGCTCAGCTGGCTTTCTTATAGAACCCAAGAACCAGCCTAGGGATGACAAGACCCACAGTGGGCTCTCTCCCCTTGAACACTAATTGAGAAAATGCCTTACAGCTGGATCGCATGGAGGCATTTCCTCAACTGAAGCTCCTTTATCTGTGATAACTCCAGCTTGTGTCAAGTTGACACAAAACCAGCCAGTACAATTGCCCCCTTGACAACTTGACACACAAACACATCACCATTAAGCGAGATCTAAATAACCTTAAAAGTCCCACAGTCTTGCATATTATAAGTTCAATCTCTTTAAAATATCCAATATCTGTTAAAATTCAAAGTCTCTTAACTGTGGGCTCCTCTAAAATACCTTCTTTTTCAAGAGGGAAAAATAACAGGGCACAGTCACAATCAAAAGCAAAATCAAACTCCAACTGTCCAATGTCTGGGATCCACTCACGATCTTCTGGATTCCTCCATGGGCTTGAGTCACTTCTCCAGCTCTGCCCTTTGTAGCACACACCTTGTCTTCTAGGCTCCAGATGCCTGTACTCCATTGCTGCTGCTGTTCTTGGTGGTCATCTCATCGTACTGGCATCTCCAAAACATTGCTGTCTTCCACTGTAACCAGGCTTCACCAATAGCCTCTCATAGGTTCTCTTCATGATGCTAAACCTCAACTCCTTTGCATGACCCCTTCAGTCCTGGGCCATCAATTGCAACTGAGGCTGCACCTTCACCAATGAATGGCCTTCCTTGGCCTCTCACAGTGCCTGAGCCTCAACTGCTCTTTATGACTCCTTCATGCCTTCAAAACCAGTACCACCTGGATGACTCTTACACATTACCAAGTCCAGCCACAGTACAAGGTACAACCTTAGCTAACACTGGAACACAGCCTCTGTGCTCTCAGAAAACACTTCTCAGAAGATTTCACCTCAATGATGCTGGTCTCTTCTTAATCACCACTAATTTCTTAGCTCCAGCTAGCCAGCATCAATAGTCCCAGTAATACAAAGTTTTCGAGTTAGTAATTCTGGTATCTTGTTAATCACAACTGATCCTTCAGCCCCAGCTAACCAAAACCACAGAATCTTTACAATCAAAATAGCAATGGCCCTGATAAGAGTCTTTAATCTTCCCTCTGAAATTTCACAAGCCAGGCCTCCATCTTCTGCACTGTTCTCAACATTATCTTCCAAGCTCCTACACAACATCCCACAGAGCTCTTAACACTGAATGGATCTTCTAGCCCAAAATATCAAAGTCCTTCCATAGTCCTACCCAAAACAGTCAGGTTGTCACAGGAATACCCCACTATGCTGGTAGCAGATTGTCTTAGTCAGGATTTCTATTCCTGCACAAACATCAGGACCAAGAAGCAAGTTGGGGAGAAAAGGGTTTATTCAGCTTACACTTCCTCATAATGTTTATTATAAAACCACCTAACTAAAGCACAGGAAGTGACTGTCAAAAATCACCCTTGTTGTCTGAACCAGTAACACTTGGTAAAGCATAAGATGTTCCTTTAATCAAAAGCAAAAATGAAACCTAAAATATTCTGAATTTCATTTAAAAGGTGTTTTAAACAAAGAGAAATGTAATTATAAACACAGAAACCAAAGGAGCAGGTGATGGCACACCTGACATAGAGACCCATGGCTACCAAGAAAGGAGGGAAGGCAGGCAGGCAGGCAAGCAAAGTGAGCAGAAGAAAGCCCTTAGGATGGTTTGATTCCACTAGTGATTTTGTTTTGAGCTGTACTCACTTGTCTTTTGCTGCATAAAGCACATGGGCTATGTTAGACATGCCTGTACAAATGCCACAAAAGAGAAAATAAGAAAAGGTAGGAAATTACAAAGCTCCATGGCCAGTAACAGGCTTATGAGCACAACATGAAAGCAAGGTGGTCCTGTGGAAGCCAGTAATGACAAACCACAAAAAGAAGGTTCTGAAAAGTAAGATCTGCAGGGTCAAGATTAACTGCATGAAGAATGTGAACAAATAAAGCAGACACTGATACTCATGGTAGGTCTGAGATGGAGTTGTGCCCTAATCAGCTCATAAATGATATAATACTCAACAGATGCTTCTAGAAGAAACAAGATGTCTGAATCAAACTCAAGGACTTTGTTTCAGCAGCAATCAACAGGAGTATTAGCATGGTAACATCAATTCCCTGGTCTCCGTTCTAAACGTGTGCCACATGTACATAAGGTCCAGATTAGAAACGGGGGACTCTGAAAATGCAGAATCGAACATGTTTACATCAATTAGTCAACAAGCCTAATCTATGAACAAAGAGAAAGATTAGTAACTGCAAATGCAACCATAACAACTACCCAAACAGTGAGTGAGTACTCAGGCTCCTGAATACCTTGGTAAGAGTCTAAAAACAAAAGACTCAAAGAGGATAGTCTCTTCTGACAACTCAAAGCCAGGGCCCTCACTGACAGAAATTATAGTGCCACAAATTTATGGTCCTCAATATAAGTAAATACAATGTAAAACAAACAGAACTGAAAAGAGTGGACACCTTTGCATTCATGCATACCTAGCATATATCTAGCCCTCGAAGCTCAGGCTACAAAGTCTGAGATCAAGGTACCTGCAGATCTCGTGTATAGCAAAGCTCGTCACCTTGGTTGGTAGTTGGTTGGTTCCTTGTTATATGCTCATATGGAGAAGAGAGAAATAAGTTCCACTGCTCTATAGGCCCCAAACCCACTGACAAGGACTCTACCACCATGCATAAAACACCTACTTCCCAAAAGCATGACATAACAGCATCACGTTAGGGATTATAGTTTCATCATGTAGGGCTTGGGATGTACCGCAGCTGGTAAAGTGCTTGTCTAGCATACACTACTCTGGATGCCATCCCGAGCACAGCATAAATTGGTTGTATAGTTGTACATACCTATAATCCCCGAATTAGAGAAATACAGGCAGCAAAATAAATAAATAAAAATAAACCAGAAATTAAAAACCGCCCTCTATTATAGAACTACATGAGACCCTAATTCAAATACAAAACAATACAAACAAAAAAAGAAATTAAAGTAACATAAACTTCAAAACATGAATCTGAAGGAAGGAAAACATGTCTGTAAGAACTTCAGCAAGTCATTCAGGTAAGAAAACCTGATGTCACGAAGGTCATGGGAAATCGGGACTAAGACTGGCAGCTGCACAGACTCAAAGCCCAGCCATCAAAGGCCACTTACTGATCCCCAAGGGAACATTGACTCATATTACTAATGTCTGCAAATTTAGCTTCAACAAGTGACAAAACTCAATCTGTGATTCAAAGAACATTACTTTAGGGATTGTCCCAGCAAAGTGTACCCAGATCAAGGAAATGCCACATACTTTAAGGCTGGGGATAAAGCTCAGTTGTAGCATGTTTGCTTACCATATTTAAAGCCCTAGGCTTAGTCCTTGGCATTGCAAATAATACTCTTAGAATTTCTGCTCACTGTACATCTTGCCAAAAACAGGAGACCTAAAAAAAGACTAGGTTGTTACAAAGAGATCTACCATAAAGGTAATTTATGAACCCACTCCAATCTTTCTGTAGCATGAGGGGCATTGATAGAGACATTAATAAGACCTCCAGTAGATGGATAGAGGAGTCCTCTGAAGTGTTCTTAGAACTTGTCTATAAATTTAAAACCTCGAATGTTCTTGCAATTTCTTCCAGCAATTCACACAATCACCGTGTGTACTCCACTGGATGAGCAGGAACTTACCGCTGACATGGCTTTCCTACATACTGGAGCACTACAAATACACATGACTAGCAATACTTCTTGCTTGGTGGATAATGCAGTCAACTTTGTTCTAAAGCAACTGCTACTTTCTACTTCTACAATCTTCCATGTAGGAAATCTCCCATGTACCTACCTGATACAGAGCATAGCCAAACAGCCAGCCAGATAGATGACAGGCAGGAAACGCTATTGTCTCTGTGGTTAAAACTTAGACACCCAGACAGGAAGATGTGGATGCTCTACTTCCACCTGCTTTCTTTCTCTGAACAAAACTACTCTGTTATTTGTTATCTATGCATAATTAATGCTTGCTCACTATACACAATTTGTTTTCTACGTATTAGGAAAATGTAGGCTATATGAATGCAGCACCTTTTTACTCTGAGAGGCTAAGAAGAATATCTGGCATACAAGAAATATAATAAATGAATGAAGACAGCACATACAATAAACTCCGTAATATAAAAACAGAGAATTTATCTTGTTTGAATGAATGCTTATGGACTAGTTTAGAAAATTTACTAACAATGATTGATGATAAATGAATTTTAAAGTAGAATAGTATTATAGGCAACAGTGCACGGTCAGAAAATAATCAGAATATACCAAGATAGGACCAGATTAAACAACAGTCACATAAAGGAAATCGCAAACATATTTACATTAAGAAGGAAGAAAAGAAAAAGAACATCATCCAAGAGTTAATTTTTTTAATGAAAATACTCTTCAGCTCTTTATTTTAAAAAAAAAAAGAAAAGAAAAGAAAAAGAGGCATATTGATATCTGAAATTTAAAAGACTTGTTCCCTTTAACCCAGAAATTCTTCATGTGACAAACTGCCAGGGAAACCAAAGTAATGTCTCAAAAGATACTACATGACGGGAAGCACTACAACTGCCTTGATGCTGTAAAGCTGGTGTCTAGATAAGGTGGCGTTCCAGGCACACTGCAGACTATCATTTGAGCACTACCAAACAAACGAAATCAATGATACATAAAAATCTTGAAGGGTCTTTCACAAACAACTATTTTTCAACATGTAGGGCATGGTGTATATATAACATGAATCTACAACCAAAATGTAAAATCCTAAGTATTTATGAATGTGGATTAAAAACTATAGAATGTACATCAATATGTTAACATGGCACAAATTCATATGTGATTTATAAACTAGTTTCTGTTTAAAATTACTCTTGAAGTTTATACGAGGGTTTGTATAAACCTCCATGTGTGTGCACTATGTGGTACCCGAAGCCACAGAAGCCAAGAGGGGGGCAAGCTCCTAGAACTGTCACTAATGACAGCTCAATTGCCATGGTGGTAACTAAACCATGGATTCTGAAAAGCAGCAGGCACTCTGAACTGCTGAGCCATTTCTGCAGTCCCCACTAGTTTATCTTTCTAATTTTTCTTTCAAAACAGGAGAGAGGGTTCAGTGGTTAACTGCATGTTGAGTTCTTCCAAGGAACCCAAGTTCAGTTCTGAGCAGCCATGTCAGGAGGCCCAGAAGCAGCTCACAACCTTCTGCAACTCCAGCTTCAGGAGGATCCCATATCCCCTTCTAGCCTCCATGAGCATTCCACAGGCATGAACAAAGACAGACAGACACACAGACACATAGACACACATATGCACACACACAATTAAAAATAAAAACTCATTTTATAAAAGGATAGGGTTTTTGGCTAGGACAGCCTTGAATTCTCCATCCTTGTTAGCACTTCCTAAGGTCTGGGATTACAGGCTCACACTCAACTCATACCTGATTTTATTATGAAAAGTCTGTACATAAATACAACACACACATACACAAAAGGGTAGAAAGGAGAGTAAGAATTAAAACAGAAACTGTTAAGAAGGAAAAAAGCTGGGGGTTGGTGGCACACACCTTTCATCCCAGCACTGCAGAGGCAGAGGCAGAGAGAGAGGTAGAGAGGCGCAGAGGCACAGAGGGGCAGAGGGGCAGAGGAAGAGGAAGAGGAAGAGGCAGGCGGTGAGGCCAGTCTGGTCCACAGAATCCCAGAACAGCCAATGCTACACAGACAAACAGTCTGAAAAAAAGAAAAAAAAGAAAAAAGAAAAAACAGTAAAATCTAAGAACTGTTTATAAATCCCTATAATAAACCACTAGTCAATCTAACACCAAAGCAAATTTTATAATCTGCTTCACACTCTAGGTCTTATCAGAAATATTACTTGGACACACTAAGCTTGGTATTTCCTTTCTCTCCAAATACTTGTCCCAACATTGTTTATTCAAATTTCTTCTTTCTGCTTGTAAGCATAGCATGCACTGTTGCTGTAAGCACAGCATGCACTGTTGCTGTAAGCACAGCATGCACTATTACTGTAAGCACAGCATGCATTATTACTGTAAGCACAGCATGCACTATTACTGTAAGCACAGCATGCA